>CM060397.1:179127399-180327399 GCA_030545235.1 Helianthus tuberosus | reverse complement strand
TCTAGTGCAAGTTTTTTACTTTTTTAAGATGTGTTGTTATATGGTCCAGAATGGTTGTGCTTTAGAGAGTTGTACATATCGTATTGAAACTTGTACGGTGATGTGGTTAGGTGTTTGAACTATGCAAGTAGGCTAGCTTAAAATTGGTTTTTTTTTTTTGGGTGAAATTTAATTTATATATTGTGATTCATGAAATTTTGTGAGCGGAGAAAAAATATTTATTATTCATCTGTATATTTGATAGATACTATTAACTATCTATAATTTTTTTAATATATTTTGCAACTATAATTCTTTTAATATATTTTGTAATTGGTTGTGAGTGAAAGAAATAGAAAAGATAATGATAAAATATAAGAAAATATTATTTAATTAAAAAAATAGAGAAAATATAGTTATTTTTAGTGAAATTATAGGATAAAAATGATAGATGGGATGTGAATGCACTTACAGCTTTAAATATGATAATTTAACAGCAAACCCGTCATCTTTCCGTCTCCTAGTTGCACCTCTCCAACATTAGAGCTAATGTTATGCATCTTGAGCGAGGTTAGAAGAGGGGACTAGGCAGCATTGGCTCACGCTTGCTTGAGTGGTTTGTTAGCAGTGAGCCTCTCGTTGCGAAACTGCGAAAAGTTACATTTTCATTGCTGTGAAATGGCTAGAACTAAATAAAATAATAATAATAATAGTTTTTTAAAAACTCAAAAATAAAATTAACAAACCTTAGTTTCTTTACACAAAAATCATTCTCATCTCTAGTTCTCTACAAATATACAAAGAAACTATAAACCCAAACAACCCATTCAATCCAAACAAAACCAAGTCGAACCCGAATAATTTTCCGATTCGATTCATCACAAGTTTATTACCCATAATTAGATCTTAAGTTTTTATTTTTCATTCGTCACTTGGAATTATCAAGTTCCCAGTATCCAACAACCACAAACTTAACCTTAACCCGGATTTTAAATAATAACAATCATAATATTTATCAAAAAATAACCACTGACAACGTGTAATGTATGGTGAGGGAGTGATTTCCCTCCTTATGTGGCGTTTATGTGACAACCCTAGTTGTTATTTAAAAATTAATTTTATATTGAACGTTTCTTTATGGTTTATTATGATGAAAATCGGATATCAATAATCAATATAACAAAATCTATAAAAAAACCCCTCCTCTAAAGCGTATAAACGACAAATAAGGCGTCAACGATGGTCTATTATAAAGAAAATACTTAAAAATATATATCTACTAGGTTAGAGCCCACGTGTACACGTGGTTTAACAAATGAAAATACTTTGAATTTGTTTGGTTTTAATTAAAATAATAAAAATAATTTTAATATAAATAAAATAAACTTAAAAACCCATATGATAGGTAAAAAGAATACAACGAATAATTCAGATTTCACTAAAAAAAATTTAGTACACAACATTGGTTGTCTTATTTGTAATATTCTCATTGTTATCTAATTTGAATGTTTAATGGTCTTGATTGAAACTAAAATTAAACGTGCGTAAAAGAAAGTTGCATATACATACTACATAAGTCTAATGACAAAGTGAAAGTATCTCAGCTCGTTTGTCGCTCGGTTGTCGCATCCCCTTACCATATGGAAGTATACGATCTCGCCTATAAAAGCAACCAATTAAAAATGATTAATTTGTAAAAATAACTAACAATAAAAACATTCAAAAAAATTCTAAACAAAATAATCTCATATGGATTACGCCTACCAACTTTAGTTCTTATATATTTATTTTATTATCTATACTATATAATAAAAGAAACCATTTTTGGGACACTTGTCATCATATTATGCCATGTTTTATAGATAAGTATTATTTTAGTTTAATCTTTTCTAATTAATTATTGATAATCCTCCTACTAAATATTTTTTAGTTTAATTTCTTATGGATAATTATTATTTAGTTTAATCTCCTTCTCATTTATAATATTATTTATTTAACTAATAGAGTAAATTACGATTTTGGCCCCTGTGATTATATCACTTTTACTCTTTTATCCCTAAAAAAAAAATTAACATCTGAGCCTACAACGTCTTTTTTCTAATCTTTTTGGCCCCTAACGTCATTTTTCTAACCCTTCTGGCCCCTAACATTTAATGGATGGGGTTAGTGTTAGGGGCCAAAAGGGTTAGAAAAAAAGACGTTGGGAGCTCAAATGTTAAAAAAATATTTTTTTGGGCTAAAAGGGTAAAAATTATATAACCACAGGGTCCAAAATTGTAATTTACTCTAACTAATATTATTTATCACTTATACATTTACGGAGTTTTAAATAATATTTTATTATTTAGTATATAAATTTATTTACTCAACCCGTGTAATACACGGGGTTATAACCTAGTTACTTATATTTTATTGTTATTTTTCATTAAAAGTCTAAAACGTTAGTAAAGCCATTAGTTATTTACATGTTTATTTTATTATAATTGAATTTTATTAATCTCTACTATAAAGCAAAGATATGATAAATATAAATGGAAAACAAAATGGTAAAAGATAAAGTTTATGGATTAAAATAATATATTTTTTATTTGAGATATAATCTATATCTATTTATTTAGGGTAAAGGATAAAAAGATAAAATTCATGTATTAAAATAATATTTCTTTTATTTGAATCTTATTAAAAAATATTATCTATATCTATTTATTTAGGAGGGAAAAAATAATTGAGATCAACTCATAAAATGCCATGTGTCCTCATGTGATTTACTTTATTATATGTATAGATGACAGTTTAAATCTCGTGACGGTGTTTGTCCTACAAACATTAAAAATAGTGTGCAAAAATGCAATGGGGTCAAACCGAGTTGACTTAAATTGACGACTAATATTATTTTGGACGGTGGTAATTAGCATTTAGCATTTCTTCTAACTTGAAAAGGACGGTGGTAATTAGCATTTAGCATTTCTTCTAAACACGAAAAAAATGCCGTTGAGATCTTCTTGCTGCATAGGATGGGCATTTGGTACTGGGTATTGAACCAGTACCGTACCGGAACCGAATTTCTCGTATCGAATTTTTTTGGTTTCACTGTTCATTTTTTGGGATTTTCGGTAAATACCGATCTTAACCATCATGTATCAGTATCGTACCAGTCTTGTACCTGTACCGTACCGTACCAAACATTTTCGGTACCGGTATTGATACTCAGTTTTAACGATTTTCAGTACTGATACCACGCTCATCCCTTGTTGCCTACTCAATCCTTCCAAACAGTTTATTAGGGTGCACGGGGCGTTCTTCGGGGAGTGGTTCGGTGAGCCTAGTCACCGATCGGGAACACCGCCGCCATCCAAGCGGGGACCCGAATCGGTGATAGGTTTCGGTGTGGAGTCACCGCTTGAGTTTGGCACGATTGTCGAAAAAGGACCGTTGTCAAACGTTCGAAATTTAAAAAAAAAAATCAATTTTCTTTAATAATATAAATATAAACCAACCTAAATCAAATTTTTTACCACACTCACCACTCTCAAACTCACAAATCTTTCAAATACAACACTATATGGATCCCAGGTTCCCGATTTTTCCTCCCCTACCCGACTTTCCCGACGATGAAGGTGAACCGTCAAACGATAGTAGCTTAATTTTCTTCCAAAATCTCATCCAACAAGCGGAGCTACTAGACACGGCATCGTCTAGTAAAAAAAAAGTTGTCCCTCGAGATCGTGAGGGTGGCCATGAGACACTCATGGCCGATTATTTTGTTGAAAATCCAAAATTTAATGACGATACTTTTCGTCACAGATTTCGTATGTCCAAGTCTTTGTTCCTAAAAATTGTTAGTGACGTGGAAGCGTACGACGGGTTGTTTCAAGAGGGCTTGGACGGGAGAATGAAGAAAAGTTTCACGCCGTTGCAAAAGGTTACTTCGGCGATTAAACAATTTGCAACCGGTAACCCACCAGACGAAAACGACGAGTATTTAAAGATGTCTGAAAGGACCTCTCGTGAGTGCCTTGAATATTTCTGCCAGACGGTCTGTGCAATGTATGCCGATGAATTCTTACGTAGACCAAACGCGGGTATTATCTTACTGATGGGATCTACCCTAGCTGGTCCGTGTTTGTGAAGTCTTTTCCATATCCTCACATCCCGAATGAAAAAAAGTTCAAGAGGCAACACGAGGCCGCAAGAAAAGATGTGGAACGGGCGTTTGGTGTGTTAAAGGCGAAGTGGGGAATACTAAATCGTCCAATGCGTTCGAAAACGGTGAAAAAGATAAGGTTACTCGTGTATACGTGCACTATTTTACATAACATGATTATAAAAGACGACGGAAGGGCGATAGCACCGGTACACATTCAAGATCCTCCAGTCGAACCCGTCTTCGCTGAAACAGCTTATAGCGAGCTCATTAACGAAGAAACGCATTGGAGACTAAAACACGATCTCGTTGAGCATCTCAGACGTTTAGATCTACCTCACCTTGAAGTGAGTTCCGACGACGAGTAGTTTGTTTTTATATTTTTCTAGTTTGAATGTAATTTTTATTTTTCTAGGTTGTTTTTTTTTAATTTAATGAAATGTCTTTTATTTAATTTTTATTTTTATTAATATTTTTTTAATTTATAAACATGCATAATTTTACAACAAATAAAAAAAAAAAAAAAAAAAACCCAAGTCCCCTATTAGGGGAGTGCCGCCATCAAAATGGGGTGTTAGGGGAGTTTAAGAGGGGAGTTGACGTGGCACTATCTGATTCGTGGTGTGTAAAAGAGGGGACTCCCCTCTTAGGGGAGTGCCCCTCTCACCCTTAAGATTAGATCCTGCACAAACATCATCTCAACAAAGTCACATGAAGTATTCAACGGTTGTATTTATTTGTCGGCTAGAGTTTGAATTTTTTTTATACAAATCCAAAAAAAAATATCAGAGTTATAAACTCGAACGTGATACACATAGTTATTTTGAAATGATACAAACAGTTTTACCCGAAACATGTTGATAATACGGAATTACATATTATAATTTTAAAATTATAAACTTATACCAAAAATGTGAATGTGTATTATAGCAAAAATGTAAATGTGTACAGTGTATAAAACAATTATATGTAAATTATAAAATTAGATGCTCATTTTTTACTTTTAAGTTTGGATATAAATATTAGGGTCGGGTTCGTCTACAAAGTCTAAATTTCTTAAATAATGTAAAAAGTCATAAAACACTATGATTTCAGCCATAAATAATTCCACAAATAACACAGTGAAAACTACTAAAACACTATATTCAAACCATAATAGTCTATAAAAGCTTCAAATAAACAAGTAGAGAATTATGAATATAAAACACAACATGCTAATTAACATAAAAGTTAAACACAATTATGTTTGTTATTCGATAATCAGAGTTTTATTATCCAAAACACAAAGTACAACCCACATATATGATGTTTTAGTAATCTTCATTTTGTTATTTGTAGGTTTTAGGTGTGTTTTATGTTTGACATTTTAGTGTTCCGTGACTTTTTAAAATTGTTACACTACAAGAAATTTGGTTCTTTACCAATACAAAGTATATGTGGGAAAAAGTATATAATGCGTTGTTAGTTTTCTTTACCTACACATAAAATAGGTGTAATGATGTGTAGGCTCATGACTGTGGATATAGGTCATTATCCACACATACGTTATATGTAGGCATATAGCAAGCTATACCTACACATATATGTGTGGCTAAAAGCCATTTATATGTGTGGTTAAAAGTACAACAATTTGTTTAGAAGACATCTGACGTGGCAGCTGACGTGGAATCCGACGTGGCAGCTGACATGGCATATGACATGGCATCCGACGTGGCATCCAACATGGCAGTTGACGTGGCATCCGACATGGCAGTTGACGTGGCATGAATATATGTGTGGGTAAAAGTAATCTTATGTGTAGGCAAAAGTAATATTATGTGTAGGTATTGATCTTAATTTGTGTTGGAAAAAAACGTTGATGTGTTGGTAAATATATTTTAAAGTGTAGACATTAACCACACTATATGTAGATAAAAATGTTCAATATGTAGAAACAAATACCAAAGCATTATGGAAACAAATTAAGATTCTTAATTAAACTAATAAACATTAATCTTACAAACAACCAAATAAAAGTACTAGTTATAGAAATTTAAATACTAAAACAAACAAAACATAACTAGAAGAGAGGTTAAAACATAATCAGGGTATAACTTATGTCATTATACCATTAATATGCCCGTCCACCGGACGGGTACAGAACTAGAAAAGCGAGGTTGTTAGCAATTCCAACTAAATACTTGATTTTATCATCTAAAGGATAACTTCCACCCTTTAATTGAATCTTCTTAACATCATATTGTCTTCCATCCAACTTATTCTTGCATAAAACGACATCTCCAAGTCCACCATTGCCTGCAAAAGGCATCAAAACAGAGTAATGCTTTTATATGGTATATGGTGTTAATAAATGGCCAAATACTTTCTGATAAACTATTAGTCAAGTCAAAGTACATAACTATGCAAAATAACACTCCAAAACTTACCCTTAAAACTCCTTTTGGAACCCAGTTCATTGATGCCCTTCATCGCTGCGGCTGCGTTCGCTTTAAGCACAAAATGAACAGGTTATTCAAAATGAGTGTAACATGTTATAATAAAAGGATATTACCTTTTGCTTAAATGACTCAAAATCAGGTTTTCCATGTTCTTTCCGGTGGCTATCGGCATAAAACTACATGATAATAATGTAATTAGACCTGACCAACATGACGGGTTATTTGACTTGCCAAGATACATGTAAGCTAACATCCCTCAAGCTGCCTTTAATCCAGCAACTTCTCTTTCCTTTGTCCAAACATCCACCTGAACCATTAAATATCATTCATGAGCACAAAAAAATAATAAAAAAATAAAAAGTAACGTTATCGAGGTAATTCAGTCTAGTCCTATTGTTGCCGTCAAAGGTTGTGACCATCGTTGGTCTTAGCAGTCAATAATATTGTCACACCCCGATATTTCCACATATTACTGGTGGGCCCGGTGGGGAGTATCGTGACGTAGTTGATATCATCATGGTCAAACATACACAGAATAGCACAGCGGAAGTCTTGGAATATAAAATATTATTACAAACTCAAATGTCTGAAAATATCGAAGTATTTATTATAGACGAGCCTGTAATATCAATTCCACAGGTGGATCATTACAGAATGTATAAAATGAAGTTTAGCAGACTTTATGGCATCTTTAAGGATTTGCAAGATCCTCTTATTCGACACCGAGCAACTCCCAGCCTATTACGAGTAGTACCTGCCACTTAGTCTTTTGAAAATACGTCAGTTTTCACTAGTAAATACAATTAACTGACTCTTTTGAAAAGAGTTTATAAAAAATTGATTTAAGTGCACAAGGCACAAATCATTTACAACTTGGGACAATCTTTAATAAAATCTTGTGTAATGTTTTAGATGTTTGTCTTACATATGGGGCCGGTTTGGAAGCCGATCATGATTAACCGACTCACCACTTTTAGAACCCACAAAGGAGTTACCCCCAACATGTGGGTTATATTAGCATTTGCATCTGTCAGGTGTATTCCTACACCCCGTGCATAGGTCGTGGCCATTTTCAAATGAAATGAGCCGAGGATATCCAGGACACGGTCGTATTAACCCCCAATGCTTATGGTTTCAAACAAGACAGATTAAAACGGGTTATGTAAATTTATTAATCACAATCCGATTAAATGATTTCATACCCGACCAAGTGGTATTATTATAATACCATATCCCAAGCCTGTATAAGGGAAAATAAGTTAAAAGTATTTACCAGTGAAAACTGACGTATTTTCAAAAGACTAAGTGGCAGGTACTACTCGTGATAGGCTGGGAGTTGCTCGGTGTCGAATAAGAGGATCTTGCAAATCCTTAAAGATGCCATAAAGTGTGCTAAACTTCATTTTATACATTCTGTAATGATCCACATGTGGAATTGATATTACAGGCTCGTCTATAATAAATACTTCGATATTTTCAGACATTTGAGTTTGTAATAATATTTTATATTCCAAGATTCCGATGTGCTATTCTGTGTATGTTTGACCATGATGATATCAACTACGTCACGATACTCTCCACCGGGCCCACCGGTAATATGTGGAAATATCAGGGTGTGACAGGTTGGTATCAGAGCCAACGTTTGAGTGAATTAAACACTAACCATTAGTGTTTAATCTCAAATAACACAGTAGCATATTCCTTAGACCTTTTGAGTCTAGACTTAACATAAGAATGCTCTCATCCCTATTAAGTAAACATTGTTTTCGATTTTATGTATTTTAAATAAGTCGCCAAGCAAGGAAGCTGTTGATGGAGATTCTCTTCATCCGAAGCCAAGAAATGCCAAGCTTCACAATACGGCTAGAATAAGCGTTCGACCGGTTTGGAGGAGGACCTTTATGGATTCATTCCCAAAACCAAACCCATTTGAATTGCAATCAGACTTCAGAGTCTATACCGGAGGTCCCTGAGGCTCAAATTTTTAAGTCTGCGCCAATGGAGTCCATACCAGGTGGTCCCTGAGGCTCCCGTTTTGAAAATAATACCAGTGGATCCTAATAATCCCTATTCCTTACCTTCAAGTTTTGAAATCCCAAGATTTGGATTGTATAAGTCAAAACCCAATCCGTGATCCATATCATTCTTTAACCATTGAATCCTTGAATTCTACTTCTATAACGGATCCTGATTGGAATACTTACCTTATTCACTGAGGTCTTCAGTGTCCCTACAGTATATGGTAAACAAAGAAGGGAAACAATCGAAATAGAGCAAGGAAGGCTTTAGAGAATCCTTCTTTCATAATATTCATTGTCTTTTAAGTCCTTATAAGGACTTATCTCTTCTATATAGTCCCTGTGTGGACATACCTTTCGACTTAAGACCCTATATGGGCATTTGCTATTCAGTCCTTTCATGGACATTATATTTCAATATAGTCCCTTCGTGGATATTATATTTTATTAAAGTACCTCGGTGGACATAACATTTCAATATAGTCCTTTCATGGACGTATGATTTTATTAAAATCCCTTTTGTGGATATACTATTTTAAATAGTCCTTTCATGGACTTGATATTTCAATATAGTCCTCTCATGGACATTATACTCCATCATAGTCCTTTCATGGGCATATTATTTTATTGAAATCTTTATGTAGATATATTATTTCACCAAAGTTCCCTGGCGGACATAATAATTCATTATAGTCCTTTCAAGGACATATTATTTCATCATAGTCCCTTCGTGGACATGATGATTCGTTAAAGTTCCTTTACGGACATATTATTCCATTAAAATTCCTTGTGGACATGATATTTTATTATTAGTCCTTTAAAGAACATATTGTTTTATTAATAAGTCCCAATGAGGATGTATCTTTCGACATAAAGTTCCTTCGAGGACAAATGTTTATTGACGTCCTTTCATGGACATGTTAGATCATAATAATCCCAATGCGGACATATCTTATAGTCCCTTTTACGGATTTATATTTCCTTCTAGTCCCTGCGTGGACTAGAGTTGCTTAAAGTCCCTGTGAGGACATCTATACAGCAAAGCCCTTTTGTGCGCACGCTGTCCAATATAGTCCTTTTATGGACATGTTATTTCATTAAAATCCCTTTGGGGATACGCTATTTCGAAATAGTCCCTTTGAGGACATGATATTTCATTAAAACCCCTATATGGACTTATAATATTTATAGTCCTTATACGAACTTATATTTTTCCTCTGTGGACAAATATATTACTAAAAGTCCTGATTAAGGCACTATTGTAAATTCCTAATAACTTAGGAAAGTTTTGAAAAATTTATATAGGTATTCGTTTCGTCCTTTATCCAGCAATAGTTTCGATTTTACTCGAACTTTATCGATCAGCTGAAATTTTCACAAGATCCTCTTAATGGTATAACCTAGCCTATATGTCTATGAACATGGCTATGATGGTAAAACCCTCTTAAGACAATTAATCTTTGTTAACATCTGAGAACATGTTAACACTCCTGGCAGTGTGGCGTGAGAAACCACACCAACCGTCAAGGTATTGGATTACATCCAAGCCTTAAAGCCTATATGATCAGAGTAGATCATGGCAAGTATCATCAATGTGATAATCATACTATAAACATCCATTAGTAATGAAGTGCCTACGGGCTATACTTGTTGTCTAATAAAGACAACGACAGCTGTGGTTTACGACCCCCTTTCTAAAAATGTTGGACTATGTCCAAACATAATAGTCTATATGATCAATGCGATCATGACTAATATCATCTAATACGATGATCATGTTATTTAACATCCTTTAGTGATGTTTTGCCTACGGGCTATATTATATTGTCCATTTGAGACATTGACATTGTGATCTTTATGATTCCTTGTCTAAGATGGTGAGCTATGCTCAAGCCAAATAGTCAATATGATTAATGCAATCATGACTTATATCATCTAATATGATGAACCTATTATAAACATCCATTAGTGATGTTTCGCCTACGGGCCATATTATATTGTCCATTTGTGACAAAGACATTGTGATCTTTACGATCCCCTGTTCAAGGTAGTGAGCTGTGTTCAAGCCTAATAGTCTATATGATCGATGCGATCATGACTAAAATCATCAGTACGATGATTAAATTTAACATCCTTAATGATGTTTTGCCTGAGGGCTGTATTATATTGTCCAATTGTGACAAGGCAATTATAATCTTTTATGATTCTTTGCCCAAGGAGGTGAGCTATGCTCAAATCCCATAGTCTATATGATCAATGTGATCATGACTAATATCATCAAGTACGATGATGATATATGAACATCCATTAGCGATGTCAATTGGTTTACCTTTGTGCCAAATAAGTCGTATTTAGAGACAATGACAATTGTAGTCTATGACTCCCTGTCCAAAGGTAAAGAACTATATTCAAACCTGGAAGCCCCTAATCCAATAAGATTGCGGCTTATAAACTAATGTCCTTGGTGACAAATCAACGAGTTATGTTTTAAAGTCATTCATGACAAGCTAATGTGCTATAATTTGTCATTCGTGACAAGTTAACATATTAAATGTTAACATTCCTAGTGACAGGCCTTTTGTGCCAGAATTGATAGATGTCCTCCGTGACAGGCCTTTGATCCATATCTAAATGTCCTTTGCGACGAGGCCTTCGTGCCGTATAATCATTTATGTCCTTCATGACTAGGCTTTATGCCATATTTTTCTACGTCCCTCGCGATGGGCTTTTATGCCATATATGTGTATATATATATATATATATATATATAATAAAAGTCATGTAAGGCTAGTCTTCGAGCTATTCATAATCGTCCTTGTGACAAAGACAGTTATGACATTATGATCCCCTATCAAGCAGGTATTGGACTCGCTCCAAACCTTAAATGCCATTGATGGTCCTTTTGTGACCTAGGATAAATGTAATGGATATACATTCAAATAACATTCATTAGGAATGTTTGGAACATAATAGCCTATACGGTTTATGGATGTCGTGGCTGATCTATGTCAGGTAATCAGGAGGATGACTAACAATTGTTTAATGTGGTGGTTAGTACCAAGTTTCGAGTATGGCAAACTTGAATGAGGTAGACAACAGTCACGATACTATTAATGCGACAAAAGCTAATAATGCTACAAACGTAAACCTCAATATTAATGGAGTTAATCTCCAAGCTGTGGTTGACGCAACAGTTGGAAAGGCCATGGAAAAGGTCATGAAACAGTTCAAAGAGCCGAATGCTTCTCGCTCTAAATTTCATTCGAAACCACATTCAATTGCTCATGAAATGAGCTTTGTTCACACTTCGAATGTGAAGGATGAACCAAAAGAGGAGGATAACTCCCAGAAATCTAAGAAAAAGAGCAAGTACGAGCTTAATAAGAACCAACAAAAGTTCAGTAAGAAGCCTGTATGTAAGAACTGCTATAAAAGACACTGGGGACAGTGTCGAATAGAACAAAGACCAAAGCAGTGTGGCATCTGCAAAGGAACTGGTCATCATTCCCATGAATATAGGGGCATAAAGAATGCAGTCTGTTACGACTGTGGTGAGAAAGGCCACGTCAGAACTAGATGCCATAAAGCTGCCAAAGAAGGTGCAGCTAAGCCTGGAGAGGCTAAGAAGGGAAATTCCTGAACTCACCTGATGAATTCCAAAAGGCAGTACATGATGTCATCAAGTACATTCCTTATCATTTATCAATGATAAATTCTGCTAAGTGTCCTGTTTTTAATACAGGCAATAATTTGTCTTTCATAGACCATAAGATTGGCAAACTTATGATGATACTCATAAGAGCTCCAGATGTTAAGTATAAGATATAACTTACCAAGGAAACCATAGTAACCGATTCTTCTATTATCGGCGATGAATCCTTCTGTAAAATCTAAGAGTACTCTTTCTTTGAATAGAGCACGACAATATATGTTATTTTAATTATTTTCCTCATTGATTTTATCAACTGCGGGTGCCAACTATGTTTGATAAAAGTGCCATATGAGGATTGGCGTAACCTAGTGTGTCCCATAGATTGCTTCCATGCCTGATCAGTATGGAGGTTTAATGCATGGAACCACTAAGATATACCATTGGTCATATTGTACTAAAGTCAGCTAGTGGTATTCAAAGAAGATATCCATAATAGAAATGCCTAAGTAGGCGTCTCTACTTAAGGCATACGTGCACTCATAAAACAGATGTGTCATTTGCATGGCACAAGCGACAGTAAGAGGATCAAGGTCGAAGATTGAAGCTACCTCTATCATATTTGGATAACTTGATTTCTTCTCAGTAGAACTACCCTGTTTTACCTCTTGAGAGGCAAGGTGGAATTAGGATTTATATCCTATTAAGAGTTGTATCTATTACAGAAGCTCTATATCGGTTAGCATCAAGGGAAATGGAAGAACTGAGAGCTAACCAGATGATTTTTTAAAGAAAGGCTTGTACAGCCTAGCTCATCATCTTAGGAGCTCCGATTATTGTTGATAAAGGAAAGCACGATGCAATATGCTTGTGCATTGATCACTACAACCAAATAGGAAATGATTAAGGATCGTTATCAGCTGCCCAGGATCGTCGATTGGTTCAACTAACCACGAGGGTAATTAATTCCTTAAGATTGATTCGGGTAGTAGTTGGAATAACTATCTCACCCTAAATAAGTTCTCCTATAACTGATAGCATTATATAAGCATCAAGGCTGCTCTTTTGGAGACCTTGTTTGGGAGAAAGTGTCAAACGCTCATTTATTTGGCATGATATGGGAAAACCCAATTGTCAGGATCTGAGAGTTGTCCTAAACGATGACGGATAGGATATTATGAATCCTTAATCATCTGAAAACTGCCAGTAATCGGCAATAGAGCAATGCGAAAGAAAGGCACAGGTCTCTTAAAGTTCCAAATAGGGAACAAGACTCCATTGAAAATATCAATATGAAAGAGTACGATACGTTTCGGTATAAAGGGCAAGTTAAGCCCTGGATATATAAAATCATTCGAGATCATCAAATGTGTCGGCAGTACAGCTTATAAGCTAAACTTGCCTAAGGAGCTTAGTGGAATTCACAATGTGTTCCACATCTTTAACTTAAAGAAATGCCTAGCTGATAAATGTGACAACTGTGTTCTGTAATCATCGTATAATGTAAAACAATGTTGATTATCAATAAAACAATGTGCTTTGGTGTTATTATATGTGTTATTGTGTGTGATGATTTTTACAATTTGATTCAATTCCGATTTCAAGCTTTAAAATCACTTTCTGGAAGGTTATACGCAAACTGGTGCGTAAACGCAATTAGTTTAACGCGACGTACACTTCGGAACTGTGACGTAAGCTTAACATACCTTAAATATCCTTTACATAACTTAGAAATAAGTTTCAAAGGATTCGGTATGGCAAAAACGTGTTTATTTGAACTAAAGGACTATTTACGACAAAACTGCAAAACGAACGTTGGTGACCGCCCGGATAATATTTAAATCCTGAAAATATTCTGTTATGATTAAAATTTTATTTTTAATCAGGTTCGTGTTGAAAAATAAATTAAAACGCTTAAAAGCGTTGTTTTTCAACTTTAAGCGCGTACCGCGTGTTTCTGCGCGACACAGTGCTTCTACTACAAAACACGGACAACGCAGCTAGTCTTGGCAACTGAAATTTATTTCAGTAATATTTTGGCGAGTTTATTTTTATAGAATAATAAAAATAATTTAGAACACCATAAACCGGGATTTAAACGCTAGATAAAATACCCGGTACCCAGTTAAACACCTGTTTTATCTAATTTACCAACCAAAGTTACATTTAACCCCCCCCCCCTTCTCAATTTATGGTCATATATATATGTGTGGCCCCACCAAATATTTGCTAGATCTTGCAAATATCTTATTTGATTTTGGTTTGGACAAGTGTTATACATGCCTTCATTCTCATACCTTCTAAATCTCTACATATCTTACAAGATCATTCCATTCTCATTCACACTCAACCTCCTTCTCTCCCTCTCTCCCAACCGTCCACACCCCTCCATCACCATCTTCATCTCCTTCAACTATGTTCTAGTGAATCAAGCTCCATTTCTAGCAAACTTCAAGTTGGTGTGAAGATCCAAAGGTGTTTCCAAGGTGCTTTCAAGTGATTTCAAGCTTCCTATCATCAAAATCTCATCCCACAACCTACTTGAATCTTGAAGGTATAACATTTATGTTTAAATCATACTCTTGATTCTTGGTTGTTCTTGATGATTTGTAGTTTCTCTTGAATCTTGGAATTTTCACAAACTTGAAATCTAACATGAAATGGGTCTTGATACAAATTAAAAAATGGTGATATTTATGTGTGTGTGTATGACCGTACATATATATATACATGTGTGTATGAGTTTTGAGCTTTATTTTTTATAAGTACATGTTTAGGTTGTTGCTTGTTCTTGAACAATAGTTAAAATGCAAGTGGTTGATAATCTATGCATGATATGATAAATGTTAAATTACATCAGCAAATAAATATAAATAAGTTGCATTTTGGATGCATTTAGTTCATATGAAATGTTGATGAAATAATAGTGTGCTTTAGGCACTTGTACATGAAGATACATGTCGAATTAAAGCTCAAGAAATGGTAAAAAAAGGGTTGTATGAAAAAAATGTTTTTGAACAGGTTATAAACACTAAAAATTATATTATTTGATGTATTATAATGGCATGAAACTTTGACATAGGATTGATAGCTTTGCATGTTGTACATATAGCCTAAAAAGTGGTAAAATATGTGAAATTTGCATGATTTATGTGTTTTATGTAAGACCTGCACTATCATGAGTATAACCATTAATTTATTTAGTAAATAACATGGGTTATTTTAAAATTTCAAGTCGTTTCGATTTGGGATGGTTCGGGTAACGTTTGATGCAAAACTATGCGGTAAAACGGTCAAAAATCGCCTTTTCGGAGGATTTTTATAAAACTGTTTTAGATCAGTAACCAAATTGATATTCTTGATATAAAAATAAGTATTTTAACTTATATCAAGTTTACTTGGTTTTTGGTTGGTCATACGTGACTTCCGACGCCCAAAAATGTCACCGAATCGCTAAAATAAGTGTTTTTCGACATACACTAAAATGGGTTGTTCATGGGTAAACTTTATGTGTTATGTGTTTTACAATATGTGTATGATGATGTGGTTAATGTTAACAAGATTATGTGTATTACGCTTGAGTATATATATATATACAAATACACCAAAATAATAAAAAATAATAACTTTTCGAGAAATCTCAAAGTTAAGTGAAAATTCTAAGTATCAGAGAAACTTATGTATTTTTGTGAGCTTTGATTATTAAATCATTCTTATTTAATTTAAGACGAATAAACAATTGAGGGATTGTGTTAACATATAAAAACGCACCCAAAGGTGAGTACATAGATCCCCTCTTTTACTGTTTTCGATTGTTTTAGGGTCATTCATATGTATCAAAACGATTTCGATATTTCAACGATGGTTTCAAAATGATTAAGATGGTTTATACTAAACTAATAACGATTTCGACAATGTGAACGAACTTGTTGGTTGTAGTTACATAACGAATGATATTCATTAATTTTGGCCGAACCGACGAGTATTAGGTTATGGTACCATAGGATCCGACAAATCCCGTTATCCGACTGCACCCATGGTTATGTGTGGGTTAGGTGGGTAACGACTGAACCTGATGATTGTTAACTTACCCTTTGGTGGTTTGTTAATACGAGTTGAATGAGTTGAACGATGAACGAGTCACGAAGGTTTGAATGTTATTAGCGAGACGACCAAAAGTAGTTTTCACAATTAAAACGAGAACGAGTTGAACGAGAACGATTGAACAATTTTGAACGATTATGAACGATTTAAACAAATGAACGATGATCTATAACGAGAACGAGTTAAACGATGTCACACAACGATGTTTACGAAACTATATAAACCATAAGAGTTTTATTACGAGAACGATTTACGATTTGGTTTACGAAAACAAATGTTTTGGGTTAAGATTCATGGCATCGAGGTTTTATACACTATAACCAATCTGTTTTGACTTGGTTATTCATTCTACAATACAAATGGTTTATAAAACAAGGTTTTCTAAAATCGATTAACGAGGTTGTACGAGTTATTTAAACAAATAAACGAGCCATGAATCTGACACTCACACAAAACCTATGTGCTCGCCAGCATTTCTTTGCTGACTTTGTTTTTACATATGTTTCAGGTGATGTTGCTTAATGTTGATTGCTAGGGTGCATGCTCACTTAGGACTGGACGAGGCCTTAGTGATTTAATAACGATGATAGACTATGTTTGACTTTCTTGTTTAACTCTAAGACAATGTTAATGAATAAATAAAACGAGACTCTTTTGTATCCATGGTTTCGAAACAATAATTCTATTACAACACTCCCCGACGTTTCCACCACGATTTGTTGTTTTACGTGGTCGGGGTTTGACAGAAGAAGTTGGTATCAGAGCCAATGGTTATAGGGAATTAGGTTATTAGTAATGTTTTGACCTAGACTAGAACTTTCTAGGACCCAACGCAAGTTGATTTGCGTTTAGATTTTTTTAAAACAAAATCCGAATCTGCTTCGAAAATTAATCACCCGTTCTAGGATAATTGATTACTAGGTTTTGAACCCTCTGTTGTAAGGTTTTGAACCCTTCCAGTTTGACTCATTTTGGCATAGTGCCTTCTGAGTTTTCAAAATCTCGTTAAAGTTTGGGTCTAAATAATGCGAACACGTGCAAACTGGAAGATTGAGTGCCTGTACCATGAGTTTTCTGTCTAAGGCTAGAGTGTTCGTACAAATCCACATAATCGGACCAGTCACTCTTACCTGGGAACTCTTGGGGTGAGTATTCACTTATAGGCAAGCATGTCTTCGTGATACATTATTTTGATTCATTACTTTGATTAGTCACTGCGTGTCGTTTGTTTGTTCGAGGTAACGAACAAATGATCGCCTTCCTTATGTTTCGTCGATATTTTCAATACCTCTTTTGTTTTTCCTAAATTGTCGACCTCACTCGTTTCTCATATTTCCTTGTTAGACAATGCCTCCTCGACGTAATGCATAATCTTTTACTGCTGAAGAAGTCGCAGCCCTTGTCTCTCAGCAAATGGTTGCTGTGCTTCCAGGCGTTGTGACCCAAATCCACGAGCTATACAACAACAATAATAATAACAATGCACAATGTAATTTCAAGAATTTCAATTCTGCTAAGCCGCTAAAGTTATCTGGGTCGCAAGGAGCAACTGCGCTTCTTCAATGGTTCAAAAGTATCGAGAGCACATTTAGACATGTGCAATATCCGGAAAGGCGTAAGGTTGAATTTGCATCAAGTGTGTTTGAGAATCGTGCTCTTACGTGGTGGAACGGAGTGATGCGCGATAGGGGTGCCGAAGTGGCATTGGCACAAACATGGGAAGAGCTTCGAGCTCTCATGATGAAAGAGTTTTGTCCCCGTCACAAAATTCGAGCTTTGGAATGAGTGTTTGACGATCTAAAACAAGATGGGGGAGAACACCGTGCGTATACGGATCGATTTGAGGAACTCAGTCTTTTGTGTCCTACTATGGTTACCCCGTTGGAGAAAGCGATAGAGAGGTATATCGATGTGTTACCCGATTCCATACAAGATATTGTGACTGGCGTAAATCCTACTATTGTTTGTCAAGCGATCGAGTTATCTGCTACCCTGACTGAGTCACAAGTCAGGAAGGGTAAACTTACCTGCAAGGGTGATAAGAAGAAGTCAACCGAATCTGTCAAGGAAAAGGGTAAGGGTAAGAAAGGTGAGTCGTCGAAGAAGTTGAGAAAGCAAAAGGGTGCTCAGAACTTTGCAGTTACTGCTCAGAACCCTCAGAACCCACCAGCTCAACCACATGCGAAGAAAGCGTATGCTGGTACCGCACGTCATTGTGCTCGCTGCAACGGTCATCGTGTTGAACAACAAGCTTGTAGGCAATGCACAACGTGTGGTAAGCTTAGGCATCTGGCCAACGTCTGTCGTTTGGGCCAGAATCAGATTATTCAGAATCAAGCTCCAGTTCAGGGGAATGCTGCGAGATTCCCACCGGGTTCATGTTTCAATTGTGGAGAGTTTGGTCACTTCCGCAACAACTGTCCGAGGTTGGCAAATGCGAATGCAAATCCGAACGTGAATGTCAAAGCGAATGTGAATCCCGCTCGTGGGCGGGCGTACAATCTGAATGCTAACGAAGCGAGGGCTGACAACGAGGTGGTCAATGGTACGTTTCTTGTTAACAATCGACCTGCATCTATTCTTTTTGATTCTGGTGCCGATAGAAGTTTTGCTTCATTATCTTTTGAGTGGGAGAACATTGCAATGGATCTCATCACTAAGTTACCGCGTACATCTAAAGGTCACGATGCTATTTGGGTTGTTATCGATCGATTAACGAAATCAGCTCATTTTATACCGATTCATGAGGATCTATCTGCTGATAAACTTGCAAATATTTATGTTGATGAGATTGTATCTAACACCTCGAAAATTCACGTCCTATAATGTGTTGACACGTGTCATATGTTTGAACGTGTGAAAGAATGTTATGAAAGGATTAAAGTTGACAATCATGAAAAGTATGTGAATATACGAGTTCTAAATGTCAACAGTGAATAAATATATTGTACATTAACCCTACACGATGTTTATAGCATCAAACGAATAGATCATGGATCATGCGAAGCTAAAAGTGAGAGATTACAAACTACAGGGGTTAAATGTGTCAACATGTTTAAGTTATACCTCTGAGTGACCTTTTGACAAACCCGAAGCTTTGTAACTGTTAATTATGCTCACTAGAATGCGCGATATAAATTTCATAAAGTTTCGTTATCGTATGAGAAAGTTATGATCAAATTCGTATACAAGGGGTTAAAGCGTTAACGTTGAAAATTATGACTTTTCGGGTTAACATGAAATGTCCAGGGACTTGGAAAAGTGGGTACAAGTCTTAAAGCCCTTGTAGGTAAATAAGAAGGGGTCAAATTGCAAGAATTAAGCTTAGTTGACCTTTCGGAAGGGCCAAGGGACAAGTATGCAAAAACTTGAAAATGTGAAGTCTGATCAGAAGACCCATACGGGCCGCGTAAGATCCATCAACACCCTTACACGGGCCGCCTCAGTTGCCCAGTTATGAAAAGTTTGACAGCAGCCAAATTTCGCGCATAAACCGACTTTAACCACTTGTTTCACTTCATGGGCGACCCCTAAGCAACCCCTAGACCACTAGGGACACTTGTGGATGAATTGTGGTCAGTTGTAGACTTAGATGTCAACAATCTATGGTGTTTAAATCACTATATAAGGCCATGATGTTGCAACAATTCTTCACACCTTCATTCTTGCATTCCTGATCATTTCTGGAGCTCAAGACTTCTCTCAAGTGATCTCTGGTCGTTCATAGGCCTCTTGTAAGTTTGCTTAACCTTTCTTAGTTAAGTTTTTGCTTAGTTTAGCTTAAAAGTCAAACCGTCGTAATTAACGGTTGACTTCAAGATTAATCACTAATGGTCCAGTGATTAGTCGAATTGAAAGTAGTTATAAGTTGGTAATTATGTGGGTAATAAACCCTTAAAAGGGTTCCCCCTGATTCCCAATCTAACTAGGTCAAATGTCGGGTCAAACTTGTTAATAAAAAGTCAACAGGATACTTATTTTCTAATTTATGCATAATTAGCAATGTAGAACACATACAACCTGTTTGATCATTAATATAACTTAGTAATTAGTGTAAGAAAATGTCTAAACATGTTCAACCCGACAATTTCCTGTTTAGACCCGGTTCGGAACCAAAAGTCGCAAAGCTTTGACTTTTTCTTTGACTTCAGTTGTAACACCTCGTAAAATCAGGTCCAATGAAGTCTTGACACGTGTAATGAACCCTAATGAAGTCAAACATTGAAATTTAGGGACTAATTTTTCGAAAAATTGAAAACTTTGATTATGAAAGGACTGGAAGTGTTAGCATACCTAAAATAAGTTTATAAATAACCTCTTACGATGTTTATATTCACAAATGTGCCACTTGATGGTTAAGTGTAGCCGTTTGCGTAATTAATTGAAGGTTTGCGTAATAAAGGGTTCAAAGCGTCAACATGTCAATTCTTACCTCTGAGTGACCTTTTAACAAACCGAGAGCTTCATAATATTTAATTATAACTCTCGGAAATGCCAATTAATGGTCGTCTAAGGTTTTTATGCCTATAAGTAAAGTTACGCGCAACTTTGCAAGTTAGAGGGACTAAAAGTGTCAATATGTTTAATTATACCTCTGAATGACCTTTTAGAGAACCCGAAGCATCGTAATGTTTAATAATACTTTCAAGGATGCCTAATATGGATTAGATGAGGCTTCAATGCTAATAAATGATGAAATGCGCAAGTTTGCGCAATAGAGGGGCCTAAAGCGTCAACTTTTGAATCTACGCCATTCGGTGACCATTTAAGCAAACGGGAGCATAGTAATATTTAAATATATGCTTGGGAATGATTATTATGGGCCATGTAAGGCTTAGATATCATTAAACGGCATTTCCCGCTACTTTGCGCAATTAAGGGACTAATTGCGTCAAACTGCAAAAGGAGGTCGAATCGTATGGTAACGGACCTTCCGGAATATGTCCATAAGTTAAACATACCCTATTTATCCTTTATATAGCTTAGATATAGGTTTAGAGGTGTTTGGTACGCATAAATAAACTTTTATGTCATGCAGTGACTAAAAGTGTCAAAAAGTGCACAAGTTTGCACTTTTGCGCATATCTCGCATTCTGAATATCCCCGGACACCCAAAAATTTATGTAAGCACTAAAATATTTTATTTTAGTGTGTGGCATGATAAAATTCCACTCATCGCGTAATTTGGACCGTTTTTAGCGTTCGTCCGTGTTTCGTCGTAATCCGACGCACTACGTGACCGTACGGCCAAAGGAACCGACATCCGACATGTTTTTGAACATGTTTCATGTTCCCTATGTTTAAACATCATAGTGGGGCCTTAAAATGAGGTTAATGGGCCTTGAACGTGCCTAAAGTGACCATAAAAGCTCACAGGGGCCATTTCTGCCATATATGAAAGTGCTGTTTGTTGCTAAACAGCTGTAAACAGCCTGTTCCAGCAGTTTCTATCAACTGTAAATGGTTTTTTTGGAAACTAGGGCCTGCCCATTGTTTATAAAACCATGGGTAATATGTGTAGGGTTCAGATTCAATCACGGTTTACGAGGAACGATCCTAACGGTCCTCAAAAACCTATAAATACCCTTCCCCACTTCCTTCATAACCCACACTTGATCCTGAATTCTCTAAGTTGGGGACTTTGCTCCTCATACCTGAGAAATTAGGATCAACCCTCCTTGCTTGGACCCTTTTGTAAGTCCCCTTTCGAGCCTAGTTTAAATTTTAGCGTTTTAAACAGAAAAGTCAAGCGTTATCGATAAACCCTTTGACTTTTAAACGGTTAAGCTATTGTTTGTAACGAACATGGCTACGTGACCGTAATTAGGTAGGTAATTAACCCTCAAAAGGGCGTCTCCTAATTACCACGTTTACTTAGTCTAATTATCGGGTCAAATGAAAGTCAAACGGGTTAGTTTTAAATAAAATGCATAACTATTAAATTAAAAGTCATAAAATCAGTTTTGCCACATTAATAACTTGGTAAATATTAGTTGAACATGTCTAAGCATGTTCAACCCGACAATTCTAAGTATAGACTCGGTTCGGAACCGAAAGTCGCAAAAGTTGACTTTTGCTTTGACTTTCAGTTCTGACCCGATTTAGCTTAGTTTAGATATTCCTTAGGATTCCATTAGGACCATATTATAAGTTAGTATAACCCTCCAAGGTTATACAACTTGGTTCCATAGAAATCCTAGTTCATGCGTGTTTCCGTTATATGCCTAAATGTTGACCGTTATGCCCTTTTGACCATGAAATGATATTTTTGAAAATGTGAAAGAATAGAAACCTTTATTACTGATATATAAACGTGTCCCTAAAATTTGACATCAGTTGGAGGTCTAGATTAGGAGTTATGCTCAATAGCGTAATTAAAAAGCTTTTTATTAATTAAACGGCGCAATTAGCATATAACCTATTTAAACCCAATTTTTTATACCAAACTTTTTACCCACTGATATAAAATAATATTTTGGGATTTTTGAAGATTTTTAATTATTTTTAGGCTGAGCATAACATAGGGTTTTAAGCTTGATTCGGTAATTGCCGGTTTTGCCCTTTTGGGCTATAAAATGAGTTTTATAAATCCTTTTGACCCCAAACCTTTTTCTACTGATATAATATGTTAAATAAAATATTTTGAGCCTTCTGGAATATTAAAAATATTAGCTTTCTATACAAAACCCGGAAATGGCTCCAAATCGTCTTTTTAAGCGTTTTTAACGCATAGTATGTATCAAAACTAGTTTAAAGATATAAGGGTTGATGCCTACTGATTTTCTTAGTAAATTTTTATATTTTAACAGTAAGCAAAAGTTTTAAACTCAGATTTCCAGTTTTGGCCTTTTTAGGCTTTTGTGAAATTACCAAAATGCCCCTACGGTGCATAGTATGATTATAATTAATAAATTTTACGTATAAGTGATACCCTATTGTTATAACTTATTAAAATGAGTATATTTACTGATTTAATCAGACCTATAACTCAGATTACTATTTAAACTCTTTTATAAACTTTAAAAGGACCAAAATGCCCTTGCGAGACATAGTTTGAGTTTAAAATCATCCTGGGCATAACGGAAGGTATCTTACTGATATCACAACATATATAAGGCATATTAACTTAGGAAACCTGTATATGACTCTTATGGTCACCCGTTACGCATTTTCACGTTCGGTACGGTTTATGTAACTTGTTTGCATAAATTGACCGAAACGGGTGAAACCTTATCATTTTAACTTCTAAATCCAGAATGTGTTTAAGTTTACCCATATTATACAAGTCCCCAAACTTGTCGGGTCTAAATCACATTCCAATCCGGTCTGCGCTTAATCTTGCGTTTTGAACCGTAAACCTTTCCTTAAAACTAACCGGTCTAAGTTTCAACTTACATAAGACCCGTTAGGAATCTAATAGGTTATTAAAAACCTTCGTTCCAGATTAAGAGCCCCAGTAGAGGTACTTGTGCTTGCTGATTAGGTTATACGGCTGAGTATAAATTGCATTTTAAGCTCAGGTAAATACTCTTAACTTATTTTCCCTATACGGGCTTGGGATACGGTATTATAAAGATAACGCTTGGTCGGGTATTGAATGTTTAATCGTATTGTGATTAAATTATTGAGGTAACCCGCTTTAATCTGTCTTGTTTGAAATAAAGGCCTTTAGGGGTTAATGACCATGTCCCGGATATCCTTGGCATCATTGTATTATAAAATGGCCACGTCTTATGCACGGGGTGTAGGTGTACACCTGACAGTTGCATAAGGGAAACCGTATCTCACTCTCTTGTGGGCCTATACTTGTGGCGTGTCTGTTAATCTTGACTCGGTTTCTACATCGGGCCCTAAATGTATAACGAACATGTAAAACTGTATACAGGATTATTTTTATATAATTGTCCCAAGTTATAAAAGTTTTGTGCCATGTGCATTCAAATCAATTTTCTAAAACATTTTCAAAATGAGTCAGTTAAGTTGTATTTACCAGTGAAAACTGACGTATTTTCCCAAAAGTTTAAGTGACAGGTACTATACGTAATTGGCTGAGAGCTCAGGGCGTCAATAGGGAATCTCGCAAGTTCTAGATGCCTAAAGTCTGTTGAACAATGTTATCTTTCTGTTTAAGATCCGCCTGTGGATCCAACTTACATTCCGTTGTAATAATTGTTATTACTTTTGAATCGGATTGTAATGTATTTATCTTTTGCTTCCGCTGTGCATTTAAATTGTGTTGTTTGACTATGATGATATCAACTACGTCACTATATCCCTACCGGGCCCACCGGTGACACGTGGAAAATAGGGGTGTGACATCAGTTCTGACCCGTTTTGGTATGATTTAGAAATACCTTAGAGCTTCATTTGGACCAGGTTACATGCTAGTATAACCCTCTGTGATTATACACCATGGTTCATTAGTTAACCAATTAATACGCATGATTCCGTTAATTGCTCATATGTTGACCATTATGCCCTTTTTACCATAAAACGTGATTTTTGGAAATGTAAAAGAGTAGAAACCTTAGTCACTGATATATAAACTTGTACCCAAAGTTTGACATCAGTTTGAGGTGTAGTTTGAGAGTTATGCTCATTAGCGTAAATTCAAAGCATTATGTTAATTAAACGACGTAATTAGCGTATAGCCTAGTTAAGCCTACTTTTTGATATCAAACTTATTACCCACTGATGTAATATATTATTTTGGGATTTTTGAAGATTTTTAATTAATTTTAGGCTGAGCATAACTTATAGTCGTAGGCTTAATCCGGTAATTGTCGGTTTTGCCCTTACGGGCTATAAAATGAGTTTTACATATCTAATTGACTCCAAACCAATTGCTACTGATTTTAAATGATAAATAAATTATTTTAAGCCTTCTGGAATAATAAAAATATCAGATTTAGGTATAGAACCCGGAAATGGCTTCTAATCGCCTTTTTAAGCGTTTTTAACGCATAGTATGTACTAGAACTATTTTAAACATACAAGGGTTGATACCTACTGATATTTTAGGTAAATTTTAATATTTTAACAGTAAGCAAAGGTTGTTAAACTCAGACTTCAGTTTTGAGCTTTTCGACTTATGTGAAATTACCAAAATGCCCCTACGGTGCATAGTTTGGTTATATTTGATAAATTTCACATATCTACTTTACCCTACTGTTATAACTTATCAAACTAAGTATTTTTGCTGATTATATCAGACCTGTAACTCAGGTTAATACTTAAACTCTTTTATAACCTTATAAATGACCAAACTACCCCTACGGGGCATAGTTTGTGTTTAAATTCGTTCCGGGCATAATGAAAGACATCTTACTGATGTCACAACATAATTGAGGCATATTAACTTAGGAAACCTGTATATGGCTCTCATGATTACCCGTTACGCCTCTTACGCGTTCGGTTCGGCTTATGTAAATAGTTTACATAAATTAGCCGAAACGGGTCAAACCTTATCGGTTTTATCTCAATATCCAGAGTGTGTTTAAGTTACCCACATTAGACAAGCATGCAAGCTTGTCGGGTCAAAACCACATTCTAAACCGGTCTTCGCTTCTTCATGCCTTGAACCGTGTCTTCCTTTTTAAAACTAACCGGTCTAAGCTAAGCCTTAATTAAAGACCCGTTAGAAATATAATAGGTTATTATAAACCTTCGTTCCAGATTAAGAGCCCAGTAAAAGTACTTGGATTTGCTGTAATTGATTGATACTTTGCTCAGGTAAATACTGTTAACTTATTTTCCCTATACGGGCTTGGGATACGGTACTATAAAAGTACCTCTTGGTCGGGTATGTAGTCATTTAAATCGGACTGTGATTAATGTATATACATAACTCGCTTTGTTCTATATTATTTGATGTATGGCCCTTGTGGGTTAAATGACCATGTCCCAGATATCCTTGGCATCATTTTACGAAATGGCCACGACCTAAGCACGGGGTGTAGGCGTACACCCGACAGAGGCATTATGTAACAACTGGTAATCCACGTAAAGGAATCAACCTTGTGGGCATTATACCTGTGGCGTGTCAGTTAACTTAAACCGGCTCTTCTAACCGGTGCTAATGGACGGCAAATAAGTAAATCTGTATACAAGATTATATACAAATAATTGTCCCAAGTTATAAAGATATTTTGTGCCGAAGTGCATTCAAATCAATTTACAAACTCTTTTCAAAATGAGTCAGTTGAGTTGTATTTACCAGTGTAAACTGACGTATTTTCCAAAAAGGTTAAGTGTAGGTACTATACGAAATAGGCTGGCTACTCCAGGCATCATTAATCAAGTCTCGCAAGCTCTAGATGTCAAAGTCTGTTGAACAGTTTTCTTTTTATTTGATCCGCCTGTGGATCCTTTACTTTCCGTTGTAATACTTGGATATTACTTTATATTTGGATTGTAATATATTTACCTTTTGCTTCCGCTGTGCATTTATATATTGTGTTGTTTGACTATGATGATATCAACTACGTCACGATACTCTCCACCGGGCCCACCGGTGACACGTGGAAAGTCGGGGTGTGACAGGTTGGTATCAGAGCCAACACTGAGTGAATTAAACACTAGCCTTTGTGTTTAATCTCAGTTACACAGTTGCACATTATTGAGTCTAGACAAGAACATAGGACTAATCCAAATTCGTTTCATTGTCTTTTAATTACTTCTTTGTTATTTTTCTGATTAGCCCTTGCATGGGCAAGTCATTTTCTTAAGAAGTCCCGTTTAGGGCAACCATATACTTGTTTAAATTTTAAAGGAACGATTATGTTTAAAATATCATTCCTATATTATAAGATCTACCATTATAATAAAATGGCAAAATCTAAAAAGGGACAAGACCTAGCCTCGTGTCATTTTAAGGCAGGGCCAAGACGGTAGTTCCACAATTAGATTCAGATCCTTATTTACATTTCAATTTAGAAATTGTTCTGCGTTAATTATTAAAAAGAATCTAAAGAGTAAAACCTAGCCTAAATGTCATTATAGACATGGCCAAGATGGTAAAACTTATTTAAGAGATTCATTTTTTTGTTAAACATCTGAAAGCATATTAACATGCTTGACAAAGTGTGATACGATAAAAATCACATAAGTCATTTTTAATAGGGTTATTCTAAATCCCCTTATTTATATAATTATCCCTTATGGATGGAGTGCCCACGGGCTATAATTAACGTCCTCTGAGACTAAAGACAGTGGTAGCCTACAACTCCCTGTCAAGAAAAGGTAATGAACTTTGATTCAAACCTTAATGCCTCGATTCCCTGAAATCATGGCTTATAAATTAAACTTGTCTACGTGACTAGGCCTTTTGTGCTAATATTAACTTATAATTTAGGATTATGATAAAGATCCTGAACAATTTTTATATTTAACAAATTGACTAAAATGTGTATTAAAAGCATGGTTAATAAATCGTTTAAGAACGATAGTACTGTATGGGCTTCTAAATAAACCTTGCCCTTATTTTTGTAGCAACTAAGACTACATGGCTGACTCTGACGAGATAAACAGTCACCCTTTGGAAAACTGTGATGATAATGATAGGATTAATATAACCAAAGGAGAGCTTCGTACACTGATTGATACAGCTGTATCTAAGGCTGTAGAAGAACAATTTAAGGAGTATAGTGGGACGCATAGTCGAGCCTCATCTGTACCCCACTCTAAGTCTGTCCCTAAAACTCATTCAGAGCCTCATAACAAGCCGCCCTCTAAGAAAGAGGAGCCAAAGAAGGATGATGATCGACATTCATCAAATGAACACAGTGTTCCATCCAAGAAGATAGTGTTCGATAATGAACCACGTACCAAGTCTTGTACCTATAAGTACTTTGTTTCCTGTAAACCTCGAGATTTCACTGGGGAGAAAGGAGCAATAGATTGTATGACCTGGTTGGATGAAATGGACACGGTGGTGGACATCAGCGGTTGTGCTGAAAGGGATGTAGTAAAGTATGTATCCCAATCGTTCAAAGGAGAGGCACTAGCATGGTGGAAGTCTCTCATTCAAGCTGCTGGAAAGATCCCACTCTACAACATGTCATGGGAACACTTTGTTACTCTCATCAGGGAGAACTATTGCCCTCAACACGACTGATTTCTTATCATTGGTGATGACAAACTTAGATTGTCAAGCTTACCTCACCAGTTTTAATACCCTGTCCAGACTGGTTCCTTACCTTGTAACACCAGAACCCAAGCGAATTGCTCGCTTCATTGGGGGTTTAGCCCCAGAAATCAAAGCCAGTGTTAAGGCTTCAAGACCTGCTACATTTAGGTCAGCAGCTGATCTCTCTTTGTCCCTTACATTAGATACGGTCAGGTTGAGATCGCTAAAGAAATCTGAAGAAAGTAAGAGGAAGCGTGAGGATGATACCTCACGAGGGTCAGAGAAGAAGCACAAGGGAAACACTGATTCTAAGAAGTTTGGGTCTGGAAGGAATAGTCAGCGAACAGAGGAAAAGCCAAAGTGCACGACTTGCCAGAAACGCCACTTTGGAAAGTGCAGACTTGAGTCCAATTCTAAGTCAGGACCACCTGCATGTGGGATATGCAAGTCTAAAGAGCACAAGACGATAGAGTGCAAGAAGATAAGAGATGCCACATGCTACAATTGCAATGAGAAAGGGCATATCAAGACCAACTGCCCTAAGTATGCCAAGAAGCCTGAAGAGGTCAAGAAGACCAATGCGAGGGTCTTTCGAATGGATGCAAAGGAAGCAGTCCAGGATGACAACGTAATCACATGTACTTTCCTTGTAAATGATGTCTATGCAAGAGTACTCTTTGATTCAGGCGCTGATAAGTCTTTCGTAGATCATAAATTTTGCAAATTGCTGAATTTACCTGTCAAAACCTTGAGTATAAATTATGAGGTAGAGTTAGCAGATGGCACCACAGAAACCGTCTCCACTGTGTTAGATGGATGTGTGATATCCATTAAGAACCACTCTTTTCCTCTATCTCTACTTCCCTTTAAATTGGTCGGTTTTGACATAGTATTGGGTATGGACTGGTTATCTCATAACCAGGCCCAAATTGTCTGTAACAAAAGGCAAGTGGTGATAAAGACTCCGTTTGGTGAATCACTTACCATTCGGGGAGATACCCAGTATGGACTACCTGAGCAAGTGACTATGCTCAAGGCTTCAAAGTGTTTAAAAAGGGGCTGTGTCATCTACATGGCACAAGTGATTATTGATGAGCCTAAACCGAAGATAGAAGACATCCCCGTCATTTCTGAATACCCAGAAGTTTTTCCTAAAGATCTACCTGGCTTACCACCAGATAGGCAAGTGGAATTCAGAATTGATATCATCCCTGGAGCAGCACCAGTTGCTAGAGCACCTTATAGGTTGGCGCCCACGGAGATGAAGGAATTAAGGACACAACTGGATGAATTGCTAGCTAAAGGTTTCATAAAACCTAGTTCGTCTCCTTGGGGAGCACGGGTCTTGTTTGTCAAGAAGGATGGATCGATGCGTCTGTGCATCGATTATCGTGAGCTTAATAAAGTCACGATAAAGAATAGGTATCCTTTGCCCAGAATCGACGATTTGTTCGATCAATTGCAAGGGGCAAGTTATTTCTCGAAGATTGACTTAAGGTCAGGCTACCACCAACTGAAGGTTAGAGATGAAGACGTCCACAAAACTGCATTTAGGACTCGTTATGGTCATTACGAGTTCCTAGTGATGCCTTTTGGGCTCACTAATGCACCTGCCGCGTTCATGGATCTCATGAATCGTATTTGCAAGCCGTACTTAGATAAATTCGTCATCGTTTTCATCGACGACATTCTTATCTACTCGAAGAACCAAGCTGACCATGAGAAACACCTTCGCAGTATTTTCAAACTCCTGCATCGTGAGAAACTTTATGCCAAATTCTCTAAGTGTGAATTCTGGCTTCGAGAGGTCCAATTCCTTGGACATGTGGTTAGTGAGCGTGGTATCTAAGTGGACACAGCTAAGGTTGATGTTAGTGCATTATGTGTCTATCACCTTCTTCAATCTAGTACGTAGCAGAAACCGAAGAAGTCTAAGCTTTTATTGTAATATCTAGTTAAAAGGGCAAGAGTGCATTAAGTGTCTATCGCCTCCGTCAATCAAAATCGTAGTAGAAACCGAAGAATGCAAGACTTGATGATGTTACTAGTTAGTAAAGGCAAGGTGGCAATTTTGTAAATAATGAAATTTCTCATTATAACCTTGTGCCTATAAATAGGAGCTTTAGTTGTGAAGTTTAAGACTTTGCTCATTTGGAGATTTAGAAGCTTAGAACTTAGAGAGAGAAAGTCTAGAGAGAGAAAGTCTCTCCACGTGATTCTCGGCTATTGTACACGACATATTATTCAATAGAATCACGTCATTTGTACGTTCTTGTGTGTTCGGTCACGCACGTTCACGGATTCCGCACGTCGAACGTTCGTTACGCAATCGTACGGTGTCGAAACCGGTCCTACAAGTGGTATCAGAGCTAGGAGCTCGATTGCGCTGACCAAATACATAAATTCGTACCAGAATTCAGCTATTTCAGATCTGATTTTCGTCAAACTCTTCTTATTCTACTATTTTTCACGTTTTTGAAGGTTTTTCGTCAAATTGAATGTGTTTTCCCGGTCCGAATCTGCTGATTTTTTAGTATGTTGTGAGAAAATACTTGAATTACAATCCTACCAAGTCTCAGAATCTAATTCTTAGTCGTTTAGGAGAAATCTGATTTTTTGTGTCCGATTTTGTTTGAAACAACAAGGTTTCGCTTTTACGGCATAAGCATATCAGAGGTTTCGCTCGTAGTGACATTACTGGTTTCGCTCTTGTGACAAAAGTTGATTTCGCTCTTATGGTCATTTCATAGTTTCGCTTATTCGGACATACAGGTTTCGCTCGAACGGACAATTGACTTTCGCTCATTCGGACATTACACACTTTCGCTTATACGGTCAAGTGTGGTTTCGCTTTTTCGTCATTGAGTGATTTCGCTCTTACTTCATTTAGTGGTTCCGCTCTTAAGGTCATCTCGTGATTTCGCTCATTCGGTCATTACCTGATTTCGCTCTTCTGAGCAAAAGCTGATTTCGCCTAAATTGTCATCGGTTTGCAACCCAAGACAGATAATCGGCCCTATCATCAAACGTATCTTAAACAGTGCACCGACCCACTGAAAATTTTAAGGCCCAATCATAATTGAGGCTGCATGTGTTGACTGAGTAAAATTGAAAGGTCCAATTAACAAGTGTTGAGTGTATCAAGTCATATTGCATGTGAACGGCTTTTGTATTGACATCATTATATTGCATGTGATATGTGATTTACTAAATCTTGAAAATTGTTTCAATTAATTGATGTTGTCGGCAAGTTGATAATTGTTTTGATCTAAAAGATTTGGTCCTATCGAGTAACAGTCAGTAAAAGTGAGGCCCAATCATAATAATCATAACAATACATTAAAGAAATCGGCCCAATTATAAAAATCAACATTTAGATCCGATCAGGCTCATTCATAGTGATTTCACCCTAAAAACATTGGAACGAATCCGCAAATCTTCTACACGAGTCTTAGATTGATTTTACAAACACACTGTTACGTATTCAGTCAGTTTAAACTGATAGTTTGTTTGTTTGATTGCAGGTGATTCGAGGTGTTTTACAAGGCACAAATACCAAGAAATCAAAATGTTTGACGAAAAGGAAAACAAGAATTTTGAAAATTTAAATGATTGGTCTTGTGAATCTTGGTGTGGGAGATTAGGTGATAAGGATGTTTATGTTAAAAGATTCGAAAATTTTTTATGTAAGAAGAATGAATCAGTTGAGAAGTTGAAAGAAAGGTTTTATGAGCTAATCTACAAGTTAGAAAGACATGGGATATATCATTCAAATGATGAAAATATTTCAAAATTTGTTGATGCTTTACCTTTGGAATGGAATAAATTCGTGAATAACGAAAAACGGAATTCTAGTTTATCACGCTATGATTTAAGAAGTTTCATTAATACAATTACAAATCATAGGCTTCATGAAGATTCAAGAAAAAGGAAGTTATTGGATGAAATAAAAGAAGAATCAGAAAGGATAGACTTGGATGTAATCATTGAAATGAGGAAACGAATCACTGTGTGTCTTGCAACAAAAAATGTTATGAAATACGATATTAAGAGGGGTTGTTATATTGATGAATATTTGAATCCTATTGATTTTGTTAAAATTTTCTGTGCAGGAACATACAAGATGGAACCAAAGAAAGAAGCTGATGATGGAAAGATGAATGGAAAATGCTTGAAATGCGAAAAATCAGAAACAGACAATGTCGAACTTCTGAAGAATGTAGAGAGTTTAACATTGAAAATCAAAAGCTTGAAGGATGAGAAAGAATTTGATAATAAACAGATTCTTGAAATGAGAGAAAATTGTGAGAAATTGACGTCAGAAAATGTCAAACTGTTGAGTAGTTTGGACAGTTTGACATTGGAAATTAACAATTTGAAAGAAAAAGAAAAAGATTTTCAAAGTCAAATGAAGGTTTTAGAAGATGAAAAGTCTGTTATTTTTAACAATAATCTTGAAAAACAGATTGAAATAAATTCTCATCTTCAGAAAATCATTCGACTTTAAAATGAAGCTGAAATTGCTCGGAACAAAATTGCTGAGTTAGAGAATAAATTGAAAGGTTTTGTGACTTCGGCACCATATGTGTGTCCAAAACCGATCAATTCTGTTCCAATAAGTGGCAATGTCACAAATTTTGACAAAGTCAAAATTGAAGATTGTGATGAAATATCTGATGATGAAAAAGAAAAGAAAAGAAAAATATTTTTAGATTTACAAGAAAAATTTAAAAATACTGTTTTGCAATCTACTGAAACAGGTGAATGTTCTAAACAAAAACCTGTTAAGAAGAGTGTAGAACAGAAACAAAAAGTTAAAAATTTGAAAATTTTTAAAATTGAAAATAAAAGCTCATCAGATAAGTCATCCAATCATTATCAAAAATCACAAAAATCTAAAAATGAAAACTCACAAAATGTTGGTAATAAGTGGTGCAGGTTTGACCACAGTGCTTCAAAGTCTAAACCAGTTTTCAAGAAGAGTGATGATTACCACAAAGCCAGACAATGTTATGATCTAAGCATATGGTGTGAAAGTGGTGAATGGTACGATAACAGAGTGTGCTACACCTGTGGTGTGAGAGGACACATTGCTGTTGACTGCCAGAATTGGAATTATGAAACAAGAAGATGCTATAATTGTCATATCAGAGGACATATTGCCATAGATTGCCCAAGGAGATCAATGGGAAGATCGAGGGTTGAATCTCAAAGAATGGCAAAGAAACCAGTCAACGTCAAACCCAAAGAACAGAAGGTTCAAGAACCTAAAGTTCAAGAAAAGAAAGTGAAGCTTTCTCAGGGGCAGAAAGACAGACTGAGGAAAAAGAGGAAGAAGGCAAGAGAATATTTGGAGAAAATTTTGTCTTCGGGTTCACCGGACAGATTGAATAAAAGTTCTGATGAATCAACTTACTCGACTGCAAAGCCAAGTAAATTGAATTCTTCAGATGCAAATCTGAGGACAAAAGAGAAAAAGGAGAAAAAGAAAGTTGTCGGCGATGAATCTGACGTCTCAAAGTCAGACAAGCCACATTCAGGCAATGATTCTGGTTCGTCAAAGCCAGAAGAGCCCGTTGTTGAGGTAAAATCGGAGAATTCAGGTTTAACAATGGATGATGCAAATTATCCACCATTGTTGAACAAGAATTCAAAATCATCCAAGGCTGGTCAGGCTTGGGTGAATCTTTTCAAATAGAAAAACCTGACTTGCCGGAGTTCCCAGGTTGGTAAGCGTGGAACATGAATCGGCACATTTCTTGAGAAATTTGGTGATTTTTCGTCTTACATGTGGTAAATCAGGGACATTAAGTTGTACTTGATTTCCTACAAGTGTTTGTGTTGATAGAATCTTGAACTGTTAAATCTTTCTAAATGGTTAAAGGAGAACAAAGTGATGAAGTAATCCCCTAACCAACAAGTGGTTTGTTAATGACACACAAAACTAATTTTCTGGAAAAACCATTTTGATTAAAACAAACTTAAGTGTTTTGAAATCTAAATGGGAAAATAGTTTGTTGTCAGGGGGAGTTCTGATTGTTTACGTCACAAGGATGGCGAATTGAAGTGATTCGATATCAGTTTGTCACTTTATTTGTACAGTTTGTTTTCAAATTTTCCTTGAAAATCAAAATTGAAACATATTTTGATTTTAGGGGGAGAAAATTTAAAAAAAAATTAGAAAATTTGAAAATGCTAAAAACATTGAAAAAGCAAAAATGAGTTTTGGTGTATAAAAGAGGAAATGATAGTACATCAGTAGACGATCACAGCATGCTAAAGATATGGAAAGTTAAAAAGTGATAAACAGTCTCACTGATGATGTGCCAGTAGGTTTTTGCACATTTAGTAGATTGTGACGAGATATAAACCTAAATTCAAACTTGCTTATATCGTGGGTAACATCTCTCGGATATATGGGTAACCCCCGAAATCTTGTTTGAAAGATTCCTTTTTCTGATATACTAGGTCTTTATACTCAGTGATATCTGGGGTATTATTCCAGGACTTCTGCTGAACGGTAGTTCTCACCTAGTCCTCGAATAATACTTTCTGCAAATGCTTGAAACATAGCATCACCCTCAGCATCAATGATAAGACAATAAAATTGCTTAGCAATGCTGTTGTAAAAAAGATCCTCTAAAGGGGACACACCCACAAGTTGAGTCATGATCTCTCTGTTGAACGATGGTTCTGACCTGAGCTCTCATGATTCTTCATAATTTATTAACCCCTTACAGATATCATTTGTGTTATAATTACCTGTAAGACTGAATATTGGAATCTGGATATGGGAGTATATTCTGAGGTGGGATACGCGATTAAGTTTAAGTATCTAAGACATTAAACTCGTATCTCGAAGCAGTTGAACTTTGTGTGAAAATTTAAGTGGATCAGTATACTGACAATCTAAGTGAATCGTTTAGAACTTAAAATGTCTAAAGCTTAACGGTGCTAGTGATTTGTCTCATGAACTGATATGATCCTCTTACACAAACTCACAAAAAATATTGTTTGTAGATATTTGTTTACTGCATTTCTTTAAAATCAAAAACCCAAAAATATTGTGTTTTAGCTTAAATTTTGTAAAATACAAAAAGATTTTCGACAACTGATGTTGGAAAGAGAATTTTCAAAATTCCAAGTGCTAAACATGATGAACTACATTGGGTTGGGAGAATATGTTGAAAACTTTGAATGTCATATACAAATGTTTTGAAAGATTGTGTGTTTAGTTAATCAAGGTCATTCACTTGGACTTGATGTAACTAGTATGTTTGTTGAATTAATGATTTCTACCAGTAAGTTTCTTAAATATAATTGTTATAAATTTGTGAAACTTATGTTATGGGTAGAGGATTTGCAGGTTAACCAGGCTTCAAATCCTGAGCATATGCAGAATAGAGCCAGGAATTGATCCTGAATTTGTGAACTTGTGAAAGCCAGACTACGATCCCGATAGCTGAGTCTAAGGGGAGTCTGAATATGAGCTCAACGCAAGAGGAAGCGTGGATTAAAAAATCCAGATAAATATTTTGGAGGAGCTTGTATACGGAAATCCAGGTGTCGATCCCAAAAGCACGGAAGCTTGACGAAAGGGGGAGCCTGAAGAAAGAGTCTACCGAGAGTGGGAGCAACGGAAGCTCGTAGACAGATCCACAGGGATTCTGTTCAAGATAGAGAAAGACAAGATGCTACGAGATTGACTACGGCAATATCCAAGGGGGAGTCTGTTAGTGCATTAAGTGTCTATCGCCTCCGTCAATCAAAATCGTAGTAGAAACCGAAGAATGCAAGACTTGATGATGTTACTAGTTAGTAAAGGCAAGGTGGCAATTTTGTAAATAATGAGATTTCTCATTATAACCTTGTGCCTATAAATACGAGCTTTAGTTGTAAAGTTTAAGACTTTGCTCATTTGGAGATTTAGAAGCTTAGAACTTAGAGAGAGAAAGTCTCTCCACGTGATTCTCGGCTATTGTACACGACATATTATTCAATAGAATCACGTCATTTGTACGTTCTTGTGTGTTCGTCACGCACGTTCACGGATTCCGCACGTCGAACGTTCGTTACGCAATCGTACGGTGTCGAAACCGGTCCTACAGTTGAAGCAGTTATGAACTGGCAAGAGCCAAAGACGCCTACAGAGATTCGTAGCTTCCTGGGATTGGCAGGATATTACAGGCGTTTCATTGAAAATTTTTCAAGGATTGCTGCACCCCTAACCTCCTTAACTAAGAAGAAGGTTAAGTTTGTTTGGGGCCCTAAACAGCAAGAGTCCTTTGATATCCTTAAACAAAAGTTGAGCAACGCCCCAGTACTGACATTGCCAGATGGAATAGAAGATTTTGTGGTTTACTGCGATGCATCGCACACTGGCATGGGGTGTGTGCTTATGCAGAAAGGCAAGGTTATTGCCTATGCATCACGACAGTTAAAAGTGCATGAAAAGAATTACACCACCCACGACTTGGAGTTGGGTGCCGTTGTATTCGCACTAAAACTGTGGAGGAATTATTTATATGGAATCAAGTGTGTGATCTATTCTGATCACAAGAGCCTCCAGCACCTGTTTAATCAGAAGGATTTAAACATGAGGCGACGCCGTTGGATGGAGACTTTAAATGATTATGATTGTGAAATCAGATATCATCCCGGCAAGGCGAATGTAGTCGCTGATGCCTTGAGTCGAAAGGAAAGGGTGAAACTCATCCGAATTAATGCCAAGCGCATGGAGATAAAGAACAGTTTGATTGAAAGGTTGTTAGCTGCACAGAAGGAAGATGTGTTGGAAGCTAACTATCCTAATGAAAAGCTAGGAGTAACTGAGGAGCAGTTATCTCTTGGCAAAGACGGAATTTTGAGACTGAATGGACGAATATGGGTTCCAATTTATGGAGGACTTCGAGATGTTATTCTCCAGGAAGCCCATAGTTCTAAATATTCCGTTCATCCTGGAGCTGATAAGATGTACCAGGATCTAAGGGCAAACTATTGGTGGATAGGCTTGAAAAAGTATGTAGCTGCCTATGTAGCTAAGTGTTTGACTTGTGCGCAAGTCAAAGCAGAACATCAAAAGCCGTCAGGCTTGCTACAACAGCCTGAACTTCCTACGTGGAAGTGGGAAATGGTAACTATGGATTTTATCACCAAGTTACCTAAGACGAGGAAAGGAAATGATACAATATGGGTTATAGTTGATAGACTGACTAAGTCAGCACATTTCTTACCCATCAAGGAGACTTATAGCTCCGACATGTTAGCCCAATTGTACGTTGATAAGATTGTAGCCTTACATGGCATACCTGTGTCTATTATCTCTGACCGAGATACTAGATAGACGTCACATTTTTGGAAGAGTTTCCAGCAATCTTTGGGCACACGTTTGAATTTCAGTACGACTTACCTCCCTCAGACTGATGGTCAGAGTGAGCGTACTATTCAAACTTTGGAAGACATGCTACGTGCATGTGTAATTGATTTAGGTGGTAGTTGGGATAACCACCTACGTTTGATTGAATTCTCCTACAACAATAGCTACCACACCAGCATAAAGGTTGCGCCTTTTGAGGCCTTATATGGTAGAAAGTGTAGAACGCCCGTTTGTTGGGCGGAAGTTGGAGATGTCCAATTATCAGGACCAGAGATAGTCTTTGAAACGACGGACAAGATTGTCCAGATTCGTGACCATCTCAAAGCTACCCGAGATAGGCAGAAGAGTTACGCAGATCCAAAGCGTAAAGCTTTTCACTTCGAAGTAGGTGACAAAGTGCTGCTTAAAGTATCACCCTGGAAGGGGGTGATGCGATTTGGTAAGAAAGGCAAGTTAAGCCCGAGATACATAGGACCTTTCGAGGTTATTGAACGTTTCGGGTCAGCGGTATCCATAATGTATTCCACATCTGCAATCTGAAGAAGTATTTCGCTAACGAATCACTGGTTATACCACATACAGATGTGCATATAGATGAGAGCTTGAAATTTGTGGAAAAACCATTGTCGATTGAAGATCGGCAGGTTAAGAAGCTTCGAAGGAAGCATGTGCCTATTGTAAAGGTCAAATGGGATGCCCGTAGAGGTCCCGAATACACGTGGGAGGTTGAGTCCACGATGAAAGAAAAGTACCCTTATTTATTTCAGTAAATCTCGGGTCGAGATTTGTTTTAAGGGGGTGAGGATGTAACACCTCGAAAATTCACGTCCTATAATGTGTTGACACGTGTCATATGTTTGAACGTGTGAAAGAATGTTATGAAAGGATTAAAGTTGACAATCATGAAAAGTATGTGAATATATGAGTTCTAAATGTCAACAGTGAATAAATATATTGTACATTAACCCTACACGATGTTTATAGCATCAAACGAATAGATCATGGATCATGCGAAGCTAAAAGTGAGAGATTACAAACTACGGGGGTTAAATGTGTCAACATGTTTAAGTTATACCTCTGAGTGACCTTTTGACAAACCTGAAGCTTTGTAACTGTTAATTATGCTCACTAGAATGCGTGATATAAATTTCATAAAGTTTCGTTATCGTATGAGAAAGTTATGATCAAATTCGTATACAAGGGGTTAAAGCGTTAACGTTGAAAATTATGACTTTTCGGGTTAACATGAAATGTCCAGGGACTTGGAAAAGTGGGTACAAGTCTTAAAGCCCTTGTAGGTAAATAAGAAGGGGTCAAATTGCAAGAATTAAGCTTAGTTGACCTTTCGGAAGGGCCAAGGGACAAGTATGTAAAAACTTGAAAATGTGAAGTCTGATCAGAAGACCCATACGGGCCGCGTAAGATCCATCAACACCCTTACGCGGGCCACCTCAGTTGCCCAGTTACGAAAAGTTTGACAGCAGCCAAATTTCGCGCATAAACCGACTTTAACCACTTGTTTCACTTCATGGGCGACCCCTAAGCAACCCCTAGACCACTAGGGACACTTGTGGATAAATTGTGGTCAGTTGTAGACTTAGATGTCAACAATCTATGGTGTTTAAATCACTATATAAGGCCATGATGTTTCAACAATTCTTCACACCTTCATTCTTGCATTCCTGATCATTTCTGGAGCTCAAGACTTCTCTCAAGTGATCTCTGGTCGTTCATAGGACTCTTGTAAGTTTGCTTAACCTTTCTTAGTTAAGTTTTTGCTTAGTTTAGCTTAAAAGTCAAACCGTCGTAATTAACGGTTGACTTCAAGATTAATCACTAATGGTCCAGTGATTAGTCGAATTGAAAGTAGTTATAAGTTGGTAATTATGTGGGTAATAAACCCTTAAAAGGGTTCCCCCTGATTCCCAATCTAACTAGGTCAAATGTCGGGTCAAACTTGTTAATAAAAAGTCATCAGGATACTTATTTTCTAATTTATGCATAATTAGCAATGTAGAACACATACAACCTGTTTGATCATTAATATAACTTAGTAATTAGTGTAAGAACATGTCTAAACATGTTTAACCCGACAATTTCCTGTTTAGACCCGGTTCGGAACCAAAAGTCGCAAAGCTTTGACTTTTGCTTTGACTTCAGTTCTGACCCGTTTTGGTATGATTTAGAAATACCTTAGAGCTTCATTTGGACCAGGTTACATGCTAGTATAACCCTCTGTGATTATACACCATGGTTCATTAGTTAACCAATTAATACGCATGATTCCGTTAATTGCTCATATGTTGACCATTATGCCCTTTTTACCATAAAACGTGATTTTTGGAAATGTAAAAGAGTAGAAACCTTAGTCAGTGATATATAAACTTGTACCCAAAGTTTGACATCAGTTTGAGGTGTAGTTTAAGAGTTATGCTCATTAGCGTAAATTGAAAGCATTATGTTAATTAAACGACGTAATTAGCGTATAGCCTAGTTAAGCCTACTTTTTGATATCAAACTTATTACCCACTGATGTAATATATTATTTTGGGATTTTTGAAGATTTTTAATTAATTTTAGGCTGAGCATAACTTATAGTCGTAGGCTTAATCCGGTAATTGTCGGTTTTGCCCTGACGGGCTATAAAATGAGTTTTACATATCTAATTGACTCCAAACCTATTGCTACTGATTTTAAATGATAAATAAATTATTTTAATCCTTCTGGAATAATAAAAATATCAGCTTTAGGTATAGAACCCGGAAATGGCTTCTAATCGCCTTTTTAAGCGTTTTTAACGCATAGTATGTACTAGAACTATTTTAAACATACAAGGGTTGATACCTATTGATATTTTAGGTAAATTATAATATTTTAACAGTAAGCAAAGGATGTTAAACTCAGACTTCAGTTTTGAGCTTTTCGGCTTTTGTGAAATTACCAAAATGCCCCTACAGTGCATAGTTTGGTTATATTTGATAAATTTCACCTATCTACTTTACCCTACTATTATAACTTATCAAACTAAGTATTTTTGCTGATTATATCAGACCTGTAACTCAGGTTAATACTTAAACTCTTTTATAACCTTATAAATGACCAAACTACCCCTACGGGACATAGTTTGTGTTTAAATTCGTTCCGGGCATAATGAAAGACATCTTACTGATGTCACAACATAATTGAGGCATATTAACTTAGGAAACCTGTATATGGCTCTCATGATTACCCGTTACGCCTCTTACGCGTTCGGTTCGGCTTATGTAACTAGTTTACATAAATTTGCCGAAACGGGTCAAACCTTATCGGTTTTATCTCAATATCCAGAGTGTGTTTAAGTTACCCACATTAGACAAGCATGCACGCTTGTCGGGTCAAAACCACATTCTAAACCGGTCTTCGCTTCTTCATGCGTTGAACCGTGTCTTCCTTTTTAAAACTAACCGGTCTAAGCTAAGGCTTAATTAAAGACCCGTTAGAAATCTAATAGGTTATTATAAACCTTCGTTCCAGATTAGGAGCCCAGTAAAAGTACTTGCATTTGCTGTAATTGATTGATACTTTGCTCAGGTAAATACTCTTAACTTATTTCCCTATACGGGCTTGGGATACGGTACTATAAAAGTACCGCTTGGTCGGGTATGTAGTCATTTAAATCGGATTGTGATTAATGTATTTACATAACTCGCTTTGTTCTGTATTATTTGATGTATGGCCCTTGGGGGTTAAATGACCATGTCCCGGATATCCTTGGCATCATTTTACGAAATGGCCACGACCTAAGCACGGGGTGTAGGCGTACACCTGACAGATGCATTATGTAAAAACTGGTAATCCACGTAAAGGAATCAACCTTGTGGGCATTATACCTGTGGCGTGTCAGTTAACTTAAACCAGCTCTTCTAACCGGTGCTAATGGACGACAAATAAGTAAATCTGTATACAAGATTATATACAAATAATTGTCCCAAGTTATAAAGATATTTTGTGCCGAAGTGCATTCAAATCAATTTACAAACTCTTTTCAAAATGAGTCAGTTGAGTTGTATTTACCAGTGTAAACTGACGTATTTTCCAAAAAGGTTAAGTGCAGGTACTATACGAAATAGGCTGGCTACTCCAGGCATCATTAATCAAGTCTTGCAAGCTCTAGATTTCAAAGTCTGTTGAACAGTTTTCTTTTTATTTGATCCGCCTGTGGATCCTTTACTTTCCGTTGTAATACTTGGATATTACTTTATATTCGGATTGTAATATATTTACCTTTTGCTTCCGCTGTGCATTTATATATTGTGTTGTTTGACTATGATGATATCAACTACGTCACGATACTCCCCACCGGGCCCACCGGTGACACGTGGAAAGTCGGGGTGTGACATTGTATCACAACATGGTGTTCCTTTGGATATCATTTCCGATCGTGATGCTCGGTTTTCATCTCATTTTTGGAAGACCATGCAATCTGCTTTGGGAACCCAACTAAATCTAAGCACTGCTTATCATCCCCAAACAGATGGTCAATCTGAGAGGACGATTCAAACTTTGGAGGATATGCTTAGAGCATGCGTGATAGACTTTGGTGGTAATTGGGATTCTCATCTTCCACTGATCGAGTTCTCTTACAACAACAGTTATCATGCTAGTATTAATATGGCACCATTCGAAGCTCTCTACGGTCGAAAATGTCGTTCACCTGTCTGTTGGAATGAGATCGGTGAAGCTCAGCTTACTGGACCTGAGCTCATTCTGGAAACAACAGACAAAATCAAGAAAATCCGCGATAATCTTGTGACAGCTAGAAGCCGTCAAAAGAGTTATGGGGATATGCGACGCAAGCCCTTAGAATTTCAAATCGGAGACCGTGTCCTAATCAAGGTGTCCCCTTGGAAGGGAGTGGTGAGATTTGGAAAGTAAGGAAAACTTGCACCCCGATATGTTGGACCATTTAAGATTGTTGAAAGAATTGGAAAGGTTGCCTATCGACTAGAGCTACCTCCAGAGCTTGGAAATATTCATCCGACTTTTCACGTGTCCAATTTGGGAAAGTGTTTAGCTGATGCTGATCTTCACATTCCTCTCGAAGAGATTCAACTCGATGAAACAATGAACTTTGTCGAGAAACCTGTGGAGATAGTGGACCGTACATTCAAACAGTTGAAGAACAAACGGATTCGATTGGTCAAAGTTCGCTGGGAATCCAAACGTGGCCCCGAGTTTACTTGGGAATGTGAGGACCAGATGAAGACGAAATATCCGCATTTGTTTTCACAAGTTTCCTCTAAATAAAATTTCCGGACGAAATTTCCTAAAGTAGGGGAGACTGTGATAACTGTGTTCTGTAATCATCGTATAATGTAAAACAATGTTGATTATCAATAAAACAATGTGCTTTGGTGTTATTATATGTGTTACTGTGTGTGATGATTTTTACAATTTGATTCGATTCCGATTTCAAGCTTTAAAATCACTTTCTGGAAGGTTATACCCAAACTGGTGCGTAAACGCAATCAGCTTAACGCGACGTACACTCCGGAAATGTGACGTAAGCTTAACATACCTTAAATATCCTTTACATAACTTAGAAATAAGTTTCGAAGGATTCGGTATGGGAAAAACGTGTTTATTTGAACTAAAGGACTATTTACGACAAAACTGTAAAACGAACGTTGGTGACCGCCCGGATAATATTTAAATCCTGAAAATATTCTGTTATGATTAAAATTTTATTTTTAATCAGGTTCGTGTTGAAAAATAAATTAAAACACTTAAAAGCGTTGTTTTTCAAGTTTAAGCGCGTACCGCGTGTTTCTGCGCGACACAGTGCTTCTACTACAAAACACGGACAACGCAGCCAGTCTTGGCAATTGAAATTTATTTCAGTAATATTTTGGCGAGTTTATTTTTATAGAATAATAAAAATAATTTAGAACGCCATAAACCGGGATTTAAACGCTAGATAAAATACCCGGTACCCAGTTAAACACCTGTTTTATCTAATTTACCAACCAAAGTTACATTTAACCCCCTCTTCTCAATTTACGGTCATATATATGTGTGGCCCCACCAAATATTTGCTAGATCTTGCAAATATCTTATTTGATTTTGGTTTGGACAAGTGTTATACATGCCTTCATTCTCATACCTTCTAAATCTCTACATATCTTACAAGATCATTCCATTCTCATTCACACTCAACCTCCTTCTCTCCCTCTCTCCCAACCGTCCACACCCCTCCATCACCATCTTCATCTCCTTCAACTATGTTCTAGTGAATCAAGCTCCATTTCTAGCAAACTTCAAGTTGGTGTGAAGATCCAAAGGTGTTTCCAAGGTGCTTTCAAGTGATTTCAAGCTTCCTATCATCAAAATCTCATCCCACAACCTACTTGAATCTTGAAGGTATAACATTTATGTCTAAATCATACTCTTGATTCTTGGTTGTTCTTGATGATTTGTAGTTTTTCTTGAATCTTGGAATTTTCACAAAGTTGAAATCTAACATGAAATGGGTCTTGATACAAATTAAAAAATGGTGATGTTTATGTGTGTGTGTTTGACCATACATATATATATACATGTGTGTATGAGTTTTGAGCTTTATTTTTGATAAGTACATGTTTAGGTTGTTGCTTGTTCTTGAAAAATAGTTAAAATGCAAGTGGTTGATAATCTATGCATGATATGATAAATGTTAAATTACATCAGCAAATACATATAAATAAGTTGCATTTTGGATGCATTTAGTTCATATGAAATGTTGATGAAATAATAGTGTGCTTTAGGCACTTGTACATGAAGATACATGTCGATTTAAAGCTCAAGAAATGGTAAAAAAAAGGTTGTATGACAAAAATGTTTTTGAACAGGTTATAAACACTAAAAATAATATTATTTGATGTATTATAATGGCATGAAACTTTGACATAGGATTGATAGCTTTGCATGTTGTACATATAGCCTAAAAAGTGGTAAAATATGTGAAATTTGCATGATTTATGTGTTTTATGTAATACCTGCACTATCATGAGTATAACCATTAATTTATTCAGTAAATAACATGGGATATGTTAAAATTTCAATTCGATTCGATTTGGGATGGTTCGGGTAACGTTTGATGCAAAACTATGCGGTAAAACGGTCAAAAATCGCCTTTTCGGAGGATTTTTATAAAACTGTTTTAGATCAGTAACCAAACTGATATTCTTGATATAAAAATAAGTATTTTAACTTATATAAATTTTACTTGGTGTTTGGTTGGTCATACGTGACTTCCGACGCCCAAAAATGTCACCGAATCGCTAAAATAAGTGTTTTTCGACATACACTAGAATGGGTTGTTCATGGGTAAACTTTATGTGTTATGTGTTTTACAATATGTGTATGATGATGTGGTTAATGTTAACAAGATTATGTGTATTACGCTTGAGTATATATATACACAAATACACCAAAATAATAAAAAAATAATAACTTTTCGAGAAATCTCAAAGTTAAGTGAAAATTCTAAGTATCGGAGAAACTTATGTATTTTTGTGAGCTTTGATTATTAAATCATTCTTATTTAATTTAGAACGAATAAACAATTGAGGGATTGTGTTAACATATAAAAACGCACCCAAAGGTGAGTACATAGTTCCCCTCTTTTATTGTTTTCGATTGTTTTGGGGTGATTCATATGTATCAAAACGATTTCGATATTTCAACGATGGTTTCAAAATGATTAAGATGGTTTATACTAAACTAATAACGATTTCGACAATGTGAACGAACTTGTTGGTTGTAGTTACATAACGAATGACATTCATTAATTTTGGCCGAACCGACCAGTATTAGGTTATGGTACCATAGGATCCGACAAATCCCGTTATCCGACTGCACCCATGGTTATGTGTGGGTTAGGTGGGTAACGACTGAAGCTAATGATTGTTAACTTACCCTTTGGTGGTTTGTTAATACGAGTTGGACGAGTTGAACGATGAACGAGTCACGAAGGTTTGAATGTTATTAGCGAGACGACCAAAAGTAGTTTTCACAATTAAAACGAGAACGAGTTGAACGAGAACGATTGAACGATTTTGAACGATTTAAACAATTGAACGATGATCTACAACGAGAACGAGTTAAACCATGTCACACAACGATGTTTACGAAACTATATAAACCATACGAGTTTTATTACGAGAACGATTTACGATTTGGTTTACGAAAACAAATGTTTTGGGTTAAGATTCATGGCATCGAGGTTTTATACACTATAACCAATCTGTTTTGACTTGGTTATTCATTCTACAATACAAATGGTTTACAAAACAAGGTTTTCTAATATCGATTAACGAGGTTGTACGAGTTATTTAAACAAATAAACGAGCCATGAATCTGACACTCACACAAAACCTATGTGCTCGCCAACATTTCTTTGCTGACTTTGTTTTTACATATGTTTCAGGTGATGTTGCTTAATGTTGATTGCTGTGGTGCATGCTCACTTAGGACTGGACGAGGCCTTAGTGATTTAATAACGATGATAGACTATGTTTGACTTGCTTGTTTAACTCTAAGACAATGTTAATGAATAAATAAAACGAGACTCTTTTGTCTCCATGGTTTCGAAACAATAATTCTGTTACAACACTCCCCGATGTTTCCGCCACGATTTGTTGTTTTACGTGGTCGGGGTGTGACAATAAATCACTAGTAATGTCTCATAAAGACATATAGATTGATGAAAGCCTAAGGTTTATTGAAGGACCTATATCGATCAAGGATCCACAGGTTAAGAAGCTCCGAAGAGAAGCATGTACCTATCGAATAGGTCAATTGGAATACCCGTAGAGGTCCCCAATATACTGCGGAAGTTAAGTCCATTATACGACAGAAAGTACTTCCATCTTTTTGAGCAAATCTCGGGGTCGAGATTTCTTTTAAGGGGGTGAGGATGTAACACCTCGTAAAATCATGTCCAATGATGTGCTGACACGTGTAATAAACCCTAATAAACTCAAACGTTGACTATGAGGGACTAAATTCGTCAAAATCGAAAACTATAAATATAGAAGGACTGAAAGTGTCAACATGCCTAAACTAGGCCTCTGAGTGACCTTATACGGTGTCCATATTCTCAAACGAGCCACTAGTTGGACGAGAGGAGTCGTTTTCGTAATTATTTGAAAGTTTGCGCGACGAAGGGTTAAAAATGTCAACATGTTAATTCTTACCTCTGAGTGACCTTTTAACAAACCGAGAGCTTCATAATGTTTGATTATATTCTCGGGAATGCCTAATACTGGCCATTCAAGGCTTCTATGCCAATAAGTGAAGTTATGCGCAAGTTTGTAAGTTAGAGGGGTTAAAAGCGTCAACGTCGAACAATACACCTTTGAGTGACCTTTTAAGCGAACTGGAGAGTCGTAATATTTTAGCATACGCTCGGGAATGCCTAGTATGGGCCATGGAAGGCTTTGATATCGATAAATGTTATTACACGTTACTTTATGCGTTAAAAGGATTAAAAGCGTTAAACATGCGAAACAACGCTTCGAGTGGCCTTTTAAAGGAACCGGGAACTCCGCAATGATTGATCGTACTTCCGGGCATGCCTAAGATTTGTCACTTATGATAATTATACCTTATATTATCATAATACATAATATACATGAAGTTTTGTGCCAAAAATGTCATAAATAAAAGTTAGAAATGGCATTTATGAAAGACAGGGACCTAATTCGACATTCTGCCAAACTTAGAATCTGGGCTGCACCCCTAGGCGGGCCGCGTAGGCCTGGGCTGCCCTCTTACGCGGGTCGCGAGGCCCATACCAGCTCCAAATTTTTTTCTTGTTGCCCAAACAAACAGCCTATCTCACATGTTTCGAATCTATGGGTTGCAAACCGACTTAAGACATGTTTTTAGGCACTTGTCATCATCTTAGGGACCCTCCAAACACCTGGAATGATAACAAGTTTCACCCAAAACCTATAAATAGGATGAAAGTTCATCCATTTCATTGCTCATTTTCATTCAACCTTCTCCTCTCTCAAACCTAGAGCTTTCTGATCTGATTGGGAACTTATTCTTAGTAGAAAAGATAGCTAGGACCCTTTGTAAGTGTCTTAGCCCTCTCTATAGTTCAGTTTTATGTTTTAAAAACCAAAAAGTCAAGTTATCATAAATTAACTTTGACTTTCGGTTTAAACTCAAATGGTCCAGCCACTGTTCGAGATGAATGTGGTTATATGACCATAGTTAGGTAGGTGATAAACCCTTAAAAGGACACCTCCTAATTCCTTCGTTTGCTTAGTTAATTGTCAGGTCAAACCATTTAGTTAAAAAGTCAAACTTTGTAGAATTCTAAATAATAATTAAAACCAATGATGCAGAGGTTGTAAATTATATTTTAACATTCAAATAACTTGGTAATTATTATTAGAACATGTCTAAGCATGTTCAACCCGACAATTCTGAGTTTAGGGTCGGTTCGCAACCGAAAGTCGCAAAAGCTTGACTTTTGCTTTGACTTTCAGTTTTGACCCAATCTAGCTTAAATCCTTGATGTTTTAAGCTTTCATTAGGACCGTATTATGTTTTAGTATAACCCCCTAAGGTTGTATTACCTGGTCCTTAGTAGTTTGAATTATATGCTAATCTCCGTTATTATGCTTATAAATGCCCATTTCGCCCTTTTGACATATAAATGAGAACTTTGAAAATGTGAGAGGACAAAAACCTTTATTACTGATATATAAGTATGTCCCGAAAATTTCACATCAGTTCTTGGTCTCAAACAGGAGTTATGTTCGATATCGTAAATAGAAGCTTTTTATTAATTAAATTGCGATATCTTGCATAAGGCATGTTTAAACTTGGATTTTGACCCAAAACTCATTATCTACTGTTAAGATATTATTCTTAGGGATTTTTGGAATTTTTGATCAGATTATAATCTGATCGTATCATGGAGTTCTTGTGTAATTCGGTAAAGGACGATAATACCCTTTTCTTGCATAAAATGAGATTAACAAATGATTTGAATGCCAAACCTTTTCCTACTGATTTCATACATTAAATAAATTATTTTGAGCATTCAAAACTGATCAAAATCTCAGATTTCCATAAAACACCTTAATTATCGTCAATTAGCGATTATTACGCTATTTAGGTGCATAGTATGGTTTTAAACCATAATTAACACCTAAGACTTTTTACCTACTGAATTTTTAAACAAATTTTAATATCATTACAGTAGATATAAGTCATGAACTCAAACTTCTGAAAATGTCCTTAAAAGCTTATGCGAAATGACCAAAATACCCTTTCGAGGCATAGTTTGGCCATAAATGGTAAACCACACATATGTATGATATCTTACTGATGTAATATGATAAAATAAATATTTTTACGGATTACCAAAGTCCAGAACCTCAGTTTGTTTTAAAACCTCTTTTATAAAGGGTAAAATGACCAAAATGCCCCTACGGGACTTAAATTGGCTTAAAATAGTTTTTGGGCATATATGTTAACATCCTACTGATGTATTAACATATTCTAAGCATAATAACATATGGGACTTGTATATGGTTCATTTGGTTGCCCGTTATGCATTTACGCATTCGGATCGGTTTATGTATCTAGTTTACGTAAGTTTGCCGAAACGGGTTTTAACCTTATCGTTTTTATCCCAAAATCCAGAATGTGTTTAGTTTCCCCATATAATACAAGTCTTCATACTTGTTGGGTCTACATAACATTCTATTTCGGTCATCGCTTAATCTAGCGTATCGTACCGCTTTAGATACTTTAAGCTAGCCGGTCTAAGTCTACGACTTAAATAAGACCATTAGCATTCTGAATTGGTTATATATTACCATTACTCCAGACTAGAGCCACCCGGTAAAAGCTACCTACATTTAGATAGATTGGATACGACTGAGTTATTTTGCTGTGAATCAAGTATTAGCTCTAGTAAATACTTTTAACTTATTTTCCCTTATACGGGCTTGGGATATGGTATTATAATAATACCACTTGGTCAAGTATGAAATCATTTAATCGGATTGCGATTAATAAATTTACATAACCCGTTTTAATCTGTTTTGTTTGATAACATAAGCATTGGGGGCTAATACGACCGTGTCCTGGATATCCTCGGCTCATTTCATTTGAAAATGGCCACGACCTATGCACGGGGTGTAGGCATACACCTAACAGATGCAAATGCTAATATAACCCACATGTTGGGGATAACTCCTTTGTGGGTTCTAAAAGTGGTGAGTCGGTTAATCATGACCGGCTTCCAAACCGGCCCCATATGTAAGACAAACATGTAAAACAGTATACAAGATTTTATTAAAGATTGTCCCAAGTTATAAATGATTTGTGCCTTGTGCACTTAAATAAATTTTTTATAAACTCTTTTCAAAAGAGTCAGTTAGTTGTATTTATCAGTGAAAACTGACGTATTTTCAAAAGACTAAGTGGCAGGTACTACTCGTAATAGGCTGGGAGTTGCTCGGTGTCGAATAAGAGGATCTTGCAAATCCTTAAAGATGCCATAAAGTCTGCTAAACTTCATTTTATACATTCTGTAATGATCCACCTGTGGAATTGATATTACAGGCTCGTCTATAATAAATACTTCGATATTTTCAGACATTTGAGTTTGTAATAATATTTTATATTCCAAGACTTCCGCTGTGCTATTCTGTGTATGTTTGACCATGATGATATCAACTACGTCACGATATTCCCCACCGGGCCCACCGGTAATATGTGGAAATATCAGGGTGTGACAAATATCTAAAAGAGGCATAACCGCTTCACATATACCATCGTCAAAATCCAGTTAATGTAATCATGTTTAACACACCAATTAAAAATGGACTAAAAATAGAACAAGCAACATCTGAAACAGATTTAGAGAAAAAAAGGTGGTTTTTTAATCTAAGTGACTTTTACTCAGATATCACAAAAAGGTAACATTTTTCCTCATAAAAAGTAACTTACCGTGCATCCGATAAGGCGATACAGTAGATACTGCAAAAAAGGAAGTTGTTCCTATAGTTAGTTCCTCATTTTCTAGATCCTTTGCTCTACTATAACCCTGCAATTATAAGCAACATTGACCTCATAAGAATTTTCATATAATCAATCATTTTATTAACAGGTCGTGCAAAGATAAACCATTGGACGTGTACATGTGTAAATACTGTAAAAAAAATCGAGGCAGTTCTACAGTAACAAAGATTAGGAAAAATATATTCGCAAAAATGGCACTTTTACCCTAGAGTAACAGGCATGATTCTAAAAGAGTCGAGGCAGTTATACAGTAATAAAGATTCGTTCAACCATCGTTGCATCTTGTTGTCACCAGAACCCTAGTTCCCCTGTCGCTACCCGTACTCACTCCGCCTAAGACGTACAAAAACTTGATTCTAAAATTAACAAACATCGAACTTCAAAAGTTCAGCACATGAAAACTTGATGCATCATAGTAAAAGTTATCTGCTGGAACAAAACTAAACCTGCAACAATAACGAGTGCTTTCAAGCATTTTCTTTGAAACATTAGAGTAGCTTCACCTTCCCCAATATTATAAGATAACCTGAATGCAAGCATTGTAAAAGCAAAAAAAATTATCAAAGAGATTATCTAAAATTGCAACAAAAAAAAATGACCAGTGAAAATCTATTATAACTTATCCATCACACTAAATGATTAAATCGTTATCTCTAAAATCAAGAACCCTAAAAAGTAGCAAGAACCAAAGAAAGGAGAGTAAAAACGTAAATAAAGAATACTCACATGAAGATCTGTGTTGAAACCTGTTTTAAACATCAAATCTTCAAAAGAAATAATAACAAAACCTCCCCCGTTTTCGTCTAATGCGGCGGCTAAGGTGTCTCGAACATGTTACATCTGAAAGGGTCATCTCCGTCCCCCACCATGTTAACCATCTGAGAGAAGGTGTCTCGAACACCAAGCAATTGCAAATAACAACATAATAACACTGTACTATCATACAACAACATAACAACAACACTTAAAACGGATGTATTAAAAACAGAGCATTTATCAAAATTCAAAACCCTAGAAATTTGACAAGAACCAAAACTACCTCAAAGTTGAATTTGGCAACAGGAGGGAGGTCTTTAAGATAATCAGACGGTCGTTTAGCACTACGACGCATTTCTTCTTCGATTAAACGGTCAACCTCCGCTTTGACTTTGTGGTCGCCGTACTCGTCGTCGATGTACAGCAATGCGTCGATTTGTGCGACGCTGCTGGACCACGACGGCCGTGAAGATGGCGGAGCTTTTAGCAGCATAACTGTGTCGCCATTGGTTGATGTATTTGTCCCCGTTGTTGAGAGCTTGAATTAGAAACCGAATGTTGGAATTGAGCCACGCAAGGCAAAGACATAGCAGATCCAGATCCAAAATCAGAGAGAGAATGAAAAGCGAAGGGATCTGTGGAATTGAAATTGGAAATGAGATTGGGGGATTGTACAAAAGAAGGGATTATAGGACAGCTTTCAGGGGATCATGATCCGTGTGAAGTAATGGACGGTTGGATCATGATCCGTGTGAAATGATTGACGGTAGGATCATGATCCTTGTGTTTTTGTTTGAATTAATAAGCGTATTACTGGAAAGTAAGGTTACCAATATCTTTGTTGTGTTTAAAAGACTTGTACATAGTATAGATACATATATTAAGGATATAGACTTGTACATAGAATGCCAAATTGCATTAAGTAGTCCTTAGGATATGCTTATTATATATAGTATATATATATATATATATATATATATATATATATATTAAGGAGGGGATATATGTAATATATATAGGTTAGGGCAATGTTTTAAAATCCGGTTTTTTAATCATACCGGATTAGACACAAAAATGGTTTAACCGGTTGAACCGGGTTGTGTCGGGCGGTTCAACTGGGTTGACTAGTTAATTGTATTATTTAATAAATTACAACATTAATTTAAAAATAATCCAAAACTGGATTAAAATGGAAATCTGGAACGAACGATGGGGTGATGGAAGTCTGGAACAAGTCACGAATGATGTAGTGATGAAGCAAGTTTTGAATTTTGATCGATGGAGATAAAATACTAAAAGATGTTAGGTTAAAGCTAAAAGTAAACATGGGGATGGGACGATAAAAAGTAAAATACTAACCCAAAAACAGACTTGAGACGGTACCGGTATAAAGGTTCAAACCGGTATAGCGGATTTTACCGGCGGTACAAAGTCTATGCCGTTTCTTCTACTTACCGGGGTGTTTTAGAACGAATTTACATCCGAAAACGGTAATACCGGTATAACCGACCGGTATTTACCAGTTTTTAAAACATTGGGTTAGGGAGGGAAAATATGTAATTGATTTTAAGGATTGGGTAAATATATAATAAGTGACTTTAATAAGGGAATATATGTAAATGACCCTATTTTTTATGTGTCCAATATCTACACATATTGTACATTTCTAAATATGTGTAGGTATTTTTTGCTACGTCATCTTAAAAAAGATTTAATTATTTATTTTATACGTATTCATTATCTACACATATTGTACATTTTTAAATATGTGTAGATATTTGTTTTGTCACATCATCTAAAAATATATATTTACTTACTTTATAGGTATGTAATATCTACATATATTGTACATTTTTACTCATGTGTAGATATTTAATTTGCCACGTCATTTTCAAAAAAAAAGTATATATTAACTTAGTTTATCTACATTTTTTTTAATTCTTATGTGTTGGTAAACATAATCATTTACCTACATATATATTAGTTTTTTTACATATGTGTAGATAATTTAGCTACACATGACGAAAATTTGCTACATGTGTAGGAAATTTTAGGGGGGATATTTTCCCACCAACACCAAGTGTGGCTAAAATGTATTATTACCAACACCTATTAAGTGTTAATTATTATGAAAATATATCATCAACTATTACACACATATACAAACATGTGTAGATAAATACCCACACATTTACATGTGTAGGTAAATTATGTGTGGGTAAACACCCCAATTTCTTGTAGTGTTAGAAAATTTGGACTTTGTAGCCAACTCGTAGCCATAAATACTAAACTAGTTTAAACGATAACATAAAACGCATTTAAATATCAGATTGTGAAAACACATTTGAATAATTGGCATATAAACGCATTTAAACAATTCAAACTGTGAATCAACTAGGTTAAGATGTACTGGCCCGTTTAGCTACACGTGGTCGTGACTCGCAAGTTAAGTTCGAAACCAACTTGATGAATTTAAGACCAAATAAGATAAATATCTTAAATTTTGAAATGCATATAAGATTTAGACGTTTCAGAAAGTCACATTCAAAATGTGACTAGGAAAGAAACAAAAAAGCATCCAAGGTGCAAAATGGATTCAACATTTAAAATTTGTACAAGCATTTATATGTTTGATGAATTTAAGACCAAATAAGATAAATAACTTATCAAAGGGTCGAATTGGTTAATGATTAAAAAAATCAAGTTACGTTTTAGAAGATTAAAATGGGGGTGTGTTGCTACAAGACTTTTAGTCAAGGGACTAAAATCTAGAACTGAAGAATCAAATTTAAGCCTGGGACGACTAAGATAGGTTACCGATAAAATTTCTCTAAGTGGCACAACGTTTTCAGATATACAGTAGTGCTTGCAAAACAGTACCACCATTAAGGTATGTGCGCCCAATTCGATCGCCCACTTGGCTAATCTTCTTGACAGCTCTGGTTTGCGCAAAACCTGGTAAATGGGGCAATTCGTGTACACATTGATTGCGTGAGCCTGAAAGTATCTGCGTAGATGCCTCAAGGCGTGGACAAGTGCTAAGACTAATTTTCCATCACTGAATATCTTGTCTCCGGGTCTGTCAACACCCTATAGATATAATAAACAAAGGTCTATACTTTGTTATGTTTTACCAATAACACTGCCCCAATTGCCATGTCTGAAGCTTCAAGGTACTGATGTGCGTGTGTCGTATAGTTTTTAATGTATATTTTAAGCCCTTTAACACTTTTAAGCCAAGTTTTAAATTTATAAAACACGATATTTACTAACACTAAACACACATATGGGCAAGTGCACCCATCGTGAGCGTAGTATAGTGTTGGTAAGATACCGAGGTCGTCCAAGGACACAAGAGCTTTTAATACCGGTTTATCCTCAACATCTAATCAAATCAAAAGTTTAGAAAAAGGTTTTTAAACAAGAAAAATAAAACTAACTAAAATGCTGAAAAATAAAATAAAATAAAAACAGATAGACAAGATGAATCACTTGGATCCGACTCGTATTTAGTGTAACCTTTGATTATTTCCGCACTTTTGCACTTTTTAAGAGATTATCTTAGTTATTGTAGTAGGCCCCTCTTCTGAAGGTGACGTTACCCTCAACCCAGTAGTTTGAGTCAGCAAGGATACAATCCTAAAGGGTTGGATTATTGAAAGATAATTAATTAAGTTATTAATGCATATTGTGGTAGCCCCCTCTTCTGGAGGTGACGTTACCCTCGGCTAAGTAGTCTGAGTCAGCAGGGATACAGTCTTAAGTAGCTGGGTTAAAGTATTAATAGTAGTTTACATATGAGGGGATCAAGGAGTTCGGACCCCCGCCATCCAATACCAGTGGGTATTGAAGGAGGTCCTACTAAAGTTGACCCAGGTCCTTGCAGGATCTATACACTGAACAAGGCAAGACTCTTACCAAACCGTTCCCTTAACCCCCGACCGTGGAGAGCCAACATATCTCCATATAGACCGTGGAGATATGAATGATGAAAATCTTTTATTTTATATAGACAGTAAAATAATGCAAAGACACCACAAACAAGCGATAAGGAAGACTCACCTTCAACATAAGAAACTAGTTATTAAAGTCATTAATACAAAACCAAATAAAAAGTGCGAAAAGATTAAAAATAAAAAGTATTACACTAAACACTTGTCTTCACCAAGTGATGTAAGAGACTTAGGCAAACATGGCCTTTGATTGTCAAGAACTCTTACGATCAATCTTGGATCCCGAGACTACTCACACACTCTGTGATGGATGATGGATGATGGATGATGGTGGTGGATGTGGGTTGTGATGGTGGTGGTGGGTGGGTGAAGTGTGAGAGAGGTGGTTTGCCAAGGGATGGTTTGCAAATGAGCCAAGCACCCCTATTTATAGCCTGCATAGAAGCCCGGACACGGCCCCGTGTCCACCCATCTTCTTTTTCTTCATTAATTGCAGTTTGTCTGCATTAGTTGACCACACCCCCGTGTCCGCTGGGCACGACCCTGTGTGCAGAAGCGTATCTGTACTATCAAGATTTTCCTAGATTCTGCGAATCTTAGAGTTGACCACGGCCCCGTGTCCGCTGGACACGCCCCCGTGGTGGGTGATAGAAGCTTCTACAACTTTGTCTTTTCTGCAGACACTTGGGCACGCCCCCGTGCTCAGTGAGCACGGGGGGTATTCAGCATTCTGTTTTCTTGTTTTTGCTTTGAAGGATGTTGTCGAGGGGTCGGGCATGCCACGTTTATTCCCTTTCTTGTATTTATGCTGGATTTGGCTGCATTTTTGCTTCTTTTGTTCATTTAAGCTCTTTTATCCCTGAAAATACAAAAGAAAGACAAAAGTATACTTTTTCCAACATTAGTACTAAAAAGGGTTAGTTTTATGCCACATTTGATGTAATTTATATGTTGCATTTTGCACACATCAGTACATGATGAGGGGCTCTCCTTTGACAGGCGCAATAAGCATGGGTAGCCTTGTCAGGTATGTCTTCATCTGCAGAAATGCTAACTCAGCTTCGTTTGTCCATCGAAATTGCTCTTTCTTAAGATATTTGTTTAGTGTTTTAATGAAAGGGATCGATATGTCTGCGTGATTGGCTAAAAATCTGTTGATGGCTACGAGTCTTCCCTTCAACACATGGGCTTCTTTTGAAGACGTTGGTGATGGCATCTGGGTGATTGCTAAAACCCTTCCGAGGTGTACCTGAAAACCTTCTTTTTTGATTGGGACTCCTAAAAATTTTCCTTCCTCTATTACGAATGAGCATTTGCTTGGGTTCAGCTTCATGTTGAAGTTGCGCAACCTGATAAAGGTTTCTTAAAAGGCTTAGAGCCGCTAAAGGCTTTTTGTTTGCACGTGTCGCATATTGGTTGGTGTTCACTGAAAGGAATTTTAAAAACACTTCAGCAACATTGATTTCCGTGAGAAGGCTCGTGGTGGTGTTTCAACGGGCTATTTTTGAAAATTTGATCAGTCAATGGCTATTTTCGTTATTTTTCTTTTTAAATGGAAGATTCTGTAGTGGATGTCATATCCATTTTAATGACTATAAATTATGTGTTTATACAATGTTAGGTTTTTTTTTCTCTTACTATATACATTAACAAGTCTCTCTTGAATTGTTATAAAAAGTAAAAATAAAATTTAGAGTTAATTACACGTATCGTTTTTGTAACATTTTACAAAACTATAATATGAATAAACCACGTCATAGATGTTTTTTTTAAATGACAAAGTCAATATATTTAAAATAACACATTAGAAAGATGCTAGGGGTAACAAGTCACAAAGAAATACTGAAAACACAATTATTTCTGATAAAGATTGTGAAGTTTCCCTTTGTTTTTCTATCCAAACAAACAAAGTTGCTTTGATCTTCTCCAAAATTTTCTACACTTTCTTGTTGATATTGTTATATACTCTATATAAACCACTAAATGATCTATATAATTAAGTCTAAATTTTACATATATTATACTATATAATTATTCTAAAATCTCCAAAATCAACACAACCTTGGAGTCAAAGTAGTTGGGAGAAGCGACTCGTTTGACAAAATAGTACGTGTTCCAAAAACTTCAAACACTTTGAATTATGTGTTTCGTGTGGCCACACAACATTTATTAAATGAATCTATTTATTATTCATGTTCGTGAAGTACATAGATTTTTACAATCACACCTTCTGTTTCTTTACCAAACCGTCAACAATTTTTGTACGCCATTCATGCCTCACGAAATAAAGCTGTCCACGTGTTTTGTGTTTATATAAATGTAAAATTTATATAGGTTGGAAAGGGACCTCATAGATTTCCCCTTCTCAACACCTGATTTCAGTCCAACCGTTACACCTCATAGATTCTTAGGCCGTCCGGTATGGAGATCGTTCCCGGTTTGTTCTGGTCTGGCGCCGGGCCAAACACCGCCCCGCTCCTCTTCTGGACGTTGGAGACGCTCCACATGAAGACAAAAAACATGCCTCCCCCTCTCTCACACACCTATAGATACAATATATACATATACATTTTAGGTCTATCCCCTCATTTCCATACCTCCATCCTCTTTGCCCCATCATCACACCCATCCTACGTGACGCCTACGTGGCGGATCATCCTCCAAAGGAGGACCATCACCATACCGCATAGCCTTAAAGCAACTAAAGATCAACAAACATAAAATCGACGACTATCTATGCCTGGTGCCGTTATTCGAGGGATAGGGAAGCGTAAACTATGGGGTTTTCATATTCTAACGAATTTATCCTAGATCGGCGCTTCATTTAATCAGAAGACGTCTCGCAACAAGATCTATTAACTGAGGCGCTATGTATTTTAATTATTCAATTTTAGGTTGCGTAATTCATTTTATATAATAAAAGTTATAAGAAAAAATGAGTTTAAAGTTAATAATAATAATAATAATAATAATAATAATAATAAACAATTAAAATTAGAAAAAGTTAAAAACACATGATCAAAAGTAATAATTTCAAAGGGCCTTTGGCCTAGCGGTATTAAGGTGTTAGATAAGTTTTTTCTTTTCATGTGGTAAGGGTTCTAATCTCATTGGTGACAAAAATTAATAGAAAATTAAGTAAAGCATTAATCATCCTACCACATCTTTTACTTAATATGTTTTTTTATATATAAATTTCTATAAAAAAAACTCATCAAAGGTGCCTTATCCTTGACCAACCCGCTTGATTCTGCTTATGGAGGTTCCACTGCTAATAAATATTTAATTTAATTTGTAACTAATTCATAAAAAATAAAATTTTAAACAATATTATTTATAGTTTGAAAAGTTTTTGTATTTCTTGAGAAGTCAAGCGTTTATTAATCAAAGCTTGAGCATCAATGAAAAGTTTTTATGTATTTTATTGAGAAGTCAAGAGATTTATTAATCAGCAGAAACCGGCCCAATGGACACAAAAAGTGGCTTAATCAAAGCTTGAGCATCAAAGTCCAAGAGAAACTGAACCAAAACCACAACATAAATCTTTACGATTTCAAGATATTTTGGTAAAACAGAAAACCGAACAATTACCCGAATCAGTCGACAAAATCAAATGGCAAAAACCGAACCCAAAAGCAAACTACATGTTCGGTAATCTACTTGTATTGTGTAATGACTCAATATACATGATAAATAAGTGAAACTTTTGTAGTTATACCATGAAGGTGTTCATCGAATCGAATAACGAATTTTCAAATTATTCAAATTCAAATTTTTGAATAATTTTTTTTGCTTGAATTCTAATTCGATTAAAACTGGCCAATTCGATTTGAATTCGTATTCAAATTGAATCCCAATTCGAATTCAATTCGTATTCGATTAAAATTTCGAATTCCAATCAAATTCGGATAAATTTGAATAAATTCGTTTTGATGCTAGGTTAGGTTTAAGTTATGAGCTTGATAATGAGTTTGGTAATAGGTTATTTTAAGTTCCAAAATAAATTTATAGATTGATTTATATTGTAGCACAAATTAAGTTATATGTGTATTATAAGAAAATATAATAAATAAATATGTATATTTTTAATTCGAATTTCGAATCGAATTTAGAATTATTAATTCGTATTTGATATACTTGAATCGAACTCAAATTCTTGATTGTCAAAACGAATTCTTGATAATCGAATCCAATTAAGTCGAATTTAAAATTTTTCGAATCCGAATCGAATTCTAAACAACCTAACTATGAGTGGGAAAACCAAATTCGTCCTTGATGGGATACATAAAAGACATTTTTTGACTATTTGTTGAGGAGTGCTCAAGAGAGAGTGATAGAAAGCTGATTTGAGATGGCTAATTTCATAAAAAATAGAGTTAAATGCTTGGTTGGTCCCTGTGGTTTTAAAAAATTGCAGACTTGGTCCCAGTGGTTTACTAATTACACGCGTGGTCCCAAAACTTGTCAAAAATGCACTCGGTTGGTCCCTAGCCCTAACATCAGTTAAATTTCTCAGTTAAGTCCATGTTAAATGACCAAAATACCCTTGCCTATTAATAAATTCAAGTGGGTCCCATTTTCTAACTCTACCCCACCCCCACCTTCTTCTTCATCCATGTTTCCAATCCAGCAGAGCTGACATCTGCTTCATCCCTGTTTCCAAACACCAGATCCAATACAATACAATACTCCCATACAAATCTTTCTTTCTCTATTTCTCTGATTCAGTAGCAGATCTGCATCACTCATTTGATTTCAATCTAGAGTAGAGAATGGGCTGCTCCTTCTCGGACTCAAATCGTTGTATGATTCCGCATCCGGTGATGTTTGGATCAGCGAACACCGGTTCAAGATCATCCGCCAGCTCGGTGAAGGTGGAGTCTCGGACAAGATTAAAGAACCGTCTCATATCTTTGGTATGAATATAGATCCCCAATTTGTTATTCGACTTAGGGCTATTTGCGTTGTGATTGTTGGTTTGGATGATTTTTGTGTGTGGAGATGATGGGACTTATGCTATGAAGAAGGTTTTGATTCGGAATAATGTGCAGTCGGAGTTTATCAAGAAGAATTGAAGAATAAGGTGAGGGTAGGAAATGAGACCCACTTGAATGGAGAATAGTGTGATTGCTTATTCTGTGATGAGGTGGATGAAATTAGAGAGATGAGGAGGATGAGTGTGGAGGTGAAGGTGGTGATCAACACCATTAATGGAGGAAATATGGAGAAATCAAGGTTTCAGGATAATTGAAGAAGAAGAAGAAGAAGAAGGTGGGGGTGGGGGTGGGGGTGGGGTAGAGTTAGAAAATGGGACCCACTTGAATTTATTAATAGGCAAGGGTATTTTGGTCATTTAACATAGACTTAACTGAGAAATTTAATTGATGTTAGGGCTGGGGACCAACTGAGTGCATTTTTGATAAATTTTGGGACCACGCGTGTAATTAGTAAACCACTGGGACTAAGTCTGCAATTTTTGAAAACCACAGGGACCAACCAAGCATTTAACTCTAAAAAATATAAACGAGATGAGACTATTTAAGACAATATTTTGATTCAATTCATAATATCATTCCTAAATCTTCATAGGCCTTTTATGGGCTACACAATAAAAATAAATTAACGGCAAATTAAAGAGTAACACTAACGCACTAACTCTATGCAAATAGGAATAAGAACAACTATCTAAATACTACGAAACTACGTATGAAATAACAATGGGAAATAAACAACTTTTTTTGAAAAGTGTGAATTATTCGCAAATGTTGGGAGATCTAGCATACGTTGTCTTAACCGGGACCGCGCTAGAGAGCCCCCTCACACAATAGATCTCCAATTTAAACCCCTCAATGAGATACATCTACTTGAGACCTGTAAGGGAAAACTCATTAGGGCCCACATAAGTGGAACTTAAATACCCGTAGCCACTCATACTGATTGCATGGTTACGTGTGAGTTGGTTACGTGTCGTTAAGGTGGATAACCGAACCAAGAATTCTCTTTTTTCATCATCAATCGAATCACTATTTGCAACACAAGATTATGTTTTGTCTTTTTTCTTTCATAAAAGGGTTTTTCCATTATGTTTTGTCTTTTTTTCTTTCATGAAAGGGTTTTCCAGGATTATGTCAGGCCGCTGCCTATGTTCTATGATTTTCCCCCAGTTAAAACTTACAAGTATTGTTATCGCTTTAGCTTTTGACAAATTACGATTTTACCCTAGTTCAAAATTACAATTTTGGCCCCAGTTCAAATTTACAGTCTTGTCACCGCTTTAGTTTTAGCAAAACTATGGAAGTGTTTTGTTTAATTGGTTGATTTGATTTAATTTTTTTGCATGTCAGGAAGCTGCCTAACACTTGCTCATTGAATCTGACAAATTACAGTTTCGCCAACAACTCAAATTACAATTTTGCCATCGTTTTTTTTTTCTAGCAAAGCTTTAATAATGTTTTTTTAATTGGTTGATAAATTTTAGGCCGCCGACACCCACCACCGCCACCTATAACCACCCACGATTACTACCACCGACCACCACCACCACCACTCACCGCTTATTTTATTACTCCGTTTTTCTTGCCTACCAAATAATACACAATAATAATTCATTTCATTCACACATGGTAACCAAACAAGACATGGAATGGTAATGATACATTGCATTCCTTCGTCCATTCCATTACCTCGTCCATTCCATTCCTTCATCCATTACATTACCTCATACCAAACAGACCCTAGGAGTCCCACCCGATTCGTTTAATTATGTTAAATAAATCATTTTACTACAATAAATTTTTTTATTGTTTTCACATGTATCGTCATAATATGGCATTGAAGGATTTTAACTAGAAGGACAATTATGTACTTTCACAATCTATTTTTATTTTATGAAATTATCTTCAATAACTAACTATCCATAATGAAACTGATTTGCTCCATAAATTTCGGAATTTTTTGTTTTCGATTTCCGATCTCACTTAATATCAATCATTCCTTCGTTTTCTTGCTCACAAGATTTATCGTTGATCATATTTTTATACGGAGAGAAAAATCATGGCATCTGGAATCTATTAGCATGTTCTTGGTACTGTGTTTTAACAGTTAGAGGGTTAAAGTCAATGTTTTTATAGATCCCATAATATGAATGATGTTTGGTAACGCTGGAGGATTTCTTGACATTGTGTTTTAACAGCAAGCAGATTAATACAGTTGTGTTTTAGCATTCATGTTGGTAATGTTGGAGGATTTCTTGACGCTGTGTTTTACCATCCATGCTGGTAATGCTGGAGGATTTCTTGACATTGTGTTTTAACAGCAAGCAGATTAATACAGTTGTGTTTTAGCATTCATGTTGGTAATGCTGGAAGATTTCTTGACGCTGTGTTTTACCATCCATGCTGGTAATGCTGGAGGATTTCTTGACATTGTGTTTTAACAGCAAACAGATTAATACAGTTGTGTTTTAGCATTCATGTTGGTAATGCTGGAGGATTTCTTGACGCTGTGTTTTACCATCCATGCTGGTAATGCTGGAGGATTTCTTGACATTGTGTTTTAACAGCAAGCAGTTTGATACCGTTGTGTTTTAGCATTCATGCTGGTAATGATGGAGGATTCCTTGACGCTGTGTTTTACCATTCATGCTAGTAATGCTGGAGGATTTCTTGACATTGTGTTTTAACAGCAAGCAGTTTGATACCGTTGTGTTTTAGCATTCATGCTGGTAATGCTGGAGGATTTCTTGACGCTGTGTTTTACCATTCATGCTGTTACGATGTGTGACATTTGTCACGATGTGTTTTCTTGATGTTGTGTTTCTTCATGAAGGATAGAAGGAAGAGAGAGGCGAGAGAGAGAAGAGAGAGAGAGAGAGAGAGAGAGAGAGAGAGAGAGAGACGGAGAGAGAGAAAAAATCGCAAGAAATGTGGGGTGGTTATGGAATGACAGTTATTTCCATATTTAAAACAAACTAAATGACATATCTACCCCTGAGTAATTAAATAATCCTATTTTTAAGACACACATATTACCAAAACGCCACCAAGATGATCTCAACCATTAAACACACCCATTGGATGGCCCAGATCGCTTCCTAGACTTTCTAGGAAAAACACACTTTCCGCAGGATCCCCACTCTCTCTCTCTCTCTATATATATATATATATATATATATATATAGGGTATGGATCCTAAGAGAAGTCCACTATATTTAAGAAACTTGAGAAACATTCTGAACCACACATTTTCCTAAGCTTTTCGTAATATACATATATGTATAGTTTAAAATTGATTATATACATATATGTATATTGTCAAATTTTGAGTTATACACATATGTATATAGTCAATTTTAAACTATACATATGTGTATATTACGAAAAGCTTAAGGGAAATGTGTGGTCCAGAATGCTTCTCAAGTTTCTCAATTAGCCTAGTGCTTCTCACATGATCCAAACCCTATATATATATATATATGGATTAGGATCAAATACAAAGGATCCTAATTGTAAGAAGTGTAAGAAGGATTTATAAAGTGACAAGTGTCCAATAACCTAAAAAAACCCACTACACAAAAAAAAAAAAAAAAAAAACTTAAACATCCACCACCACTAAAAACCTAACCCCCCCACCCCCATCACCCACCCAAAAAAAAATTTATTTTTATTTTTATTTTTATTTTTTTTGCCAAGGGGGTGGGGGTTTAGGTTTTTGGGTGGTGGTGGGGGTGGGTGTTTAGTTTTTTTTAGATTTTTTTAAGGTTTTTGGGGGGTGGTGGTGGGTGGGGGGGGGGGGGGGGTTAGTTTTTTTTAGGTTTTTGGGGGGTGGGGGGTTAGGTTTTTGGTGAGGTATAGTTTCTGTTTTGTTTTTCTTTGCCGAGAAGGGGGTGGGGGTGGGGGGGTTAGGTTTTTTGGGGTTTTTTTTTTTGTGAGGTATAGTTTTTTTTGGACGGGGGGGGGGGTGGTTTAGGTTTTTGGGTGGTGGTTGTAGTGGGGGGGGGGGGGGTTAGGTTTTTGGGTGGTGGTGGGGTGGGGGTGGGTGTTTAGGTTTTGGGTAGTGATGTAGTGGGTTTAATTTTAGGTTATTGGACACTTGTCACTTTATAAATCCTTCTTACACTTCTTACAATTAGAAGACTTTGTAGAATAACTTGACCCATATATATATATATATATATATATAGTGGAGGGTTCAAATGAGAAGAAATTCTTTGTAAGAAGAAAAAAGAAGAAATTTCAACCAATATGAATGCTTCATTAGACTTCATTTAATATTTGTACTTAATGTAACTATAAGGGTATATTAGTAAACTTACATAAATCATTAATTGGTAGTTTCATCTTTAATAACTAACTATATTAAATTTGTAACTTATTTTTAAGATATATGTTTTTCACAAAAAATAAAAATAAAAATTCATTTAAAGTGTAGGATAAATACGAGGCGTGTAGGATAAATTACGAGTTGTGTATGTTAAATTTCAATATGTGTAGGATAACTTTTGATGTGTGTAGGCAAAAATATTTAGTGTGGAGGATTATAGTCTTAATGACTAATTAATTAGTCAAACATAATAATAAATGAGATGAGAAAAAAAACTATTTAATGTTTTACAATTATACTCTTTTATTCTTTTTCTTCTCAATAAAATTTTCTTCTCAAATGAACCTTCCCCTATATATATATATATATATAGGGGGCCGCTAGAATGAGAACCACTTCCAGTTGTAAGAACCGCGAGAACCACTCTCAACCAATCAAAATATGACAACTCAAAGGGTATTATGGTCATTTACCCCAAATGTCATTTCTCACCCATCTCTCCTCCATTTATTGATGTCAGTTCCTTTCTCCTCCATTTATTAATGTCAGTACCTCTCTCCTCCATTTATTTGTTGAATCTGGGTTTTGTTTTGTGAGTGAAAAGAGAGAGTGGTGCTCGAGATGAAAGCAGAGGAGGAGACGGCGGTGCGGTGCGGTCTCGAGGTGGTGTAGTTTGTTACGGTGGTTGGAGGGTGTACGACGGTGAAGTGCGGTGGTGTTGACCGTAGCGAGGGGACGGCGGCGATAGGCGGTGGCGGAGAACGGCGTCAGTGGTGGTGGTGGTTTCAGGGGCGGTGGTGCGTCGGATGGTGACTGAAGGTGGTCCGGTAGTGATCGGAGCTCAAGTGGTGGTGAGGAGACGGTGACGGATGGTTGATTATGGTTGCTGGGTTTGTTGATGTCAAGTGACGGCGGCTGACCGCTGAACGGAGACGGTGATGGATGGTGCAAACAGAGGTGGTTCGGAGTCTTTCTGTTGAGAGTTGTGAATTACAAAGGTGAATCGGAGGAGACGGTGGTTTGAATATTGTTGAATCTGGGTTTGAATCTGCCACTCAAGAGGTTATTTTTGTTGAATCTGGGTTTGAATATTGTGGGTTTGTCTTGTGGGTTTGAATCTTTTGAGGGGTTTGATTCTGTTGAATTTTTTTTGAAGCTGTGTTGAATATGTTTTGAATGATGTTCTTGTTCCTTTTGAATGTTTCAATCGGTTGAATATGGTGCCTTATTGAATCGGCTGTGATGATGCAAAAAAAATGACGATGACGCGGCAAGGATGGCAGAGGGTAGGGTTTTGAACATGCAACCCCACTTTACAGCCTCTGATTATCGGAAAATCTGAGCCAAAACTTCGTTTTTTTCAACAATCATCTCGTTCTTTTGATTTTTTTGAGGCGTCGATGATGATAACAAAGTATCTGAGACACATCCCGAGTGTGTGATGTTCTGGGTGCGTTCGTTTTTGCGTAAAAACGTTTTTGTAAAAAAAAAGTTAAACCGTAAACTTTTTAACGTAAAACGTAAAAAGTTTTAGGTAAATCGTAAAACGTAATTTTTTTTAATAAAACGTAAAAACGTAAAAAACGTTAACGTAAAAAAACCGGCGCGTAAAACGTCAAAAAACGTTAACGTAAAAAACCGGGGCGTAAACGCAAAAAACCGGCGCGTAAAACGTAAATAACGTTAAACGTAAAACGTAAAACGTTAAAAGTTTTAGGTAAATCGTAAAACGTAATTTTTTTAGGAAAACGTAAAAAAAAACGGCGCGTAAAACGTAAAAAACGTTAACGTAAAAAACCGGGGCGTAAAACGTAAAAAACCGGCGCGTAAAAGACTATTAACGTTAACGTAAAAAACCGGCACGTAAAACGTAAAAAAACGTCAACGTAAAAAAACCGGGGCGTAAAACGTAAAAAACCGACGCGTAAAACGTAAATAACGTTAAAAAAAACGGCTCTTAAAAAAGTTTTTTTTAAACAAATCTTTAAAAAAAATATACTAAAAATTTGATTTCAAAAAATTGTTTAACAAAAAAATCTGTTTATAAATAAAAAATAATTAAGTAAAAAAAGTATTTAATGAATATGACAAAAAAAGTAATTTAAAATTAATATATATAAAAAGACAAAAAAGACAATTTTACTTGTATACCCTTAAAGAATAACATATTAAAAACATAATAAGACAAAAAATACTTAATATTATTTTTAAATACTTTTAATCTCATCCATCCATCTCCTTGATCTAATGGCTAGAAAGTGGTTCTCGCGGTTCTTACAACTGGAGGTGGTTCTCATTCTAGCGGCCCCCTATATATATATATATAAATATATATAGGATTAGGTTCAAGAGTGAACACTAGTGTAGCTTGCGAACTGAGTGAACTAATCCTGGCCATACACGTGTGTAGATCAATGGGCATGATTTGATGTTGAAATACACTAGTGTATTTTACGATTTGAGGATGGGATCCTGGCCATATACGTGTGTAGATCAATGGCCAGGATTTGTTCACTTAGTTCGCAAATACACTAGTGTTTACTTTAGAACCTCACCCTATATATATATTTTATTATTTTACTATATGATCCCATGTTTTCTACTCGCAGAACGCTTCTAGTGGCCCTCGAGTTCTCAAGAACGGCTCTGGGTTTAACTAACATGCGTTTTGGTTTTATTAGTTGACACATGAGCTTAAGTTGGTGAGTTTAATTTCAATGAACTTGTTTAGTTTTAAAACATGCTTCGTCTAGATTGAATGCCACAAAGACGTAGGGTGTCACTTTGGTACAATTTCCCTTCTTGTTGTGACACCTAAAGAAAGATGTTTGTGAAATATTTTGATCTGAACACACAACTTGAACACTAAGTATCCATTCTGGTTTCAAATTTATAAGTTACATTGACACAATATACGAACTTTAGAAATCCAAACAACTGCCCACGAGTATTCAATTCCTCTTACTGTGTCATACCGCATAAGGAATTTCCATACACGTTCGTGAATAAGAATGAAACACGGTATATCTTACATCTTAGCTAATCATCAACGCCACTTTCGACAAGTTATATCAAACGTCTAACCCTGTCAATAAAAAAAGCATAAGTTTTCATTTATAAAATCATACCAATCAAAGAATAACTTGGAACTTTATCGAAATGCTCTATAACATCATAATCAAATGTTTGAAAAATAAATAAATTTGGCTCTAGAAACAACTTGGTGGCATCAGTTTACCTCAACCATTGATAAATAAGCAAATAGGGTTCTCAAGCCTCTCAAATGTACTACAATGCAAGAGTGGCCGACATCCATTCTATCTGGTCTTTCTATACACGTACCATTCCCATTGCTCTAGTTATGTATTGCACAAAATAATCGATAATATAGAAATATGTAATTATCTATATATTAAAAAAGCATCCTTACAAACAGTAACTACTAGATATTAAAGGGTAAACTATATATTAAAGGGTAAATTACATTTTTCACCTTTTTCGTCCTTTATGTTTGTATTGAAATGTAATGGATACTCTTTAACTTAAACTAGGATTATGACCCGCCGCAATGCGGCGGAGATTCTTTATTTATAACTAAGTCGATCTACGACCCACACGTTATGTTAAACCTGTCAAACGGGGTAAAAATAGACGATGTAAAAACGTTCACCCACACACGCACGTTGCGTCATGTTAACTCGCAAAAATTAGAACGAAACGTAAAAACGTTAAGCCAAAGACGCACGCTGTGATGTGTTAAGTCACAAAATTTAGAACCAAGCATAGAGCGTAAAATTTGCGGAAAATGAAAACTATAAAGGACCAAAGTTGAAAGTAAAAAAAAGTTATGAGAATAGAATGTAAAAGATAAAAAGTTTTGAGTTAAAAGTAAAAAATAAATAGTTTTGGGTTAAAAGTAATTTATGAAATACTTTTTGGTGAAAAGTAAAAAAAATCAATTTTTTTGGAAAACCCCCAAAGCCAACGTTACGACAACCATATGCATAACAATTTTTTTCTTTGAAAAACCCCCAAAGCACACCCCGCGTTGCCGCGGGGCGTAAAACGGTGTCAAATAGTACTAATGTCACACAACCGTCATCGACAACCAACACTGACTTGACCTATAATATGCGTATTGCGACGAACTTGTCAAACATGAAAAAAATAGAGTTAAAACGTTGAACCACACATGCACGTTGTGTCGTATTAACTCGAAAAATTTAGAACTATATGTAAAACGGAAATTTGCGAAAGATGAAAAGTATAAGTGACAAAAGTTGTGAAGTTAAATTGCAAATAATGAAAAGTTTTGGGTTAAAATTAAAAAAACAAATTATGTAGGGTTAAAATTGGAAAAGGTACAAACCTTTGGGTTAAAATTAAAAAATCAAGTTTTTTTTTTGGAAAACACCCAAAGCACAACTTACAAGTCCTTATACACAAAAAGTTTGCTAATTTATATAGGTTTTAATAATTACAGTTGCAATCATTTATTTGTAAAACCCATTTGATACCTTTTAACTTCGATAATTTTAGTTGTAATCATTTATACTAGATATTAAAGGGTAAATTACATTTTCACCTTTTTCGTCCTTTATGTTTGTATTGAACTGTAATGGATACTCTTTAACTTAAATAATTACAGTCGCAATTATTTATTTATTAAACCCATTTGATACCCTTTAACTTCAATAATTTTATTCCTTTAATTTATTGGTTTATGTGACGTTTGGTTTGTAGCTTTTTTGTTACTACTCAATATATTATAAAATTCTTAAAATAAACACATTGTTGATATCACCTTGTTTATTTACAAAATAGAATAAAAAAAACTTAGAGTTGAGACCATTTTACGAGCAATAGTGCCATGCAGCTGCCTGATACGTCCTCATTAGTCATGTCAAATTACAATTTTATCCCCAGTTTAAAATAAAATTTTGGTTTTGCCTCCAGCTTAAAATTACGGCTTTGCCCCAAATTTAAAAATAAAATTATGGTTTTGCCTCAAGCTAAAAATTACGATTTTGCACTTAGTTCAAAATATGATTTTCCCCCATTTAAAAATTATGATTTTGCCCCAGTTCAAAATTGTAATCACTACTAAAAAATACGCCTATTTCCGACCCAGTTTTTTGTGGGAATTTGGTCGGAAAACGGTGTTACCGACCATTTTCCGACAAACTGTCTTTTCTTGGAAAAATCTAGTCGGTAAAGTTTTTCGACAACATTCCGATGACCATTTCCTACATATTTACGACAAAAAAAGATGTTAAAAGTTCCGACAAAATTCCGAGTAAATTCTGACTATATTTTTCCGACAACATTCTGATGACTATTTTCTACATGTTTCCGACAAAAAGCGATGTTCAAAGTTCCGACAAAATTCCGATGACTATTTCCTACTTTTCCAACCATTTTCCGACCAAACAGTTTTAATTATAAAAAATAACAAAAAAACATTTTTTTTTTGCTAAAAATGCAGAAAAAACTATAAAAATTATGTTTAAAACATTAATCTACAAACTAAGATACGATTATCACATTCTGTTCAAAAGTTTAAATACAAAATACAACGCCGTTATCAAATTACAAGCTTACCTATAAAATATGATACCGTTGTCAAATTACAAGTTTCCCACAAAAATACAACACGATTATCAAACTACAAGTTCAACCACAAGTGATGATGAACTTAAACTAGACTACGATGGAGGATTTCCTAGATTACAAATTTTTTTTAGTAGGTCGGTTATTTGTCGTTGCACTTCTTCCTTTATTTCTTCTTTCACTTGTTGTTGAGCCTCTTCAACACGATTTTGCAACATATCCATTTGAGATTGCAAGTTTTTCACCTAAAAAATTGTTTAGCATACATGATATTAGTAACAATTTGAGATGTCAAAAAATCACAAGTAATTAATATTTGGGTCTTGTTTTTTTTAATCTGTATGACATGATGGGCAGGGCTGCCCGTTTTCACTCGAACCCAATAACCGAGCCTGATCCAAATTACCGAACCCAGACCCAATATAACCCACCAAAAATTCCTAAACAATCTATTTTGCAGCCTAATATCACCCTTTCTGATCTGAAACTAGTCTGAACGGACAACCGAAAATAATCATCTTTTTAATATGGTCTGTTCCGACCCGAACGCACCCTGACTCTACAGCCTGCCTGACTCCAAGTGAACCAAAGTGAAATGAATAAATCATTTGTAAGAAATAGTATATATGTTATTATGTGTTTTATAACTAATATTGATATAACTAGCGGGATTCCTCGTGCTGTGCGGCTGGAATTCTGGGAGCATTCAGATATTGTTTTGTCAGAAGCTATCGTTTATTAGGGTATCAGCACATACATTATTTCATTATATTTATACATTTTTCTATAATTTTTATTTCTTTTCTAAAGTCAGGGTATGAAGTTAAAAAGAGTGTATGCTTTTCTTATCTCTTATACTCATCTTTTAAATTTATTACCTGTGCATCTCATATAAGGTGTCATATAAATGAAATCCTAGTTCGAACCAAGTAACAAAAGAATGGTCAGTGGTTCTTGAGTTAAAACTAAATGTTTTTTTTGGTTGGAACTTCGTCGGAACTTTCCTTCAAATTTTCGACCATATTTTTTTTCGGTAATTTGTCGGAAAATAGTCGCTAAAATTTGTTTTTCTTTTTATTGGTAAATAGTTAGAAAATGGTCGGAATTTTCCGCCCAAATTTGTTTTGTCGGAAATTTTGGTCAATAATAGCAAGATTTCTAGTAGCCTTGCCATCGTTTTTTGGCAAAACTTTGGTAGTGTTTTATTTTACTTGGTTGACCCAATGTAGTTTTTATTCGTGAAAAGCAGTTGCATATCACTCGCTCATTGGTCTTGACAAATTACTATTTTGCCCCCAGCTCTAAATTACATGCTTGCCATCGTTTTAGTTTTTTTTAGCAAAACTCTGGTAGTGTTTTGGTTTAATTGGTTGGCTCGATGTATTTTTTTTTGAGATCGTGTTATAAGTAGTGTTATGGGTGAAATTCCGAGCCCATATCCTGGATCATATCTCGAATTATATCTTGAATATTTAATATCTGTTTACGATCAGGATACCGGATCAGGATATTGGTAACATCCTGATATAGTATCCTGATAGTTGCTGTTGGGATTGAACCCTATCAGAGGAACATATAATTAAAGCCAATACTGGATCAGAACAGTGGATCCAGAATAAGCAGATGTTGTGTTACAAGTCTCTCCCCTTGAAAGTGGTTTTAACATCTGCTGACCTCCTATCTACTGATCGTTACAATTACTAGCCTACAACCGCTGATCAAGTCAAAGACTAAAGACCTGCTGTTCAATCTACTGCTTTGGGTCAAGCACTGCTGGTAGTTATCAAGTACTGCTGAAGTCACAACAGTGGAAGGACCAGCAACAGTTTAGTTTAATTATGTAATGTATTGTATAGCAGTTGTTAGCTTAAGCAGTGTTTGTATAGATCAGTTGTTAGAAGTTGTTAGGAGGTTAGATGTCACTTTCATGGTGACGTCAGCTTTGATGCCTCAGTGGTTTGTCCGTGCCTATAAATAGAACAGTACCATGCACTGTTCTATCAGCTCTTCACAAAATCTTCTTCCTGCACGAACAAACACTGTGAGCTCAGGCTGAGGGGGAGTTTGTATTCATACATGCATTGTAATCGTTATTGAAATAAATTCAATCTTTCGGTTCTTTGTTGAAAATGTTTGATTAAAGCAATTCTCCTGTTTGATTGTGTGCAAAGTTTGTTTCCATCTTAAATTCCGCTGCACTACTCATTCATCTTCATCTTATTTCAAACGTAAAACACAATCAAAACCAAACCCAGATCCTAACAATTGGTATAAGAGCTTGGACAGTCAAATTTGATTTAACAATCATTTTGACATAAATAGTTCAGCTCAAAATCGTTGATACTGATAGTTTGTTCGTTTTGTTGAAAAACAGAGCAAGGTTTAATCACCATCAAAGTTGATTAATCAGTGCCTGTAAAACAATCAGGATGACGTCACAATCACAAGATGATAAGAATAACATTGGCTCTCTTTTCAAACCACCTATGCTTAAACGTAATGAATACAACATCTGGCAGAGAAGGATGGGTCACATCCTTGCTCAACAGAACACTGGATGTTGGAGGTCTGTTGTTTTTGGTCCCCATGTTCCTATGGTGCCAAGTGCTGAGGATGCAAAGAAGTTCGTACCTAAACTATCTGAAAACTATACTGAAACTGATTTTCAAAAGTTCGAACTCGATGCCAAAGCATTTAGCATCATAGTATCTGCATTACTTAATGAAATTTATGCTGGACTGTTACACTGTAACAGTGCCAAAGAGTTATGGGATGCACTGAAGGAACAATTTGGGGGAACAGAAGAAGTTATTGAAAACAATAGGGAAATTCTGAATCAGCAGTATGAAACATTTTGTCACATCAAGGGTGAATCATTGACTCAGCAGTTTGAACGATTCAGTTGTCTCATTAGTGAACTAAGGCTTGTTAAAGTAACATTTCCAAATTCAACTCAAAATAGCATGTTCCTTAGATCACTACCAGAAAAATGGGATACCATTGCATTTGTTACTAGAAACTCTGCTGAGTTCAAAGATCTGACCCTGACCCAACTTCATGGTAGACTCCTGACCTATGAAAGGGAGTTAAACCAGAAAAAGAAGTTGCAAGAGTCTGGAAAAGTTGCTGATGATTATTCATTTGGCAGCACAACTCTTTTTGGTCAGGAAGAATCTGGTAGCAGTAGTAAGGATCAGGGTTATGATCACTTTATTGATATAACTGCTGGTGGAAATTTCAACAACCCTGATCCTCACTCTGCAAATTATGCTTTTACTGCAAATTGTGAAAACCAGATGTTAGATAATTTGTGTTTTGAACTCAATGATTTGCAACACTTTGATCCCACTGACTTAGAAGAAATGGACATTTTGCATCAATTGGCTTTGCTTAGTGTAAGAACAAGCAAATTCTACAAAAGAACAGGGAGAAAATTCCCAGGGTTACATGGGAATTTAAAAGTGGGGTTGGATAAGTCAAAAATTAAGTGCTATAAGTGTAATAGGCTAGGTCATTTTGCTAGGGAATGCAGGAGTCAAACCACTGGTCCCATAATTACTCATCCCAGCTCAAACCCTAGACCACAACATCAAAGCACTGTGCAATATACCCAATATACCCCTGCTGCCCATGTTAACACTGCTCACTATGCTGCAACCCCTGTGCCTGTGCATTATGTTCAAACCACTGTTCCACAAATTCAGTATGTTCAAACCCCTATCCCTCAGGCACAAGTGCAACCTGTTGCACCTCAACCAGCTGCTCCAACAGTAACACAACCAGATCAGCAAAGCTTTTTCACTCAAGGCTTTGTTGACTGGATCAGTATGCCTGATGAGCTTAGTGATGAAAATTTTGCACTCAATGCCTTTAATGATCCTACTAATGATGAATTTTGTTTGATGGCATTAGAGTCTATACCAGAAGGGGTAGAAACTGAAGGTGAACAGCTAAGTGCTGAAACAGTGGATGAAGTGACTGAAGCAGTGGTTACTGCAGTTACTGGTGAACTACTGCTGGGAGAAAATTCAGAAACCCTGATTGAACCACTGATTGATCCTTGGTCCAAAGAAGACAAGGAAGGAAAAGAAGAGGAGAAAGAGGGTGAGGAAGAAGAAAGAGCTGATGAAGAAGGTGATCATCAATGTGATTGTGCTATGATGGCTGCTGCTAAGGGAGGTTCTGCATGCTTAGATAGTCTTTGGTATGTAGATAGTGGAGGCTCCAGACACATGACAGGATGTAAAGCCCTTCTCAAAGATTTCAAAATCCATGGAGGGGGTGATATATCCTTTGGCAATAATAGTAAAGGGAAAGTTCTGGGGTCTGGTACAGTACAAACTGGAAATGTAAAATTTGAAAATGTCAATCTGATAGACAATCTAAAATTCAACCTCCTGAGTGTTTCACAAATGAGTGATAAGGGGTATGGATCATTCTTCACAAAGGAGTGTTGTAGGATTGTTGGACCAGAAATGGTTGAAAAGATTGAAGCAATAATAAAAACTGGAAAAACAAAACTTGTTGCTCAAAGAAGTGGCAATGTTTATGTTGTTGATATATCAAAAGAGTGTCCCAGAACTGATGCCTGTCTGTTCTCAGCTGCCTTTAACAAAGAGACAGAACTTTGGCACAGAAGATTGGGGTAAACAAATCTCAAGACAATCACTGAAATTTCAAAAAATAGCTTGGTAAGAGGCTTACTACAAAAATTGTTTTCATGTCCTGAGCATTGTGTTTCATGTTTAAAAGGAAAACATCATAAAAGCTCCTTTAAGTCCATTGAAGAGTCCAAAACAACCCAGTGTTTGCAAATGCTGCACATGGATTTGTTTGGCCCAGTTCAAGTCATGAGTCTCAAAAAGAAGAAATATTGTTTGGTTATTATTGATGACTTTTCTAGGTTTACATGGACTTTCTTTTTACACTCAAAAGATGAGACTGCAGGCATTTTGCAAGACTTTGTGACACAGGTTGAAAAGCAATTTGACCTTCCAGTAAAAGTCTTCAGGAGTGACAATGGCACAAAATTCAAAAATAAGGAGTTGGATGCCTTCTGTGTGAAGAAAGGGATTGTAAGGCAGTACAGCATCCCTAGAACACCAGAGCAAAATGGGGTAGTTGAAAGAAAGAACAGGACACTGATTGAAGCAGCTAGGACCATGCTTGCTGACTCAGGTTTGCCTTTAACTTTCTGGGCAGAGGCAGTAAACACTGCTTGCTATATCCAAAACAGAGTTTTAATAAACCCCAGGCACAAAAAGACTGCTTATGAAATTCTGTATAAAATCAAACCACTGATCTCTTACTTTAAAGTATTTGGCTGCCCATGCTTTATTTTGAATTTAAAAGATTCCATCTCAAAATTTGCAGCCAAAGTAGAGAGTGGTTATCTTTTGGGATACTCTACCACTGCTAAGGCCTACAAAGTGTTTAATACACGGACTAAAACAGTGGAAGAGACTTTGAATGTGAAGTACAATGAACTTTCATAAATGAAAATCCCAGCAAATCCTGCTGATTTATTTGATCTTGATAAATTCACATTTGAAAGTGTTGCTGTCAAGACTAACAGTGTAGGTCCATCAGAGGATTCATCACCAGACTATGGGTATGAGATCATCATTCCTCAACAAAAGTCTGTTTCAATGGGAAAAGCAGCAGTTGTACAAAACAACTGTCAAAGCTCAACCACCGCTACCTCAACAATTGTTGACCAAAGTAGCCCATCAACCTCTGTTTCCACATCATCAAACACTGCTGACAAAAGTCCTCAAACAGTGGATAAAAGTCAGCATGTGTCCACACCATTACCTCCTATTCCACCACCTTTTGAAGCCACTGCTGGATCATCAAAGTCACCAGCAGTGGTTAGCTCAGATGATACACATCTGCAGCCTTTACCAACAAATGCCATCATACCATACCAAGGAGATTTAATCTTCTTGAGATCTCATCCACCTGACCAAATCATTGGCAACATCAATGAAGGGGTGCTCACAAGAAGCCAAACCCAAAACATTTGTCTTTTTGCTGGTTTTCTATCACTCCATCAGCCAGTCAAGTACCAAGAGGCACTGAAAGACAACTGCTAGGTAGAAACCATGCAAGAAGAGCTCCAACAGTTTAAAAGACAACAAGTATGGGAGCTTGTACCACTTCCAAAAGATGTAAGCCCCATCGGCACAAAGTGGGTCTTCAAAAATAAAACTGATGAAAGGGGCATTATTGTCAAGAATAAAGCCAGGCTTGTGGTTCAAGGTTACAGACAGGAAGAGGGGATAGACTATGATGAAACTTTTGCCCATGTAGCAAGATTGGAAGCTATAAGACTGTTCCTGGCCTTTACTGTCAATCACAACATGAAGGTGTTCCAAATGGATATCAAAAGTGCTTTCCTCTATGGTACAATTCAAGAAGAGGTGTATGTTTGTCAACCTCCAGGTTTTGAGGATCCATTTTATCAAGATCATGTCTACAGGCTAAACAAAGCCTTGTATGGCCTGAAACAAGCACCTAGGGCCTGGTATGAAACTCTTTCCACCTTTCTACTCTCAAATGGTTTCAAAAGAGGTACCATTGATAAAACATTGTTTCTAAAATGGAGAGGAAAGGATTTAATGATTGTCCAAATTTACGTGGATGACATTATTTTTGGAAGCACATGTAATAAAATGTGTGAAGAGTTTAGGCAACTCATGACAGCTGAGTTTGAAATGAGTGCAATGGGTGAGTTGCAATGCTTTCTTGGTCTCCAAGTTCAGCAAATGCAAAATGGAACTTTCATTCATCAAAGCAAATATGCTAAAGATCTTTTAAATAAATTTGATATGAATGATTGTAAACCATGCAGCACACCCATGGCAACCAATAAGCTAGTCATGTCTGATGAAAAGGATGAGCTGATTGACCAAACAATTTATAGAAGCATGATTGGGTCTTTATTGTACCTAACTGCATCTAGACCAGACATCATGTTTGCAACATGTGTCTGTGCAAGAAGTCAATCAGCTCCCAGAAAATCTAATCTCATTGCTATAAAAAGGATCTTCAGATACATAAAAGGTGCTCCCACACTTGGTATCTGGTATCCAGCTAATGGGAATATCCAGCTTTTAGGCTTTTCAGATAGTGACTTTGCCGGATGTAACACCACAAGGAAGTCCACTTCAGGAGGGTGCCAGTTTCTAGGCAACTGCTTGGTTTCATGGCAAAGCAAAAAGGAAGCAGCTGTTTCAACATCCACTGCTGAAGCTGAATACATTGCTGCTGCAAGCTGTACAGCCCAACTCCTGTGGCTTCAAAATCAGTTGCTGGATTTTGGTATCACTGCCTTAAAGACACCACTCATGTTGGATAGCCAGGCAGCAGAAAATATCATCAAAAACCCAGTTTCCCATTCAACCACCAAGCACATCGACATCAGACATCACTTTGTGAGGGATTGCTATGAAAAAGATTTGATTTCTCTGCATCATGTTCCAACTAAAGACCAGCTGGTAGATGTGCTCACAGAAGCTTTAGATACATCTACCTTTGAAAGCTTGGTCTCTAGGATTGGCATGCTAAACATGAAATAACAAGCAAAATCTTGTTTTTCTATGAATAAAAGCATTAAAATGTTTTCAGAAAATAAAAAATCCATCCTTAAAAATAGCTAAAAATGAATTTTTCATTAAATCCTTAAAAGTCTGCCATAACCACTGATTGATGCAAACATCTGTTTGTTATTTGCTATCCACTGCTGAAAGTCAACCTCTGTTTCTTCATTTTCCTTGGTAAACACTGTTGACAAACTTCAGTGTTTTAAAACCACTGACAAAAACTATCCACTGATAGTGAAAGTCACCCACTGTTTTCATTTTCTCTGTGAATCACTGGTATTGCTTCATCAGTGGTTTCTCAAACAACTGTCCTCCATTATTTCATCCTTTCATCAGAGGTTGACACGTGGTCAGTATTTATCCATCAGATTTTTGTAACTGCTGCCACGTCAGCATTCGCTTTTTCATCATATAAAACCCTGCCCTAAACCCCCAAACAGGGTTTTCACTGTCGAATCGAATTCAAAATTCTTTTCTCAAAACAGTTTTCCACAAAAATTCTCCTCCAATCTTCATCGTCTTCACTTCATTTCTCCCATTCTCTGTTTCAATCATGGTGAAAAAGGCAAGCAAATCCAAAACAAAGGAGCCTACCGAGGTTGAAATTCCATACAAATGGTCTCACAATTACTTGGGTATTCTTGAAAAACCCAGTGACACAAAGACCTTCGATTCTATCATAGACACATTATCCTCAACAAAGTACAAACCTTTGCTCACTTACAATGCAACCGTCTATCTTGCTACTCAACGCGAATTTTGGAAAAATGCTACTCTTGAGAAGGTGGACAAAAAGGTTGTTGCCATCAATTCCACAATAAAAGGTGTAAAAATCTCAATCACACCTCAAGCCATATCTGAAGTATTTGAGCTCAATGATCTGGAAGGTAAAAATTCTTTTCCAAAAACAGAGTACCAAGGATATTTCATTAAAAGAGGGTATGGAGAAGTAATGAAAATAGATACCTTACAAAAGGGCAGTTTTCCATCTGCTATAAGGTTTTTATTTCATACCTTCCTTATGTGTGTTTCTAACAAAACCACTGCTTTCAATGAAATCCCGTTGAAGATACAATACCTGGGTTATGCTATACTTAAAGGTGAAAATTTTAATTATTCCCAGGTAATCTTCGATAATTTGGTCAAAAATGTTGATAAAAAGGCTTTTCTATTATTTCCAAGATTTTTGAGTTACTATTTTAATAAAAATTTTCAGAAAATAATGCCCATGTACTTATACAGGGTCCTCCTTTTAAAATCAACAGTTTAACACCTGAAACATTCACAAGAATGTTAAAACCTACAAAAACACAAGCAGAGGTGCCTGAGCAGAATTTAGCAGCTACCACTGCTCCTCAGGTATCTGCTGCTGAGCCCACTGCTCCAGGTGATCAAGGCAGCATAACCACTGTTTTGAAACCCACACCTGCCCTTACCAAAAAGAAATCATCCAAAAAACCCCCCAAACCCATCAAAAAGGCAACTCTGGACGATGAGATCCCAGAGCAACTGCCAGTGACAACACAAAAGTCACCAATAACCACTGCTGCTACTTCCTCATAGCAGTTGGTAGAAAGATCTCCACCTTTGCCTAAAACTCCTCCTGCATCCTCACAAAAGGATCAGGTTGTAAGCATAGGGACCCCACATTATGAAGCTCTGGGTCCAATTGGATCCATCTTCCTCAGTCCTGATCCCAAGGACATGTCTCTTTCTACACCAATACCTTCACCCCTCATATTACCACAATCCATCTTACCTTTTTTGTATGCAGTTGATATAGCTCAGACACAAACCAGTTCCTCTCAACCACCTATCAATGAGAGTATACTTCCACAAGTGACTGGGTCTGTTGCCTATACCTCTGCTATCCCAGCAACAATTGAGGAGGTTACACTGCAGGAGTTACAAGTAACTACTGTCAGTATTTCAAGTGGAGCAGCAACTACTAGTGTTGGACCCACTGGTCTACATTGGGTCAGTTGTTCTATCAATAAGACTCCCTTGAAGGCAATTTCTTCAGAGACAACTAGGGCAACCACTGGTGAGTTTTCTTTAACCACTGGTGAGCTCTTCAAAGTGTCCACAAATGAGGAAAGAAGTCCCCAGTACCAAGAACAAGGGGCATCAATGGATGACTTTTGGGATACATTCCCTAAGTCTACCATTGATATAACCACTGCTGGTGGGAAATCAGATGATCCCATTCATTTGGGTGATGGTTTAAAATATAAAGAATTGACGAAGAGAGTGGACAGAATTGAATCATCTGTTGCAGACATCAAAACAATGCTGCAGCAGGTGTTAAATTCTTAAAAGTCTACATCCACTACTGCACCACCCACAACAGCTGCTCCATTATCTAATGAGCTGTGGAGTTTATTTCAACCATTGCTCTGACATCAAAGAGAACTAGCTGATCAGCAACATGAGATCCAAATTTAAAAGATCAGAACTCTCACAGAAGCAAGATTTAAAGATACTCAAGCTGACACCAAGGCTTTAAAAGCCCACATTCTGAAAACCACTGGCACTGCTCCTCCCACTGTTCTCTTCTTTGATAATCCTCCTCCAGATAATGCCAAAAAGAGGGAGAAAATCAAACAGTGGATAAAGAAGGGAATTGAAGATGGTATTTATATTGAACCAGAAAAGGAAAACATGACTAAAAACATTCCCTTTCCAGATGGTAGTAAAAAAATTGATGTTACTGAAAATGCACTAGCAGAAGCAAAAGCAAGTGTAAAAAGGGATAGAGAGGCTAAGGATAAAGCCAGGTGGGAACAGGAGAAGAGAGCTTTCATGAAGCTAAATGCATAAGGTCCTTTTGAACCTATGGATGATAAAAATCCCAAGGAAGAAAAGAAGAAGCCCACTAGACAAGTGAGGCAACCTAAAAAGCATGCCTCCAAACCACCTACTAAAGGCTCCAAACCTCAAACTACCACTTTAACACACACCACAACCACTGCCTTACCACCACTACCAAAAATCACTCCACCAATAAAACCACCAAAAACAACCTCACCACCATCACCTCCTGCTAAAAAGCAGAAGACATCATATGTTACAACATCTGTTGTAATGGCAACAGTTGTTGAAACACCAGTTATTTCAACAACTGTTAGTCAGTCACCATCCACCACTCAAAATACCACCACTGATCCACCCAAGATATCATCAGTCTCTCCTTCAATAAAAAGGAGAAGGATTTTCATACCTGATGATGATTCTCCATCACCACCAACATCTTCACAATCACTTGCACTTATTCCAAACCCTGTTCCTCTCTCATCAGCTCCAGTACAACAACCAATCCCTGTCATTACTCCTGCAGGTGTCCAATTTCCTCTAGAACTTGAAGCAGTTAGAGAAGAGATCAAATCCTTCTACTATGAGGATGACCCTGCTAAAAGGAAGTTGCCATCAGTTGAAGGATATCCAAGGCCTAACAACATTGAAGAATATTTAAAAGTTAAGGCTAAACAGGCAGAGGATATTTCTAAAAGAAACTCTCAAGGAAAATCTGACAAAGAAATTCAAAGGCATTACCAGTTTCTATTTACTCAAGTCAGATCCTTAGAGCAATTTACAAAAAATGTTTGTCAACAAATCTCAGAAAGAGCAGATGAAACTCTGAGAAAAGACTACATTGAAAGCATCATGGCAACCAAGAAGTACAAGGGAGAAAAGCATATGTACAAGGAGTGGACCATTCCTGAGCTTGAACAAGAAGCAGCCAGGATTCAAGAAATGATAAAGAATAAGGTCAAACACACTCCTCCAAATTGGTCAAAGTACAAAAAGAATGTGCCTGAGAAGACATTAGAGCTGAAGAGAATGAAAGAGGAATTAGTTGCTGCTGACTATGGGTCCAAAAATCAAGTGGCAAGATGGAAAGATGACACAGTCAGGTCCACCTACAAAAGGTTGGAGGAATTAAGGAAGAAAGATCCTAAAGTTCCACAAAAACCTGATTACCCTGAAGCAGTGGTTTCAAAAAGACCACCAAAACTGCAAATCAGGAGACCCACTGCTCCAGCTGGTGCAGCCATCTTTAAAAGAAGGCAACAAAAACAGTTGGATACTGAAATAGTGGCAGAATTAATGGCAGGAGATGAGCTTGTAAAGGAAGGTATTAAAAAGATGATAGCTGAAACTCTTGGCCCGAATCAACCTGCAAGCACTGCTCAAACAGTCATCACAAGGCCTGTATCACCAAACACCTCATCCAATAAAAATCTCCCAAGAAACCCACTAGGCTCAAAAGTACTAAAGTGGAATACTGACAAACAGACCCATGTACTGACTGTGTTCAAGTCTAGTGGAGAAGTGAAGAAAATAACAAGGGAACAAGCACTTGGCCTAAGTCTTGAAGATATGCAGGATCTCCTTGATCTTCCACTTTGTAGGGATGAAGATGACACAGATGCCCTAGAATTTGAGTTACAACTTAAAGGTCAGATAAGGGAACTGTTGATGAGGCAATAAAGATCTACCAATAATGAAGAGTTTTGGCATTATCTGTTCCAGGGGGAGATTGTTGGGATTGAACCCTATCAGAGGAACAGATAATTAAAGCCAAAACTGGATCAGAGCAGTGGATCCAGAATAAGCAGATGTTGTGTTACAAGTCTCTCCCCTTGAAAGTGTTTTTAACATCCGCTGACCTCCTATCTACTGATCGTTACAATTACTGGCCTACAACCGCTGATCAAGTCAAAGACTAAAGACCTGCTGTTTAATCTACTACTTTGGGTCAAGCACTGCTGGTAGTTATCAAGTACTGCTGAAGTCACAACAGTGGAAGGACCAGCAGCAGTTTAGTTTAATTATGTAATGTATTGTATAGCAGTTGTTAGCTTAAGCAGTGTTTGTATAGATCAGTTGTTAGGAGGTTAGATGTCACTTTCATGGTGACGTCAGCTTTGATGCCTCAGTGGTTTGTCTGTGCCTATAAATAGAATAGTACCATGCACTGTTCTATCAGCTCTTCACAAAATATTCTTCCTGCACGAACAAACACTGTGAGCTCAGGCTGAGGGGGAGTTTGTATTCACACATGCATTGTAATCGTTATTGAAATAAATTCAATCTTTCGGTTCTTTGTTGAAAATGTTTGATTAAAGCAATTCTCCTGTTTGATTGTGTGCAAAGTTTGTTTCCATCTTAAATTCCACTGCACTACTCATTCATTCATCTTATTTCAAACGTAAAACACAATCAAAACCAAACTCAGATCCTAACAGTTGCTAACGATTTGCTTTGGATGCAAGGTACTAACGTTCACAAAGCTTGGTCTTCCTGAAGACTCGGTCATGGCAGTTAGAAGAGGTACGTTGGAAGCCTGAAGAAAAGGAGTATAACGGTCAAGAGGGAATATTCGTAGTTCCCCAAGATTATAGGATAGGTTGTTATTTGTGCTTACTATAAATATAAGTGTACGGATCGATAGAAACACACACAACTTCGCTTACTTTTTCACTCTCTAGGCAGCTACAATCATTCACAATCACATTCACCAACACTTACACTTACACTCAAAATTCATTGTAACACTTAGTTGATCCGTACAATATCCTGCACTGTTTCCTGGTTATTCAAGTGATAAGAAGAACAAGGCAGTCGACGATTGTCAGCTCCCGAGGTTTTATGCCGGAGATCTAGATTGATCAAGGGCTTTCCTCGTATATCTCGTGTCAACCTTTACATTTTTGCTCATTGTTTGATTGTTGATATAGTTTGGTAACCTGAGCTATATCCTGAAAAGTGTTTTTGCAAACTAACAAACCAATATATTTTCCACAAGTATTGCTAGCACACTACCTCACAAAACTAATTTGATCACTGAAGGGTAAGGTCCCAAAAACCTCGCCTTGAATACTTGGGACCATACTACAACCTCATCTTTTAACCCTCTTTAGACCTTGCGCGGCCGCGCACTGGTCCAACCAAGAGAGCTTAGAAGAAAGACAACAGATAACACTTGCGCGCCAAAAGGAAATTAATAAATCCTTGCGCCTTTCTCTATAACAAACAGGGATAAAAATCCCAGCAAGCACTCCCACTCAAATAATACCCAGACTTGGATATTATTTACTGCAATGATACCACACGATAAGGAGTCACACCGGATTATGGCAGTAATCTTCTAGAAGACTCAATCGTGCACCACCAGACGGTTATAACCGTCTGGCCACGTGTCATCATCCCAGTTTTCCTTGAAGTCACGATGATGGCATGGAATTGAGGAGAAATCTCCACTTGCCCACTTTCCACGTGGAAACTCCCCGGCCGTTGATCTAGATCGCGATCCGTGTGCTCACACATCCGATTAAGAGAATTAACTGAGGAGAAATAACCGCTTACGGATTTAGCATCTTCCGTTAACATTTCAATAATAGGTTTTCCCACCTAAACTCCCGGCTATAAGTAGAAGAGTAATTCAGGCACAAACTTCAACTTGCATTCACTTTACTTATACTTCTTCTTCCTCAAATACCGATACTTATTCTCACGCCAGAGGGTGGTCACGGAGAGAACCCCCATTCTCCCCGTGGTGACTAACAGTGTCTGTTTTGCAGCTATCGGAAAGAGAAGGAGATCCATTCCCCTGAACCGATCGAGAAGAAACAACCCTCTTTATGCAGAACCTAACCTCCTGGTTTATCTGATTCCGGTAATTTAACCAGTGTTTCTTCATTGGCGCCCACCGATTTCTCTGTTTCATCCGTTTTTCTCGTTTTCGATTCACTTTGTTGTTTCCATTTGTAAATGGAAGAAACATCAAATCATCGTCAAAATGGCCCTCGGCCAAATTTCGTTAAAAATACCCAGGTTGAGGGTATTGTAGAAGAAGCTTCGGATGACATTGAACTACAGTTCACTGGTAACCATCCAAACGAACCTGTCACCCCAGGGGTACAGCCTGAGATCCCTGTAAGCTCAATTCTACCCCTAGGAGAGACCCCAATCTCCTGGTATTTCAGATCTCAGGGGGTATTGAATGCTGTGTATGCACAACTTTGTGCACAAACTGTTCCCCATACCCAATCACGAAGGCCTATATCCCGTGCAAGGGCACTATCGGTACCTTATGTTCCTCAACATGACGGACCATCACGAGTCCAGATCAAAGATACCGAGGTTTACTCTAGATCTCCATCGAGATACGAGTATACCCATTCAGAAAGTCGGCTAAGAGAATATCGGGATGAGACTCATCCTCATCGCCGTCAGCCAGTTCACACCAGGTTGGGCCCATCACAGGACACCCATACCAGGGAATATGATAGAATTTACCGTGAAGAAAGTGCAAGTGTGTTTTGTCGGTTACAACCGAACTACAACAAATGTAGAGCCCGTGCAATCTACAACCCTGAAGCCGAGCACAATTATGATCTGATCTATCACCCTGCAGAAGCGACGGAGAATTCCAAATTTATTAGTGAAATCGCACTGGCTCCACTAGAAAAAGCGAAGCTCCCATCCAACGTAGGCAAGTTTAACGGTATGACGAACCCACATGATCATCTGCAAGTTTTCACAAGCGCAGGATTAGTGGGAGGCTGGACTCTACCAATGTGGTGTCACCTCTTTGTTCAAACCCTTATAGGCGCCGCAAGGCTCTGGTTTGACAACTTGCCCGTGTGGAAAATCACGTCATGGGTAGACTTGCGCGAGAAGTTTTTAGTATACTTCAGCCAGCAGAGGCGATCTATCCGCGATACGGCGGACGTAATGAATATCTGGCGCCACGGCGATGAAAGTTTAGAAGACTTAATTACTCGTTGTAACAAGGAGGTACTTGAAATTGGAGACGTACACGTGCACCTGATCCGAGCCCAATTTAAATATGCCATCAGATGCGATGACATGATAAAAGTCTTGTCCGGTACAGAGGGACTCCCAAAAAATTGGGAAAAATTAATGGCGGTAGCTAAGGTCTATGCCCAGGCTGAGAAAAATCTTAGCACCAACAGACAACGGGTATACTACTAATAACTGTATCTCTTTGCGCACCGAAATCAAGATAGCGCTTAAGAGCGGTGAGCTTACTCACATCTTACAAAATGTTCGCAAAGAGATCAAACAAATCACTCGTGGCGACGAAGGCCTGCGTAAGAAATAGTAGAATTGAGTAGCGGATTTTATAGTCTCCTTGCAGATTAAACAAGTTCTACAGTTTATCAAATTCTCAGCAAGGACTATAGTAAGTTAAGTCCCATGTAATTATTTTAATAGACTTTGTACGGCCTCTACGCCTTATCCATGAATAAACAACAAAGTTTCTATTTTTTTTGTGTTTTTTCTTACAAAGTGCATGCAATTTCTTTTGGTAAGCGCAAAAACATTATAGTAAATACAATACAAGTCTCATGAACGGTCAGCGATTATACACATCGTGCAAGACCATACGTTCACACATGAGCTTCATACCACCTTTATTCGTCTTACCTAATCAAAGTAATTGTACCCATGCAAAATATTGTAAACTAAAACACATATCATACTACTCCTGGCACACAAACACGCCTAAAAAATTATCAAACTACACGGCAGTGTATTGTTAAATGTTACTTGCGCGACATCGCATTAACAAAAAAAGGGAATCACATCCCAAAAAACTACAAAATAATTGTTCATACAACCACAAGAAGAAACCGACGCTAAATCTTCATCCCCATCTGGGAAGATTTCCTTCAATTGCGCTACAGGGTCTTCAGACTGAAGTGCAACGTTTATAAGATCCATGACATGAAGTTGCAGGTTGTTGAATTCTGTTTTCATAGCTGCAAGGGCGGTACCAATATTAACACCATGAGTAGCAGATCTACTAGTATCCCAATCAACTTTGAAAGCACTAGCTACATGGTGCGAGCATTCCGCATATCCCTGAGCATATCCGTCATTTCGCGCAGCAACCACCAAACGCGCAACTGTTTTATCCAGTTCTTCAGAATTCAACACTGATTTAGCAACCTATAAAAACAAGAAAGGTAAATAAGGAAAAAGCGCAAAACACTTCCGCAAGGAAAACAAGCAGAAGACAACTTACACAGGCGATCCCAAGTTCTTTCAACCATATCATATCACTTTTCAAAGGCTCAAGTCCACTCTCCGCCGTTGCTCGCGCCGTTTCAGAATTTTCTAGCTTTTCTTCAGCCTCAGCTAGACAGCGGGAAGTTTCAGCCTTCTCAGAACGTGCAAGCTCCAAATCTTTCTTGAGCTGTTCCTGATCAGACAGCAAAGCAGTAAGTTCTTCTATCTTTTTATCTCTAAGAGCAAGAGTGGCGCAGATATGTACCCCTCGTTGTTCACTTCGTTCCCTGTGGGAACGCGCTTCGTCTCGCCCAGCTTCAACATCCGATTTTTCTTTCTTTAACTTCTCGATCTCCGCATCTTGTTTCTTCAATTTCTCAACCTCAGCCTTGAGATTATTGATAACATTGCGGAGACCCATTTTCTCGGCATTATCCTTCTCGCAGATCTTTTTCCAGTTCTTGCGCTCCTCGGAAAGAAGGGCAGCCTCGGCTTCCGCTTTTCTTTTCCAGCCCGCAACGGACCACTCTTAAGTTTTCCGGTCAGTCTCAAACTTGGCTTGATCAGCTTCTAGTTTAGCCCTCAACTGGGCAACGTGGTTTTCATCATCAACAACCTTCTTCTTGGATGCCTTAAACGCCGCCCACTCCTTGTGCATAATGTGCCACTCACGCACTATGCGATGCGTAGTGGATGTATAAGAAGCAGCCTCCTCAAGATAGGCATGGTAAGTTTGATCATGAAGGCGCCCCTCTTGAAATTTAATTTCTCCAGGCGGAAAAATTCCCTCCAACCAGTCTAGGCATACTCGCCAATCTGAGAAAGTATCACCCTTCTTTAGATTGCAAACAGGGACATGAATTTCAGAAGCGTCTTTTTCCGAATAAGTTCTATAATAATAACCCCCTAGAGTTTCATCTGGGCGGATTGGAGAATTCTTGCCAGCATCAGAAAATGAGCCTTGGTCTTCAACAGTGACCTTCTCAATGTTCTCAGGCATAAAACCAGAAGCTTTGGAAGGAGAAGCTGTAATAGGGGTCTCTTCAGCAGTTTTCCCTTTCTCCAAATCATGAGCGGCAGTTTGTGGGTTACCAGCACCATCCACCATCTCTGGGCTAGTAACCTTTTCTGCATCTGCAGCAACGCCAACAGGCTTGTCAGCCTCAAGATTCCCACCCCCAGCATTCTTCCCCGCCTCACTCTCAGGAATCTCAGTGTTCTTTAATGGGTCAGCAACAGAGGCACGCGGAGGAGAAGGTGGAAGTTCTTCATTAATCACAGATAATGGTTCCGTGGGAACAGGAGAACGTGCTTTTTCTACAAGAACAAAGAGGTAACTCACAAACTCGAGGCATGAAAAAAGAGAACAAAGGAGTAACACCTACCAGGAACAGGTTCTGAAATACAGGCATCAAGATTACCCCTTCGAGTAATTTTCTTCCTTTGAACCTTCTTCGCGGGCTGACCTTCAGCATCAGCATCATTCTGTTTTCTTTTTCCGGCTTTCTTCCGCACCAAGCGCTCGGGACTTGATTCCAAATCAATGGGATCATCTGGGTTTGACGGAGGAATATCAGCGGTATCTTTTGGCTCTGGTTTTGGTCTTCTTATAACTACAGGCGCAAGACCCTCCAATGAATCAAAAACCACCACATAATCACACCAGGAGTCAGAGGAACGACGCATACCTTTCTTCTCCCCTCCCACATTTTTGACCTTAGAAGATTGAGATTTCTCAGCATCTTTCTTCTTTGGCGCAGCAGTAGTTGTGGGCGCACATCGTTTCTTCTCCGGGCCTATGCCCAAGTTAGACAGCTCACCTACTAACAAAGCGCAACATTAACTTATTCAAGCGCACAACAACAACAAACAGAAAGCATGATGATGAAAGCTTACCAGCACAAGCAGTAGGTTGAGCAAACAAATCCTCATCCCGTGGAAGAACGAAGTTCTTCACAATACGGTGATACCAAAGTTCCTCATCAGGCCTCTTGGCAATTGTAGCCATCTTCCCACCTTCTCTCTCAAACGCAACAACATACAAAGAAACAATTGCCAAAAAGAGAAGCAGGTTAAAAAAAAGAGGAGAGAAAGATAAAAACACAGGGCAAACCCCAAAATCTTACCTTTGTCATCCTCCATATACACTGGCTTGTCTTCCCGGTTCATCCTCCAATTCAAACTCATACTAGCACCAACAAGGGCTTTCTCTGGCAAAGCAATAGACGAAACGTATTTCAGATCCTGGTACCCATTTTCGTCGACAGGGGTTTGAATGGTCTCAGTGGGAACATCCTCTTTTCCCCTAAAAGACATCCTCATCGGAATGACCCCCACCTTGATAAAGAAGAATTTTTGCTTCTAGTCATGGAATGATTTTGGGGGATTCAGCAAAATCTTCTTCGCCGATGCTCTTTGTACAAAAGAATAAAACCCCTGAGAACAATACATCTGGTGGAAAACACGAAATCGGGGAACCGTCGGTTCGATATTCATCATCCGACATACAAATTCAAAATGGCGAACCCTAACCATACCAATAGGGTGCATTTGAGAGATATGAAACTTATAATACTCAAGAATTTCAAGAAAGAATTTCGTTATAGGCAGATGGAAGTTTCCTGAACAAAAGAAATCCCAAAATAGGGTCACATACCCGGCCGGAGCATCCACCGCCGTCTGACCCTCTTCAGGGTATCGGGCACCCTAGTTTTCTAGAAACCGGAGATTCCAAATCAAACCATCAAAAGTTTCCCTAGACCACTTTAATGGTGGAAGTTCGGCATACATTTCTTCAGTAGAGTCTTCGTGATGATCTCCGATTGACATAAGAGGAAGAAATTGCAAATTCTTTCTAGGAAAGGATAAAGAAGACGAAGAGGAAAGAAGGTTTCAAAAAAGTAATGATTAAACAAGAATAGGCAAACCAAAACATTTATATACTCACCGCCATAAATAGACTAGGTAACTGCAACAACACCCTTTTCGGGATAGCACAGTTATGCAAGCGTCAGGGGCGAGTGGAGAAAAGCAAAAACGCGAGTTCACGCGCGCGTGTAGAACACGGTCAATAATATACATCTGACAGTGACAGCCTGTCACACGTCAACAGTCATTACTGTACGTTTCATGAACAAAGTCAAAGATTTTCAAAAATCAAAATAATGAGCAAAGTATATCTTCTCATAGAAGATTCTCTACTTTCGCGCCAAAAAAAATCCTACAACAAAAAGCAACTCTCTCTAATAGTCCAGTGCTCCACTTACTTTCATAAGAGCACCACTAGACTGGGGGGACTTGAAGGGGTAAGGTCCCAAAAACCTCGCCGTGAATACTTGGGACCATACCACAACCTCATCTTTTAACCCTCTTTAGACCTTGCGCGACCGCGCACTGGTCCAACCAAGAGAGCTTAGAAGAAAGACAGCAGACAACACTTGCGCGCCAAAAGGAAATTTATAAATCCTTGCCCCTTTCTCTATAACAAACAGGGATAAAAATCCCATCAAGCACTCCCGCTCAAATAATACCCAGACTTGGATATTATTTACTGCAATGATACCACACGATAAGGAGTCACACCGGATTATGGCAGTAATCTTCTAGAAGACTCAATCGTGCACCACCAGACGGTTATAACCGTCTGGCCACGTGTCATCATCCCAGTTTTCCTTGAAGTCACGATGATGGCATGGAATTGAGGAGAAATATCCACTTGCCCACTTTCCACGTGGCAACTCCCCGGCCGTTGATCTAGATCGCGATCCGTGTGCTCACACATCCGATTAAGAGAATTAACGGAGGAGAAATAACCGCTTACGGAGTTAGCATCTTCCGTTAACATTTCAATAATAGGTTTTCCCGCCCAAACTCCTGGCTATAAATAGAAGAGTAATTCAGGTACAAACTTCAACTTGCATTCACTTTACTTATACTTCTTCTTCCTTAAATACCGATACTTATTCTCACGCCGGACGGGGTCACAGAGAGAACCCCCATTCTCCCTGTGGTGAGTCTAACGGTGTCTGTTTTACAGCTATCGGAAAGAGAAGGAGATCCATTCCCCTGAACCGATCGAGAAGAAACCAACCCTCTTTATGCAGAACCTAACCCCCTGGTTTATCTGATTCCGGTAATTAAACAGTGTTTCTTCACCGGCGCCCATCGATTTCTCTGTTTCATCCATTTTTTCTCGTTTTCGATTCACTTTGTTGTTTCCATTTGTAAATGGAAGAAACGCCAAATCATCGTCAAAATGGCCCTCGGCCAAATTTCCATAACAATACCCAGGTTGAGGGTATTGTAGAAGAAGCTTCGGATGACAATGAACTACAGTTCACTGGTAACCATCCAAACGAACCTGTCACCCCAGGGGTACAACCTGAGATCCCTGTAAGCTCAATTCTACCCCTAGGAGAAACCCCAATCTCCTGGTATGTCAGATCTCAGGGGGCATTGAATGTTGTGTATGCACAACTTTGTGCACAAACTGTTCCCCAAACCCAATCACGAAGGCCTATATCCCGTGCAAGGGCACCATCGGTACCTCATGTTCCTCAACATGACGGACCATCACGAGTCCAGATCGAAGATACCGAGGTTTACTCTAGATCTCCATCGAGATACGAGTATACCCAGTCAGAAAGTCGCCAAAGAGAATATCGGGATGAGTCTCATCCTCATCGCCGTCAGTCAGTTCACACCAGGTTGGGCCCGTCACAGGACACCCATACCAGGGAATATGATAGAATTTACCGTGAAGAAAGTGCAAGTGTGTTTAGTCGGTTACAACCGAACTACAACAAATGTAGACCCCGTGCAATCTACAACCCTGAAGCCGAGCACAATTATGATCTGATCTATCACCCTGCAGAAGCGGCGGAGAATTCCAAATTTATTAGTGAAATCGCACTGGCTCCACTAGAAAAAGCGAAGCTCCCATCCAACGTAGGCAAGTTTAACGGTATGACGGACCCACATGATCATCTGCAAGTTTTCACAAGCGCAGGATTAGTGGGAGGCTGGACTCTACCAATGTGGTGTCACCTCTTTGTTCAAACCCTTATAGGCGCCGCAAGGCTCTGGTTTGACAACTTGCCCGTGTGGAAAATCACGTCATGGGTAGACTTGCGCGAGAAGTTTTTAGTACATTTCAGCCAGCAGAGGCGATCTATCCGCGATACCGCGGACGTAATGCATATCTAGCGCCGCGACGATGAAAGTTTAGAAGACTTCATTACTCATTATAACAAGGAAATACAACTCTTGAAGTCTAACTCTAATAGGCCTGCTGAGGATACTGTCACTCCCATGCAGCCCAGAATGCTGAACTTCAGTTCGGCAGTATATACTGAGGATAATCAGGGCAATGTTGTACCAAGCCACTCCCAGGGTCATACTCCTGAGATACCCTCGACAGTCAGGGTATCAACTGTGAGGGGCTCAGGATATGCTCCTGGATATGGCCAGAATCCTTGTCACACCCAGATATTTCCACATATTACCGGTGGGCCCGACGGGGAGTATCGTGACGTAGTTGATATCATCATAGTCAATATACACAATATAATAGCACATCGGAAGGCTTGGTGAAATAACTATTACAAACCATAATGTCTGAGTGTCCGAATGAAAGAATATAGAGACTGGATTGTAATAAGATCCACAGGCGGATCATATATAAAATACAAGAAAACGGAAAATAACAGACTTCAGGTATCTAGGGATTTGCAAGATCCTCTTATATGACACCTAGTAGCTCCAACCTATTTTCGAGAAGTACCTGTCAATCAATCTTTAGAAAATACGTTAGTTTACACTAGTAAATACAATTAACTGACTCATTTGAAAAGTATTTATGAAAATTGATTTAGGTGCACAAGGCACAAATCATTTATAGCTTGGGACAATTATTTAAAGATAATCTTGTATACAGATTTATATGTTTGTCATACAATTGGGGCCGGTTGGAAGCCGGTCTTGATTAACCGACTCACCACTTATAGAACCCACAAAGGAGTTATCCCCAACATGTGGGTTTATATTTTAGCATTTGCATCTGTCAGGTGTATGCCTACACCCCGTGCATAGGTCATGGCCATTTTCAAATGAAATGAGCCGGGGATATCTAGGACACGGTCGTATTAACCCCCAATGTTTATGTTATCAAACAAGACAGATTAAAACGGGTTATGTAAATTTATTAATCACAATCCGATTAAATGATTTCATACCCGACCAAGTGGTATTATTATAATACCACATCCCAAGCCCGTATAACGGAAAATAAGTTAAAAGTATTTACATGAGCTAAATGTGAAAAGTAACTCAGCCATAAAATCCTAAAGCTTTATGATGATACCTTCTACTGGATGCTACTTAATCTGTATAGAAGGTTTAATAACCTATTAGGATTCTAACGGGTCTTTACTTAAGTCAAAGACTTAGACCGGCTAGCTAGAAAGAAACTTTACGGTTCTAAATGCTAGATTAAGCGGAGACCGGAATAGAATGTGGTTTAGACCCGACAAGCTCGGATACTTGTATAATATGGGTAAACTAAACACATTCTGGAATTTGAGGATTTAATGATAAGGTTAAACCCGTTTCGGCTATTTTACGTAAACTAGTCACATAAACCGATTCGAACGCATGAATGCGTAACGGGTAACCAAATGAATTATATACAGGTCTTAATTGTTATTATGCTTAAAATATGTTAATACATCAGTAGGATGTTAACACATATGCCCAAAAAGTATTTAAAACCAATTTAAGTCCCGTAAGGGCATTTTGGTCATTTTAGTAATTATAAAAGAGATTTTATAACAAACTGAAGTTCTGGTCTTTGGTAATCAGTAAAAATAATTATTTTATCTCATTACATCAGTAAGATACTACATATATGTGAGGTTTACCATTTATGGCCAAACTATGCCCCGAAAGGGGCATTTTGGTCATTTCACATATGCTTTTAAGGACATTTTTGGAAATCTGAGTTTATAACTTATATCTACTGTAATAATATTGAAATTTGTTTAAAAATTCAGTAGGTAACAAGTCTTAGATGTTAAATATGGTTTTAAACCATACTATGCACCTAAATAGTGTAAAACTCGCTAATTGACGATAATCAAGATGTTTATGTAAATCTGATATTTTGATAATTTTTAAATGCTCAAAATAATTTATTTAATGTATATCAGTAGGAAAAGGCTTGGCATTCAAATCATTAGTTAATCTCATTTTATGCATGAAAAGGGTATTACCGTCATTTACCGAATTATATAAGAACTCTATGATTTAAACAGATTATAATCTGACCAAAAATCTTAATATTACTTAAAAATAATATCTTAACAGTAGGTAATGAGTTTTGGTTCTAAATCCAAGTTTAAACATGTCTAATGCAAGATATCGCAATTCAATTAATAAAAAGCTTCTAATTACGATATCGAGCATAACTCATATTTGAGACCAAGAACTGATGTCAAATTTTTAGGAGAAGCTTATATATCAGTAACAAAGGTTTTTGTCCTCTCTTATTTCTAAAAATCTCATTTATGTGTCAAAAGGACATTTACGGCATTTATAAGCATTTTAACAAACAAGAGCATATAATTCAAACCAATAAGGACCAAGCAATATAACTCCATGAGGTTACACTACTATATAATATGGTCCTAATGGAAGCTTAAAACAGGGGAGAATTAAGCTTAGACGGGTCAGAACTGAAAGTCAAAGCAAAAGTCAAGCTTTTGCGACTTTCGGTTATAAATTGACCTTAGACTGATAATTGTCGGGTTAGACCTGATTAAACATGTTCTAATACTAATCACCAAGTCATTAGAATGTTAAAATATAATTTAGAACCTCTGTTTTTAGTTTAAATTATATTTAAAGTTTCTGTCCAGTTTGACTTTTTGACTAACTAGTTTGACCCGACAATTAACTAGTCAAACGAAATAATTAGGAGGTGCCCTTTTAAGGGTTAATTACCTACCCTAATATGGTTCCGTAACCACTTTTGTTTCGGTTAGTGGTTGGACCATTAATGATTAAACCAAAAGTCAAAGCTTAATTACGATATGTTTGACTTTTCGGTTTTTAAGCTAATTAAAAGGACTAAGTAGGGATTAAAACTCTTACACAAGGTCCTTGCTATCTTTTCTACACTTCTAAGTCTTCTCCTAATGCTTGCTAGCTCCAAAGATGAGTTTTGAATGTTGTTGCAAATGAAAGTGCAAATAAACAAAGAACTAGAGTGTCTTATATAGCAATTTGCCATGCATTCAGATGTTTGCAGCTGTTTTGGATGCATCTAGGATCACTCCAGGTGTCCTAGTGGTAATATAAATCCTTCCAACAACCCCTGGTATCGATTTGAATGAGGTTAAGTCGGTTCTGCAGCTGAACTCGCACCTGTCCAACTTTTTCTGCGCTGGGGACTTCTACGCGGCCCGCGTAGGATTTGAAGGGGGCTTACGCGCCCTGCGTAAACCGGCTGTTCAGGTTAAAATTGTTTCAAACATGGCAGTTTCAGTCCCTGGTCATTATAAACCTTATTTAACCTCATTTTTGACATATAAGGCCCTTGTAGTTAATTTGTAGAGGTTCAAGGGAGTATATCCAAACTCCGTTAGGCCCGGTTTCGTTAAATATCACCTTAAACACAAGTTTCATCATGTTGACACTTTTCACCCAAAGTCTTGAAAACTTGCTTAACGATCTCGAAACCACATGAAATTCATATCACTTATTCTTGAGAGTATATTTGAATATTTCGAAGCCTCGGGTTCGTTAAAAGGTCACTCAGAGATAAGAATTAACATGTTGACACGTTTAACCCTTGTAATTTATAATCTTCCGATTATTTTCATGAACGGCTTCTTATATTCAATTAATCCCTCGTTTAAGAATATATTCTTCATGCATGGTCATTCAGAGGCACAAGTTTGGCATGTTGACACTTTTAGTCCATGTGGTTTCATATTATCATCGTCTGGAAACTATGGTCCTTCAAACTCAAACTTTCATATAACTAGAGTTTAAGACACGTGTCTTTACACAATTTGACACATTTTTACGTGGTGTTACAATCCTCAAACTCATAACGTGCCTAATAATATCAAGACTCCTACTACTAACAGTTTTGGATCTTTGCAGGATACAGGTGTGACGCGGCACTCTCTAGGGAGCTTCAGAAGCTAAAGGATATGATATCCAGTGTTCTGGGGGTTGTTCAGCCCATTCCAAAAGTACCCCAGGATAGCCACAGGGTATCCCAGTTTGCATATCCTATATGTGATGCTGAAATTCCAAAAAGATTTCAAACTCCCAATATGAAGCTTTATGACTAACAAGGATCTCGAGGAGCATATTCAAATATAAAAATAAAATTAAAAACCCCAAACCCACACCTGGGCGTGTGTGGGTGTTCGATCAGAGAAGAGGAAGAAGGGGGAAGCCCTCTCAAACCCTAATCGACGAATTGGATGGATTCTGGATGAAATCAAACTTGCATGAACCTTAATAGTGATTATCTAAGCAAGCTTTAACCATGGTATGTTTTAATTCTCAGTTTTGGTGAACAACTGTGAAGTAGATTTTGATGAATGTGTGAGTTTGATCTAAAATTGGGATGAATGCTTGCTAATGTTATCATGTTTAAGTTGAATCATGGCTGAATTTTAGTAATCTTAGTGATTTAGAATGAAACCCATGTTTAGGGTATGAGAAAGACTATGATGAACATGTGTATGGTGATGATTTTGATTATGTTGATGCATATGTTATGTGCTAGGTTTTGATAATAACATGATGTAGATGATGACGTGATCTTCTTTGAATGAAAGGATTCATGAGGTGAATATGGGAAGAATATGCTTAAATTAGTTGTACAATATGCTTAGATGTTAGTACGCACACCAAGTGTTTGATGAAATGTTTAAGTGATGTTATGATATGAGAATTATATGAAGCGGCTTGAGATTTATGAACGAATTGTGGAAAGACGAGGTTTGTAGTAAACTAACTTGAATAATGTGCCTTAGATAGAATTCGTATGATTTTTCGAAGGAATGTATGTTTTGATAAAATTATGCATTAGGAACTTCTATCTTGTGCTTGAATGGTGTGATGCTCACCATGTATCTGATGCGCTTGATTTATGGTAATTAAAAGTGAATGTGTACGAAATGTGGAACGAATAGCTTATTGGTAAGTAATAATGTTGGAGTTACGTCGTATTGTTACCGTAAATGATATTGCCAAATGTAGAATCACAAAACATTTATAGGTGAAAGTATGTGTAATTAAATGTGTATGTGTATATAATTATGCGATCATGAGGTTGTAGGCACATTTGCATCATAAGTAGGAGATGTATATAGTGTCATATGTATAGCCTAATAAGATGTCGCGAAGATATGAGGTTAAGTCGAAAGTTTATACAATAAACCATTGACTTTTGAAAGTCAACTGCACATAAGAACCATGGCTAGAATTTTGTCACAATTGTAAGATCTTAGAACGTCATATGGTATGTGTTAAATCAATATGCGTTTTATGCGTGACATGATGGATTATACGAGTTTGAAAAGATGTGGTTTTGGGTATATGCCTTATGCTTGTTAGACTTGTCTAGCGAAAGTCAAATAGGAGTTATGTATTCGACATGATCATTTATATGTATAATCATGTATACTAACAAGGATCTTGAGGAACATATTGCTCAGTATAGGGAGAGGATGGAAATTAACCCTATTCCTCCAGATCTCAAGGAAGCATGGCTCTTAAACGTTCCACCTCATTCAATTACATCATTTGCTTATTTGGTTAACTTGTTTAATAGTCAATTTTCTTGCTGTAGAAGCTTCGAGAAACTAACCAGTGATCTCTACAGGATAACTCAGGGTCCTCAAGAATCCTTAAGGGATTTTGTGAACAAGTTTAGCAGGGAATCCTTGGATATCCCACACCTTGATGTAGCCACAGCTGTACAGGCATTCAAAATGGGGTTGCAAAAGGATTCCCAATTTTATCAGGATCTTGTGATGAATTCTTGCAGGAACCTGGATGAAGCTCGAAACAGGGCTTTGAGATATATCAGACTTGAAGACGACAAGAAAATGCAAGAGAGGATGAATTCATTCTCAACATACGAATCAACTAACAAGAAGTCAGAATCCTCATACAAGCCATATCGCTCTAAGCCATGTGGTAGGAATGACAGCAAGAAAGTGAATGCTGTTGAGGATGAGGATCCTAAAGAGTATCCTGAATTGTCAGAATATTGTTTTTCTGTTAATATACCCGAGCTAATGTAAGCTATGCAAGGGTTGGGAGATAAAGCGAGGTGGCCAAGAAAGAACCAGCAAAAGGCCGATTGGAAGGATAAATCCAAATGGTGTGCTTTCCATGAGGATTTTGGACATGTGACAGAAGATTGCATAGCTCTAAGGAAGAAAATAAGCTATCTGCTAAGCAAGGGGTACCTGAAGGATCTTCTGGGCAGAAAAAAGAATAAGGGTCAGGATACTGAGAAGGATCCTGAACGAGCAGCATCACCTCCTCCAGACGCCAAGATAATTAACTTTATTTCCGGAGGATCCGACATATGTGGAACCTTTTACTCTGCAGCAAAGAGACATGCCAAGGAGGCTAAGGCAGAACGGGGGGACAAGCCGACCAGGATGACAACTCTTACAACTGATTAAGTGATAACGTTTGATAGTGATGACCGGGATAGCGTCCAGGATCCCCATCACGATGGTTTGGTAATCACTGTATATATTGCTAATCATTTTGTGCGCAGTATACTGGTGTACAACGGCAGCTCTGTCAACATTATCCAGCTGGAAACACTAAAGAGAATGAACATCCCCCAGATGGAGATCACTTCAAAATCCACTGTGCTTGTAGGATTCAGTAGAGAGGCAAAGAACACTATGGGAGAAATAAAGCTGCAAGTATATGTTGAAGGAGTAAATTCAATGCAACGATCCTGTTTCATGAATTCATTATCCTGCTACAATATTATATTGTGCAGGCCATGGATCCACGATATGAAGGCTGTCCCATCAACCTATCATCAGTGTATCAAGATCCCTACCCCTTGGGGGGTAGTTAAAGTGGAAAATGACAAACAGGAGGCGAAGGAATGTTATTCCTCCTCGATGAAGTCTTCAATAAAGTCTAAAGCAGGATAGCAATTAATGATACGAGCCCAGAATATCGTGGAAGCCTCAGAGCAAGATGTTAAGAAAATTATCCTGGATCGGGATAATCCAGATATCTCGATGCTCGTAGGAGCTAATATCCCTCAGGATATTGAGAACCAGCTAACTATTTTTCTGAAATGCAGGATGTCCACGTTTGCATGGAAGCATGAGGATATGACAAGTATTTCTAAAGATATTATAACTCATAAGCTTGGAATTGACAGGTCTTTCATGCCCGTTCAGCAAAAGAGAAGGAAGTTTGCTCCTGAAAGAAATGCAATCATACAGGAAGAGGTTGAAAGATTATTAAAGTCCAAGATGATTAGGGAAGTCAAATTCCCCAAGTGGCTAGCTAACGTGGAGGTGGTTCAAAAGAAGAATGGGAAATGGAGAGTTTGTGTAGATTACACAGACCTGAACAAAGCATGTCCTAAAGACCCATTTCCTTTGCCTCATATAGATTCAATGGTGGATGCAACTGCCGGTCATGAAATTTTTACCTTTATGGATGCATCCTCAGGATTCCAGCAGATCCAAATGGAGCCATCCGACCAGGAGGATACTGCTTTCATGACACCAACAGGTATTTATTGTTATACTGCCATGCCTTTCGGTTTGAAAAATGCAGGTGCAACATACCAGAGATTGGTGAATATGATGTTTAAAGACAAACTGGGGGACACCATGGAGGTGTACATTGATGATATGGTGGTAAAGTCCAAGAAGGCGGAGGATCATCTCCAGGATCTTGAATGCGCATTCAATATCCTGGACCAATATAACATGAAGCTAAATCCTGCTAAGTGCCATTTCGGAGTGGGGGCAGGAAAATTTTTAGGATACATGGTGACTAAGAGAGGAATAGAAGCAAGCCCAGAACAAATCAAGGCTATCCTGGATATCAAATCACCGTCCAACATGAAAGATGTCAAAGATTAACAATACGAGTAGCGGCATTGAACAGGTTTATATCAAGATCTTCAAAGAAATGCAAGGAATTCTACGATATCCTGAAGAAAAATAAGAAATTCGAGTGGGAAGAAAAACATGAAGCACCCCTACAAGGATTGAAGCAGTATCTTTCAAGTGCACCTCTGCTAATGAAGCCCGAGGATGGTGAACCTTTATCCCTGTATCTTGCAGTATCAGGGAGTGCAGTAAGTGCCGTTCTGATAAAAGATCATGAAGGTCAGCAGTATCCTGTTTATTATGTCAGTAAAAGTTTATTAGATCTTGAAACTAGATATTCACACTTAGAAAAATTGATATTAGCCCTAGTTATGGCATCGACTAAGCTTAGACATTTTTTTTTGAGACACATAGGATTCATGTTAAAACTAATTATCCTGTTAAAAATGTGCTTAGGAAACCTGAGATGTCGGGTAGAATGGCTAAATGGTCTGTAAAGTTAAGTGCATATGATCTAGTATATGAACTGTAACACCCCAAAATTCGAATTATTTAGTTGCCAGTATGTTACCGCGTTTAAAAAAAGGGAAATGTAATAACTAGGTTATTAAACCTAGTTAAATGCCTAGCAAAACAAGTAAGGAAATGAAATTGGGTCAATTATGATCAAGTGACAAACATGAGGGGTTAATTTTGAATGAATGAAAATATAAAATTTAAAAATAAAATTAAAAACCCCAAACCCACACCTGGGCGTTTGTGGGTGTTCGATCAGAGAAGAGGAAGAAGGGGGAAACCCCTCTCAAACCCTAATCGATGAATTGGATGGCTTCTGGTTGAAATCAAACTTGCATGAACCTTAATAGTGATTATCTAAGCAAGCTTTAACCAAGGTATGTTTTAATTCTCAGTTTTGGTGAACAATTGTGAAGTAGATTTTGATGAATGTGTGAGTTTGATCTAAAATTGGGATGAATGCTTGCTAATGTTATCTTGTTTAAGTTGAATCATGGCTGAATTTTAGTAATCTTAGTGATTTAGAATGAAACCCAGGTTTATGGGTATGAGAAAGACTATGATGAACATGTGTATGGTGATGATTTTGATTATGTTGATGCATATGTTATGTGCTAGGTTTTGATAATAACATGATGTAGATGATGATGTGATCTTCTTTGAATGAAAGGATTCATGAGGTGAATATGGGAAGAATATGCTTAAATTAGTTGTACAATATGCTTAGATGTTAGTACGCACACCAAGTGTTTGATGAAATGTTTAAGTGATGTTATGATATGAGAATTATGTGAAGCGGCTTGAGATTTATGAACGAATTGTGGAAAGACGAGGTTAGTAGTAAACTAACTTGAATAATGTGCCTTAGATAGAATTCGTATGAGTTTTCGGAGGAATGTATGTTTTGATAAAATTATGCATTAGGAACTTCTATCTTGTGCTTGAATGGTGTGATGCTCACCATGTATCTGATGCGCTTGATTTATGGTAATTAAAAGTGAATGTGTACGAAATGTGGAACGAATAACTTATTGGTAAGTAATAATGTTGGAGTTATGTCGTATTGTTACCGTAAATGATATTGCCAAATGTAGAATCACAAAACATTTATAAGCGAAAGTATGTGTAATTAAATGTGTATGTGTATATAATTATGCGATCATGAGGTTGTAAGCACATTTGCATCATAAGTAGGAGATGTATATAGTGTCATATGTATAGCCTAATAAGATGTCGCAAAGATATGAGGTTAAGTCGAAAGTTTATACAATAAACTGTTGACTTTTGAAAGTCAACTGCACATAAGAACCATGGCTAGAATTTTGTCACAATTGTAAGATCTTAGAACGTCATATGGTATGTGTTAAATCAATATGCGTTTTATGCGTGACATGATGGATTATATGAGTTTGAAAAGATGTGATTTTGGGTATATGCCTTATGCTTGTTAGACTTGACTAGCGAAAGTCAAATGTGAGTTATGTATTCGACATGATCATTTATATGTGTAATCATGTATACTAACAAGGATATGATTGCGGTGGCATGAAAGCATAGGGATCATGTGGAAATGGACTCGAGTAAGAAAGGCTAACGGGTCAAGAGGAGACAAGGAAGCAATGCGAAAACGGACGCTCAAAGTAAGTGATCCCGGCTCACTTCTTAGTATGCATGTAGAAATTTTATTATTTATGAGTGTGGAAAAGTGTGCAAGAGTCATGTAATGGATGAGTATACTAAGGTAAGCGTTATATTAGCTTAACGAAGGAGTCATTTATAACAAAGGTAAATTAATAAGATTAAACGGGTCGAATAATGGTATAAAGGATTTATAAGCTGTTTGCTTATAAATCAGCTCTTGATGCGACCCGAGGTGATTAAAGGATCCGTAATTATATTATGGATGCGTAGGAACAAGAATTACACAAAACGGATGTCTAGATCAAAAGTTATGAGACTTTTTGTTGAGTTTTTGGTTAGAATTCATAGCTGGGAAAAATGTGCAGCAGCAAAACAAAACAGTCTATCAAAAGTAGGGCGTCGCATCACGCGACGCCGAACACCCTTTTTGGTCGCGCAATGCAATGGGCGTCGCACCCCGCGACAGCCGAGGCTGTATCCGTCGCGCCCCGCGAGGAAGACACAAACTGGCATTTGTTGTTTTCTTGTTCCTTTATGCAACCGGACTCGATGTTGGAATGATTTCAATGTCTTTTAACTTATTTTTAAAGCTAGTTTAGAACATAAGTAAGGTTATGAGCCCCCCCGGATAGTGAAAGTATGGATTTTACCTTCGTGTTAGTAAAGGTAATCTATATGTAATTGAACTTAGGAACGAGTGGGTATGCAAGATGGTGAGTATAAAGTTTTATATTATTGAAAGTTGTGATTATAACAAGATGTATAGGTTTATGTGAATAATAATGGTAAGCAAGAGCTTGTATGTATGGGTGCGTGTATGAATGTGTGCGTATATGTGTAGAGGTATATGTTTGTATGCACGTGGGAATTAGGAACGTAAACATGAGAGAATGCGAGATATTATAAATGTATGAAGGAATGGTCTATTATGTTTGGTCATTGACGAATACTAATGATTAGTCTTGAGATTGGAATGTAATACAGGTATGCGAACATCAGGTTCATGAAGTATTGAAGTCGAACTCGGAACAAGAGATATCAAATGGATTAAGTTTATGTTGTCGAATGTTATGCGGTCTTTAATTTATATGATAATAATGTAGTATGATATTGTCGATGACTAATGGTTAAGTTGTATGGGATGTCCACAGGTATCGCACAGATTTTCGCTACTATTACCGAAGATAAGCATGCGTTGATCGAGTCATGGAGCAAGGGTTATACGGAAGAGTAGTCACATGGTTTAAATTATGTCTCGTCTTGAAGTATTAATTTAAGTATGAATGTTGTAAAACTTCTTTATGAGACTTTTGACAGTTACAATTTAACCCTTACGTATATAATGCCGTTAATGAATAAAGAAAATTTTGAGCTTATAATTCCGCTGCGTCGTTTTTGAGTTATTACGTGTTAGGGTGTTTCATGAACCTAGAAATGCTATAAAGTCTTAGGCTCTAGCAAACTTTGTGGCTAATTTCAGTAGTGACATTCAAAATGAAGTAGACTTAGAAGTGCAACAACTAGGAGAAACTTTAGGATCCTGGACATTATATACTGATGGTGCATCCAATGTAAGAGGTGTAGGATTATGTATACTACTAAAATTGCCATAGGGGGACATATTACCCCAGGCTATTCGATGTGAATTTCCTACCACCAATAATGAAGCAGAATATGAAGCTCTGATTGCAGGATTAGAATTGGCTAGGAACATGAGTATTAAATGTTTGCAAGTGTATGTTGATTCCTTATTGATCACTAACCATTTCAATGGATCCTATGCAATTAAAGGTGAAAGGGTAATTGAATATCTTGAAATTGTCAAAAAAATAGCAGGATATTTCGAAGTTTTTACACTTGAACAGGTATCAAGAGAGGATAATGCTGAGGCAGATGCTCTGGCAAATTTGGGATATACAGTCAGGATGCCAGAAGGAACTCAAATACGAATACTACATATTCTGTATCCTGCGATGGAACTCTTCAAGTCTCAGGATAAGGAAGTAGCAAGTGTCAGGGATCCTGATGATGAGTATCTTGAGGAGGATCCTAAATCCTGGATGGCCCAATCGTGAAATATCTCAAAGAAGGACACATCCCAAAGGATGAGAATCCTAAGGCTTTCAGGATGAAGGTATCTCATTTCACTATCATAAATAATGTTTTGTATAAGAAGTCTCTTGCAGGTCCATACCTTAGATGCTTGGAGGATCCTGAAACCAAGGAGGTACTTCAGATATACATGAAGGAGACTGTGGCAACCATACTGGGGGCAGATCATTGTTCTCGAAGGTGTTAAGAACGGGATACTACTGGCCGACTATGAGTAAGGATGCTGCAGAATACGCTCGAAGATGTGTTGCATGTCAAAGGCACAACAATATATTACATCAGCCTGTTGAGCCATTATATTCTATTGTTTCCCCTTGGCCATTCTTGAAATGGGGTATGGATATAGTGGGAAAATTTCCAAAAACTCCAGGAGGAAAGGTTTTTATGCTAGCAATGACAGATTATTTCTCCAGGTGGGTCGAAGCCGAGGCCTTTGTTCAAGTCAGGGATCAAGAAGTAGTATCCTTCATAAAGAGGAATATGCTGACCAGATTTGGGGTACCAGCCGAGATAATCTGCGATAATGGTTCTCAGTTCATTAATAAAAGAATTACTGATTTTTGCAGAAGTTGGGGAATCAAGATGATCACATCAACTCCAGTACATCCTCAAGTAAATGGACAGGCAGAATCCTCGAACAAGATAATTGTTAACAATTTGAAGAAGAGATTAGGTGCTAAAAAAGGAAGATGGGCAGAAGAATGCTTGCTAGTGGTTTGTGATTGCGAGAGAAAATGTAAGAATTTGAGAGAAGTGAGTGTGCTTGTTGTGACCTATCGATCTGGTTATCCACATATTTATAGTTACAAAGAAAAACAAATTCTCCTAGAATGGTGGGATGCCTTGGAATATTCCTTAGTGAACATTATAGACCAAGTATTGCAGCTTCAACGTCTTTCTTCTAACCATATAGAACGAGTCTTCAGGAGAACAAGTCTTGGTGAACGTTACTATCCTGCACTCGTGACCTGCGAGCAGAATGTTAGTAATCACCAGGATACAGCATCAGGATGTTACCAATATCCTGGTCCAGCATCTTGGTTGTGAACAGCTATTATGTAATCAAGATATAACCCAAGATATAATCCAGGATATGGGCTCGGAATTTCACTCATAACAATTGTCCCCAAAAATGTTACCGTTGAGGATCCTGAGTCCTAACGGTTACATTTTTTACGAGTTCTAAGGTAGCTAAGAGATAGAACTTTGACGTGACAACTTGTAACCGCCCAGGCTATAAACACTTATCACCCCTATATCTTCTCATCTTTATCGACATTTATTCTTCACCAAGAAATTAAAAGGTAAAAAACTCCTCCCTTTCTTCATCCCTTTTCTCCTTTTTATTCTCAAGTTCCAGCAAATAAATGGCAACACAAACAAGATCAAGCTCCGGTGACTCAGCTCCTTCATTTCTTCCACAGAATCTTCTCCCAATCCGGAGAGAGAAATATGCTCTTTCGATAGTGCTCACCTATCGACCCTCAAGACTTCCGGTATCTTCCTGGAAGGGACGGTGTTCCGGCCATATGATTGGGAAATCCGGTCAGACATGGCATCCACTGAGTGGCTTTGTTTCAATGCCTTCCCGTTTACCTTGGGCTTCCAATTCCCTTTTCCCGATTTCATCACTGAATTCTTTCGTATCACCAATCTTAGTTTTAGCCAGACTATGCCGATGCTCTGGCGAGTGTTGCTCGTTCTTGATCGAATCAAGAATGCTCACATTCCCGAGCTCTCCGTCCATAACCTTCCATTAGCATATCGGCTAAGATCTCATGGGTCTAGCAGATTTCTGTTTTACTCCACTTCCAACGATCCTCTGATACTCCGAGCCACCAGGAACGAAGAGGAATGGAAATCCAAATTCTTCTTCATAAAACGAAGTTCAATCCCTGGTGGAGCGGATTATCCGGTGAAGTGGTTGAGAAAGGGTAGGATTTAGGGTTTTAGGATGATCCTCTGTTATATCCTATCCCGTATCCTGAACTGATCTTTATTTTGTTTTATGCAGCTGACTTCAGGAAACTAGCACCTCCTCTTGCTGACTCTGAAAAAAGAATTCAAGCCATCAGACTTCTTCTCTAGATTGAAAGAAGCTTCATTCCATACCCAGCATCCTCAAGCCAACACTCCAGTTCAAACATGTCTGGTAAGGATCCTGTTTAATATCCTGCACATACTTCGTTATTTTATATAGTAGGGTTTTAAAATTACTCCCTGCATGCAGATGCTAGCAAAGTTCCAATCCTTCTGGACCTTGAGGAACTCGACAGCTATCCTACTCCTGTCCAAGTCAAGAAGGAGAAACCGGCCGTTACCAATTCCAAACCATCTGCAGCTCCAAAGCCTAAACCCAAGAACTCGTGCCTCCCCGTCAAAGAAAAGGAAGGGTTCTGAAACCACCGCTCCAACTTCCGAGGGGTTCTCCTATGAGGACCTCAGCTTTACTGACTCCCTGGAGCCTATGACCTCCTTTCTCCACAAGGTAATATCCTGGCTCTATATCCTGCACGTATATGCTGAGCATGTATCCTCGTTAGCAAACATTAAGCCATACCTATATCTTGTTTTGTAGGGCCTTCAACATTTGCTAAACCTCTACACTGAGGCCTGTGATACAACAAAACTTCAGGAGGTCAGGATCAAACAGCTTTAGACCACCGTAGCCAACCAGGGCACAATCGCCGAAGCCAGGACTCGACACTACAAGGATAAGCTGTAGAAGGTCACTTAGGATGCCGAAGTGAAGCTGGCAGCCGCCCATGTCGAGCATGAACAGGCCATGATCTCCTTCCGAGAGGGGATCAAGAACTCTGCCGTAGTCTCCCTCCTACAAGCTCGAATCAAGATGGCTTATGAAGCCAAGGAGACAGGCCTTGAGTGCCCAGCCTGGCCGGTTGACTCTTGGGTGGCGAAACTTAATAAGCTTGGAGGCAATCCTGTGCCTTATACTTCAAAGTCGGGAGCTGGGAAGTCTTCAAAGGCAGCTGAGGTGGTGGTCGAGGCTGGAGAGAAGAAGGATGCTGATGCTGGTCAGGATGCTGCACAGGATGCTGGTGCCGAAGAGGCGAAGAAGGATGGTGGTGATGCCGCTGTGTGAGGGCATTTAAGTGGGCAATGATGGATATTATTGCTTAGGCCGGAGCCCACTTTTTTAAATTCGAATAGTCTGTAACTCCAAACAATTTACTTTTCTTGCACTTAGATACAATATGATGGCCAAAGGTGGAGGGATCCTGAGTTTCAGGATGAAGCCTTTGTTCATCAACTTTAATATGCTTTTGAACAATTAACAGTTGAAGGTGGAAGGATCCTGTGGTTTCAGGACGAAGCCCTCAACTGTTTATGTAAATATGCTTTTGAACATGTTGTACTTTTGGTGGATGGGTCTCGTTTTGAGATGAAGCCAAGAGTACATCCTGTTAATAATAAACAACTAACCTTTTAGCCTTATCTTTGTTGTTGTGTTTTTGTTTTTCTTTCATTTTGAGGATTATGTTCTGAATATTCTGACCAAATATCCTGGTCAGGATACTGATATTATACTTAACACTTTTGTTACTTTCATTCAAAAACATTTGATAAGAACTTTGTTAAATATGACCTTATAGAAAAACTTAGATCATTTAGATAAGGCCTTCAAGACTTGAAAAATAAGAAATCATACCAGAAACACTTAGGCAATAATTTCCAACTTCAACCTTTGAATCCTTTGCAATGTCCCCAGCATGGATGTCCCCTGTCTATGTAGGATATCAGTGCATGACATACTTCAGCATTATTTTACTTTGAACTTTGTAAAATTTTATCCACAAAAGAATGTGTGCAAACACATCATAGTCTATTTGGAACTTGTCCAAGAACTTTAGTATTACTGGGGATAAACCCTTATTATCCTGGGGATAAACCCTTAGTACCCTGGGGATAAACCCTTAGTATCCTGGGGATAAACCCTTGTTTTCATGCGTGTAGGTCCCATTGGTTCGTATGGATCTTCACAGAATTGTCAATCCAATCAAGAGTGCGGAATCCTCTTGATCAGAATATCACAGAAACGAGTAGACACAACAATTCACAATCAAACCGGGTTTCTATTGATTATCAATCTCACGAATTACAATCAATCAAAACCCTAACCACACTCAAATTCATCCAAGCTGCAAAAGCTCTCATGAAATTCTCACAAAATCTGTTTTGGCTGATTAACCTAAACCCTAAAGCATAACCTTGTTTATATAACACAAGGTTTGCAACTTAGGCAAGCCCAATTCGTCCCCCTATGACCCAACTGGGTTTTGTTTAGCCCAAACTCTATTAATTCACTAATACAAAGCTAAACCCGCTAACCATTTATCGTTTAACTAATTACAAGATATCCAAAGACCAAATCTAAGCTGTTGTCACTAAATATGCACCAACAAACTCCCCCTTGACAATAGCTTCATAAAATAACTTTGTCTTCAGTCTTCTTGCAATCTTCATGTAATCTTGCACTGTCTTTGGTCTTTGGATAGCTTCAGCTTCAACAGCTTCTGTCAGCAACAGACTCCCCCTAAGCTGATGCATCCAATCACCAAATCTTCAAAACATTAGCACTTGAGTAAACTCCAGTTCAGCATTTGTAAAGCAATCTTCAACTTCTTCAGCTTTGTCAGCAATGTAGAAAGGAGGTTCTACCATGCATCCAATCAAACTCTCATCTCTTCACAGCAACTCATCACTTTAACTTCTCAGCAACATACAACTTCAATCTGTATACTATAAAACAAACATCTCGAGAAACCATAAGAATTTTTTAACACAGTTGAATAAATTATTATTATTCAAGAGATTATATCAAAGATTAAGCATTTTCAATTTATCACCAACACACAAAACTTTTTGTCCAACACACAAGATCCTGTATGATTTAAAATTTTGAACTCACTTTCTAACACCGTCTCCCCCTATCGGTAACAATTCCTCCAAGAATAACAGTTTTCCGTACGTTAAGAATTTTAAACTGAAAAAGACACTATTTTTAGATTTTTATATTTTTTGAAAGCAAGTAAATAACAAAAGCAATAAACACTCTATTTTTGTGAGAATCACCGATAAGAAGATCATATCAGCAAAATCAAACTGTTTTTCACACTATAAGATAATTCTTTATTTAATTTTTCGTGAAAAGCAGTCCAAGACGATTACTAGTATGTTTGTCCACTTAAACAAAATGCATGAACATTTCAAGTACCATTACCGTATGATACGTTAAGGTAATTTTATTACTGTATACTAGTGTGTCCCACTTCAGGATATACCCCCGCGATCAAGGTATGCACAAAGATTCATCGTAGTAGGTGAGTATACTGAATTCATCCGTTTTGTTTTTCAACGTTTAGATAATTGGTAATCAGGTCAGTACTTCCGTACATCAAAGAGACCAAAATATCTAACGAGGGCTATGACAAATACCATTTTTGGTACGATTTATGCTTTTTGCACATTTTGAATGACTCTCTAGGAGAGCTTCTTCATTTATGGGATTTGGCATTTTTTGCTCTTTTAAGATATCCCGGTTATGCCTAGGTCAGCATGTATCTGGATGCAGCAGAAGGACAACCCTGATATCCCCAGATGAAATAACAGTATTAAGACCCAAAACCTCAGATTTTGGCAATCTATCAACGTAAGATTTAAGGTCATTAAACCATACACCACTGATGTGTTCCCCACTCATACACAGTTCATTTAGGTTTATATCACATTGGTAAGTTGATTATTTCATGCTTTTTGCCTAATGGTACATCATATAATGAAGCTGCTATCACACTTAAGCAATTTAATTCAGTTTGAGTGTGACAGTCTAACTTGCCGATGTACTATCATTTCTTCTTTTTCACACAGTGATAACTAATTTTTAATTTTCTATTTTTTATGTTTTTGATTTTTTAGTGCTTTTGTATTTTTTGATTTTTAAGAAAAGCAGAAAACTATTTACAAAATTCTTATGAAAAACCCGTTATTCAGGATTCCTCATCCCGTTGAGATCGACTAAATGTTCAAAGCGAGCCATGTCAAATGCTTTAGTATAAAGATCTGCCAGGTTATCTAGTGTGTCGACTCGATGTAATTCAATTAGTCTCTTTTCAGCACAATCCCGTATAAAATGATGACGTATGTCAATATGTTTTGTGCGACTGTGTTTCACGGGATTATTTGTTATAGAAATCGTGGCAATATTGTCTATCATAATAGGAGTACGAGTGAAATCCAAACCGTAATCGCGCATTTGCTGTTGTATCCAGAGAACCTGAGAGCAGCAGCTTCCCGTAACAATATATTCAGCTTCACACGTAGATGTAGACACACAAGATTGCTTCTTGCATTGCCAAGACACAATCCTGCCTCCTAAGAACTGACAACCACCTGTTGTAGACTTTCTATTCGACTTGCATCCTCCAAAGTCTGAGTCAGTGTAAGCAACAAAATTCAGATCACTATCAGCTGGATACCATGACCCAAGTTTAGGTTTCCCCTTCAAGTAACGAAGAATACGCTTCACTGCTTTCATATGTGACTCTTTTGGATTTGCCTGATATCTGGCACACAAGCATACGACAAACATGATGTCGGGTCTTGAAGCAGTTAAGTACATTAGAGAACCAATCATTGCCCTCTATTGAATTGGATCAACATCTTCAGTACTTTCATGATCTGGGCCAAGATTGTGATTTTCGCAAATGGGTGTATTGAAAGTAGAGCAATCATTCATTTTGAACCGATTCAAAATGTCATACACATACTTTGTTTGATGAATAAACATCCCATCCTCCTTCTGTTCAACTTGTAATCCCAGAAAGTAAGACAGCTCACCCATAGCGCTCATTTCGAACTTGCTCTTCATCACCTGCTCGAACTCTTTACACATGTTTTCATCAGATGACCCAAAGATGATGTCATCCACGTACAACTGTACCAGCAGAAAATCTTCCTTCTTCTTGATGAAAAGTGTACTGTCAAGCTGACCCCTTTCAAAACCATTTTTGATCAGATGTGTAGACAGTGTCTCGTACCACGCCCTGGGAGCTTGATGTAATCCATACAAAGCCTTATCAAGTTTGTAAACTCGATCTGGATAATCAGGATCAACGAACCCATCTGGTTGTGAGACATACACCACTTCTTGGACTTTCCCGTAAAGAAATGCACTCTTCACGTCTAGTTGGTAAACTTTGAAGCCCTTGAATGAAGCGAAGGCTAGGAACAACCGAATTGCTTCTAACCTTGCCACTGGTGCAAACACCTCATTGTAATCTATTCCTTCTTGCTGATTAAAACCTTTTACCACCAATCGAGCCTTGTTTCGCGTCACTATCCCTCTTTCATCTTTCTTGCACCTAAATACCCATTTAGTGCCAATTTCTCTTTCACCTTTAGGAAGGTCAACCAACTCCCAAACCTTCAAATTTGCAAACTGTGCCAATTCCTCTTGCATAGCCTCAACCCATGAATTGTATTTAAGAGCCATATGAATGTTCTTCGGCTCCTCTTGGGAAATAAAGCAGCTATACAGGCACTCATTCACAATCCCAGTCTTCTCAATCGAAACAAATAACCCAGAATTTGCTACTGTGCTCCTTCTTGTCTGAACACCTGTAGTAGGATCTCCAAGTATCATGTCAACTGGATGATCTCTATTTGCTCGTGTAGTAGCAACATCATCGACTTCTAGATTGTCACCCAGGTTTGATCCAACCTCCCCTTGAATTTTCTGATCCGCAAATGGATTAATGAAATCCCCCCCCTGAATGGGTTCAGAGTCACTATCGCTTGAATCAGGATCAACAGCACCTTGGGAAGTTACCAGAGCATCTGTCATATCAACATTCGATCTAGGCATGAACTCGCCTTCATCGTCTTCACCAATCACTCTTTGAATCAACTGAGAATCATCTGCATTTGGAAACTCAGGAATATTAAATGATTTAAAAACACTATCATAATCATATAATATAATAGGTCCATTCGTTGATTGTTGAGGTTTGTAGGTAGTAATTTCTACATTAAAAACAACCTCAATTTTACCAGTTTTTAGATTAAAAACCTTTTTATTCGGTGTGCCAGGCACGTAACCTAGAAAGTAGCCATCGTCAGCCACCTCACCGAATTTTTGTTTATCTTTATTTCGCACAATGGTGCAGGGTAATCCAAATGGTTCAAAGCCTTCTAAGTTTGGTTTCTTGTTAAACATCAATTCATGACAAGTTTTATTAAAACGTTTAACAGTCAAAACTTTGTTCAGGACGTAGCAAGCTGTATTCACAGCTTCTCCCCAGAAAAGAACTGGTAGCTTTGAATCTGAAAGCATCGTCCTAGCGGCTTCAATCAACGTCCTGTTTTTCCTCTCAAGAACTCCATTTTGTTGAGGTGTATAAGGAGCAGAATATTGATGTTCAATTCCCTTTTGAAGACAATAGAGATCCAGAATTCGATTCTTGAACTCTGTGCCATTATCACTCCTTATCCTCTTGATCCTTGCATCATGGACGTTTTCCAATTTCGTAAAAAGATCTATTAGCATCTCCGCCGTCTCATCTTTTGTACCTAAAAAGAAAACCCATGAATATCGTGAGTAATCATCAGTAACAACAAGACAATTGTACTTTCCACCTATGCTCCTCACGTTCACTGGACCGAATAAATCCATGTGAAGTAATTCATAAGGGGCATCTATGGAAGTTACTGTTTTAGATTTATGAGGTTTCTTGTGTTGTTTTCCCTTTTGACATGGAAGACATTTATCTTCCACTTGAAACCTCTGCATTGGAACCCCTTTCACTAGCTCATTTTTAACAAGGTAATTCATTTTTCGATAGTGAACATGGGCCATGCGTCTGTGCCACAACATCGATTCAGCTTCAGATGCTTTTGATAGTAAACATGCCACCACAGCAGTTGGATCCTTAGCACCCATGTCCATGACATAAGTGTCATTTCTTCTTGGCGCTCTCATCCCTATCCAATCGTCCGGAATCACCAAACCTGGTTTCAACACTAATGCTTCATTCTTGGTAAAATGGACCGAGTGACCCTTGTCGCAGACTTGTGACACGCTCATCAGATTGTGTTTAAGCTGCTCAACATAGTTCACTTTGTCCAGTGTGATCTTCCCATTGGTCACTTTTCCTCGTCCTGTAATTCTACCACCTTTAGCACCCGTAAAGTTCACCTTTCCACCATCATAATCTTCAAACTCAGTTAACAATCTCGCAACCCCCGTCATGTGCCTGGAGCAGCCACTATCAACATACCATAAGTTGATAATCCTCCTTAGCAGCTCCTGCACACACCAACCAAAAAATTAGTTAGATGGGGGGACCCAAGCCTTAATGGTCTTGGGTCGTCCAAATTCACCAACTACTGCAACATCCATCCAATATCCATTACTCCTAACTGGAGTCTTAGATCTCAGACCTGTTGATGGAATTTGATTTTGATTTCCACTAGGTCTTTGGTCCTGAGGGTTCCTATATGTGTTTGGACTATTTGACCTTTGAAAATTTTGATTCAAAGAAGCTTGATTGTTATAATTTCTAAAGCCATTGTTATAAAAAGTTCGACCACCATTATTTTGGTATCGATTTTGATATTGACCTTGACTTCTGAAATTATTTGAATTATAATTGTTCATTCTTGGTGAACTGCTTCTAGGTCTCTCATATCTACCTGGTGGAGATTTAGGCTGAAATCTTGGTTGATTTCTTTGAAAACGAGGAACTTGTGGAGTTCCTTTTTCAGCCATATCTTCACCAACAGCAACATTCTCTGGTTGCTTAGGCGCTGACTTCTTTGGAGAGTTGGACTCTTTCTCCTTTTTATCACCACTCTTCATTGGTGACTTCTCTCTCTTCCTCTCACTAACTTGTGCTTCATTCTTTTTGTTAGGACAGCAGCTAGCTACATGTCCCTTTGTGTGACACTTGAAGCACGATCTCTTTTTCGAAGACTTCTTATCTGAAGCCTTTGAACTCGATTCAGGTTTTGATGATGATGCCTTAGAAGGATTTGGTTTAGTTTGCTTAGTTTCAGAATTTTCTTTGTTCTTGTTTTTAGCAAACTCTACATTAGATTCGTTTTCAATAACAAATGTTTCGTTTTTCATGTCACTTCCTTGAACAAAATTAACCCTTTTAACAAAAGTTGGATTTTTATTCTTAGGATGTGAAGTTTTCTTTTTCAAAACAGGTTTGCTGTTATTATCCTTCTTAGCATCATCACTCTCAGACACATTTCCTTGACTTGATGTGGAACTACTTGGTGATGTTGACACAAAGTCCATGAGCTCATCTTCATCAGGCAAGAAAGAATAGTCATGACTAACAGGAGGTGGAACTTCATTGAAACCATGGAATCCCACACTGGTTTTGTCATTACTTTTCTTCAAGCCACCCATCATATGTTTCATTACAAAAGTAGAGTCCCTGAATTGACCTAATTTCTTTTCAAGTTCAACAATTTTGAGTTGTGCATCTGACAACTCTTTGCATTTTTCAGAAATCTCTTTTGTTTTCTCAGCCATCATTTCATGAGCTAAGTCTATGACTTGAAGTTTTTTGTTTAATTTGCAGGTTAAAGCTTCAATTTCACTTTCATAACCTTTTATCTTCTTCAAGTATAAAGATTCGTTTCTTTTAGCAAAAAAGTTAGATTCTTTAATGTTAGACATCTCGCCCACCAGACTTTGGTTTTGTGTTGGCAACCTGTCTACCTCACCCTGTAGTTCACGAAATTTTAAACACACAAAATTAGACTGTACCTCTCCTGTTTGTTTGTCAAGATTGGCCATTAGCGCTGCAAGTTGAGCTTCCATTCTTTTGTATTTAGCTTCCTTTTCTTCAGCTTCCTTTTCATGGTCAGACTTTTGCTTTTCTTCTTCAGCATCTGTTGTCTGATCAGCCTTATCTACCCCAGCTTCACTTTTCTTCTCAACTTCAGCATCATCTACTGTAGCTTCACCATCATCAACTGGCGCTATCTCTGCCATGAATGCCTGAGTGACATTGTCGTCATTTTCCAAGTGAACACTCCAGTCATATGAACCTTCTCTAGCTGTAGAGATCATCGCTCTCGAGTTAGAGTTGTTTGATGCATTCCTATTGTTTGAACTCTGACTCGAAGTCTCCTGCTTTTGTTTTTGACATTCCATAGCGAAATGCCCATAACTTTGACAGTTGAAGCATCTCACTTTGGTCTTATCAAAACCAACAGTCTTTCCTATAAACTTCCTTCCTGATCGGTTCATAAACCTCTTCACTCGTCTAGTAATCATGGCCATTTGCCATTGCAAATCCATATCTTCAAGATCATCAGGGTCAATCTGATCATAATCTTCATCTAAAGTGAAAGGATCAGATATCTTCCCCTGAATGTAGTTTTCATATGAAGCAACAAATGAAGCAAGTAGAGCAAGATGCTCTTCTGCAGACTTAACACTCATAGGCATCGACTTAACACCACTACTCTGCTTAGAAGCTGATGTTCTCTTGGCTCCTGTTGATCCTCCTGAAGCAGCTACAAAACACACATCACCATCCTCATTCACTGTGACCTGCTCATTCTCACACGATAGAAACGTAGTAGCAGAGTCGCTAGAAGCGTTGTGAGATGAAGAAGATGTAAGCCCATTGTAAATCCCTGGATCTTGAACCTGATCATATCCAGTGCCTTTCTTCTTCATACTGAGCTCATAAGCTCTCAGCTTTCCTACCACTTCCTCAAGCTCATTTGTCTCATAATCTGCTTCTCCCTTGATCATGAGAGTGTAGATATCCCATTTAGTAGGTAAGGCATCGAGCAGCTTGTCATTCTTTTCTACGTCAGTATAGCACTCTATCTCATAATTTTCCATTTCCGACATCAGATGGTAGTATCGAGTGATGATGTCCTCAAGTGACTCATGTTTCATGTACTTGAAAACAGCGAACTGCTTCTTCAGTAGATCAATTTTGTTTTTCGTGACATCTGCATTTCCCGCATATCGCTTTTCTAATGCATCCCACATATCCTTTGAATTAGTGTACTTCTTGAAGGTATGCTTGATGCTTTTCTAATGCATCCCACATATCCTTTGTATCTTTTGTGCAGCTATCTCTGTTTCTCATATCATTCTATCACCTGCAACCAAAGAGAGGATTGCTGCTTTCCGGAATCTTGATCCTGCAGTAAGATCATTTCAAGCAAACACCAAGGATTCTCAAGAAGTATCCTCCGGCTCAGTCACAATGTCAAGTAAGTATCCAAGTCTATATATGATTCAATGTTTAAATGTAAATAAAACAAGAATACTTATCTGTTGTCTTGTATTGGTAGGCGCTGGAAAATCTTCAAGGTCAGCCTCCCGCTTTAGTGTCAGTGATCTCAGCACTGTGGCTCCCAGGTCTGGGAAGAAGAAGACTGCTGCTAGCCCAAGTGCTCTAGTCCCCAAGCCTGTCACCTCCAAGGGGGGAAAGAAGAGGAAGGCCACTGAAGCTGACAATCTTGAAGGCCTGCCCCTCATCCGCCACCAGATTCAGGAATACTTTGCTGATGTAAGGATCACTGATGCTGACTGATTATCCTGCTCACTTGAGGATAATGGATCCTGTACCCTACCTTTTCTTTTTGCAGAAATTCACCGAGATTGAGATGCTCTTTGATGCATACGTTGAAGAGGCTGAGCAGAAGCATCTGGAGTTCCAAAAGATCTTCCTAGCCAAGGATCAAACCATCTCCTCCCTCGAGAAAGACCTCAATTTGGCGAAGAAGCAGCTGGTCATGGCCCAGATAAACGCTGATCATGAGAAGCATGAGGTGCTGGAGGATGCTAAAGTCTCTGCTGCCATCACCATGTACAAGATCAAGCTGCAAATGGCCCAGGAGGCTGAGGATCCTGACTTTGACAGGACCAATGGGACCAGGAGGGCTGAAAGGCGAAGCTGGCTGAGCTAGATGATGAGGAGGAGGCTACCGAGGTCTTGGCGATTGAGGCAAGTGGCAGCGGGAATGATCAAGCTGGTGGTGCTGATGCTGGTGGTGATGCAGCCAAGGTGTGAGATGCAGAAATGGGCGATGATGGATATTTCTAGACGTGGCCGGAGCCCATTTTTTAGGATTTGGTAGTGGTTTTTTTGGTTATGATGTTTTAAACAATGATGGGTTGTAATAACTAAACAATAGCTATTAGGGTTGAGGATCATGGATCCTTTGAACAATAGGTAGGATAATAGGTGGTGGAGGGATCCTCTATTTGGGGGATGAAACCACTTGTTATCCTGCCAACTTTTATTTCCTGCACTTTCAAGACCTGTTAACAACGGACACCCTTTGCCAACCCAAGTGGACGGGCCACGCATTGCTGGTAGAAACTTGGGTTGGCAATTTTGACAACCTTTAAGGGTTTAACATTTTGTGAATAAATAAAACTTTAATCTTTTGGCTTATCATGTGTTGTCACATTTGTATACACTTTACCTTTCAGTTACAATTATACACTTTGTTTGAATTTATTAAGTAAATAAGAAAAGTTTAATAGATCATATCAACAAGTTTTAAGATATGATCAAGGATCAAATATCCTATAATCGATAAATTCAAAAAAGTAGTATAGCCTAAGGATCATAAATCCTGTTGTCAAAGGATAAGGGTTACTTATATAAATAATGAATAAAATTAAACTAATTAAGGATCATACCTGAGAATCCAAGTTAGGATCCAAAACCTTTAACATTTACAATCAGGATAACCAAAAGACAAACGTTAGTAGAAGGTAAGGATCAAGGATCCTTAATTGTTTCACTTCAAAAACCTGAAATGGAACATAACTTGGGACTAAGCCAATATAAGAGAAGAGTTAGCAACTGGGGGCAAGCCCAACAATTCTAGGGACAAGCCCAATATACTGGGGACAAGCCCAAAAAACTGGGGACAAGCCCAAAAAACTGAGGACAAGCCCAAAAAACTGGGGACAAGCCCAAATAACTGGGGACAAGCCTAAAAAACTGGGGACAAGCCCAAAGGATCTTGTGTAAACTGGAGTATGGCCCTCACTGGCGACTATCCAAACTTAGTGACATGAAGATGCCAAAACCTTAGCTAATGTGAAAACGTTAGAAACCTTAGGAACCGATGTATGGTATGTCTACCATTATACGTAGGATCCCGGATACAGCCAGTACAATGAAATTGTCAGCCCCTAAAGCGAGTACTGGTCCCATTGCCATGAACTGTACCAGGATCATCGTGCGCTACTGGCGATAGGCCCAAATAACTGGGGTCAAGCCCAAAAAACTGGGGTCAAGCCCAAATAACTGGGGTCAAGCCCAAATAAATTGGGTCAAGCCCAAATAACTGGAGACTTCTGTGGATACTCAATCCTTCGTTAAGGATACATGAACCTTCAAAATGAGGATCCTCTGTCCTGTAGGGATCCTTCCAGAATATCGATCATGAAAATGGTTGAGGATCCTGGATCCTTACTACATGAAATATTTCTTCAGGTGGACAACATTCCAAGCTCTTGGTAGCAAATCACCTTCCATTGTTAGCAATCGATATGCCCCCTTTCCTGCCTCAGCTTCAATCAAATAGGGGCCTTCCCACTTTGGCGCCAACTTTCCATCAGCAGGATTTGTGGTATTCTGAAATGCTTTCCTCAATAACATATCACCAACTTGGAATTTCATGATCCTGACATTTTAGTTGTAGGCTCCAGCCATCCTTTGTTGATAACTAGCCATCCTCATCCTTGCCAAATCCCTTAGTTCTTCTATAGTATCCAAGTCTTGAACCAAGTTTTCAGCATTTATTTCAGGATCACGGATGCTTGTTCTTGCAGTAGGAACCACCATTTCTGTAGGGATCACTGATTCTGCTCTAAATACCAAAGAAAATGGAGTTTGACCAGTAGCATTCTTGGGAGTTGTCCTATCAGCCCATAGTACATAAGGTAGTTCTTCTGCCCACTTTCCTTTCTTGGATCCAAGCTTCTTCTTCAAATTGTTGATGATGATCTTGTTGGATGATTCTGCCTGACCATTAGCTTGTGGGTGGACTGGTGTTGATGTTATCATCTTAATCCCCTAGCTGTCACAAAAGTTAGTAGTTCTACTCCCAATAAATTGGGATCTATTGTCACAAACAATTTCAGAAGGAATACAAAATCTAGTAATAATATTTCTTTTAATAAAGGATATCACTTCCTTTTCTCTGACTTGAGCAAAGGCTTCAGCCTCTATCCACTTGGAGAAGTAATCAGTCATAGCAAGCATGAATACTTTTCCACCAGGTGCCTTAGGAAGTTTACCAACAATATCCATTCCCCATCTCATAAATGGCTAAGAAGAGGATATAGGATGTAAGAGCTCTGCTGGTTGGTGAAGGATATTACGATGTCTCTGACAAGGATCACACTTTCTGGCATAATCCACAGCATCCTTCTTCATAGTAGGCTAATAGTATCCTATCTTCAGGATCCTTGAGAATAATGCCCTGCCCCCAGTGTGGTTTCCACAATCTCCTTCATGAAAATCCTTTAGGATTTCTTGGATTTCAGGATCCTCAATGCATCTTAGATATGGTCCTGCAAGAGATCGTTTATATAACATGTTATTCAATATTATAAACTGAGATACCTTAATTTTGAAAGCCCTGGGGTTTTCTCCTATAGGAATCTCTCCATGTTGGATATATCTCATGATTGGAAGGATCCATGATCCTGAATGAGATTGTGTATCATCACTAGGGATGATTGCAGAATCCTCTCCTATCTCCAAAGCTACATGATCCTCAATAGCGGGGGTTAGGATGTGGATAATAGGGATCCTGATATCCTCTGGAATCTTCAAGGATGATCCTAGATTGGCCAATTCAGCAGCTTCTGCATTTTCTTCCCTGGGTACCTGTGTCAAATTAAAGAAACAAAAGAGAGTGCCAATTCCTTGAGTATCTCTAGGTATTTCATTAGCTTTTCACCTTTAACAGCATAGGATCCATTAAAGTGATGGTAATTAATAATGAATCTACATGTACCTCAAGATACCTGATCCTCATATGCTTGGCAATTTGCAAACCAGTAATCAAGGCCTCATATTCAGCCTCATTATTAGTAGTTTGAAACTCACAAGCTATGGAGTGGGCTATTATGTCCCCCTGTGGCGATTTTAGTAGTATTCCAAGTCCTGTTCCTTTGACATTAGAGGCTCCATCAGTGAAGAGTATCCAAGGATCCTTAGTTTCTTCCAGCTGTTGGACTTCTAACTCAGCTTCCTTTTGCAAGTCACTACTAAAATCTGCCACAAAGTCAGCTAAGGCTTGGGATTTGATGGCAGTCCTTGGTTCATATCTTATATCATAAGCACCGAGCTTCACTGCCCACTTAGCCATCCTTCCTGACATTTCAGGTTTCCTGAGAACATTCTTAATTGGAAAATTAATCTTGACAATAATGGCATGAGTTTCAAAATAATGTCTTAATTTAGTAGATGCCATAATCAAAGCAAGGATAAGTTTCTCTAAATGTGAATACCTGGATTCAGCATCAAGCAAACTCTTACTTGCATAATAGACAAGATGTTGTGTACCTTCGTGATCCTTAACAAGGATAACACTTACTGCTTTAGAGGATACTGCGAGGTATAAGGATAATACATCCCCTTTTTCTGGTTTCATCAAGGCAGGAGCTGAGGATAGGTAATCCTTAAGGGCTTTAAGAGCATTTTCATGCTTTTCAGTCCACTCAAATTTCTTGTTCTTTCTCAAAATGTCATAGAATTCCTTGCACTTTTCTGATGACTTGGATATGAGCTTGTTCAAGGCCGCGATCCTCCCTGTTAACCTTTGCACATCGTTGGCATTGGCAGGAGATTTGATATTCACAATAGCCTTAATTTGCTCTGGACTTGCCTCAATGCCTCTTTTTGTTACCATGTATCCTTGGAATTTTCCTGCTTTAACACCAAAGTGACACTTGGAAGGATTTAGTTTCATATTAAATTTATCAAGGATATTGAATGCTTCCACCAAGTCTCTAAGGTGATCCTCAGCTTTCTTGGACTTAACCACCATGTCATCTATATAGACTTCCATAGTGGGTCTAATTTGTTCCTTGAACATCATATTGACTAGCCTTTGATAAGTAGCACCTTCATCTGTTGGAATCCAGATGAAGCATAGCAATATAACAATATATACCAGTTGGGGTCATAAAGGCTGTATCCTCTTGATCAGATGGTTCCATCTGAATTTGTTGGAATCCAGATGAAGCATCCATAAAAGTCAACAACTCATGACCCGCGATAGCATCCACCATGGAGTCAATGTGGGGTAATGGGAAAGGATCCTTGGGATATGCCTTGTTTAAATCAGTGAAATCGACACATACCCACCACTTTCCATTTTTCTTTTGAACAACAACCACATTGGCTAACCACCTTGGATACTTAACCTCTCTTATCATACCTGCCCGGAGTAGTTTATCTACTTTTTCCATTATCCATCTTGGTCTCCTTGGCATGTCTTTTGGCTGCTGAAAAGGAAGTACCACAAATGTCTGATCCACCGGATATGAAGTTTATAACTTGTGCATCTACTGGAGGAGCATGAGCTCTTTCTGGGATCCTCTCAGGATCCTGGGTCCTTGCATTCTTTCTTCCCAAAAGCTCCTTCAAGTGCCCCTTGCTTAACAAATAACCAATCTCTTTTCTCAGTGCAATACACTCTTCAGTGAGATGCCCGAAATCCTTATGATATGCACACCATTTGGACTTGTCTTTTGTTGCGGCTGGTTTATCACTTTTCCTTGGCCACCTAGCTTTCTCACCTAAATTCTGCATTGCAAGAATTAGTTCATTGTTATCAACAGAAAAACAGTATTCAGAAATGGGAGGATAATCCTCATCATCCTCTTCCTGTTTTACTGCATGCACGTTCTGGTTGTCAGACGTGTTGTAAGGTTTGGACTTGTTGTTCCTGAAGTAGGATCCTTGTTTTTCCTGCTTTGAGGATCCTGCTAGTCTTTCCTGGATCCTTTTATCATCCTCTAATCCGATGAATCTAAGGGCCCTGGTTCTCACTTCATCAAGATTCCTGCATGGGGTGATAACATGATCATCATAGAATAATGAATCCCTAAGCAATCCCATTTTAAAGGCTTCCACAACCGTAGCTATATCCAGATTAGGAATATCTAAGGATTCTTTACTAAACTTAGTGATGTAATCTCTAAGTGATTCATTTTGACCTTGTGTTACCCTATATAGATCACTAGTTAAACGTTCAAATTTTCTGCTACATGAGAATTGGCTATTAAACAGGTTAACTAGATTAGCAAACGAAGTAATAGAGTAAGGGGGAATACTTAGCAGCCATTTAAGAGCTGATCCTGTGAGTGTGGATCCAAAACCCTTGCATAGACATGCTTCCTTTAACCTCTAAGGATTTGGATTGATCTCCATCCTTTCTCTGTATTGAGCTACGTGCTCCTCTGGATCCGTCGAACCATCATACAGCTTCATAGTTGGTATCTGGAACCTTTTGGGTATCTCAGCATCACAAATAGGTGGTGCAAAACAAGATATCCTATGGCTGCCATCTGCGATTTCAGGAATGGGCTTAACCACCCCCCTGGAACGCTGTATATCATATCCTTCAGTTTCTGTAATTCCCTAGCCATAGCTTGATTGATACATGTATCCTGCGTAGAGCCATGGTTAGTGTTATAAGAGTTATTAAAAGTGGTACCTCCTAGAGGATTCAAGTTTGGAATTCCAGATGTGAATCCATATTGACGGGATTCTGGTATGACTGAAGGGCCAGAAGAAGCAATGGTCTGCATTGGAATGAAGTCTCCTTGATGAACATCTGAACTTGAGGGTTGTACGCTTCTCAAGAATCCTTGATCCTGAAAGATGTTGGATCCTTGAACCTGGAAGGAGGATCCTTAGACCTGAGAGGATCCTTGGACCTGAGAGGATCCTTGAACCTGAGAGGATCCTTGGACCTGAGAGGATCCTTGAACCTGAGAGGATCCTTGAACTTGAGAGGATCCTTGAACCTGAGAGGATCCTTGAACTGTGTGCATCCCCATATATCCTCCTGAGCTGACGAAGGATCCCGGATGCTGGAAAGAGGATTCCGAAGGTTGAAAATGGGATCCTGGAGGCTGGAATTGAGACCCTAACGCCTGACTCATGGTTGTTGTTCCATAACGCCTTCCCAATGGTTCAGTTTGGTACTTGATATCTAAGGCTGTAGGTTGCTGGGCAGTTATAGCTGGAGTGTCGAAATCCAGTGACCTTGGTATCAGAGGAGAGTGATCCTCCCCTGATCTCTTCTGTTTCTTAATGTCACCAATCTCCCAGAGGATCCTTTTGTTAGTCTTTTCCTGCTCTTGTATGTGATCCCTCATCTGCAAAATCAAAGTAAAAAGATCCCTAGTAGTAGGGTTAGAAGAAACAGCAGAAGTTGGTGGTTTTGGAAAAATGGGGCTTGGTCTCTTTGCAGCATTTTCCGCATTCTTCTGAGATCCAGAAGGTGGTGGAGGCAAAGGTGGAACGCCCTGGGAAGAACTCATCGCCGGCATTGAACTTGAAGTGCTCTTTGCTGAAGAAGCCATTTGCTTGGTTGTAATGAACCGAAATGATCACAAAAACAAGAATTTCTTAGGAATGAAGCACCAATTGCCCCGTGGTGGGCGCCAAACTATTTTGGTCAAAACTCAAGCAAGGATAATGCAACCAAATCTTTTGTTGTGAGGTGTGATGCTTGAATCTATGAACAATTATTCGAACAACTTGCAAATCAAACAAAGAGGAAAAAGCCCTTGATCAAGAGTTGATCTCCGGCATAAAAAACCTCGGGTGATGGAAACTACCGATCACCAACTAAGATTAAACAGAAAAATGTTACAACTCGGGATGATAACAAGCTTGTTACAAGGATCACTAGTGTGCAATGTGCAAAAAAGTGTATGAAATCGCCAAGTAAACTGTCGAGAGCTGTTTCGAGAGTGTGTGTGTTTGCTAAAATTCGCTAAGTGTTCTAACTCAAGCTTGTTATTCCCTTTTTAAAATGAGAAATAACTAAACTAACTAACTGTCCGCTAATCATGCTAGCTTCCCACGATCTCCATAACGTTCACAAGGGCCAAGCACGTGCGGAATATTGAGGGAATATACTCCACGAATATCGGCAAGACCAAGTCCATGCACATACTCCTGCAAAACGAGCTCACACTACTAGAAAATACACTCCTCTTGACACGCGAACAATGACACGCGCATATTTTACGACATTCAAAAGCGTATGTCAAGAAAAAAATGTCATGGTTTACAAAATTTAATAAATCTATGACATTCTTTTTTGTGTGTCATGTTTTTAGCGTCATAAAAAACAAGATTTATCTTGATACGCAAATAATGACACACTCTCATTTTATGACATTCGAAAGTGCCTGTCAAGAAAAAAAATGTCATAGTTTTACAAAATTCAATATATTTATGACACACTTTTTTGTGTATCATCCTTTTAAAAAAACAAGATCTATCTTGACACGCGATTAATGACACACGCTTATTTTATGACATTTAAATGCGTGTCAAGAAAAAATGTCATAGTTGTATAAAATTTAATAAATTTATGAAACTGCTTTTGTATGTCATCTTTTTAGCGTTATAAAAAAATTATATAAACATAAGGGTTAATTTCCTATAGCAGTTACTGTATATGTAATATGGACATCATATGGTTAATTTCCAATAGCAAATCATCAGGAAAACTTGAAAACTGTTAGAGAAAAAAATTGTACAGACTTATGAAAAGTGATATATATCTAATATATTAATTAAAAATTATATTAACAATGTCTCGTTTAGGCTCATGAGCTGGGTTGAGCTCGGGCTAGTTTACTTAACGAGCTTGTTTTTAGGTTCAAGCTCGTTACAGTTAGGCTTGTCTTAGTGGTTTTGGGATGGCCATGTCGTTTGGTGTTGGTTTTGGAAGGTACCCTATCACTACTAAAAAATAAAAATTCTGGGTGGCTAATAAAATAAATTTGGGTGGTCTATACCATTAAGCAGCCCAAAATAATGTTTCACAATTTTTCTAGATCATAACCCGCCTAAAATAATTGCCCACCGACTAAAATATACTTATTTTGAGAGACCCATTAGATTTTGGGCGATTTTAGTGTGGACCGCTAAAAAACAATCCGTTCATTTTCGTTATCCCTCCTAACCTAATTCATTTTTCATTTTCCCTTCTTCCCTTCCTAACCTTCCATCTTTTCTAACCATAAGCTGTCTCCCACTTTACCACTACCAGCAAAATTATGACGACGAATCTCCTCGCATATGAGCTGGTGGCTGACGAATAACCACCGCTTCAATCTAACCCCCAAAATCTTAAGACAAACTTAACTAATTGAGTTTCGGATTACCTAAACCCGTTCAATTACCATCCCAACTGCCACTTGATATTAGTAGAACCATTATGCAATATAGTATTACTTATATCTTCCTACAACATTCATTAACAATACTATTTCCCATATACATACGCTATGTTATTTTATAAATAATAACTATTTTATTTAGATATATATTTAATATATTATTTAAAAATTATATAAATAATGAGCTCGTTTAAGTTCGCAAGCCTGACTTGAGCTCGATAAGTGAAGCCTAAACTTGGGCTCATTTACTTTTTACTAAAAAAATTTATTTTTATGCTTGGGATTAGACTTAAGCTTGTTTAAGCTCGGGTCGTGGCTCGTTACAAGACTAGCTTGAATAGCTCGGCTAGCATTTGCCCCTAGGAGGCTAGGAAAGTTTGGCATTAAAAAATATATTTCTAAAAAAACATGTGACTTCATATTTTTATCAAAAGTTTATCTTTTTTTTTCATTTTCCCAAAATTTTCATTCCCCCTCGTATATGTTTAAGCATCCATAACCTTTTTTCAACCAGATTCAAATTATAAGTCAACATATCATTCAAAAATTTTTATCAGATCCTAAAATTTTCATTCCCGCCCCAAATCCCTCCATGAATTTCATCTTCTATATTCAGTTATACTTCATCTTCTTCATATCCCCTCTACTTCAAGTTTCTCACACTTAGAGACAATGTCGCCATAAACTCATTTTAGCAAAAGAAACCTTCGATTTGAAAAACTCTAAGGTCTGGTGTCCAATTCACTTGTTGGGCACAGGTTAGTATCCTCAATTTGGATATTTCTTACGTGTTTTTAAAAAATTTTGTTTAATGATTGATTAGATTATTTTCGGACTGTCCTTGAGTAGTATCATGGACATAATAGTTAGGATTCTTTAACAACTTCTTGTTGTGTTTCTTATGCATTTTTCTATCAACTCGATTGGTAGTCATTCATTATTATGTTGTGATTTAGTATATGTTTATAACTTAACCATGAAGTATTGTATGGCGGGAAATTAGGGATGAGCAAATCGTTCCCGGTACCCCGGTACCGAATTTACCGAACCGGGTACTTTTTCGGTACCGATTCGGTACTGACTTTTAGCATTTTCGGTACCGGTTTGGTACCGGTTTTTACCCTCAAATACCGGTACCGAACCGTACCGAACCGGTTATATTCGGTACCGGTACGGGTACCCACTTTTGGGGATTTTCGATACCGGTTCAGTACCGGACGGTACCGAGCTCATCCCTACTAGTGGAAATCGATGTGTTGATCTTAGATTGTCAACAAGCAATGAGCTACATGCCCACAAACTGTTCGATGAATTGCCTCCATTAAGGATGCACATACTTATTTTGTTTTACAGTTAGTTACTTATGTACAAACTAGAAAGTTGTTATTTTTCATTAAGTTGATTTAACATGGCTTCTCAATATGAATAAACGAACACCGATGGGTTAACTGTGAAATTATTTTGTTTTGATAGATTTTAAATCTAATGTTGGCATCTAACGGCCAAATGTTGTTGATATTTTGTAGCAGCAACTTTGTCTACAGTTTGACATTTGTGCGTCCTCTTTATTTCCAAATGTTGTTGAACCTTACATTTGAAGTGGCGCAAATGGACATAGAACAAGAACAAAGGTCAATTTCGTGATCTTTCTATATTTCATACATCAATTACTTACAAGTTTTGGCTTATCTACCCGACCTGACCTGACCCACCCATACCATCCCTCGTGATGCTAAATTATGTATAAAATAAGGAAAAAAACTTATCCAGATCTTATATGCTATTACCAGTTTGTGACTTGCTTCCCACGACAATTGGTAGGGCTACGGCTTATACTTCACTGCGGTATTATATATGGAGCGAGAACATTTTACTGCCTCACATCAGGGAGTCCAGATCCATATTTCTCCCAACTAGAGATGGTAACTTGTGTAAATTTTTAGCATTACTGGTTATTTCCATTTATGCTGATTTTGATGCTTATACCAACATAAATCATTTTATTAAAATAGGAGATTCTTATAGTAGTGATGTATCATTTTTGTAATTCTTGAGCCTTATTTTTGTCATGGTCTATGAGATACCTGCATGCCCTGTATTGAAGAGTAACTCATTTTGACCCAACCCAACACATTTTGTAACTTTGGCAGAATAAGCTACTGCAAGCGCAAGGTCAGCATGAAATGGCAATTAGTTTTGCAAAACATATATATGAAAGTTACAAGGTTAATGGGGAAGCAACTGACGTATATTCTGTAGTTGTCAAGTGGTTTGCTGAAACACCTTCTAGCAAGTTAGTTATAGAGTATACTTCTCCTACTTTCTGTTTTCTATTTTTTTAGATAACCAGTGAATCAACCTGTGATGGTGTTATATATACTTCTTTGATAAATAATTTAGTTCAGAAGTGGTGTTATATAGCTTCTATTTTTTGCAGATGGTGAAAGAAGAAACCTGGAATGGTTTTGTTGCAGATATGTTATTATTTGTTCATTATTACACAGGACCTGTGAAATTAGGGCATAGGAGAACAAAACCAAAGTAACTAGATGTTGGTACAAAGTTCAAGATTTATTTAGAACACAAAAGTGGCTTTTTATAGTCTTTTCGTTATTTGTCACTATCTTTCTTGGTTACAGTATTGGGTCGTCGTGTGTTGTATTTACCTTGAAGTTATTATAGAATATAGAAACGGCTTCTTTACAGGCTTTTCTTTGTTTGTCATTAGACTGCGGGGAGTGGTGGCGTTGTTTGGGCGGGGGAAGCCAGCCAATGCTGGCTAAGCCACTCCGGGCCAGCGTTGGTGTCGGCGTTGCCCTTTTGGCGTCGCTGTGGAGCCTGGCGCGGGGCGGGTGGTGGGGTGATGTGGCTAGCCATGATTGGACCTTCATTTTTCTGTTGTTCTTATGCATGTAGGTATCTCATAGACCATGACAAAAATAAGGCTCAAGAATTGAGACAGGTTAAATTCAGTCGTTATTTTCATTTGTCTTGTGTTTTAATTATCGGTCATTTTTCAATTTCTGCTTCAATAAGTGGTGTTATCTGCAATAATGTTCCTCAGAATTGTGAAAGCTTAGGCACATTGGCATTTAAAATTAGGCTTGAAACATTTATTAATACATTGATGCTTTCTATTAAAAATAGGTTGTTAACTAATTTTGTGTTATGTTTTTATAGGTTATAGCTGCTATAGTAGCCAGTGGCTGAGAATGCTCTTTTCATGGTGTAAATTTCTGTTCTTTTGTTATAATATTAAGTTTTGTTAACTTTTCTATTATTATTTCTTATGATTAATTAGTGTCAAATATGACGCAAAAAGTAATGTATTTTAGCAATAATCTAATGTTTTGAGTGAAATGATTTAAGAGGCTTTATGCACCTTGTTCATAGAGTTGGGCGTGGTAACCAGGTCGTAGGAGGTTCGGGTCTTAATGAGTTCCAACCAAAGGTCAAAACGGGTTGGTTTAAAAAAGGGGTCGTTTGGTTTGGGTCGTACGAGGTTATGGTCTCAGTTTGTTGTTATTCTTGATAACAGGTACGAAATTGAGCAACACATCGAGGATGCAAGTAGAGCGGTTGCAGATTGATTGTATGAAAGAAAGGGCAATGATATCATCCTATTGCCCTACAATCCCGGGTTTGATTTTACTTTTAAATAATTATCTGTTAAGACCTATTATCTTAATTTATTTTGATTGAATTTTGGATTTTGAAGAAACCATTGGGTGTTGGCAGTACTAAACCTGAAAACAACTACTTGCTATTATCTTGATTCCTTACGGCCTAGAAGTGTCGATGAGCCGTTGAGGCAAATTATTGATACGTAAGTAATACAAATTATCATAATGGATGATAAAGGAGTTGGAATATACTTTGATATAATTTTGATTTTTTACAGGGCAATGGTCGTGTATGCTTCAGAAAGTGGTGCCAACATAAGGGTTAAACTCGTATGGATTAACGCTAGGGTAAGCACTTAATCCCTTATGTAAATTGTGGTTGTAATGATATTGTAAATATTGACACCCTTTAGTTTAAACTTAAATCGCAATGGTTTCACATTTCTTGATATTTTTAATTGTGGTAGTGTCCACGTCAGCCAGGAGGTACTGAATGCGGCTACTATGTGATGAAGTTCATGAAGGAGATAACTTACGAAGGAGTTGAAATACTTGACAATGATAATGTAAGTTTAGGCATATTTAAGTTTGTATATTAGAGAAATATGTACTTATATATCCAAACAAATGCTTAAATTCATATATTAGGATTAAATTCTGATTTTTAAGATTTATTTTATTTAATTGTTGTCTCAGGTTGGGAAAGGAGTAGAAGAATACTTGGCTACGGATTTGGATGGCATTCGTGAAGATTGGTTGACTTATGCGGTTAACTCTATTTTTAAGTTATAAATCGTATTTTAGGTGTTGATAATGTAATGACAAACAATTCTTTTTTTGTTAACGTTAAAATATTTGTAGTATACTTGACAAATGATTATGAAATGGATTGTTTTGGTATATATATGTGTGTATTTGTTTTATGAAAAAAAGATTTATTGCTTTTGTTATTATACATGTATCCAGGGCAAATTAGTAATTTTATAAAAAAAAAATTATACAATTAAAAGCATGACACGCGTAAATGCATGTCATACGTATGTGTCATAAATGCTTGTCATGAACGTGTGTCATTAAAAAGTGTCATAAAATGAGTGTTATGAATGTGTGTCATTAAAAGATGTCATGAAATGAGTGTCATGAATGCGTGTCGTTAAATGTGTGTCATAAAAACATGACACACAAATGCATGTCATGTTAATTTTATGACTCCTCAATCAACGACTCGCATTTGCGTGTCATAAAGACCCTTTTATGACATGCAATGCATGTCAAGAAAGGTGTTTTTTCTAGTAGTGTCACATACAAGCTAGACAACCGTTAGTGTAAGGATAACAATGATGATCAAGAATCCTGGTCCTGCAACACATTCTGAGGATCCTAAATTCAAACAGAATTAAGGATCCGTGATCCTGGCAGTACTTGAGGATCCTTGATCCTTAGGATTGGAAAATCCTCCCCTAACACTTAGCTAACGTGAAAACGTTAGAAACCTTAGGAACGGATGTATGGTATGTCTACCATTATACGTAGGATCCTGAATACAGGCAGTACAATGAAATTGTCAGCCCCTAAAGCGAGTACTGGTCCCATTGCCATGAACTGCACCAGGATCATCGTGCGCTGCTGGCGATACTGGGGACAGGCCCAACAAACTGGGGAGCCCAAATAACTGGGGCCAAGCCCAAAAAACTGGGGACAAGCCTAAATAACTGGGGTTAAGCCCAAATAACTAGAGACTTCTGTGGATACTCAATCCTTTGTCAAGGATATATCAGCCTTCTGCAAAACTCAGAACTAAATAAAAGAAGGATAAAGGATCCAGGATCCTTCTCCTTGTATACAGGTTAATTAAAGAATTAAATATATTGAAATTAGATCATTACCAAAATGAGGATCCTTTATCCTGTAAGGATCCTTCGAGGATATCGGTCATGAAAGTAGTTGAGGATCCTGGATCCTTACTACATGAAATATTTCTTCAAGTGGACAGCATTCCAAGCTCTTGGTAGCAAATCACCTTCCATTGTTAACAATCGATATGCCCCCTTTCCTGCCTCAGCTTCAATCAGGTAGGGGCCTTCCCACTTTGGTGCTAACTTTCCATCAGCAGGATTGGTGGTATTCTGAAATGCTTTCCTCAATACCATATCACCAACTTGGAATTTCCTGATCTTGACATTCTTATTGTAGGCTCCAGACATCCTTTATTGATAACTAGCCATCCTTATCCTTGCCAAATCCCTGAGTTCTTCTATAGTATCCAAGTCTTGAACCAAGTTTTCAGCATTTGCTTCAGGATCATGGATGCTTGTTCTTGCAGTAGGAACCACCATCTCTGTAGGGATCGCGGATTCTGCTCCAAATACCAAAGAAAATGGAGTTTGGCCAGTGGCATTCTTGGGGGTTGTCCTATCAGCCCATAGTACATAAGGTAGTTCTTCTGCCCATTTTCCTTTCTTGGATCCAAGCTTCTTCTTCAAGTTGTTGATGATGATCTAGTTGGATGATTCTGCTTGACCATTAGCTTGTGGGTGGACTGGTGTTGATGTTATCATCTTAATCCCCCAGCTGTCACAAAAGTTAGTAGTTCTACTCCCAATAAATTGGGATCCATTATCACAAACAATTTCAGAAGGGATACCAAATCTAGTAATAATATTTCTTTTAATAAAGGATATCACTTCTTTTTCTCTAACTTGAGCAAAGGCTTCAGCCTCTATCCATTTAGAGAAGTAATCAGTCATAGCAAGCATGGACACCTTTCCTCCTGGTACTTTGGGAAGTCTTCCAACTATATCCATTCCCCATCTCATGAATGGCCAAGAAGAGGATATAGGATGCAAGAGCTCTGCTGGTTGATGAAGGATATTACTATGTCTCTGACAAGGATCACACTTCTTGGCATAATCCAAAGCATCCTTCTTCATTGTAGGCTAATAGTATCCTGTCCTAAGGATCCTTGAGAACAATGCCCTGCCCCAGTGTGGTTTCCACAATCTCCTTCATGAAAATCCTTTAGGACTTCTTGGATTTCAGGATCCTCAATGCATCTTAGATATGGACCTGCAAGGGATCATTTATATAATATGTTATTCAATATTGTAAATTGAGATACCTTGATTTTGAAAGCCCTGGGGTTTTCTCCTGTAGGAATCTCTCCATGTTGTATATATCTCATGATTGGAAGGATCCATGATCCTGAACGAGACTGTGCACCATCACTAGGAACCATTGCAGAATCCTGTTCTATCTCCATAGTTATGTGATCCTCAATAGCAGGAGCCAAAACATGGATGATAGGGATCTTGATATCCTCTGGAATTTTCAAGGATGATCCTAGGTTGGCCAATGCATCAGCTTCTGCATTTTCTTCCCTGGGTACCTGTGTCAAACTAAAAGAAACAAAAGAGAGTGTCAATTCCTTGACTATCTCTAGGTATTTGATTAGCTTTTCACCTTTAACAGCATAGGATCCATTAAAGTGATTAGTAATTAACAATGAATCTACATGTACCTCAAGATACCTGATCCTCATATGCTTGGCAATTTGTAAACCAGCTATCAAGGCTTCATATTCGGCCTCATTATTGGTAGTTTGGAACTCACAAGCTATAGAGTGGGGTATTATGTCCCCCTGTGGCGATTTTAGTAGTATTCCAAGTCCTGTTCCTTTGACAATAGAGGCCCCATCAGTGAAGAGTATCCAAGGATCCTGAGTCTCTTCAAGCTGCTGAACTTCTAACTCAGCTTCTCTTTGTAAATCACTACTAAAATCTGCCACAAAGTCAGATAAGGCTTGGAATTTGATGGCAGTCCTTGGTTCATATCTTATATCATAAGCACTAAGCTTCACTACCCATTTAGCCATCCTTCTTGACATTTCAGGTTTCATGAGAACATTCTTAATTGGAAAATTAGTCTTGACAATAATGGCATGAGTTTCAAAATAATGTCTTAATTTAGTAGATGCCATAATCAAAGCAAGGATAAGTTTTTCTAAATGTGAATACCTGGATTTAGCATCAAGCAAACTCTTACTTACATAATAAACAGGATGTTGTGTACCTTCGTGATCCTTAACAAGGACCGCACTTACTGCTTTAGAGGATACCGCTAGATATAACGATAATATATCCCCTTTTTCTGGTTTCATCAAGGCAGGAGCTGAGGATAGGTAATCCTTAAGGGCTTTGAGAGCACTTTCATGCTTTTCAGTCCACTCAAATTTCTTGTTCTTTCTCAAAATGTCATAGAATTCCTTGCACTTTTCTGATGATTTTGATTTGAACCTATTCAAGGCTGCGATCCTCCCTGTCAACCTTTGCACATCCTTGGCATTGGTAGGAGATTTGATATTCACAATAGCCTTCATTTGCTCTGGACTTGCTTCAATGCCTCTTTTTGTTACCATATAACCTAGGAACTTGCCTGCTTTAACACCTAAATGACACTTTGAAGGATTCAACTTCATATTGAATTTATCAAGGATATTGAATGCTTCCTCCAGGTCTCTAAGGTGATCCTCAGCTCTCTTGGACTTAACCACCATGTCATCTATATAGACTTCCATAGTGTGTCCTATTTGTTCCTTAAACATCATATTGACTAGCCTTTGATAAGTAGCACCTGCATTCCTTAGTCCAAATGGCATAGCAATATAACAATAGATACCAGTTGGGGTCATAAAGGCTGTATCCTCTTGATCAGACGGTTCCATCTGAATTTGTTGAAATCCAGATGAAGCATCCATAAAAGTCAACAACTCATGACCCGCGGTAGCATCCACCATGGAGTCAATGTGGGGTAATGGGAAAGGATCCTTGGGACATGCCTTGTTTAAATCGGTAAAATCGACACATACCCTCCACTTTCCATTTTTCTTTTGAACAACAGCCACATTGGCTAACCATCTTGGATACTTAACCTCTCTAATCATACCTGCTTGGAGTAATTTGTCTACCTCCTCCTGGATAATGGCATTCCTCTCAGGTGGAAACTTCCTCCTCCTCTGATGTATGGGCTTGAATGACCTGTCAATACCAAGTTTATGAGTAATTATATCTTTAGAAACACCTATCATGTCTTCATGCTTCCAGGCAAAGGTAGTTTTTCTCCTTTTCAGGAAGGATACTAGATCCTGTTCAATGTTGCCGAGGATCCCTGATCCTATGAAGACTTTGGATTCAGGATCATGAGGATCCATAAGGATTTCTTTCACATCCTGTTCTCTTGCCTCCAAGACATCTCTTGGAGGATACTTTAGTTGCTATTGCTCCCTTGGTCTTGAGGCTGGCTTCATTGATGAGGTATAGCAATTTTTCGCTTCTTGTTGGTCACTCTCAATCTTTATCGCCCTGTTGGTGCATGTTTGTGACAACAGCTTAGATTTGGTCTTTGGATATCTTGTAATTAGTTAAACGATAAACAGTTAGCGGGTTTAGCTTTGTATTAGTGAGTTGTAAATGTTTGGGCTAAACAAACCCATACTTATGGGGATGTGGGGCGAATTGGGCCTGTCCAATTCGTAGTCCATGATGTTTAACCTTGGCCCAAGTAGTAACCTTGTGTTATATAAACAAGGTTAGGCTTTAGGGTTTAGGTTAATCAGAAAATCAGCCAGAACATTGTTTGAGAGCAAATTCGTGAGAGCATAACAGCTTGGACGAATTTGATAGTTGGTTAGGGTTTAGATTGATTGTAATTCTTGAGTGATTGATAATCAATAGTAAACCCGGTTTGAAAGTGTCTTGCGGTTTCTGTTTCCTACACGTTTTCTGCTTATTCTGATCAAGAGGATTCCGCACTCTTGATTGGAAAGACAATTCTGTTGAAGATCCATACGAACAGGGGACCTACAATTGGTATCAGAGCGTTAGGCTCTTGAAGGCTCGGTTCAGAATTGAAGCTATTGAAGCTGAAGCTATCCAAAGACCAAAGAAAGTGCAAGAATACATGAAGATTGCAAGAAGACTGAAGACAAAGTTATTTTATGAAGCTATTGTCAAAGGGGAGTTTGTTGGTGCATGTTTGTGACAACAGCTTAGATTTGGTCTTTGGATATCTTGTAATTAGTTAAACGATAAACAGTTAGCGGGTTTAGCTTTGTATTAGTGAGTTGTAAATGTTTGGGCTAAACAAACCCATACTTATGGGGATGTGGGGCGAATTGGGCCTGTCCAATTCGTAGTCCATGATGTTTAACCTTGGCCCAAGTAGTAACCTTGTGTTATATAAACAAGGTTAGGCTTTAGGGTTTAGGTTAATCAGAAAATCAGCCAGAACATTGTTTGAGAGCAAATTCGTGAGAGCATAACAGCTTGGACGAATTTGATAGTTGGTTAGGGTTTAGATTGATTGTAATTCTTGAGTGATTGATAATCAATAGTAAACCCGGTTTGAAAGTGTCTTGCGGTTTCTGTTTCCTACACGTTTTCTGCTTATTCTGATCAAGAGGATTCCGCACTCTTGATTGGAAAGACAATTCTGTTGAAGATCCATACGAACAGGGGACCTACAATTGGTATCAGAGCGTTAGGCTCTTGAAGGCTCGGTTCAGAATTGAAGCTATTGAAGCTGAAGCTATCCAAAGACCAAAGAAAGTGCAAGAATACATGAAGATTGCAAGAAGACTGAAGACAAAGTTATTTTATGAAGCTATTGTCAAAGGGGAGTTTGTTGGTGCATGTTTGTGACAACAGCTTAGATTTGGTCTTTGGATATCTTGTAATTAGTTAAACGATAAACAGTTAGCGGGTTTAGCTTTGTATTAGTGAGTTGTAAATGTTTGGGCTAAACAAACCCATACTTATGGGGATGTGGGGCGAATTGGGCCTGTCCAATTCGTAGTCCATGATGTTTAACCTTGGCCCAAGTAGTAACCTTGTGTTATATAAACAAGGTTAGGCTTTAGGGTTTAGGTTAATCAGAAAATCAGCCAGAACATTGTTTGAGAGCAAATTCGTGAGAGCATAACAGCTTGGACGAATTTGATAGTTGGTTAGGGTTTAGATTGATTGTAATTCTTGAGTGATTGATAATCAATAGTAAACCCGGTTTGAAAGTGTCTTGCGGTTTCTGTTTCCTACACGTTTTCTGCTTATTCTGATCAAGAGGATTCCGCACTCTTGATTGGAAAGACAATTCTGTTGAAGATCCATACGAACAGGGGACCTACACGCCCCCCCATGGACTAGGAAGCTTTACACACTGATGGTAGGTAGATGCAACTGCCTTCATGTCATGTATCCATGGCCTGCCAAGGATAACATTGCAATAGGATAAGCAATCTATAACACAAAATTTTTGATAAGAATGAAGTCCTTCAATGTAGATGGGAAGTTTAATGTCCCCCAATGTATTCTTGGTTTCTCCGCTGAATCCCACAAGAACTGAGGATCTTGGGATAATATCTGATTCAGGGATGTTCATCTTCTTGAGGACATCAAGCTGAACGATGTTCACCGAGCTTCCTCCATCGATTAGGATCATGCGAACAAAATGGTTAGAAATGAACAAAGTAATGACAAGACCATCATGATGAGGATCCTGGACTTCAACACGATCATCCTCATCAAAAGCTATAACTTTCTCCTGTGTGACAGTAGAGGTTCAAATGAGTTTATCTCCATTATCCATCTTGGTCTCCTTGGCATGTCTTTTGGCTGCTGAAAAGGAAGTACCACAAATATCTGATCCACCGGATATGAAGTTTATAACTTGTGCATCTGCTGGAGGAGCAGGAGCTCTTTCTGGGATCTTCTCAGGATCCTGGATCCTTGACATTTTTCTTCCCAAAAGTTCCTTCAAGTGCCCCTTGCTTAATAAGTAACCGATTTCTTTTCTAAGCGCAATACACTCTTCAGTGAGATGTCTGAAATCCTCATGATATGCACACCATTTGGACTTGTCTTTTGTTGTGGCTGGTTTATCACTTTTCCTTGGCCATCTTGCTTTCTCACCTAGATTCTGCATTGCAAGAATTAGTTCATTGTTATCAACAGAAAAACAATATTCAGAAATGGGAGGATAATCCTCATCATCCTCTTCCTGTTCTACTGCATGCACGTTCTGGTCATCAGACTTGTTGTAAGACTCGAACTTGTTGTTCTTGAAGTAGGATCCTTGCTTTTCCTGCTTCGAGGATCCTGCCAGTCTTTCCTGGATCCTCTTATCATCCTCTAATCGGATGAATCTAAGGGCCCTGGTTCTCACTTCATCAAGATTCCTGCATGGGGTCATGACAAGATCATCATAGAATAATGAATCCCTAAGCAAACCCATTTTAAAGGCTTCTACAGCCGTAGCTATATCCAGATTAGGAATATCTAAGGATTCTTTACTAAACTTAGTGATGTAATCTCTAAGTGATTCATTTTGACCTTGTGTTACCCTATATAGATCACTAGTTAAACGTTCAAATTTTCTACTACATGAGAATTGTCTATTAAACAGGTTAACTAGATTAGCAAATGAAGTAATAGAGTAAGGGAGAAGACTTAGCAGCCATTTAAGAGCAGATCCTGTGAGTGTGGATCCGAAACCCTTGCATAGACATGCTTCTTTTAACCTCTCTAGGATGGGGTTGATCCACATCCTTTCTCTATATTGAGCTACATGTTCTTCTGGATCCGTCGAACCATCATACAGCTTCATAGTTGGTATTTGGAACCTTTTGGGTATCTCAGCATCACAAATAGGTGGTGCAAAACGAGATATCCTATGGCTACCATCTGCAATTTTAGGAATGGGCTTAACCACTCCTGGAACGCTGGATATCATATCCTTCAGTTTCTGTAATTCCCTAGCCATAGCTTGATTGATACCTGTATCCTGCATAGAGCCATGGTTAGTGTTATAAGAATTATTAAAAGTGTTACCTCCCAGAGGATTCAAGTTTGGAATTCCAGATGTGAATTCATATTGACGGGATTCTGGTGTGACAGAAGGACCAGAAGAAGCAATGGTCTGCATTGGAAAGAGGTCTCCTTGATGAACATCTGAGCTTGAGGGTTGTACACTTCTTAAGAATCCTTGATCCTGAAAGATGTTGGATCCTTGAACCTGAGAGGAGGATCTTTGAACCTGAGAGGAGGATCTTTGAACCTGAGAGGATCCTTGAACCTGAGAGGATCCTTGGACTGTGTGCATCCCCAAATATCCTCCTGAGCTGACGAAGGATCCCTGATGCTGGAAAGAGGATCCCGAAGGCTGAAAACAGGATCCTGAAGGCTGGAAGTGAGACCCTAAAGCCTGACTCATAGTTGTTGTTCCATAACGCCTTCCCAATGGTCCACTCTAATACTGGATGTCCGGAGCTGCAGATTGCTGGGCAGTTATTGCTGGAGTGTCGAAATCCAGTGACCTTGGTATCAGAGGAGAGTGATCCTCCCCTGATCTCTTCTGTTTCTTGATGTCACCAATCTCCCAGAGGATCTTTTCGTTGGTTTTGTCCTGCTCTTGTATGTGATCCCTCATCTGCAAAATCAAAGTAAAAAGATCACTAGTAGTAGGGTTAGAAGAAACAGCAGAAGTTGGTGGTTTTGGAAAAATGGGGCTTGGTCTCTTTGCAGCATTTTCAGCATTCTTCTGGGATCCAAAAGGTGGTGGAGGCAAAGGTGGAACGCCCTGTGAAGAAGTGACTGCCGGCATAGAGCTTGAAGTGTTCTTTGCTGAAAAGCCATATGGTTGAAGATGATGAACCGAAATGAACACAATGAGCAAAATTTTTCAGAAATGAAGCACCAATTGCCCCACGGTGGGCGCCAAACTGTTTTGGTCAAAAATCAGGCTAGGATAATGTAACCAAATCTTTGTTGTGAGGAATGATGCTTGAAACATTGAACAAATGTATGACTAGTTTTCAAATGAAATGAACAAGTGACACAAGGATTTATACGAGGAAAAAGCCCTTGATCAAGAGTTGATCTCCGGCATAAAAAACCTCGGGTGATGGAAACTACCGATCACCAACTACAATTAAGCAAATGATCTTTACAACTTGGGATGATAACAAGCTTGTTACAAGGATCACTATAGTGCAATGTGTATGAAATCGACAAATGAGCTGTTGAGAGCTATTGAGAGCTGTTTCGAGTGTGTGTTTTTGCCAAAATAGCCAAGTGTTCTAATCTAAGCTTGTTATCCCCTTTTAAAATTAGAAATAACTAAAACAACTAACTATCTGCTAAATGTGCAAGCTTCCCACGATCTCCATAACGTTCACAAAGCCATGCACGTGCGGAATATTGAGGGCATATTCCCCAAGAATATCGGCAAGACCAACTCCAAGGCGTATACTCCTGCAAAACAAACTTAAACATAATAGAGGCAACCGTTAATATAAGGATAACAACAAGGATCCTGAATCCTGATCCTGCAATGTCTTCTAAGGATCCTTAATTCAAACAGAATTGAGGATCCGTGATCCTGGCAGTGCTTGAGGATCCGTGATCCTTAGGATTAGAAAATCCTCCCCTAACACCAATTGTAGGTCCCCTTGGTTCGTATGGATCTTCACAGAACTGTCAATCCAATCAAGAGTGCAGAATCCTCTTGATCAGAATATCACAGAAACGAGTAGACACAACAATTCACAATCAATCCGGGTTTCTATTGATTATCAATCTCACGAATTACAATCACTCAAAACCCTAACCACACTCAAATTCGTCCAAGCTGCAAAAGCTCTCACGAAATTCTCACAAACTCTGTTTTGGCTGATTAACCTAAACCCTAAAGCATAACCTTGTTTATATAACACAAGGTTTGCAACTTGGGCTAAGGTTTCCAACATGGGCAAGCCCAATTCATCCCCCTATGACCCAACTGGGTTTTGTTTAGCCCAAACTCTATTAATTCACTAATACAAAGCTAAACCCGCTAACCGTTTATCGTTTAACTAATTACAAGATATCCAAAGACCAAATCTAAGCTGTTGTCACTAAATATACACCAACAATGCGCTACAGGCGGGAGTGTATAAACTCCAAGACTTAGAAAGGTGATTAAAAAGTTTTGCGTGTTGGTGATAAATTGAAAATGCTTAATCTGTGATACAGTTTAACTATCTCTTGAATAATAATAATTTGTTTAACTTATGTTGAAAAATTCTTATGGTTTCTCGAGATGTTTGTTTTATAGTATACAGATTGAAGCTGTGTGTTGATGAGAAGCTAAAGTGATGAGTTGCTGTGAAGAGATGAGAGTTTGATTGGATGCATGGTAGAACCTCCTTTCTATATTGCAGACAAAGTTGAAGAGTTTGAAGATTGCTATACAAATGCTGAACTGGAGTTTACTCAAACGCTAAAGTTTTGAAGATTTGGTGATTGGATGCATCAGCTTAGGGGGAGTCTGTTGCTGACAGAAGCTATTGAAGCTGAAGCTATCCAAAGACCAAAGAAAGTGCAAGAATACATGAAGATTGCAAGAAGACTGAAGACAAAGTTATTTTATGAAGCTATTGTCAAAGGGGAGTTTGTTGGTGCATGTTTGTGACAACAGCTTAGATTTGGTCTTTGGATATCTTGTAATTAGTTAAACGATAAACAGTTAGCGGGTTTAGCTTTGTATTAGTGAGTTGTAAATGTTTGGGCTAAACAAACCCATACTTATGGGGATGTGGGGCGAATTGGGCCTGTCCAATTCGTAGTCCATGATGTTTAACCTTGGCCCAAGTAGTAACCTTGTGTTATATAAACAAGGTTAGGCTTTAGGGTTTAGGTTAATCAGAAAATCAGCCAGAACATTGTTTGAGAGCAAATTCGTGAGAGCATAACAGCTTGGACGAATTTGATAGTTGGTTAGGGTTTAGATTGATTGTAATTCTTGAGTGATTGATAATCAATAGTAAACCCGGTTTGAAAGTGTCTTGCGGTTTCTGTTTCCTACACGTTTTCTGCTTATTCTGATCAAGAGGATTCCGCACTCTTGATTGGAAAGACAATTCTGTTGAAGATCCATACGAACAGGGGACCTACAATTGGTATCAGAGCGTTAGGCTCTTGAAGGCTCGGTTCAGAATTGAAGCTATTGAAGCTGAAGCTATCCAAAGACCAAAGAAAGTGCAAGAATACATGAAGATTGCAAGAAGACTGAAGACAAAGTTATTTTATGAAGCTATTGTCAAGGGGGAGTTTGTTGGTGCATGTTTGTGACAACAGCTTAGATTTGGTCTTTGGATATCTTGTAATTAGTTAAACGATAAACAGTTAGCGGGTTTAGCTTTGTATTAGTGAGTTGTAAATGTTTGGGCTAAACAAACCCATACTTATGGGGATGTGGGGCGAATTGGGCATGTCCAATTCGTAGTCCATGATGTTTAACCTTGGCCCAAGTAGTAACCTTGTGTTATATAAACAAGGTTAGGCTTTAGGGTTTAGGTTAATCAGAAAATCAGCCAGAACATTGTTTGAGAGCAAATTCGTGAGAGCATAACAGCTTGGACGAATTTGATAGTTGGTTAGGGTTTAGATTGATTGTAATTCTTGAGTGATTGATAATCAATAGTAAACCCGGTTTGAAAGTGTCTTGCGGTTTCTGTTTCCTACACGTTTTCTGCTTATTCTGATCAAGAGGATTCCGCACTCTTGATTGGAAAGACAATTCTGTTGAAGATCCATACGAACAGGGGACCTACAATTGGTATCAGAGCGTTAGGCTCTTGAAGGCTCGGTTCAGAATTGAAGCTATTGAAGCTGAAGCTATCCAAAGACCAAAGAAAATGCAAGAATACATGAAGATTGCAAGAAGACTGAAGACAAAGTTATTTTATGAAGCTATTGTCAAGGGGGAGTTTGTTGGTGCATGTTTGTGACAACAGCTTAGATTTGGTCTTTGGATATCTTGTAATTAGTTAAACGATAAACAGTTAGCGGGTTTAGCTTTGTATTAGTGAGTTGTAAATGTTTGGGCTAAACAAACCCATACTTATGGGGATGTGGGGCGAATTGGGCCTGTCCAATTCGTAGTCCATGATGTTTAACCTTGGCCCAAGTAGTAACCTTGTGTTATATAAACAAGGTTAGGCTTTAGGGTTTAGGTTAATCAGAAAATCAGCCAGAACATTGTTTGAGAGCAAATTCGTGAGAGCATAACAGCTTGGACGAATTTGATAGTTGGTTAGGGTTTAGATTGATTGTAATTCTTGAGTGATTGATAATCAATAGTAAACCCGGTTTGAAAGTGTCTTGCGGTTTCTGTTTCCTACATGTTTTCTGCTTATTCTGATCAAGAGGATTCCGCACTCTTGATTGGAAAGACAATTCTGTTGAAGATCCATACGAACAGGGGACCTACAATTGGTATCAGAGCGTTAGGCTCTTGAAGGCTCGGTTCAGAATTGGTTGCTGCAGAAACAGGAAGAAATTTTCGATTTTTTTGAAACCTGAAAATTAGGGTTTTTGAAATTTTCAAAATTTTTGTGTGTTTGATTCTGATTTTTGATTTTTGTTGGCTGCTTTGATCTTTTGGTTTGTTCTGTTTGGTGTTTTGCAGGATTTTTGGACAGTTATTTGCTGATTTTGGACGAATTTTGGCTGAAATCCGAAATCTGTTCTTGGTTTTCTTCATAAAGTTCATCAATTTTGGGAAAAAAGGTTGCTGTTTTGCTGCTTTGATTGTGTAGAAACTGTTTGAAGAATCCAGAAAATCTTCAAAATTTTCGAAAAGATCAAGTTTCCAAATTTAACTGGACCAGCGAATTTGGCTCTAGGCGATTTTAACAGATTCGCAGACTGGTCAGCGAATTTGTGACCTGATACATCTGTGACCAGCGATTTTGTCTGGACTGTGCGAAATTAACTGTACCAGCATACGTATTGGCGAAGTAAATCCAAAGGCGACTTTGGTAACCGTGTAATTATCCACAGCGAAATTACTACGGTTTTCGGTGACTTTACAGGTCGTCGTAATCTGCGAAGTTAACCAGCATAATTAGCAGCGAATTTTAGTAACATTGTTGATCAGCGAAATTCACCTAGTTGACAGCGAACCTGTGCAGCGAACTTGAACTGATTTCCCAGCGAAATTAAAAGAGAAAATAGAAAAGGTGGAAAATTTTCTGGCAAACGTAATAAAAAAATTCACGTTTTTGAAAATAGAAATTGATCCGTAGCTCGTCTGACGAAACCGTCTGTGCCAATTAATTCCTCGTATTTTTAGGAAAAAAAAAATGTCGAACATTAGATATCATTGGATTCGTCTTTTCGAGACGATTCTAACGGTGTAATTTGGTAACCACTGTTTTCGGAAAAATTTTGTACGGTTTTAACAGTCTGTTACGTTAAAATAATGTCGAACATGTCAAGTTTGAATGAGCTTTTGAGAATGGAGCATGAGGTTGGCACTACCAACAAACCACCTAAGATGATGAAGGTGGAGAACTATTTGACATGGAAGGATCGTTTTCAATCGTTCATTGAATATCAGGATACTCGCATGTGGATATGCATTGAAGAAGGCTACATAGACCCAACACATGATTTTGAAGGCAGACCTCGTAAAACTGCTTATGTGAACATGGACGATGCTGAGAAAAAGATGTATGAGGCTGAAAAGAGAGCCTTGGCTGCAATTAAAATGTCCTTACCTGATAGCATCAAGCATACTTTCAGGAGATACACAAATTCCAAGGATATGTGGGATGCATTGGAAAAGAGATATGCGGGAAATGCAGATGTCAAGAAAAACAAAGTTGATCTACTGAAGAAGCAGTTTGCTGTTTTCAAGTTCATGAAACATGAGTCACTTGAGGACATCATCACTCGCTACTATCATCTGATGTCAGAAATGGAAAATTATGATATCGATTGCTATACTGACGTAGAGAAGAATGACAAGCTGCTCGATGCCTTACCTACTAAGTGGGATATCTACACTCTCATGATTAAGGGAGAGGCAGATTATGAGACAAAGGAGCTGGAAGAAGTAGTTGGCAAGCTGAGAGCTTATGAGCTCAGTATGAAGAAGAAAGATACTGGATATGATCAAGTTCAAGATCCAACGATTTACAATGGGCTTGCATCTTCTTCATCTCACAACGCTTCTAGCGACTCTGCTACTGCGTTTCTTTCGTGTGAAAATGAGCAGGTCACAGTGAATGAAGATGGTGATGTGTGTTTTGTAGCTGCTTCAGGAGGATCAACAGGAGCCAAGAAAACATCAGTTTCTAAGCAGAGTAGTGGTGTTAAGTCAATGCCAATGAGTGTGAAGTCTGCTGAAGAGCATCTGGCTCTGCTTGCTTCATTTGTTGCTTCCTATGAGAACTACATTCAGGGGAAGATATCTGATCCTGCTACTTTGGATGAAGATTATGATCAGATTGACCCTGATGATCTTGAAGATATGGATTTGCAGTGGCAAATGGCCATGATTACTAGAAGAGTGAAGATGTTTATGAACCGAACAGGCAGGAAGTTTATAGGAAAGACGGTTGGTTTCGACAAGACCAAAGTGAGATGCTTCAACTGTCAAAGTTATGGGCATTTTGCTAGGGAATGTCAAAAACAAAAGCAGGAGACTTCGAGTCAGAGTTCAAACAATAGGAATGCATCAAACAACTCTAACTCAAGAGCGCTGATCTCTACTGCTAGAGAAGGTTCATATGACTGGAGTATTCACTTGGAAAAAGATGACACTGTCACACAGGCATTCATGGCAGAGATAACTCCAGTTGATGATGGTGAAGCTACTGTGGGAGATGTTGAAGTAAAAGTGGATGCTGAGTCAGAGGTCAAGATAGAGAATAAAGTTGACGAAAAGAAGGGTGATCAGACAAAAGATGCTGAAGAGGATAAGCAAAAGTCTGACCATGAAAAGGAAGCTGAAGAGAAGGAAGCTGAATACAACAGAGTGAAAGCTCAGCTTGCGGCCCTCATGGCCAACCTTGATAAACAAACAGGAGAGGTAAAATCTAATTCTGTGTGTTTAAAATGTCGTGAACTACAGGGTGAAGTTGACAGGTTGTCCACACAAAACCAAAGTCTGGTGGGCGAGATGTCTACGATAAAAGAAGCAAACTTTTTTGCTAAAAGAAATGAATCATCATACTTGAAGAAGATAAAAGGTTATGAAAGTAAACTTGAAGCTGTAACCTGCAAATTAAATGAAAAACTTCAAGTGATAGACTTAGCTCATGAAATGATGGCAGAAAAAACAAAAGAGATTTCTGAAAAATGCAAAGAGTTGTCAGATGCACAACTCAAAATTGTTGAACTTGAAAGGAAATTAGGTCAATTTAGGGACTCTACTTTTGTTATGAAACATATGATGGGTGGCTTGAAGAAAAGTAATGACAAAACAAGTGTGGGATTTCATGGTTTCAATGAAGTTCCACCTCCTGTTAGTCATGACTATTCTTTCTTGCCTAATGAAGATGAGCTCATGGACTTTGGGTCAACATTGCCAAGTAGTTCCACGTCACGTCAAGGAAATGTGTTTGAGAATGCTGATGCTAAGAAGGATAATAACAGCAAACCTGTTTTGAAAAAGAACACATCACATCCTAAAAATAACAATCCAACTTTTGTTAAAAAGGTTAATTTTGTTCAAGGAAGTGACATGAAAGAGGAAACAGCTGTTATTGAAAATGAATCAAATATAGAGTTTGCTAAAAACAAGAACATAGAAAATTTTGAAACTAAGCAAACTGAACCAAATCCTTCTAAGGCATCATCAGAAGAAAAACCCGAATCTAGTTCTAAGGCTTCAGAAAAGAAGTCTTCGAAAAAGAAATCGTGCTTCAAATGTCACACCAAGGGACATGTAGCTAGCTGCTGTCCAAACAAAAAGAGTGAAGCACAAGTGAGTGAGGAGAAGAGAGAGAAGTCACCGGAGAAGAGTGGTGATAAAAAGGAGAAAGTTGCAAATTCTCCAAAGAAATCTGCTGCTAAGCAACCAGAGAATGTTGCTGTTTGTGAAGATAAGGCTGAAAAAGGAACTCCACAAGTTCCTCGTTTTCAAAGAAATCAACCAAGGTTTCAGCCTAGATCTCCACCAGGCAGATTTGAGAGACCTAGAAGCAGTTCACCAAGAATGAACAATTATAATGCTAATAATTTCAGAAGTCAAGGTCAATATCAAAATCGATACCAAAATAATGGTGGTCGAACTTTTTATAACAATGGCTTTAGAAATTACAACAATAATGCTTCTTGGAATCAAAATTCATGGTGTCAAAATCAAAATTTCCAAAGGTCAAATAGTCCAAATACGTATAGGAACCCTCAGGACCAAAGACCTAGTGGAAATCAAAATCAAATTCCATCAACAGGTCTGAGATCCAAGACTCCAGTTAGGAGTAATGGATATTGGATGGATGTTCCCGTAGTTGGTGAATTTGGACGACCCAAGACCATTAAGGCTTGGGTCCCCCAATCTAACTAATTTTTTGGTTGGTGTGTGCAGGAGCTGCTAAGGAGGATTATCAACTTGTGGTATGTTGATAGTGGCTGCTCCAGGCACATGACGGGGGATGCGAGATTGTTAACTGAATTTGAAGATTTTGATGGTGGAAAGGTGAATTTTGCGGGTGCTAAAGGTGGTAGAATTACAGGACGAGGAAAGGTGACCAATGGGAAGATCACACTGGACAAAGTGAACTATGTGGAGCAGCTTAAACACAATCTGATGAGCGTGTCTCAAGTCTGCGACAAGGGTCACTCGGTCCATTTTACCAAGAATGAAGCATTAGTGTTGAAACCAGGTTTGAAGATTCCGGACGATTGGATAGTGATGCGAGCGCCAAGGAGAAATGACACTTATGTCATGGACATGGGTGCTAAGGATCCAACTGCTGTAGTGGCGTGTTTACTATCAAAAGCATCTGAAGCTGAATCGATGTTGTGGCACAGACGCATGGCCCATATTCACTATCGAAAAATGAATTACCTTGTTAAAAATGAGCTAGTGAAAGGGGTTCCAATGCAGAGGTTTCACGTGGAAGATAAATGTCTTCCATGTCAAAAGGGAAAACAACATAAGAAACCTCACAAATCTAAAACAGTAAATTCCATAGATGCCCCTTATGAATTACTTCACATGGATTTATTCGGTCCAGTGAACGTAAGGAGCATAGGTGGAAAGTACTATTGTTTAGTTGTCACTGATGATTACTCACGTTATTCATGGGTTTTATTTTTAGGTACAAAAGATGAGACGGCGGAGATGCTGATAGATCTTTTTACGAAATTGGAAAACGTCCATGATGCAAGGATTAAGAGGATAAGGAGTGATAATGGCACGGAGTTCAAGAATCGAGTTCTGGATCTCTATTGTCTTCGAAAAGGAATTGAACATCAATATTCTGCTCCTTATACACCTCAACAAAATGGAGTTGCTGAGAGGAAAAACAGGACGTTGATTGAAGCCGCTAGGACGATGCTTTCAGATTCAAAGCTACCAGTTCTTTTCTGGGGAGAGGCTGTGAATACAGCTTGCTATGTCCTAAACAAAGTTTTGACTGTTAAACGTTTTAACAAAACATGTCATGAATTAATGTTTAACAAGAAACCAAACTTAGAAGGCTTTGAACCATTTGGATTACCCTGCACCATTGTGCGAAATAAGGATAAACGAAAATTCGGTGAGGTGGCTGACGAAGGCTACTTTCTAGGTTACGTACCTGGCGCACCGAATAAAAGGGTTTTTAATCTAAAAACGGGTAAAATTGAGGTTGTGTTTAATGTGGAAATTACTTCCTACAAACCTCAACAATCAACGAGTGGACCTGCTATATTATATGATTATGAAAGCACTTTTAACTCATTTAATATTCCTGAGTTTCCAAATGCAGATGATTCTCAGTTGATTCAAACAATGATTGGTGGAGACGATGAAGGCGAGTTCATGCCTAGATCGAATGTTGATATGACAGATGCTGCGGAAACTTCCCATGGTGCTGCTGATCCTGACTCAAGCGATAGTGACTCTGAACCCATTGAGGGGGAGGATTTCATTAATCCATTTGCAGATCAGAACATTCAGGGGGAGGTTGGATCAAACCTGGGTGATAATTTAGAAGTGGATACTGTTGCTTCTACACGAGCAAATAGAGATCATCCAGTTGACATGATACTTGGAGATCCTAATGCAGGTGTTCAGACGAGAAGAAGCATAGCAGCGAATTCTGGCTTATTTGTGTCGATTGAGAAGACGGGGATTGTGAACGAGTGCTTGTATAGTTGTTTTATTTCCCAAGAGGAGCCGAAGAACATTCATATGGCTCTTAAAGACAATTCATGGGTTGAGGCTATGCAAGAGGAATTGGCACAGTTTGCAAAGTTGAAAGTTTGGGAGTTAGTTGACCTTCCTAAAGGTGAGAGAGAGATAGGCACTAAATGGGTGTTTAAGTGCAAGAAGGACGACAGAGGGATAGTCACGCGAAACAAGGCTCGATTGGTGGTAAAAGGTTTCAATCAGCAAGAAGGGATTTATTACAATGAGGTGTTTGCACCAGTGGCAAGGTTGGAGGCAATTCGTTTGTTTTTAGCCTTCGCAACATTCAAGGGCTTCAAAGTTTACCAACTAGACGTGAAGAGTGCGTTTCTTTACGGGCAAGTCCAAGAAGTGGTGTATGTCTCACAACCAGATGGGTTCGTTGATCCAGATTATCCAGATCGAGTGTACAAACTTAATAAGGCTTTGTATGGGTTACATCAAGCTCCCAGGGCGTGGTACGAGACACTGTCTACACATCTGATCAAGAATGGTTTTGAAAGAGGTCAGATTGACAGTACACTGTTCATCAAGAGGAAGAAGGAAGATTTTCTGCTGGTACAGGTGTACGTGGATGACATCATCTTTGGGTCATCAGATGAGAGTATGTGTAAAGAGTTCGAGCAGGTGATGAAGAGCAAGTTCGAAATGAGCGCTATGGGTGAGCTGTCTTACTTTCTGGGATTACAAGTTGAACAGAAGGAGGATGGGATGTTTATTCATCAAACAAAGTATGTGTATGACATTTTGAGTCGGTTCAAAATGAATGATTGCTCTACTTTCAACACACCCATTTGTGAAAATCACAATCTTGGCCCAGATCACGAAAGTACTGAAGACGTTGATCCAACTCAATACAGGGCGATGATTGGTTCTCTAATGTACTTGACTGCTTCAAGACCTGACATTATGTTTGCAGTATGCTTGTGTGCTAGATATCAGGCGAATCCAAAAGAGTCACACATGAAAGCAGTGAAGCGTATTCTTCGTTACTTGAAGGGGAAACCTAAACTTGGGTTGTGGTATCCAGCTGATAGTGATCTGAATTTTGTCGCTTACACTGACTCAGACTTTGGAGGATGCAAGTCGAACAGAAAGTCTACAACAGGTGGTTGTCAGTTCTTAGGAGGCAGGATCGTGTCTTGGCAATGCAAGAAGCAATCCTGTGTGTCTACATCTACGTGTGAAGCTGAATATATTGCTGCGGGTAGCTGCTGCTCTCAGGTTCTCTGGATACAACAGCAGATGCGCGATTACGGTTTGGATTTCACTCGTACTCCTATTATGATAGACAATAATGCCACAATTTCAATAACTAATAATCCAGTGAAACACAGTCGCACAAAACATATTGACATACGTCATCATTTTATACGGGATTGTGCTGAAAAACGACTAATTGAATTACATCGAGTTGACACAGAAGATAACCTGGCAGATCTTTATACTAAAGCATTTGACAGGGCTCGCTTTGAACACTTAGTCGAACTCAACGGGATGAGGAATCCTGAATAACTGGTTTTTCATAAGAATTTTTGTAAATAGTTTATTGCTTTTCTTAAAAATCAAAAATACAAAAACATTAAAAAAATCAATAACATAAAAAAAAAATGAAAAAATCAAAAATGAGTATCACTGTGTGAAAAAGGAGATATGATAGTACATCAGCAAGTTAGACTGTCACACTGAAAATGAATTAAATTGCTTATGTGTGATAGCAGCTTCATTATATGATGTATCAGTAGGCAAAAAGCATGAAATAATCAACTTACCAATGTGATATACACATAAATGAAATGAATATGAGTGGGGAACACATCAGTGGTGTATGGTTTTATGACCTTAAATCTTGCGTTGATAGATTGCCAAAATCTGAAGTTTTGGGTCTTTATACTGTTATTTCATCTGGGGATATCTTGACTGTCTTTCTGTTTAGAACTAAAATTGTACATGACCTCAGGAAAGAAAGTCACTTGGAATTAGCTCATTTCTATTTGAATGTCTGTATGTGTCCCGATACACACAATTTTGATCTGATTCTGAAATCTTCTCTGAAAAAAGTCGTGTACCTCCTCTGCTGCATCCAGATATATGCTGACCTGGAGGTGCTAGGCAACGACAGCTTCTGCTGCATCCAGATACATGCTGACCTAGCTGTACGTTGTCGCGCTATAGATCTAATACACCCGAAAGAGGCCCTCTAGTGCCCAAATGAAACCCAATAAACCTATATCAAACTGAGAAAACTCATTTGATCTGTATATTATACCATCTCTCCTAAAGATCTATTCTGTTCTCTTCTCAACCTATTCCCAGTTAAGATTTCAGAAATCTGGATTGGACTTGTGAAATATGTGGTAGGGAAGATACTTGCATGATAGAGTGTGTTGTTTATATTTCCATGATTTGATTAGTATTTATTTGGGTGTTCATTGTTAAACAATCAAAACATGATAAAACAGATTATATGCAGACCTAGACATTGTCAGGATATCTTAAAGGATGAATTCAGTATACTCACCTACTACGATGAATCTTTGTGCATACCTTGATCGTGGGGATATATCCTGAAGTGGGACACACTAGTATATCAGAAATTAAAATTACCTTAACGTATCATATGGTAATGGTACTTGAAATGTTCATGCATTTTGTTTAAGTGGACAAACATACTGGTAATCGTCTTGGACTGCTTGTCACGAAAACTTAAATGAAGAATCTAATAGTGTGAAAAAGTTTGATTGTGCTGATATGATCTTCTTACCAGTGATTCTCACAAAAATAGAGTGTTTATTGCTTTTCGTATTTATTTGCTTTCAGAAAATATAAAAAATCCAAAAATAGTGTCTTTTTCTGTTTGAAATTCTTAACGTACGGAAAACTGTTGTTCTTGGAGGAATTGTTACTGATAGGGGGAGACGGTGTTAGAAAGTGAGTTCAAAATTTTAAATCATGCGGGTTATAGGGTGTGTGATTAAAAAGTTTTGCGTGTTGGTGATAAATTGAAAATGCTTAATCTGTGATACAGTTTAACTATCTCTTGAATAATAATAATTTGTTTAACTTATGTTGAAAAATTCTTATGGTTTCTCGAGATGTTTGTTTTATAGTATACAGATTGAAGCTGTGTGTTGATGAGAAGCTAAAGTGATGAGTTGCTGTGAAGAGATGAGAGTTTGATTGGATGCATGGTAGAACCTCCTTTCTATATTGCAGACAAAGTTGAAGAGTTTGAAGATTGCTATACAAATGCTGAACTGGAGTTTACTCAAACGCTAAAGTTTTGAAGATTTGGTGATTGGATGCATCAGCTTAGGGGGAGTCTGTTGCTGACAGAAGCTATTGAAGCTGAAGCTATCCAAAGACCAAAGAAAGTGCAAGAATACATGAAGATTGCAAGAAGACTGAAGACAAAGTTATTTTATGAAGCTATTGTCAAAGGGGAGTTTGTTGGTGCATGTTTGTGACAACAGCTTAGATTTGGTCTTTGGATATCTTGTAATTAGATAAACGATAAACAGTTAGCGGGTTTAGCTTTGTATTAGTGAGTTGTAAATGTTTGGGCTAAACAAACCCATACTTATGGGGATGTGGGGCGAATTGGGCCTGTCCAATTCGTAGTCCATGATGTTTAACCTTGGCCCAAGTAGTAACCTTGTGTTATATAAACAAGGTTAGGCTTTAGGGTTTAGGTTAATCAGAAAATCAGCCAGAACATTGTTTGAGAGCAAATTCGTGAGAGCATAACAGCTTGGACGAATTTGATAGTTGGTTAGGGTTTAGATTGATTGTAATTCTTGAGTGATTGATAATCAATAGTAAACCCGGTTTGAAAGTGTCTTGCGGTTTCTGTTTCCTACACGTTTTCTGCTTATTCTGATCAAGAGGATTCCGCACTCTTGATTGGAAAGACAATTCTGTTGAAGATCCATACGAACAGGGGACCTACACGCCCCCCCATGGACTAGGAAGCTTTACACACTGATGGTAGGTAGATGCAACTGCCTTCATGTCATGTATCCATGGCCTGCCAAGGATAACATTGCAATAGGATAAGCAATCTATAACACAAAATTTTTGATAAGAATGAAGTCCTTCAATGTAGATGGGAAGTTTAATGTCCCCCAATGTATTCTTGGTTTCTCCGCTGAATCCCACAAGAACTGAGGATCTTGGGATAATATCTGATTCAGGGATGTTCATCTTCTTGAGGACATCAAGCTGAACGATGTTCACCGAGCTTCCTCCATCGATTAGGATCATGCGAACAAAATGGTTAGAAATGAACAAAGTAATGACAAGACCATCATGATGAGGATCCTGGACTTCAACACGATCATCCTCATCAAAAGCTATAACTTTCTCCTGTGTGACAGTAGAGGTTCAAATGGGTTTATCTCCATTATCCATCTTGGTCTCCTTGGCATGTCTTTTGGCTGCTGAAAAGGAAGTACCACAAATATCTGATCCACCGGATATGAAGTTTATAACTTGTGCATCTGCTGGAGGAGCAGGAGCTCTTTCTGGGATCTTCTCAGGATCCTGGATCCTTGACATTTATCTTCCCAAAAGTTCCTTCAAGTGCCCCTTGCTTAATAAGTAACCGATTTCTTTTCTAAGCGCAATACACTCTTCAGTGAGATGTCTGAAATCCTCATGATATGCACACCATTTGGACTTGTCTTTTGTTGTGGCTGGTTTATCACTTTTCCTTGGCCATCTTGCTTTCTCACCTAGATTCTGCATTGCAAGAATTAGTTCATTGTTATCAACAGAAAAACAGTATTCAGAAATGGGAGGATAATCCTCATCATCCTCTTCCTGTTCTACTGCATGCACGTTCTGGTCATCAGACTTGTTGTAAGACTCGAACTTGTTGTTCTTGAAGTAGGATCCTTGCTTTTCCTGCTTCGAGGATCCTGCCAGTCTTTCCTGGATCCTTTTATCATCCTCTAATCGGATGAATCTAAGGGCCCTGGTTCTCACTTCATCAAGATTCCTGCATGGGGTCATGACAAGATCATCATAGAATAATGAATCCCTAAGCAAACCCATTTTAAAGGCTTCTACAGCCGTAGCTATATCCAGATTAGGAATATCTAAGGATTCTTTACTAAACTTAGTGATGTAATCTCTAAGTGATTCATTTTGACCTTGTGTTACCCTATATAGATCACTAGTTAAACGTTCAAATTTTCTACTACATGAGAATTGTCTATTAAACAGGTTAACTAGATTAGCAAATGAAGTAATAGAGTAAGGGAGAAGACTTAGCAGCCATTTAAGAGCAGATCCTGTGAGTGTGGATCCGAAACCCTTGCATAGACATGCTTCTTTTAACCTCTCTAGGATGGGGTTGATCCACATCCTTTCTCTATATTGAGCTACATGTTCTTCTGGATCCGTCGAACCATCATACAGCTTCATAGTTGGTATTTGGAACCTTTTGGGTATCTCAGCATCACAAATAGGTGGTGCAAAACGAGATATCCTATGGCTACCATCTGCAATTTTAGGAATGGGCTTAACCACTCCTGGAACGCTGGATATCATATCCTTCAGTTTCTGTAATTCCCTAGCCATAGCTTGATTGATACCTGTATCCTGCATAGAGCCATGGTTAGTGTTATAAGAATTATTAAAAGTGTTACCTCCCAGAGGATTCAAGTTTGGAATTCCAGATGTGAATTCATATTGACGGGATTCTGGTGTGACAGAAGGACCAGAAGAAGCAATGGTCTGCATTGGAAAGAGGTCTCCTTGATGAACATCTGAGCTTGAGGGTTGTACACTTCTTAAGAATCCTTGATCCTGAAAGATGTTGGATCCTTGAACCTGAGAGGAGGATCTTTGAACCTGAGAGGAGGATCTTTGAACCTGAGAGGATCCTTGAACCTGAGAGGATCCTTGGACTGTGTGCATCCCCAAATATCCTCCTGAGCTGACGAAGGATCCCTGATGCTGGAAAGAGGATCCCGAAGGCTGAAAACAGGATCCTGAAGGCTGGAAGTGAGACCCTAAAGCCTGACTCATAGTTGTTGTTCCATAACGCCTTCCCAATGGTCCACTCTAATACTGGATGTCCGGAGCTGCAGATTGCTGGGCAGTTATTGCTGGAGTGTCGAAATCCAGTGACCTTGGTATCAGAGGAGAGTGATCCTCCCCTGATCTCTTCTGTTTCTTGATGTCACCAATCTCCCAGAGGATCTTTTCGTTGGTTTTGTCCTGCTCTTGTATGTGATCCCTCATCTGCAAAATCAAAGTAAAAAGATCACTAGTAGTAGGGTTAGAAGAAACAGCAGAAGTTGGTGGTTTTGGAAAAATGGGGCTTGGTCTCTTTGCAGCATTTTCAGCATTCTTCTGGGATCCAAAAGGTGGTGGAGGCAAAGGTGGAACGCCCTGTGAAGAAGTGACTGCCGGCATAGAGCTTGAAGTGTTCTTTGCTGAAAAGCCATATGGTTGAAGATGATGAACCGAAATGAACACAATGAGTAAAATTTTTCAGAAATGAAGCACCAATTGCCCCACGGTGGGCGCCAAACTGTTTTGGTCAAAAATCAGGCTAGGATAATGTAACCAAATCTTTGTTGTGAGGAATGATGCTTGAAACATTGAACAAATGTATGACTAGTTTTCAAATGAAATGAACAAGTGACACAAGGATTTATACGAGGAAAAAGCCCTTGATCAAGAGTTGATCTCCGGCATAAAAAACCTCGGGTGATGGAAACTACCGATCACCAACTACAATTAAGCAAATGATCTTTACAACTTGGGATGATAACAAGCTTGTTACAAGGATCACTATAGTGCAATGTGTATGAAATCGACAAATGAGCTGTTGAGAGCTATTGAGAGCTGTTTCGAGTGTGTGTTTTTGCCAAAATAGCCAAGTGTTCTAATCTAAGCTTGTTATCCCCTTTTAAAATTAGAAATAACTAAAACAACTAACTATCTGCTAAATGTGCAAGCTTCCCACGATCTCCATAACGTTCACAAAGCCATGCACGTGCGGAATATTGAGGGCATATTCCCCAAGAATATCGGCAAGACCAACTCCAAGGCGTATACTCCTGCAAAACAAACTTAAACATAATAGAGGCAACCGTTAATATAAGGATAACAACAAGGATCCTGAATCCTGATCCTGCAATGTCTTATAAGGATCCTTAATTCAAACAGAATTGAGGATCCGTGATCCTGGCAGTGCTTGAGGATCCGTGATCCTTAGGATTAGAAAATCCTCCCCTAACACCAATTGTAGGTCCCCTTGGTTCGTATGGATCTTCACAGAACTGTCAATCCAATCAAGAGTGCAGAATCCTCTTGATCAGAATATCACAGAAACGAGTAGACACAACAATTCACAATCAAACCGGGTTTCTATTGATTATCAATCTCACGAATTACAATCACTCAAAACCCTAACCACACTCAAATTCGTCCAAGCTGCAAAAGCTCTCACGAAATTCTCACAAACTCTGTTTTGGCTGATTAACCTAAACCCTAAAGCATAACCTTGTTTATATAACACAAGGTTTGCAACTTGGGCTAAGGTTTCCAACATGGGCAAGCCCAATTCATCCCCCTATGACCCAACTGGGTTTTGTTTAGCCCAAACTCTATTAATTCACTAATACAAAGCTAAACCCGCTAACCGTTTATCGTTTAACTAATTACAAGATATCCAAAGACCAAATCTAAGCTGTTGTCACTAAATATGCACCAACAATGCGCTACAGGCGGGAGTGTATAAACTCCAAGACTTAGAAAGGTGAAAACCTTTAAACCTTAGAGAGTATGAAAATACCCTTTCGTTAGAGAGGGTGATCAATCCTCATATACCATAAGGATCCAGGATATAGTCAATAACAACGAAATTGTCAGCCACTTTTACAAGAACTGGTCCCGCTATCTTGAACTATCCCTGGATAACTTGCGCTCTAGGTGGGGTGTTTAAACCCATTTCGATAGAAAGGTGAATACCTTTAAACCTTTGAAGGGATAGGAATCCCTTAAACATGAGAGAGGGGTCCAATCCTCTAATCTTTCGGTTCATCTTGAGTGTATATCCTGGAGCTAAATCGTGAAGCATATCCTACAAGACACCCTTAAACTAAGGTGGGTGTTAGCTTGGCTAACACACCTCTGATGCTTAAGTCAGTATTGGGTTCAAATAAATAAATTCAAACATATTTAAAAGAGATAGAATTCATACCATCCTGAGTTAGAAATTAAATTCTAAACTCACTTGAAATAAAGCTTAAGGTGTATAGCATTCCAGGATCTTGGTAACATATCCCCTTCCATATTCTTGAGTTGGTATGCTCCTTTCCCAGATTCTGATTCGACTTCATAAGGTCCTTCCCATTTTGGGGCAAGCTTCTCATCAACAGGATTAGTAGTATTCTGAAAAGCCTTCCTTAACACCCAATCTCCAACTTGAAACCTTCTAGTCCTTAGATTCTTGTTATATGCTCTGGATATCCTCTATTGATATGCTGCCATCCTTAGCTTTGCCGCATCTCTTGTCTCATCAATAGTATCCAAGTCTTGACACAAGGCTTTAGGATTTGACCCAGGATCCCTGAGGCTTGATCTGGCCGTAGGTATCACCATTTCTGTTGGGATCACTGCTTCTGTCCCAAATACCAATGAAAACGGGGTCTAACCAGTTGCACTCTTCACAGTCGTCCTATCGGCCTCTTCTGCCCACCTTCCTTTTTTAGCACCTAGTCTTTTCTTCAAACTATTGACAATTATCTTGTTTGAGAATTCTGCCTGTCCATTTGCTTGAGGATGTACCGGAGTTGATGTGATCATCTTAATTCCCCAACTTTTGCAAAATCAGTAATTCTCTTGCTAATGAACTGAGAGCCATTATCACATATTATCTCAGCTGGTACCCCAAATCTTGTCAGGATAATCCTCTTTATGAAGGATACCACTTCTTGATCCCTGACTTGAACAAAAGCCTCAGCTTCGACCCATTTGGAGAAATAATCTGTCATTACCAGCATAAAAACTTTCCCTCCTGGAGCTTTTGGGAGTTTCCCCACTATATCCATACCCCATTTTATGAATGGCCAAGGGGATGCAATATGATATAATGGCTCAGCAGGCTGATGCAGTATGTTGTTGTGCCTCTGACATGCATCACATCTTCGAGCATATTCTGCAGCATCTTTTCTTATAGTTGGCCAATAGTACCCTGTTCTTAGCACCTTCGAGAACAATGATCTGCCCCTAGTATGGTTGCCACAATCTCCTTCATGTTTATCCTGAAGTACCTCCTTGGTCTCAGGATCCTCCAAGCACCTTAGGTATGGACCTGCAAGAGACTTCTTATACAAAACATTATTTATAATAGTGAAACGAGATACCTTCATCCTGAAAGCCTTAGGATTCTCATCCTTTGGGATGTCTCGTTCTTTGAGGTACTTTATAATTGGAGCCATCCAGGATTCTTTTCAGAATATCCATCATCGGGATCCTGGATACTTGCTACCTCCTTATCCTGAGACTCGAAGTGTTCCATCGCAGGATACATGATATGCAGTATTGGTATCTGAGTTCCTTTCGGTATCCTGACTGTTGATCCCAAATTTGCCAAAGCATCCGCCTCGACATTATCCTCTCTTGGTACATGTTTAAGTGTCAAAACCTCGAAATATCCTGCTAATTTTTTTGACAATTTCAAGATATTCGATTAACCTTTCACCTTTGACTGCATAGGATCCATTGAAATGGTTAGTAATTAACAAGGAATCAACATACACTTGCAAACATTTAATATTCATGTTCCTAGCCAATTCTAGTCCTGCAATCAGAGCTTCATATTCTGCTTCATTATTGGTGGCGGGAAATTCACATCGAATAGCCTGGGGTAATATGTCCCCCTGTAGCGATTTTAGTAGTATACCTAATCCTACACCTCTTACATTGGATGCACCATCAGTATATAATGTCCAGGATCCTAAAGTTTCTCCTAGTTGTTGCACTTCCAGGTCTACTTCATTTTGAATGTCACTACTAAAATCAGCCACAAAGTCTGTTAGAGCCTGAGATTTTATAGCATTTCCAGGTTCATATACTAGATCATATGCACTCATCTTTACAGACCATTTAGCCATTCTACCCGACATCTCCGGTTTCCTAAGCACATTTTTAACAGGATAATTAGTTTTAACATGAATCCTATGTGTCTCAAAATAATGTCTAAGCTTGGTTGATGCCATAACTAGGGCTAATATCAATTTTCTAAGTGTGAATATCTAGTTTCAACATCTAATAAACTTTTACTAACATAATAGACAGGATACTGCTGACCTTCAGGATAATGGAGACGATCATCCGCCTTCTTGGACTTTACCACCATATCATCAATATACACCTCCATGGTGTCCCCTAGCTTGTCTTTAAACATCATATTCACCAATCTCTGGTACGTTGCACCTGCATTTTTCAAACCGAAAGGCATGACAGTATAACAATAAATACCTGTTGGTGTCATGAAAGCAGTATCCTCCTGATCGGATGGCTCCATTTGGATCTGCTAAAATTCTAAGGATGCATCCATAAAGGTCTTTCATGACCGGCAGTTGCATCCACCATTAATCTATATGAGGCAAAGGAAATGGGTCTTTAGGACACGCTTTGTTTAGGTCTGTGTAATCTACACAAACTCTCCATTTCCCATTCTTCTTTTGAACCACTAACACGTTTGCTAGCCACTTAGGGAATTTGACTTCCCTGATCATCTTGGACTTCAATAATCTTTCAACCTCCTCCTGTATGATTGCATTTCTTTCAGGAGCAAACTTCCTTCTCTTTTGTTGAACGGGCTTGAAAGACCTGTCAATCCCAAGCTTATGAGTTATAATATCTTTAGAAATACCTGTCATATCCTCATGCTTCCATGCAAACGTGGACATCCTGCATTTTAGAAAATTAGTTATTTGGTTCTCAATATCTTGAGGGATATTGGTTCCTACGAGCACCAAGATATCTGGATTATCCTGATCCAGGATAATTTTCTTAACATCTTGCTCTGAGGCTTCCACGATATCCTGAGCTCGTATATTTAGTTGCTATCCTGCTTTAGGCTTTGTTGAAGACTTCATTGAGGAGGAATAACATTCTTTTGCCTCCTGTTGATCTCTTTCCACTTTAACTACCCCCAAGGAGTAGGGATCTTGATGCACTGATGGTAAGTTGATGGGACAGCCTTCATATTGTGGATCCATGGCCTGCCCAATATAATATTATAACAGGATAATGAATCCATACACAGAAACGTTGCATTGAATTTACTCCTTCAACATATACTGGCAGCTTTATCTCTCGTATAGTATTATTTGCCTCTTCACTGAATCCTACAAGCACAGTGGATTTTGAAGTGATCTCCATCTGGGGAATGTTCATCCTCTTTAGTGTTTCCAGTTGGATAATGTTGACAGAACTGTCGTTGTCCACCAGTATCCTGCGCACAAAATGATTAGCAATATATAAAGTGATTACCAAACCATCATGATGAGGATCCTGGACGCTATCCCGGTCATCACTATCAATCGTTATCATTTTATCAGTTGTAAGAGTTGTCATCCTGGTCGGCTTGTCTCCCCGTTCTGCCTTAGCCTCCTTGGCATGTCTTTTTGCTGTGGAGTAAGAAGTTCCACATATGTTGGATCCTCCTGAAATAAAGTTAATTATCTTGGCGTCTGGAGGAGGTGACGCTGCACAGGATCCTTATCAGTATCCTGACCCTTATTCTTCTTTCTGCCCAGAAGATCTTTCAAATACCCCTTGCTTAACAGGTAGCTTATTTCCTTCCTCGGGATTATGCTATCATCCGTCACATGTCCAAAATCCTCATGGAAGGCACACCATTTGGATTTATCTTTCCAATCAGCCTTTTGCTGGTTCTTTCTTGGCCACCTTGCTTTATTTCCCAAACCCTACATAGCATACATTAGTTCGGGTATATTAACAGAAAAACAATATTCTGACAATTCAGGATACTACTCAGGATCCTCATCCTCAACATCATTCACTTTCTTGCTGTCAATCCTGCCATATGGCTTAGAGCGATATGGCTTGTATGAGGATTCTGACTTCCTATTAGTTGATTCGTATGTTGAGGATGAATTCATCCTCTCTTGCATTTTCTTGTCGTCTTCAAGCCTGATATATCTCAAAGCCCTGTTTCGAGCTTCATCCAGGTTCCTGCAAGGATTCATCACAAGATCTTGATAAAATTGGGAATCCTTTTGTAACCCCATTTTGAATGCATGTACAGATGTAGCAAACATCAAGGTGTGGGATGTCCAAGGATTCCCCACTAAACTTGTTCACATAATCCCTTAAGGATTCTTGAGGACCCTGAGTTATCCTGTAGAGATCACTGGTTAGTTTCTCAAAACTTCTACTGCAAGAAAATTGACTATTAAACAAGTTAACCAAATGAGCAAATGATGTAATTGAATGAGGTGGAACGTTTAAGAGCCATTTTAGGGCTGATCCTGTTAGGGTAGAGCCGAAACCCTTGCAGAGGCATGCTTCCTTGAGATCTGGTGGAATAGGGTTTATCTCCATCCTCTCCCTATACTGAGCAATATGCTCTTCAGGATCCGTGGTCCCGTCATAAAGGTTCATATTGTGAGTTTGAAATCTTTTTGGAATTTCAGCATCACATATAGGATATGCAAAATGGGATATCCTGTGGCTATCCTGGGATACTTCCGGAATTGGCTGAACTACCCCAGGTACACTGGATATCATATCCTTCAACTTCTGAAGCTCCCTAGAGAGTGCCGACGTCAAACCTGTATCCTGCAAAGATCCAAAACCGTTAGTAGAAGGAGTATTAACATTATTAGACACGTTACCAGCTTGAGGAATCTAGCCATATCCTGGAGCATATCCTGAGCCCCTCACAGTTGATACCCTAACTGTTGAGGATATCTCAGGAGGATTACCCTGGGAGCGGCTTGGTAAAACATTGCCCTGATTATCCTCAGTATATACTGTCGAGCTGAAGTTCAGTGCTCTGAGCTGCAAGGGAGTGACAGTATCCTCAGCAGGCCTATTAGAGTTAGACTTCAAGAGTTGTATATCTCTTATCAGCATTTGATTAGTCTCCTGCTGCTGCTTCATTTGGTCCTGTATACTACCAAACAAAGTTAGAATTTCATCATTAGAAGGCATAATAGGAGTTCTCCTTGAGACAGCAGATCCATGGACATTTTGAGCAGGAACAATATCTCGAGACGTGTGAGTCTCAACCCACCTTGGAGGAGCTTGAGGCTGCGAAGAAGCTTGCGTCCTTAGAGGTGGTGGAAGCACCGGACCAATTGTGGCAGAGGTTGTAGTAGACATGGATGAAAAGCTCATGTTTGATTTTGAGGCCATTGAAAATAGCTGTGCAAAAAGTTTCGAAAAAAGAAAACCAAGTAAAGATTTTTGCAAGGTTTTTAGTAAGAGTAGCACCACTTGCCCCACGGTGGACGCCAAATTGTTTTGGTAAAAAATTACCGAAGCAATTAAGTGATCAAATTAGTTTTGTGAGGTAGTGTGCTAGCAGTGTTTGTAAAATTATACTTGTCTGATTGTTTATAAAAACAGTTTTCAGGATATAGCTCAGGATATCAAGCTATATCAATAATCAAACAATGAGCAAAAAATGTAAAGGTTGACACGAGATATACGAGGAAAACCCTTGATCAATCTAGATCTCCGGCATAAAACCTCGGGAGCTGAAAATCGTCGGCTGCCTTTTTCTTCTTATTGCTTGAATAACCAGGATACAGTGTAGGATAATGCCCAAATCGTTACTAAGTGTTACAATGCTTGCTAGTGATGTGTGATTGCGAGAGAAAATGCAAGAAATTGAGAGAAGTGAGTGTGCTTGTTGTGACCTATCGATCTGGTTATCCACATATTTATAGTTACAAAGAAAAACAAATTCTCCTAGAATGGTGGGATGCCTTAGAATATTCCTTAGTGAACGTTATAGACCAAATATTGCGGCTTCAACGTCTTTCTTCTAACCATATAGAACGAGTCTTCAGGAGAACAAGTCTTGGTGAACGTTACTATCCTGTACTCGTGACCTGCAAGCAGAATGTTAGTAATCACCAGGATACAACATCAGGATGTTACCAATATCATGGTCCAGCATCCTGGTTGTGAATAGCTATTATGTAATCAAAGAAAAATTTACGTTGCCATCCATCCTCGTTCCTTGTGACTTTGAGGATGAGGGGATTGTTGGAAGTTGAAAAAAGTAAGAAACGACTGTTGCCGTGAGAACGGAGACGGTAAGCCATAGGGATATCTTCGATACAGAGGTCAGGGATGTGAAACGTTTTGATCTGGTTGAGTACGATTAGCACTCTCCAGACCATGGGCATGGTTTGAGCGAAACTAAGGCCGGTAGTACGGAAAAACTGCATGACAAACTCGGGAAAAGGATATCGGAGACCAAGAGAAAAAGGATACGCCGAAAAGCAGATCCACTCCTTGGAGGACACGTCTGACCGGAGGCTCCGGTTAAACAGACGGATCACCGCTCCGTCTGGGAAAGCGCCGGAGGTCCTCAGTGCGGCGATGTCGGCATTATCAAAAGAATACACCTCCTTCTCGGGGTGTTTAAGCAGGTTTTGGTTGGAAAACGGTGAAGTTGATTCGCCGGAATGGGATCGAGTTCTTGTAGCCTTCAAGAAAGTTAAACAGAAAAAGTTTCGAGAGAAAGGAGAAGAGATTGTACCTGAGAATTCTGAGGAAGTTGGTTGATTTTCAACAAGAAAGTGAGAAGATATAGGGGCAACATAGATAGGCAATGAGTAAAAATCGCTTGGGGAGTTGCACATTGTCACATCAACCGTCTTTTCGCCTTAATTGCCTTGGTCTACGTGAAGAGTTTAAAATATATCCGTTCGAATCTATGAATGCTAACAGATATATTTTGGGGACAATTGTTATGGGTGAAATTCCGAGCCCATATCCTGGATCATATCTCGAATTATATCTTGAATATTTAATATCTGTTTAGGATCAGGATACCGGACCAGGATATTGGTAACATCCTGATATAGTATCCTGATAGTTGCTAACGATTTGCTTTGGATGCAAGGTACTAACATTCACAAAGCTTGGTCTTCCTAAAGACTCGGTCATGGCAGTTAGAAGAGAGACGTTGGAAGCCTAAAGAAAAGGACTATAACAGTCAAGAGGGAATATTCGTAGTTCCCCAAGATTATAGGATAGGTTGTTATTTGTGTTTACTATAAATAGGAGTGTACGGATCGATACAAACACACACAACTTCGCTTACTTTTTCACTCTCTTGGTAGCTACAATCATTCGCAATCACATTCACCAGCACTTACACTTACACTCAAAATTCATAGTAACACTTAGTTGATCCGTACAATATCCTGCACTGTATCCTGGTTATTCAAGTAATAAGAAAAACAAGGCAGCCGACGATTGTCAGCTCCCGAGGTTTTATGCCGGAGATCTAGATTGATCAAGGGCTTTCCTCGTATATCTCGTGTCAACCTTTACATTTTTGTTCATTGTTTGATTGTTGATATAGTTTGGTAACCTGAGCTATATCCTGAAAACTGTTTTTGCAAACAAATAACAAACCAATATATTTTCCACAAGTATTGCTAGCACACTACCTCACAAAACTAATTTGATCACTTAATTGCTTCGGTAATTTTTGACCAAAACAAGTAGCATGTACAAGTAACCGAAATACAGGCGTACATATTATCAGATTAAGAAATATTCGGTTCAACGCCCACATCGTAGACGACCCATAACACTAGTTTAATATATTGTGCGAAAAGAAATGGCATATCAGTTAAATAATATATATTTTTTTTCTTTAGTATCCACTCATTTTTAGATGATGTGAGATGATGTATCCTTTTGACACCACTATTCGTTCAGTGCAAATTTCTACATCATCATTGAATCAAACAGTTCATTATTATAGTTTTCTATTGAAATGTTTTACTTATAATCTTCCTTTTATGCCTATCCTTGTCAAGTTGGTACTAATTAAATGAAGGAAAGAAACGAGCTAGGTTGAAATTTGGTACCTTATCTTATCATGACATTATAATATATTCAACTCATCAGTATTTAATAATCAATTTGAGTGTTTTCCATATTATTGTACATGATGCATGCAAATAATGCTCAATTATAGTAATGAAATCTTATCTTATAAAGAATGTAAATTATGAAACGAGATTTAAAATAAGGTTAACACAATTGTTTCGCAAGTTCATTAATACAAACTTGTTGAATCATATTGCAATTTATAAATTGATGCTTACAATAAATCTATTATGGGTATGTTTGGCATGGAGCTTTTAGGAGCTTCTAGCTTTAAGCTTTTAAGAAAAAGCTTCTACTCAATAAAAAGTCTTGTTTGGTTGAAGGAGCTTTAAGCTTTTAGGTTAGGAGCTAGAAGCTTTTGGTTGAACGCTACTACTAGTAGCGTTTAGAAGGAGCTACAAGCTTTTAGGGAAAAATGACTATTTTAACCACTAAAAATAAGGAAATTTTTAATGCACCAACTTTCTAAATTTTTAGTTATGTCCATTTTGGTCATTTTATACATTTTATTAAAAGCTTCAGCTACTCTACCAAACACCAAATATATCTAAAAAGATACAGCTACTAGCTACCAGCTACAGCTACCAGCTTCCAGCCACCAGCTTTCAGCTACCAGCCACCAGCTACTTTTGCCAAACATACCCTATATATGATAAATGAAAATAAGTGTAGGAAACGTGTCATGTTTTTAGAGCCTTTAGATTTGGTTTTTAGCGGAAACATAATGAGACATTATTTTAAGAAAGTAATTGCATACTTAATTTTTTTTAAATTTAAAAGTCGCCAATAATTTATTCTTTTAATTTCCGTTTACAGTTACAATAATTTCCTTTTCTAATTTTCGTCTACAATTTCTCCCTATATGATTTTCTTTATTTATGGTATAATTCATTTGTGTCTTTGAAATTTAGATTGAGAGCGAATTTTTTTAATCAATTTCACAATTATACTTTCCTATCTTCCTATACAATCGATTATACATTAATTAAGCAATATGTCTATACAATAGATTCAAAATTTTTAATACACATTTTCATTGTATTAAATTATTACGTATAGTATCACTTAAGCTTTACTTTGTAGTGGACATGTGCTAGAAATTGAGTTGTATGACATGAAAAAATATGGCTATGTATCTACTCGCTTGAATATTGAAAAGAAGCCTGTTATATATGCGGCACATATAAAATTGGTTAATTGGAACTCAAGTAAGTTGTTGTTAGTATACTGGTTTATATAAATTATCTATTACTTTTCCAATAATTATACCTTATATCTTACATAATTAAACTTTTATGATATGTAGGAAACATTTTAAGATTAAACTAGCATCGTATACCACCCTAATATCTCTGAAGCACACATTATTGCTTTTAAAATTCGGTCATACATCCCCTGCCATTGTATTCCAAAATTATTATCAAATTGTTCTTCCTTTATTATTTGAATTTTTAATTAAACGTTATCTTCAATCAATATTCATTATTTATTTACGTAAACTTTTTTAAATATAATAAAATTCTAATGCTCATAAATTTTAAAATGATATATGCAATTGTTGGTAAATATCTAGCCATAACCAACTCTAAAAAAATTATTTAAATAATAAAAGCAATAATCATATTCCAAAAATAAATATAATTTGAAAGGTAACCATAGTAATTTTCAACAATTTGAATTTCAAATCATTAACTTGAAATGAAAGTATACAAAATTTATAATCAAGCCAACCATTTCTTTGTTTATGTTTTTTGATATGATTTCTTGACATTTATCATCTTTAGTATCTATAAATAACTTTGTTTAACAATACAAATTGTTTGTTTATATAACATATTTTTTAATTACTCTTTTTTAGGGGGCCGTTTTCTATGTTACTAATTATTGTATAGTACTTATTTTTTTTTACAAATTTCGTTACCCATTTTAATAAAATATTAAGTGATAAATTATTGTATAAATTATTCCATGTATTTAATCTCATAAGTAAATTAAATAAATTTTAAAAAATAAGTGTGCAAACATCAATAAAGATTTATATCATACCAAATTACCAAATTTTAAAAAAAGTGTGGCGACCTCTTTTGTTTCACAGATGGCTAGAGTAATTTTTTGTATGAACTTAAGCTGGCTTTTGGTGATACCCTATGTTTTCAAATGCAAGATAAGACATTTTTTAAACTATAATTTTTAATAAAGATGGTTGTGAAATATTATTGAGGAAATCAACCTCAGATTCCATTGATCTTGAAGATACCTATGACCCATACAACTTCATTGAGTTTCCTAATGATTCAAAGATCATGTTTTTTAAAGTTCTATAGTCGATACCTTAGTAAATGATTATATTGCATTAATATTGAGTTAAATGTCATTTTAGTCCCTGTGGTTTGGGCCATTTTGCCAGTTTAGTCCAAAGGTTTTACTTTTCACCTGTGGGTCCAAAAAGGTTTCACCGTTGCCGTTTTAGTCCATTGGGTTAACTTCATCCATTTTTTCTTTTAACTAGAAGGACAATTCGGTCATTTTGGTTTCTTTTCTTAATTGGTTCAAATTAATGCTTATATAATCTAATAATCAAACCTTAATCTTTTCTTAATTGTAGTTTTCTATGCTCATATAAGAATATTGATTACTCTAATAAGGAAAACAAAATCATTCCCAAAATTCCTATTTTGGTTTCTTTATTGGAGAACTATTTACATACCAGGAAACAAGGGTGTAACACCAGAGATGGTGTCACACCCCGATTTCCACGTGTCACCGGTGGGCCCGGTGGGGAGTATCGTGACGTGGTTGGCAACATAATAGTCAAACAACACAATATATAAATGCACAGCGGAAGCAAAGGATAAATATATTACAATCCGAATATAAAGTAATATCAAGTATTACAACGGAAAGTAAAGGATCCACAGGCGGATCTTAAAACATAAATATTGTTCAACAGACTTTAGACGCCTAGAACTTGCAAGATTCCTTATTAACATCCTGAGCAGCTTCCAGCCTATTACGTACTTGTACTTGTCACTTAGACTTTTGAAAATACGTCAGTTTTCACTGGTAAATACACTCAACTGACTCATTTGAAAAGAGTTTAAGAAAATTGATTTAGATGCACCAGGCACAAATTATTTTGACACTTTGATTAAAATGCACAGAGACAAAATTAATCTTTTATAACTTGGGACAATCATATTTATAATCTTGTATACAGATTTACATGTTCGTTGTACGTTCAGGGCCCGATGTAGAAACCGAGTCAGATTAACAGACACGCCACAAGTATAGGCCCACAAGAGAGTGAGATACCGTTATTACTTAAGCAACTGTCAGGTGTATGCCTACACCCCGTGCTTAAGACGTGGCCATTTTATAATACAATGATGTCAGGGATATCCGGGACATGGTCATTAACCCCTAAAGGCTTTTATTTCAAACAATACAGATTAAACCGGGTTACCTCAATAATTTAACCACAATAAGATTAAATATTCAATACCCGACCAAGCGATATCATTATACCGTATCCCAAGCCCGTATAGGGAAAATAAGTTAAGAGTATTTACCTGAGCTAGCTCCTGTCTTAAATAGCAAGAATTATAATAACTCAGCCGTATTCACTTAAGTAAGCGTAGGTACAATTTACCGGAAGGCTCTAGTCTGGAATGATGGTATAAATAACCAATTAGAATGCTAACGGGTCTTTAATTAAGCCTAAGCTTAGACCGGCTAGTCTTAAAGAATTATACGGTTCAAACGCATGATTAGGAGAAGACCGGATAGAATGTGATTTAAACCCGAAAAGTTCAGAGACTTGCTTAATATGGGTATTTCATACACATTCTGGATTTTGAGATAAAACTGTTAAGGTTTGACCCGTTTAGGCTAGTTTATGTAAACTAGTTACATAAACCGAACCGAACGCGTAATAAGCGTAACGGGTATACATATGAGCCATTTACAGGTTTCCTAAGTTAATATGCTTCATATATGTTGTGACATCAGTAAGATGTCTTTTATTATGCCCGAAACGAATTTAAACACAAACTATGCCCCGTAGGGGTAGTTTGGTCATTTACAAGGTTATAAAAGAGTTTAATTATTTACCTGAGTTACAGGTCTGATGTAATCAGAAAAAATACTTATTTTACCAAGTTATAACAGTAGGGTAAAGTATATATGTGAAATTTATCAATTATAACCAAACTATGCACCGTAGGGGCATTTTGGTAATTTCACATAAGCAGTAAAGCTCAAAACTGAAGTCTGAGTTAAACAACTTTTGCTTACTGTTAAAATATTATAATTTTCCCAAAATATCAGTAGGTATCAACCTTTGTATGTTTAAAAATAGTTCTAGTACATACTATGCGTTAAAAACGCTTAATTAGGCGATTAGAAGCCGTTTCCGGGTTCTATATAGAAATCTGATATTTTTATTATTCCAGAAGGCTTAAAATAATTTATTTATCATATGTGATCAGTAGCAAAAGGTTTGGAGTCGTTTAGATATGTAAAACTCATTTTATGGCCCGTAAGGGCAAAACCGACAATTACCGGATTAAGCCTACGACTATGAGTTATGCTCAGCCTAAAATTAATTAAAAATCTTCAAAAATCCCAAAATAATATATTACATCAGTTGGTATTAAGTTTGATACCAAAAAGTAGGCTTAACTAGGCTATACGCTAATTACGCCGTTTTATTAACATAAAGCTTCTTAATTACGCTAATGAGCATAACTCTCAATCTATATCTCAAACTGATGTCAAACTTTGCATACAAGTTTATATATCAGTAATTAAGGTTTTTAATCTTTTACATTTTCAAAAATCACATTTTAAGGTGAAAAGGGCATAATGGTCAACATATGAGCAATTAACGGAATCATGCGTATTAATTGGTTAACTAATGAACCATGGTGTATAATCACAGAGGGTTATACTAGCATGTAACCTGGTCCAAATGAAGCTCTTAGGTATTTCTAAATCATACCAAAACGGGTCAGAACTGAAGTCAAAGCAAAAGTCAAAGCTTTGTGACTTTCGATTCCGAACTGGGTCTAAACAGTAAATTGTCGGGTTGAACATGTTTAGACATGTCCTTACACTAATTACCAAGTTATATTAATGATCAAACAGGTTGTATATGTTCTACATTGCTAATTATGCATAAATTAGAATTTAAGTATCCTGTTGACTTTTTCTTAGCAAGTTTGACCCGACATTTGACCTAGTTAGAGTGGGAATCAGGGGGAACCCTTTTGAGGGTTTATTACCCACATAATTACCAACTTATAACTACTTTCACTTCGACTAATCACTGGACTAACAATGATTAATCGTTAAGTCAACCGTTAATTACGACGGTTTGACTTTTAAGCTAAAACTAAGCTATAACTTAATTAAGAAAGGATTAGTAAACTTACTGAGTCCTATGCACGAAATGTGATCACTTAAGAGAATTCCTTGGCTCCAGAAATGCTCCAAATGTGCAGATGAAGGTGTGAGGGACTTGTAGCAACTCATGGCCTTTATATAGTGTTTTAAACACCACAAATTGTTGACAAGCAAGTCTAGCACTGACCACAAATCACTAACATGTGTCCCTAGTGCTTAGGGGGTGCCTAGGGGTCGCCCACAATGCAAAAAGATCGATTAAAGGTCGGATATGTGCGAAAACAGGAAGCTGTTCGCATTTTCTGCATCTGACGTCCTGACGCGGCCCGCGTAAGGTTTCATTAACCTTTACGCGGCCCGCCTGACCCCTGTAAACAGATTTTTCATTTTCTGTTTTCCACATCTTGCCCCTTGGCTCTTCGAAAGGTCAACCAAGCTTATATTTTGCAATTTGACCCCTTATTATTTACCTACAAGGGCTTTAGGACTTATACCCACTTTGCCAAGTCCCTGGACACTTCTGGTTAACCCGAAAAGTCATAACTTTCAACGTTAACGCTTTAACCCCTCGCTTACGAATTTGATCATAACTTTCTCATACGATAACGAAACTTTATGAAATTTATATCGTGCATTCTAGTGAGCATACTTAACTGTTACAAAGCTTCGGGTTTGTCAAAAGGTCACTCAGAGGTATAACTTAAACATGTTGACACATTTAACCCCTGTAGTTTGTAATCTCTCACTTTTAGCTTCGTATGATCCATGATTTATTCGTTTGATGCTATAAACATCGTGTAGGGTTAATGTACAATATATTTATTCACTGTTGACATTTAGAACTCGTATTTTCATATGCTTTTCAAGTTTGTCAACTTTAGTCCCTTTAGAACATTCTTTCACACGTTCAAGCATATGACACGTGTCAACACATTACAGGACGTGAATTTTTTTCGAGGTGTTACATCCTCACCCCTTCAAAAGAAATCTCGACCTTGAGATTTGTTAAAGTAAAGGAAGTATTTTCTGCCTTAAATTGGCTTAATCTTCCTCAGTACCTTTGAGCCTCTAAGGCATTACAATTGACCTTTATAATAGGTACATGTATCTTTTGGAGCTTCTAGTCCTGTCGATCCTTAATCAACACAGGTTGCTCATCATATCATAAATCTGTATATCATTATGTGATAGTGTTTCTTGACTTATGGGCGAAACACGTCCTTAAATCATTAGTGTGGGGTGCATTACACGTTCCACCGAGCTCCTTAATTTGGTCTTAGTTCGTAAGCTATTTAATCTTGATACATTCGAATTCTTCGAATGATTCTATATACTCAGAGCCTGACTAGCCTGATAATTTAACAAATTTGGCACACCCTGCCTGGGTGATATCTTTTGTTGAGCCTTATTTCTTAACAAGAATTTAGGAAGGTTACTACTTTCCATTAATCCTTGATTTTCTGCCGAATAATGGCAACTTATAGATAATTGGGGATTTGTTTGATCTTATTCGTTGTTTCCAAGTCAACTTTCAGATCCTGATTATTGGACTCCCCAAGTCTCGTCCATCCAACGGATGTTTTGATATTTCATTTATACAAGGTCTCCAAAGGAGCCACCTTGATACTTATATAGCAACTATTATGGAAAAGCTTATCTTAAGGTGAGATGGTTATCCCAACCATTGCTTAAAACTATTCTTAAGGAATAGCTAATCCTTTTAGCGAGTTGAATAACTCAACGATCCTGAGTGGCTGATGGAAATTCTAAATCATTGCCTAATTAGGGTTGCGGTAATAACGCATAAGCAAAATGAACCGTCTTTCATAATTAACTATATCGAATTCTCAGAATATCAAGTTAGGCTATATGAATCTATATCTTAAAACTACTTAACCAGGGTTTTCGATTCTTCCAATAATGGTACTAGCTGTCTTGGAAATTTCATAATAATGCAGCCCTAAATGGGATATAAATGTTAACGCTACTGCCTCTCGGGAGGTAAACGGGGTAGTCTTAGGAGAAGATAATCAAGGTACAAGGAGATTATAGAGATTTCCATATCTCTGGCTCCAGTTCACTCATCAACGCTTGTGTCTAATAAGTGACACATTTATGTTATGAGTCCACGTATTTCTTTACCAGGGAATATTTATTTGGACAATTCCATTCTGGATATCTTCTTTGAATACTATTAGTTGACTCTAGTACCATATGATCATTGGAATATCTTTGTGGTTCCATGCATTAAACCTCCATACTGATCAGGCATGGAAGCAATCTATGGAACATATTAAGATACTCCAATCCTCATAAAGCGCTTTTGTCATACTATTTGGTATTCGAAATCAGTAGAGATCAAAGAGATATCAATTTCATATGATGATGTACTTTATCTGGAGGGGGAGTACATTAGGACTTTCTACGGTTTACTATTGTAGTATCAATAGCATGCGTCGCATCATCAATGGCGCGATTGACTGTTGTCTTATCCGAGTTTATCATACTCGAGATTTAGTTCCTATTACTAGATGAATCATTTACTTAGTTGCACTCCAACATCTGCTATTCATCACCCTGATGGCCTTAACATATACTAACCATGGTTTCATCAAACTATACCGGCCAATAAGGCACTAACATTCTTAATGAACGTTATTTTAAAAATATATCAATATCACTTAGCCTAGGTCACAAAAGACCATCAATGGCATTTAAGGGTTGGACCTAGTCCATCACCTTTTTAACAGGGGATCAAAAAGTCACATCTGTCTTTATTATACTGATGAATTTGGATAGCTTGAAAGTTTGCCATAAGGGTATCAGAAAAGAGCGATTCCTAATAGATATAAAATATCAATCTAGGATTTATTGGAGCATTTTCTAAAGTATCATCGGTCACTTTCTACCTCGCATTAAATGACCGAAGTCTTAATCAGGCGGAGACAACAGTTCTCAACATTTATCATTCATTATAGAATCATATGTGCCAGTATCAAATAAATTTCTGCATAAACTGCTTGATATGGAAAGGTACCTGTTATATAGTTATCATTCTGCACCATCTCTTAGGCGTTCATCTGATTCCTAGGGCAGTTGGTCTTGATATGCCCCTTCTCGTTGCAACCATAACAGGTTACATCTTTCAACTTCTTGCAATCCAGGGTTTTATGTTCCTTAGACTTGCAAATTCCACACGGTAGAGGCTGAGACTCAAATCTGCATTTCCCAAGATGGTATTTCCTACAGGTTTCGCACCTGGTCTTCTTTCCCGACTGCTGGCTGTCTCTCTTAAACCCGGAACTCTTCTTATCTTCAGAATTCCTCTTCCTATCGGAGCGATGAGAATTCTCATCCTCCCTTTTACGCTTTCCATCTTCAGAGGCTTTGGCAGCCTTGTTTCTGACTACATCGAGTGTAAGAGATAGCGACAGATCTGCCGCTGACCTGAATGTAGTAGGTCTTGAAGCCTTAACACTGGCTTTGATTTCTGGGGCTAAACCCCCGATGAAACGAGCAATTCTCTTGGGTTCTTGTGTTACTAGGTAAGGAACCAGTCTGGACAGGGTATTGAAACTGGTGAGGTATGTTTGACAATCTAAGTTTGTCATCACCAATGATAAGAAATCTGATTCGATTCTTTCGACCTCGTGTTGAGGGCAGTAGTTCTCCATAATGAGAGCAACAAACTGTTCCCATGACATGTTGTAAAGTGGGATCTTCCCAGCAGCTTGAATGAGAGCCTTCCACCATGCTAGTGCCTCTCCCTTGAACGATTGGGATACATACTTCACTACATCCCTCTCAGCACAACCGCTGATGTCAACCACCGTGTCCATTTCATCCTACCAGGTCATACAATCTACTGCTCCTTTCTCCCCAGTGAAGTCCCGAGGTTTGCAGGAAACAAAGTATTTATAGGTACAGGACTTGGTATGCGGTTCATTACCGAACACTATCCTCTTGGATGGAACACTGTGTTGACCAGATGAATGTCGATCATCATCCTTCTTTGGTTCTTCTTTCTTAGAGGGCGGTGGCTTGCTGTGTGCCTCCGAATAAGTCTTAGGGTCAGACTTAGAGTGGGGTACAAATGAGGCTTTACTATTAGTCTCACTATACTCCCTAAATTGCTCCTCTACAGCTTTAGATACAGCTGAATCAATCAATGTACGAAGCTCTCCTCTGGTTATATTAATCCTTTCATCATCGCGGTTTTCCAGAGGGTGACTGTTCTCTTCCTTTAACCTAGCCATGTAGCTTTAAATGCTAGATAAAAATCAAACAAGGGCAAGGTTTATACGGAAGCTTTTACAGTTTTATCGTTTTAAACGATTTATTAACCATGGTAATATAAACCACATTGGTTAATTTGTTAGTTATATTTAATTAGCATTTTCATTATAATTTATCCTAGTTATAAAACATTAAGGATATTAAGGTGGCGCAAAGGGCCTAGTCACAAGGACAGTTTTAAATTTACAAGCCATGATTTCAGAGAATCGAGGCATTTAGGTTTGAATCAAATTTCATTACCTTTTTCTTGACAGGGAGTTGTAGGCTACCACTGTCTTTTGTCCCTTAGGACAATAAGTATGGCCCGTATGCATTTCATCACTTATGGATGTTTATAATATGATCATCTTCATTTGATGATATTAGTCAGGATCGCATTGATCATACAAACTATTATGCTTGGACGTAGTCCAACATCTTTAGACGGGGGTCAGAGACCACCACGGTCGTTGTCTTATCTGACAACAAGTTTGGCCCGTAGGCACTTCATCACTAATGGACGATTATTTCAAATAAGGGAATTTAGATTTACCCCCTTTTTAAAAGGTGGCCTGTGTGACTTTAACGATTCACAGTTTACCAAAAATGTTAACATACTTATAGATGTTAACAGGGATTGGAATCCTTTGGATAGGTTTTACCGTCTTGGCCATGTCTGCAATGACATTTAGGCTAGGTTTTACCATCTTGGCCATGTCTGCATTGACATTTAGGCTAGGTTTTACCATCTTGGCCATGTCTGCATTGACATTTAGGCTAGGTTTTACCTTTAAGATTCCTTTAATATTTAATGCAGAACAATCCTAAATTGAAATGTTTAACAAGGATCTGAATCTAATTGTGGAACTACCGTCTTGGCCCTGTCTTAAAATGACACATGAGCTAGGTCTTGTCCTTTTTAGATATTGCCATTTTATTATAATGGTAGATTTTATAATATAGGAATGATATTTTTAATATAATCATTCCTTTAAAATTTGAACAAGTATATGGTTGCCCTAAACGGGACTCCTACAAAAATAACTTGCCCATTCAAGAGCTAATCAGAAAATAACAAAGGAACCAAATAAGGACAAATAAAACGAATTTGAATTTGTCCTATGTTCTCGTCTAGACTCAAGAATGTGCAACTGTGTAACTGAGATTAAACATAAAAGCTAGTGTTTAATTCACTCAGTGTTGGCTCTGATACCAACCTGTCACACCCCGATTTCCACGTGTCACCGGTGGGGAGTATCGTGACGTGGTTGGCAACATAATAGTCAAACAACACAATATATAAATGCACAGCGGAAGCAAAGGATAAATATATTACAATCCGAATATAAAGTAATATCAAGTATTACAACGGAAAGTAAAGGATCCACAGGCGGATCTTAAAACATAAATATTGTTCAACAGACTTTAGACGCCTAGAACTTGCAAGATTCCTTATTAACATCCTGAGCAGCTTCCAGCCTATTACGTACTTGTACTTGTCACTTAGACTTTTGAAAATACGTCAGTTTTCACTGGTAAATACACTCAACTGACTCATTTGAAAAGAGTTTAAGAAAATTGATTTAGATGCACCAGGCACAAATTATTTTGACACTTTGATTAAAATGCACAGAGGCAAAATTAATCTTTTATAACTTGGGACAATCATATTTATAATCTTGTATACAGATTTACATGTTCGTTGTACGTTCAGGGCCCGATGTAGAAACCGAGTCAGATTAACAGACACGCCACAAGTATAGGCCCACAAGAGAGTGAGATACCGTTATTACTTAAGCAACTGTCAGGTGTATGCCTACACCCCGTGCTTAAGACGTGGCCATTTTATAATACAATGATGTCAGGGATATCCGGGACATGGTCATTAACCCCTAAAGGCTTTTATTTCAAACAATACAGATTAAACCGGGTTACCTCAATAATTTAACCACAATAAGATTAAATATTCAATACCCGACCAAGCGATATCATTATACCGTATCCCAAGCCCGTATAGGGAAAATAAGTTAAGAGTATTTACCTGAGCTAGCTCCTGTCTTAAATAGCAAGAATTATAATAACTCAGCCGTATTCACTTAAGTAAGCGTAGGTACAATTTACCGGAAGGCTCTAGTCTGGAATGATGGTATAAATAACCAATTAGAATGCTAACGGGTCTTTAATTAAGCCTAAGCTTAGACCGGCTAGTCTTAAAGAATTATACGGTTCAAACGCATGATTAGGAGAAGACCGGATAGAATGTGATTTAAACCCGAAAAGTTCAGAGACTTGCTTAATATGGGTATTTCATACACATTCTGGATTTTGAGATAAAACTGTTAAGGTTTGACCCGTTTAGGCTAGTTTATGTAAACTAGTTACATAAACCGAACCGAACGCGTAATAAGCGTAACGGGTATACATATGATCCATTTACAGGTTTCCTAAGTTAATATGCTTCATATATGTTGTGACATCAGTAAGATGTCTTTTATTATGCCCGAAACGAATTTAAACACAAACTATGCCCCGTAGGGGTAGTTTGGTCATTTACAAGGTTATAAAAGAGTTTAATTATTTACCTGAGTTACAGGTCTGATGTAATCAGCAAAAATACTTATTTTACCAAGTTATAACAGTAGGGTAAAGTATATATGTGAAATTTATCAATTATAACCAAACTATGCACCGTAGGGGCATTTTGGTAATTTCACATAAGCAGTAAAGCTCAAAACTGAAGTCTGAGTTAAACAACTTTTGCTTACTGTTAAAATATTATAATTTGCCCAAAATATCAGTAGGTATCAACCTTTGTATGTTTAAAAATAGTTCTAGTACATACTATGCGTTAAAAACGCTTAATTAGGCGATTAGAAGCCGTTTCCGGGTTCTATATAGAAATCTGATATTTTTATTATTCCAGAAGGCTTAAAATAATTTATTTATCATATGTGATCAGTAGCAAAAGGTTTGGAGTCGTTTAGATATGTAAAACTCATTTTATGGCCCGTAAGGGCAAAACCGACAATTACCGGATTAAGCCTACGACTATGAGTTATGCTCAGCCTAAAATTAATTAAAAATCTTCAAAAATCCCAAAATAATATATTACATCAGTTGGTATTAAGTTTGATACCAAAAAGTAGGCTTAACTAGGCTATACGCTAATTACGCCGTTTTATTAACATAAAGCTTCTTAATTACGCTAATGAGCATAACTCTCAATCTATATCTCAAACTGATGTCAAACTTTGCATACAAGTTTATATATCAGTAATTAAGGTTTTTAATCTTTTACATTTTCAAAAATCACATTTTAAGGTGAAAAGGGCATAATGGTCAACATATGAGCAATTAACGGAATCATGCGTATTAATTGGTTAACTAATGAACCATGGTGTATAATCACAGAGGGTTATACTAGCATGTAACCTGGTCCAAATGAAGCTCTTAGGTATTTCTAAATCATACCAAAACGGGTCAGAACTGAAGTCAAAGCAAAAGTCAAAGCTTTGTGACTTTCGATTCCGAACTGGGTCTAAACAGTAAATTGTCGGGTTGAACATGTTTAGACATGTCCTTACACTAATTACCAAGTTATATTAATGATCAAACAGGTTGTATATGTTCTACATTGCTAATTATGCATAAATTAGAATTTAAGTATCCTGTTGACTTTTTCTTAGCAAGTTTGACCCGACATTTGACCTAGTTAGAGTGGGAATCAGGGGGAACCCTTTTGAGGGTTTATTACCCACATAATTACCAACTTATAACTACTTTCACTTCGACTAATCACTGGACTAACAATGATTAATCGTTAAGTCAACCGTTAATTACGACGGTTTGACTTTTAAGCTAAAACTAAGCTATAACTTAATTAAGAAAGGATTAGTAAACTTACTGAGTCCTATGCACGAAATGTGATCACTTAAGAGAATTCCTTGGCTCCAGAAATGCTCCAAATGTGCAGATGAAGGTGTGAGGGACTTGTAGCAACTCATGGCCTTTATATAGTGTTTTAAACACCACAAATTGTTGACAAGCAAGTCTAGCACTGACCACAAATCACTAACATGTGTCCCTAGTGCTTAGGGGGTGCCTAGGGGTCGCCCACAATGCAAAAAGATCGATTAAAGGTCGGATATGTGCGAAAACAGGAAGCTGTTCGCATTTTCTGCATCTGACGTCCTGACGCGGCCCGCGTAAGGTTTCATTAACCTTTACGCGGCCCGCCTGACCCCTGTAAACAGATTTTTCATTTTCTGTTTTCCACATCTTGCCCCTTGGCTCTTCGAAAGGTCAACCAAGCTTATATTTTGCAATTTGACCCCTTATTATTTACCTACAAGGGCTTTAGGACTTATACCCACTTTGCCAAGTCCCTGGACACTTCTGGTTAACCCGAAAAGTCATAACTTTCAACGTTAACGCTTTAACCCCTCGCTTACGAATTTGATCATAACTTTCTCATACGATAACGAAACTTTATGAAATTTATATCGTGCATTCTAGTGAGCATACTTAACTGTTACAAAGCTTCGGGTTTGTCAAAAAGTCACTCAGAGGTATAACTTAAACATGTTGACACATTTAACCCCTGTAGTTTGTAATCTCTCACTTTTAGCTTCGTATGATCCATGATTTATTCGTTTGATGCTATAAACATCGTGTAGGGTTAATGTACAATATATTTATTCACTGTTGACATTTAGAACTCGTATTTTCATATGCTTTTCAAGTTTGTCAACTTTAGTCCCTTTAGAACATTCTTTCACACGTTCAAGCATATGACACGTGTCAACACATTATAGGACGTGAATTTTTTTCGAGGTGTTACAGATGGAGTTAGACATTTTAAGAACAATTGATTTGTGCTTCAACTTTTGCAAACTGACTGTTGAAAGAATATATGAAAGAAGATGATTAGTTCAAATGTTATTAAAACTATCACACGAAATCAAGTTCTTAAAACATATTTCAATCTAAATGAATGTTTTGAAATATTTATTGCGTTTTTGAAAATTGCAAGATCGGATTCATCATTATTCTTTACCGAAAACTAAATCAGACTTAATCTAACGCCATAGATTGGCTTTGTTATTCCAACGAACAAATTGCACACACATTATGATCAAGTAACACAACTAAAACAAAGCAAAATTAGACTTGGATTGAGTGGATATCATTATAAGATCTCACGTGACAAATGTACTATTTTCCTAAAAAATTTCTTCATTGACAGATTTATTTAAATTAAACTAAAATCGTCTCTCACTCGGGTTAGATTCGATGAGTGGTGGTGGTCGAGCTACTAGTCACGATCTGAAAACTTTGGCGGGGAGGAAGAGACCATAGAGGGATGTGTGTGTGTGAGAGAGAATGATGAGATGACAGAGGAGAAAGATAAGACATTGGTGTAGGGTGGTGGCGGAGCTGGTTGTGGCCGGCGGTTGGTGGTGGTGTTTGGTTGAAGAAGATGGTGTTGATGAGTAAACCTTAATGAAAATGTATCAAAGGACAAAAATGCCACTCACTTAATGCTAAAAAATTGACGAGGTTAGTTAAATGGATGGCAATGACAAGGTTTTGAAACCAAGAGGACCTAGATGTAAGAAAACAAATTATTGGATGAAAGTGATAATTTTAACCAAGCCACATGGATGAAAATGACAATATACTCAATATATTATTTTGACACTAAGATATATTGTTAAGGGTGTTAAATTGTGCTATGTACTATCTTAAAACTATATGCGAGGAAGTAGATATCAGAGCATATTATATAATGGGTTTGTTTTGTTGGGCATCCACCTGTCTCATTTTATTCAACTACCTCCTATAAAGGGAAGGTAACCCCATTGTAAGAGATTTTTTTTTCTCCCCCTCGTATATCCCCGATATCTCTTTTACTATGTTTTCTTATTTCTCATAAATATAACATATTTTACAGATATACATCAACACGCACACATATACCATTATATGGATACTTATATGCACTGTTGTAGAAATCGGCCTAGGCGGCCGATTAATCGCCGCCTAGGCGCTAGGCGCTAGTCTACTGATTAATTTTAACCTAGTCGGTCAATTAATCGGTAATCGGTCCTAGGCGGTCTTAGGCGGCCCTAGGCGGTCCTAGGCGGTCCTAGGCGGTCAAAAATCGGATTAATCGGCCTATAATTAATCGGTCAAAATCGGACAAAATCGGTCCTAGGCGGTCAGAATTGGTCAAAATCAGTCAAAATCGAACCATACTATCTGAAACTTGAAGTATTTATGTGAATTTTGAAGTATTATTTTTATATTATTGGGTATATATATATAATTTTGAAAAAATACATATAAAAATCCCATTCCGATTAATCCCGATTAATCCCTAGGCTGTACCTCACCGCCTGACTAGCGCCTAACGCCTTCTACAACACTGCTTATATGATAACTTAACCGTCGTCGGGTGGTCCAAACTCTGTACCACGATGAATACTTTAAAAAAAATCATCAAGACCAACTTGACGAATTTATGCTTCAATATATGCCATGCATTTGGTGTTGATAATAAGCTTAATTCAATATATACACACACACACACATACGTGTGTGTGTTTGTATTATGACATTAGTTAGTGTATGTGTATTTATGTAATTATGGTTTATTTAGGCTTAGGATACCAATGACAACGTTGATGGTTGTAATGTTTGTTGTTAGTGCCGTTAGACAGTTTCCTACCTAATTCAACTATCATCAACCATCATATCGACATGTAGATACATGATGTCTTCTGCAACAATGAAGATCACTAAGATAATACATTATCCATTTGATCTTTTGTTTCAGTTAAGTGTTCATTTGATCTATGATACTTTAATTTGCGTGCTCTGTTTTTCGTTTTATACTAAACTAAGAGTGCGAGAGCGTGTTGTTTCAATTGTCTGCCACAAAATTAGGGATGATCATTATTCACATATGTGAATTTTTATTCTTTATTCGTAAGCCTTTCTATTGAAATATTGTATTTCTTTTTAAGTTTCTTTTATCCGAAGACTTAAAGAATTGCAAGGTAAATTGTTGAACCTTCATCCAACAACCTTAATGTTTGGAAGACCCATTCTGATGACTATAATAACAATTGAATGGTTAATTTTAATTTGAATATTCTTATTCTTAGTTAACAACTTTCGGAAAAAGGAAAGTAGTTATTTATATTCCTTTCATATTAAATGATTGGAATCATTCATTCCCTTGTGCCCACTCATGTAACCAAAGATTAGCATGTCATAATGAGGATACTTGGACCACCACTCACCAAAATGAGCCATTGAAGAACATCTACTCACTTTTAACTCCAAATATTTTTCACACTCATGTAACCAAAATCATTTGCTTTGTTAATTTCTTATGTTTGAGCTTTTCCCACCAATAAAGGTATTCCCACTGTTTCGAACCAATTTGCTTTATAATTTATAGAAATAATATTACTCCACTTTAGAGGGTTTCTAACCCACAATTTAAGATAACTCCACTCCATATACATGGCTCTCAGCGCCTAAAGATAACTCCACTCTATGTATACGAAAGTTTTCTTTCTTTAATATTGTATTCGATTGCACTTATCAAAGGGTTAAAAAACTTGTTGATAAAAGAGAAGGATTTTAGATATGGGTCACTATATCTATGTATCCAAAAAAAGTCATTCATTTGCATATGGTTTAACGATCACAACAAATAACAAGAAGGTAAGTACTTGTTAAACTATATTATAATTTTTTTTTCATTTGCATATGGTTTAACGATCATAACAAATAACTAATTTAATTTTTTCATTAACAAACTCATACACTTAAACGATATACCTGTCTCATTGAGAACTTGAATTATCTAGAACTTAAGCTATCAAACATTTTGATTGAAACACTCTAGATATACATGCCGCTAGATTAAAAACATCTTGGAAAGATTGCTTGGCAAAAGTGGTTTTATTGAATATATATTTGTTTTATCATGTGTTTTTCTTTTATTTATTATTTTTATACATTATATCATGTTATTAAAATCTATTATTATTATTATTATAGTTTTTGATGATATAAAATAATACTTAATATATAGTTATAAATTTATTACATAGTAATAACTAGTGAAATTATCACGTGCGTTGCATGCAAATTTGGTAAGTATCGCTACACTTTATTACGGCATCGACACTCGGTATAACATCCGAAAAAGATAAAAGTGAATTTCGGCATTGGTACCGTAGGTCATGGGTCGTAGACTATGTATCTTGTCTTCTTGTATAGTTTGTTGGTTATTTATATAAGGAGTAAACCTCAAATTGCATCCCTCTGGTAAACTTTGGTTGAAACATTGAGTCCATATTTTGAAAAAAAATGGATGTTTGAGTCCTCAGCATTTCCAATCAAATCAGTGTACCCCCTCTGTCATCTCTCTGTCCATTCCACTGTTACCCCATGGGTTAAATTATGTTTTTACCGTTGAAGCTTTATTATAACCTAAATATTCCCCCAATTGACTTCAGTCTTAATTTTCAATTGTAATTGTTACCATATTCAATCTTCATCTTCAATCAACAATATCTCGTAGTTTATCTTCAAGCTTTGCAAAATCGACCTCTAAGAGCTACGAAGCTTCTGAAGGCAATGCTCTTGTGGTGCTGCAATTGTGTATCGCACATCAAAGACTGATGCCAATCCTGACCGTTGTTTCCTATGCTATGTAAGTTTTGTATTTTTTGCAATTGTTTATAGTTGATTTGTTGTTCTATAGGTTGTGGTCTATTTAAGTCACTTAATTTCACCTGCAGTCTTGTTTAATCGATCCACAATATTATTAAGTGCAAGTTGTGTGTCGTACAGGTTATGGGATCTTGTGTATGATCATAGGTTTAGATGTTATTTAAATGTTCTTGGAGTGTGTAATTTAAGTTGCATAATTTACCATGTGTGATTACAGACGGTCAGTGATTTCTTCGATGGGCTGATACATTTCATTGTCAAAGATATGACGGGAGTTAGACTATGCCTAGAAGTTTTGGAAAAAGGAATGGGATTACAACATTCAACTCGAAGAGGTGGAAAATTGGTACCACAATCCAAATGAAGGGAATAATGATTCTGATTTGGATTGGTTATGTGTTGATGATTGTCACTGGAAATAAGTTTGTAATGACTATTTGTAATGTTTGACTTTTATTTGTCCCAGTGTCTTTCTTTGGCTTGTAATGAATTAGTATACTAATGAAGATGTTATGTTTGAATTTTTATTGTTTAACATACATTTGACCTAAGGGTCTTGATTACTTGTGTTTGGCACAACAGAAACAACAAATTCAATAACTTGTGTTTAGTACAACAGTCAAACATACTAAAAATCATAAAACATAGTCACCATCATTAAACATTTTCATAATCATATCCAACATTGTCTTGAGATAGCCTTAGACATGCCTACATGATAACAACAACAAGCAAACATTGTCTTAAACAATCACACACAATGAAAAAACACAGAAAACATTGTCTTAAACAGTTAAACATATTGACTTGGCATTCATTCACCTTGAGTTTCGGTTTGTGATTCTTGTGTAGCAGCAGATTGGGAACCCTCATTTCAACATTGACCTTTGCAACTTCTGCAGTTGTGGCCTAGGTTTCCACATTTGCTGCACTTTGTGGTAGTGGCCTTTCTGGATATCTTGCCTCCTGTTGAAAACACTGCCTCAACCTTAACCTCATCCTCTCCAAATGCCTTTCTCCTCTTTTTTGGGCCTACGAACCTATAAACAAAATTGACTATTAAATTTCAATCAACTTCAATATTAGACAAACAACAGATCCAAATCATACTCGCTTGTGATGTTTGGGTAGGTTAAGAGTTTTTGGACACTGAGGTGGACTCTACAATTCTACTCCACATATTGGTTCAATGTAATTGTCAGATACGTTTTTTCACATTACTAACCAATACACCTCAGAAAGCCACTACTTTGGAACTCCAGCCCTAATACCATTTGTAGACATGTCCCAGATAGATGCTATTGCATGTTTATAAAGTGTGCCAGTTAAATCCCACTTCCCGCATGAACAAGTTTTATCACTTACATTCACCACACACTAGGACCTTAGTCCAGTCACCTATATACATAATTCCCAAGTTAACTTCATATTGTATAATGTTCTATAAGCATAAGGTTATTTTAAAGAGGGTTACCTGATATTTGTTAGCATGCACCATTAGAACAAACATTTGTGATGCTTGTTCTTTTATCTCATCAAACACGTCTGTCACATGGGGTGTCAAAGGACCAACAAATTTTGCTTGTATTTTCCTGATATTAACAACTCTCTTAGTCATGTATTCCCTTATGTATTCTAAGCAGGTTATCACAGGCCTGCCTCTTGCTCCAATCAGTTGTCTGTTAAACGCTTCACATATATTGTTCAATAGCATATCACATTTTGCCCTTTCAGAGAAGTAAGCTCTTGACTAAGTATTGGCTGGAATCTGTTTAGCCATGCATATAGAGCTGGCTCTTTTACCTTACTTTCATCCATAACAGTGTTAAAATAAGGCATTGATGTTTTAGAAGCTGCACCACATAACATATTTTTCTAGACATCTTACATCCATTGTTTTTTCATGTTTTGATGGATGTGTCTTAGACAATATCTGTGCTCAACCAGAGGGAATGCTTTTTTCATTGCTAGAATTAGGCCCTGCATTTACCGTAACCGTATTAGTGAAATTGGAAATCCTTACACAATGATGGAATTATTATAAAAATGCTGATACAATTGTAATACCTTTTGCATGTCACTCATAAAAGTGAAATTGGAATTGACAGTCCAGTTAAGATCATCTCTAATTATTTCCAAGAACCATTTCCAAGATTGAAAAGTTTCAGCCTCAACTAGTGCATACGCAACTGGATAAATACCATTATTCCCATCCACTCCAACAAGAGTCAAATTCTGTCTTTCATAAAACAGCCATCTAAATCCAACAGATCTCTACCACACAGATTACATCTTGTCTTCATGGTGGCAAAACAAATATAGATTCTTCTGAATTGCCTAGTAGGACTACAAGGGTTACTACATAGTTCCACTTCTGCTCCCAGGGTTTGCTTTTAGCAATTCATCACAATATGACCTAAGTAATGAATACTACTCATTATAATCACCGATTATCTTAATTGTAGAAATCCTTTTGGCTCTAAATATCTTCTGAGCAAACACATTGATCTGGTGTTTCTTTTCAAATCGAATCTTGAATAGCCTGCATGGGCATTTCAGGGTTGCTCTCAATTAGGGGTTGAATCTCCTTTGCTATAGAGATCATAGTGTACATATGAATTTCTCTGCTTTGAAGACACTGATGTTGATGATGAACTGTCTTCACACATCACTTATCTTTGCTTGTTTTCCTAGAGATTTAAACTACCCATGGACAAGTGGGCTTACTGTGCCTTTTATCACGTTTTTGGCCTAGCCCCCTCAATTTGCTATTTTCCCCCTGAGAATATAAGCGTAAACCTAGACTTGGATTAGTACCCAAACACACAACCATATACCTTAAATTCTCATTCTTCAAAATAAATTTGTCTCTTAGATTTAAGAGCATATGATTTCACCATCTCATTCAGCTTCTTCTTATCATCAATCAATTGACCACCAAAAAATGGAACATATGATGAATCACTAATTTTTCTCCATTTTATTTTTGATTCTAGTATTTTTGGTAACTTTGGCTAAAACAGGTGTATTGTCATGTGATTCACTTCCAAAGTTCTCAAAGTCAACATTAATACCTTCCTTATCACCATGATCCTCATCACTTGAATACTCAAGGCCCTCACGGTAAACTCTACATTAGACTTAAAATGCCTCATGTCTACATCAACATCCACCAATAGATTGCTTTCTTCAACAAGCTCATATTTAGGATCAACTGAATCTGTATACTCACATGATCCACCATCACTGCATTTAGCATGACTTTCATTTTCAACTTCATTTTCATTATCAGTTTCTTTTTCTGTTGCATGTTCAGTTGCATTCCTTAAAGAAAGATCATTTTGTGGTGCAATGAACTTGGATGTCTCAAATCCATTGCTATAAGGAACTAGAACAATATCTTTAGATGGAGCATTATCATCATTCAGATCATCTAATGAATGCAACATGAATGATGATTGCCAATGTTCAACATATATATCAATTATTCTAACACCTTTACGAACATGATGATGAAACATAACTTCTAAGTCATTCTCACTACTCAACATTCTGAGACCAAAATCCAAACAAAAATAAGGTTCCTTAAAATGAAAGTAGAAAACCATGTCACAATCATATTCAAAATTGCTTTAGCATCTCCTCTAAAATATCCATTTCAAGTTGATTAATGTCTACACTATCAATGAAGTTTATCTTCCCATTTACATATTCCCTAGACGGATTTCAGTAAACTTACCTCCATGATGAACCTTTAGTTTGCAATATGTGGGCATATCATCTGTAAACAAAGAACAGACAACAATGTAAACAATACGAACTTTAACTTCAGGATAAAAAACCATCATGTAAGTTACTTTTGGGTGTTGCTAAATGCACTCCCATTTTTTTTACTTGATTGATTACCCAGTTTGAAGACAGTTTTTATGTACTTAGTTTTTTTGGGTGTTGCTAAATGCACTCCCATTTTTTTAATTTTACTGGTTGCAATCCCCCCTGAATTTGTAAATAAATATAATCAACCCCTGTATTTTCTATTTTTTGAAAATTTGTATTAGGAAATTCCCTATTTTTTCTTGGGGTTTATTTATTTGTCATAATTTGAATATTTAGATATACCTGTGAATACATAACGATTCTATTGAAGAAAAAAAAACCTGCACTGATTGAAAGAAGGAGATTAAGAGAGAGCTTAAAGAAACATTTTTTTTCAACTTTGATTTTCATCATAGTTTTAATTGGTTGAGTGTTCTTGGTATGTATTCTAACTAAAAGATCAACTATATTCTTTTGATTTGGAAAACGTCTCTCATCTGCAAAATTCCTCTGGCAAATTCATCAAAAGTGTTCGTCACCTTTTTCAAAAAGATGATTATCGATATGGATATTAATTCTCATGAATAGAATAATTACCAAAAAATAAGAAATAAGGTATCAACCAATTACACAGCAAGTATTGAATTTGGAGAACAATTATGCATATATGGGTCTTTTTTGAGAAAGAAGATCAGTAGTAGGTGTATCGATATTCTTAAAAGGTGGAGATTGATAAGAGATGAATTAGGGAAATAAATGATCTAATAAATTTTAATCAAAATTACGTCGTTTTGATGGGTTTCGCATCTAAGTTATATATATAGATATTAATATGTTATATATTATGTATTATATTTATGTATATGTTGGAAATTGCTTTCGGGTTTATAACAACCCTCCTATTAATATTTTGGACACCCTAAATGTCCCTAAATATACCACGTACGTGAGAACCGGACCCGGAATAACCCTATACTTGTGAAAATCAACAAAAACCAAGTTTGGAAGTCGCTCGCGAGCCGCGACGGAGACCCTTTGGTCTGTCGCGGGCACGACGGCCTGATTCTTATCCGGACACGTTGAGTGCCACGTGGCAGACACGTGGCAAGACTAGTCTGCTAACTAGTCAAAGCTATGGCCGCCTTAGAGGCTCTCGCGGGCCGCAAAAGCCTAGGCTTTGGCTGTCGCGGGGCGCGACAGACCCCCGAATCAGCCTATAAATGGAGGTCTCGAGCTCATTTGTTCAGTCATTCAATTCCTGATTCTCTCTCTAAATTCTCTAGTAGTAGAACTTCTGCCCGAGCATAATACCCAATATTTAGCGAAACTTTGCCTCGTTGTAAGTACTATAACCCTGCTATTACCCTACACGATCGATTTAGAATTCCGTAATGCATGCCGGCTCTGCCCGACTCAGTCATTGGAATTCTGTCTCGTTTGTACACCCGATTAATTTAGAATTTCCGTAATGCATGTCGGCTCTGCCCGACTCAGTCATTGGAATTCCGTCTCGAGTTGTACGGTTAAATTGAATTGGGTTATTTTACTAACACGTGTGCATTATTTGATTTAATAGATAATAACTAGAAGATTATCAGGAAGCCTTAGTATTATCTAAACCTGCAAAGTGAGTACATCTTGCTTTTTCTCACTATTTGTGAGTACGTTCTCTTTTTATAAATCTTTTTGTGAGTCAAAATGTTTACCAAAACCTCAAATGTTTTAACTTATACTTAACAGTAATTGAGTATTTGTGATTCTACAATTACTGCCGGTATGTTGGGGTTTTGTATAAAAAATGTGGAAAAATGTTATCATTGGACAAAGAGTTAGCCAATGGATAATATGACCCACAAGTCAGGGTTTGACAGTACTGATTGAGTAATTGATTAGATATAAACAAATGTAATTGCGGGTTGCCCTCAATTCTGTTAAAGTATTAAAACTGTTTTGATTAAACAGAGATGCACTCACCGGTATTTCTTGCTGACAAAATGTTTTTAAAACGCGTTTCAGGTAACGTAATGTGAAAGCCCAATAGAAGCCAGCTGGAGAGCACTGAAGGCTTAGAATAGTGGCTATAAAAGTTACTTAAATAAACAATACATTTTGTTTTCAATAATTAGGGTTTATCCCAATCAATGTATTATCAAATGAACTTGGGTTTTATCCCCATAAATTATTCTTATAAAAGTTTGGTGTTTTTTCTGATAAAAATATTTCCTAACTACGGTTCTGATGTATTCCGCTGCCAAATTAATAAACACCGATACCACCCACTCTGAGGCTCGTGGCCGCCCGCTCCCGGGTAGGGGTCGGGGGTTGCGACAGGGTTTGTCTTTGATACGATTTATCACAGTTTGACATCAAGGGTTATACAAAAAGATGTCTGCATTTTCTACCAATCAGGTATACATTTTTTTAAAGGATTATAAGCTTGTATTTTTATTTACATAACGTTTGTAGTCATATGTCCCGACTATAATATTTGTTTATTATTAGGCATTCAAGTCTCGTGAAGAGATGATTAAATGGGTTCAAAACACCGCACGTGCTGTTGACCATGTTATCGTCATTAAAAGATCACAAAAAAGCCAAGTGGCTGTTGTAAAGTCATACTAATGTGTGAACGTGGTGGAGCGTATAGGCCCATTAAAGGTACAAGTAAAGCAACTGGCACCAAAAGAATTAATTGTCCATTTGAATTGATCGGGGCATATACAAAAGAGAACGATTCTTGGAAGTTAAATATGGTACGCGATCAACATAATCATCTACCTGCACAACATATGGATGGGCATGCGTTCGTAGAGCGATTTTCATGTAACGAGTTTCAATTTGTGGCAGATTTGACGAAGAAGCATGTGACACCATGAGATATTCTCGGTATCATAAAGGAGCAGAATGAAGATGATACTCTACGCTTAAAACTGTATACAATGCACACAACAAAATTCGAAAGACAACCCATAAAGGAAAAAGTCCAATGCAGGTTGTTATGTCTCATTTAAATGAAAAAAATATTATACTCATTATACTTCTATCAATAGGTATTTTAAATGAGTTGGAAATATTATTCTTCACTTATCCGACAACGCTAGACTTATTGCGTGCATTCCCAGATGTGATGCTTATGGATGCCACGTATAAGACAAACAAGTATAATATACATTTTCTTGAAATTGTTGGTGTAACTTCTACCAGCAAGACATTTTCTATAGCTTTTGCGTTTATGCATAAAGAAACAAAGGATGTCTACTTGTGGGTATTAAACTGCTTAAGTCAATTCTAGATAACTGAATGCAACCACGCGTTTTAGTTACAGACAGAGATTTCGCACTCATGAATGCATGCCAACAATTTTTTCCGAATGCTACCCGATTACTTTGTAGATTTCACATTTCTCAAAGCATATTTAGGAATTACAAGTCATATTTCAAGGCGCAACATAAGTGGGAGTCTTTTACTGGAATGTGGAGTTCGCTAATTGAGTCTCAAACTTTGACATCATACAAGGAAAAATACAAAGAACTTCAATCAATGTTGATCAAACATCCAGGTATTTATTATTGTTTTTATTATTATTGATGTTGTTGTCGGTGGTGTTTTATTTATTAGTGTCCTCGTCATCATCTTACAGGTGTCTTACATTACCTGGAAAATACTTGGTTGGATAATGACAAAGAACTATTTGTCTCCGTTTTGACTGATAAATGCTTACATTTTAGAAATCAGACAACCAACAGAGTTGAGAGCCAACTTGCAAAGCTAAAAGTATACTTGAATTCAACAAGTTCTAGCCTAGATAAGTTTGTTGGTTGCGTTGATGACATTGTGAATTCACAATATACATCAATTAAGCAAGTTTCCAAAAGAGTAAGAATACACTAAAGCATAAACATAATTTACCAGTTTTGAAACTACTACGTGGTTCTTTTTCTCATAACGCATTGGATATAATAGTGGAAGAGAGCAAGTTAAACTCTTCTAATTGTGGTTGTCAAGTTCGTAAGAGTTGTGGATTACCATGTGCTTGCTTAGTTTCAACACATGTGAAAGAAGGTTAGTCAATTCCACCAGAATAGCTCGATTTATTTTTAAATATATATTCACTCTACCGAACAGTCTTTGGAGTAGCAACCGAAGTGACGTTGCAGCAGACTGGAAAGTTATGTACAGTTCTCGTATAAATCGGTATAAGGAGCTAAAAAATCCTAATCCAGACCGAACTGCACAATATGTTGGTTAAACTTTAGTTGTTATTTTTTTCGGTTAAACTTTATTTGTTTTAGTTAAATCTCAACTTTAATTTGTTTTGGTTAACCTTTTTTTTTAATGTGTTACTCATTTGTTTTAAACGAAATGAACTCATCATAGTCTTAATCTTATTTTTTTGAAGTATCGATTCATAAATGTTATATTTCAATTCAATTAATGATTGTATTGTTGGTGCATTTATGTGTCTGTAACTTTGTCTTGTTTACGTTGTATGTTATTTAGTCTTTTGTTATCGAGTCTGTAAGTTCCGTCAAGTCTACATAGTCGGATATCCTCCTATCCTACTTAGTATGACATTTTGTCTTTGTATTTGTAAGGTTTGTTAAACACATGCTTGTGTGCATAGTGTTTAACTATAGTTAGTGGTTTCTTATGTCTTCTATTAACTTAGTTATCTACTGTCCTTGTTTAGTGTTTGACGAAGGTTCTATCTTTGTCAAACCCCAGCTTGGAGAACCTTCAAGCTTCGTCATTGTTTGTGTGTGACGAAGGTTCTATCTTCGTCATACATTAACCTTCGTCTATCAAGGTTCGTCCCTGAACATTATATATAGCTTGGTATGTTTTACAGTTAAGGCATGAGAGCATAGAGAGACTACTACTGACAGTTTATCGTTCAAGCATTGTGTGTATATGTTTGGTGTTGTTCTCGTCCTTTTAATCTAAAGTGAATCTTTGGTTATCTTGTCACACCCCCAAAATACCACATGCGGAAACCCCCGCGAGGCGTGTGACGTACCATGATCCAAGCCACCAATTACATTGAACTCATGAATATAATTAAATAAAACTTTCATTCATTAACGTAAAGTGTTACAAACATCTCATATCATTTATTGAATACAGCGGAAGCATAACTCACTGTTAAGGGTTTCGTAAACCATGTGTACATAAACCATTAAGCTTGTGTTGCCAGGTATCTCGACCCATGACCACTCCAGCATCCCCAGACAGTAAGTCCCAGTGTTATAACCCTACAGACCTGCAAGCATGCAGACAAGTGTGTCAGACGACGCTGGTGAGTTCAAAGTTTTGTTTACGAGTTTAGTTACCAGATGTGAGTATAAAACAGTTCAACGATTTGATTTGATGTTGTTATTAACTCGATTATCGCAAATGGCTACAAGATGTGTTTGCCCAACCCCAATGCCTCTATCAAAGCATTGGTCAAGTGGTCAAGGTAATTAGTTCACGCCCGTCCTCCCCGGTACGGTGTGAGGGTGCCAAACCTAATAGCGCTATCAACTAATAACCTCGTTGCCTCCCCGGAAACTATCGATAGATGTAAGGGGTCTTATATGATAGAAATGAGTATAATAACAAACATCCCAATAACCTGACATTCCTCCCCGGAACGTTACCCGATATCCCTCCCCGGGATGCATGCTTGGAAAAAGAGCAGTGAACTCACGTTAGGTTTCTCGGTATTTAACGAGTTACTTTACCCGTTCCAAGTTGGTCAACCATACCCTACCGTGGTTACCAAAGACAGTCAGTTTCATGTACACATATTTCACGCATTCGTCATACACGTTTCATAAGTTGCATGCAAGCAAAACATACATCGTTATGCAAGTCGTAACTGGAAATCATTCAACAATCCATATTGTTATATAACAAGTATTTGGATCAAATGCAAATTCACATTATCAGTTCATACAAACACATAACATTTATTCGTAACAGTTCATCATCATCATGAAATCAAATAGTAAGCATTGATGTCCCATGCTAGCTTTTCGTCACAAGTTCACACTTCAAGAAAAGGAATACTTAACGGCCTTAACTTTGCTAAGTCAAATCCATTCATGCGGTCCAATCAATTAACTAACATCAATTTAAGACAGTCCACTAAGGGCATCGGCCCACTATTGAAAATGTGGTCCAATTATAGATCCTTGTTGTCAGACGGTGCATTGGAAATCAATTACATTCACATGTTATTAAATGGTCAAAGTTTATTGATAATGATGATCACATGCACACTTGAATTACTATACTACTGTTCTGACGACATTATAAGCATATGCACATGTTTTGATTTTGATTTAGACTACAAATACACACCCACATGGGCCGCCACTAACTACCTATATATTTATATATATGTGTCGGTTCATGAAGCAGCTTCACATCCCTAGTATCCTTAGTCATCACTGACATATTCAACAGGTGGCAACCTTGTGTTTTATTAACATGCAAAATGCAAATCACAGTCTACTCATAAAGTTCCGAAACATTAAAGCTGTTCACTGGTTTGCATGTGATGAAACTCTAACTTTCGTCATGAAGATGTATGTGATGAAAATCCAGGTTTCGTCGGCATGGGAGTGATGAAACTCCACATGTTTTGTCGGAACCTCACATGGCGAAACATCTCTATATGTTTCGTCGAGACCTTTCATGGCGAAACATCACTATATGTTTCGTCGGAGATTAGTTGCAGGTTTCTATCATCAACCCCTCCCTACCTACTTGCAAACATAATTCACTATCTTATTCACCTCCCAATCAGATCGATCAACAGAACCATCTCAAAAATTGAATAGCAATTCATTGTCTATCAATATACTACCACTATTAGCTCTGATTACAAACATAAGCATTAGGTTTAGGGATTCAACCACACAAGGATTTTCCATCACATTGATAACATATAATCCTATCTAACCATTAGGTTAACGTAACAAATTCACCAGAACTTCGCTATCATGCATCACTAATCAATTTCATCATTCAAGTTATCACACAAACATCATTACTACAATCCGTACATAAATCACGTGTAGCCGAGAACGATTAACTAAATCAGAAATAATATGATTACTAACCGAGGAAAAATATGCTAGAACCAGGAGAAGGATGCTTCGAAAAGAGGGCATTGTCATGTTCAAGGAGATGTCACAATGGGACTTAGAACCATGGAACTGCCATCGAGTGTGAGAGGAGCCTAGGGTTTTGTGATAGTTTCTAAGGCCATATAATGCTCATCATGCAGCCTTGTTTTACACGAGTTGGGCTTGGGTCGCTACTGGGCCTGATTTGGTGTGTGGACCAAGGTTTATATGATATAAAATGCAGAGAGTGCGTGGCTCGGTGAGAGTGTGAGATCCGGTTCCTTTGTATAGTTCACATAGTAAATAAACAAGTTCACAAAATACGCGATCAACTTCATATGATAAACAAAACAACTCTTCTTCATTAGATAACGATCATGCGTGTGCTTCACATAGCGTGCAAATAAACCTTAACAATACCGGCTACGAGGTTGTGAAAGTAGGTGATACTAACCTTGAAAGTTCGGGTTGTCACATCATCCCCAACTTGAAAGAAATTTCATCCCAAAATTTGATAAGTAATCCAAGGCAGCAAAAAGTTAGGTCAGGATGGCTGTGGATTTTCCTTGGGTACCACATCATCCCCAACTTGAAAGGGAATTTCGTCCCGAAATTCACCAATGACAGCAACAGCTGATTTAACCCTTTGAACAATTGAGGATACAAGAGCTTTAACAGGTCTTTACATCCCTACGTGAACTCCGGTTCACGTCTTGAGTTCCAACGAACTCCCTCGATAGGATTTTGACTATGACAATGAACCTTGACTTCCTGATCCATGTTTTCGATAGATTCTTCAACAATCGTAGCCTTTCATCAACCTTAGGCTCTAGTAAAGGTATCGCAAGTGTTGCATCCGACAAACACTGCCCTAGATTCGAGACATAACTGTTGGTGCATATGTCTGTTGACTTCATCTTGTATCGAGTCTTGTGTCTAGATTGGATAGATTGGAGCTCAGTAGGCCAGTTGATAGGGTTTTAGAGTTATTGGACCATTTCGCACGAAATTGCAGAAGCCATTTCGTACGAAATGAACATTGTCCATTTCGCACGAAATGGATTCTAGTCATTCCGCGCGAAATGGCTCGCCTATAAATACCCGAGCTTGCATTTCGTTTGTAACAGTTTCGGATTCCAGAGCCAAAGTGCTGCTGAAGTGTCGTTTGATTTGTAACGCTTTCAAATCAATATAACAAGACAATTAAAGTGATTCTGTGTGTAAATCAAGCTGATTCAAAGTCGATACATTAGTTGTCGCCTCTCGTATTGATTAGAACTCTTCTGAACGACTCGTTTTGGTCGTGCAAACGATCCTACAAGTGGTATCTGAGCTTAGGAGGAAGAGTTCTTACCAAATCAGCCTGATTTCACCAAAATTTCTGACTTCTACACCTTCTTTTTCAAAATTAACAAGATTTTACGGTTAAAATGAATTAAATTTTACATATAACGTGTGAAACACTGTTTTAAACAATCCTTGAAAGAATTAGACCTAAAATCGACCTAAAACCTGATCAATTTGACTAAAATCTGCCCGATAGTGTGACGTCAGCACCATTTCACATGAAATAGCCCATTTCGTGTGAATCAGATCACCCATTTCGCACCAAAGTTGCTCATTTCGCTTGAAAACAGTTCATTTTGCTTGAAAGGTCCACCAAGAATCTTCATTTTGCATGAATTGGTAACCCATTTCGTTTGAAAGTGCCATTTCTCTTGAACAAGGTCATTTCGCACCAGAGGGTCATTTCGTACCAAAGTCCATTTCACGCCAAAGGTCCATTCCGCACCAAAAGTCATTCCGCATCAAAGTGGTTCATTTCGTTTGAGATTCCATTTTGTTTGAACATTGTGATTTTGTGAAAAATTTTACCGAGACATGGAAGAAGAGTTTTATAACGCGTTTGCTACTACTCCAGCTGCCACAGTCACAGCCGCAGAAACAATTGAAATCGAAAATGAAACGGGAACGTCTCAAAAGCCTCCAAAGCTTATGTACATCGAAGATTTTAAAGGATGGCAAAATCGTTTTGAAAACTGGGTGCAAGCTTATAAGTTTGATGCATGGTGTTCATTAGATGTAGATTACGTTAAACCAAGAGATGAACGTGGAATTGAAAAAGCTTTAAGTGACTATTCAGCGGGCGAAAAATTAAAATACACCAGTGAAAAAATGATGATTAGCCTTCTCCAACAATCAGTAAAAGAAGATATTTTCGTGTTGCTTCAACATGAGGAAACTGTTAGATCAATTTGGTTGGAATTGATTAACAAGTTTAAGGGAAGTGCTGATATGATAAAAAAATAAATGTGCATTACTAAAGAAATCATTTGATATGTTTACAGCACTTGAAGGTGAATCAACAAAAATGACTATCGATAGATATTGTCATCTTGTCCAGGAAATGAGAAGGTTGGAAATCAAGAAAGAAGATGATGAATGGGTTGATAAGCTAGCTGATGCGCTACCACAGTATAAATGGGGAACATATTTGTTGATTTTGAAACATATGAGAAAATCTGAAAGTATGAATTTGAGTAAGTTCATTCAGAAGATTGAAGAACATGAATTGGATATTCAAAAAACTGCTATCATGAATAATCGAAATGCTCAACAGGATGTTAGTCTATACTACAGAGGAAGCAAATTTGAGACTACTCCGAGTCCGAAGATTAAGACTGCTTTCAGTGCTGATGGTTCTTCTGGAACAAATGTTAGCACTATAACTCAGAGTGGTGGATATTCGTCATCGTATTCAGGTTTTGATCCGAATTTCACAACACCAAATCCTCAACGACAGAGGTCAACAAATCTGCAATGCAATGTTACATTGAATATACAAAATGGTCAAAATCTCTCTCCAGAAATAGCTAAGCAACACATGGCATCACTTGTTACTATGTTAGAGTCGTATGAAAGCCTAGTTGCTGGACGAATTGGAAATCCGATGCTCACCAAAGAGGATTATGACCAGATTGATGCTGAAGAACTTGAGTTGATGGACATCAAGTGGTGTTTAGCTAGTGCTGTAAGAAGAGCAGAAAAATTCCAACAAATCACCGGAAGAGATGATTTTCGTGGTGTTGCTACATCTCCATTAGGGTTTGACAAATCAAAGATTACTTGTTTTCGTTGTAGAGAAAAGGGGCATTTTAAACGAGAATGTACAAATAAAGAAGCAACAGGGAGACAAGATCCGTTTAGAAACAATGATTATCATCGAAAATCAATTTATCATCAGATTGCTCAGCAGCCGTCATCATCCCGTGCTATTGAAAATGAAAAGAAGAAAGCTTTTCTAGTAAATCAGGATGATGAAAGATTGCCAGATGGATTTAGCTGGGACAAATACGTTCCGGCTGATTCAGCATTTGTTGCTCAAATCTTGGAAGAAGAAGCAGTCAAATCTAAGTCAAAAAGAACAAAGATTTTCAGATCATCTGAAAGTGATGAAGACACTGATGATGAGGAATAGTACATTAATAATGCTAGAAAAAATTTAGACTCATTCAGTTTTAATTAGTTTTTTGCAGATAAGATCGAGATGTTGAATGAGAAGAAGGCTGCTAGAATGAAGATAGAGTTAGAAGCAAGAAGAATTGCTGAAGATAAGGTAAAAATGGAAGCTGAAAAAGCAAAAGTTGAAGAAAATTCGACAGAAAAGATCGAAGATGAAGAGTGTGAGGTAAAAGTAGAATTTGATGTAGAACCAATGATTGAGAAGGTGGTGGAGAAAATTGTTGAAGTGGAGAAAATAGTTGAAAAAATTGTCGAGGTTGAAAAAATAGTCGAAGTTGAAAAAATCGTTGAAGTTGAGAAGATTGTTGAAGTTGAGAAGATTGTTGAAGTCATGAAACCTTGTCTAAGATGTTTGGAATCATGCAAACATTGTGAAGAAAAAGACAAGAAGTATAGTGAGCTAGAAGAGTTGAAAGAAAAATTGATGTGAAGTATGTGAAAGAATCGTATGATGTGCTGAACAGAACGGTTGATAATTTGAACAAGACAAACCTAGAAATGGGAGCTGTTCAAACGATGAGGAGTTCAAAATTAATGACAAAGCAGAGGGTCATCAATGAGTATATTGAAGACTGTTCAAAGCTGAAGCAGGATTTGGAACTCGAAAAGATTGAAAACAAAATAATCAAACGATTGCTGCTGAGTTATACAACTTGTGATTATTTGATTGACAGAGTTTATCCTGCTGTTGCATGTCTTGAAGCTTTTCAAGATAAAAAGACGGAAGATATGGATACTGGTAAGAAACAAAGTGTCAAGTATAACAAGTGTCCGCCTCCGATCTGGGAAAGTTATTCTCCCAGAAAGCCAAATGAGGAACGATTAAAAAAGGCAGTCAACATAAAGTTAAAGTCTGAAACCATTGATGAGTTACCAGACAACATTGATGTCACATTCACAACTTCTGACACTGATCATGAGTCTGAGTTATTAAAGAAAATGGTCGGTCAGGTGTTGGATATGGATGAAGAGTCAAAGTCGGAGTCTAAATCTGAAAGTTCGAGTTCATGAGACAAGAGTCCGAGTTCATCTGTCAAACGGGTTTACAATAAAGATTTTCTATTATCGAAAATAACTTGAATGACGAAACATTCAAAGTAGCATATACTTTGAATGATTCTGACAAATTATTTTCTGATGAAGAATTTCCAATAAGAAGTGTCAAAACTGAAATGATCAAACAAGTTTTCAAATTAACGGAAATTAATATTTCTGAAATAAAAGATTTAAATCTTGCTGAAAAACCTAAAAAATACACTTCAAGAGTTCAACAGAGATTGAACGAGAAGAAAGGTTACAGTTCTGGTTCAGGTTTTCAAAAGAAACCAAACTATAACAGTAATTTCAAAAAGAAGGGCTTGGGTTTTATTCCACCTAAAAATTATAAAAATGAGAAAAATTATAAACCAAAAACTAAATTTGTTTCAGGTACAAGTTCAGAGGAAGGAAAGGAGAAACTGTTCAGGAAACAGTCAAATCAAGAGTTTTTCGCTGAAAAGAAAAAGAATATGGTGAAAAAATCTGCACCAAGAGTTGACAGAAGAACCTGTTTCAAATGTCAAGAAGTTGGACACATCGCTTGGAATTGCCCAAAATCCACTTATACAAAACAGGGAGTTACTTATAACTCAGATTTGAAAAAGAAATGTGTTGACAAAACAAAACAACCAGTAGAAAAGTTCAAAGAGTTCAAAAATTCGACTTTCGGATTTGGTGAAAGTTCGAAACGTTTTTACAAAAGAAGAGTCGATTTGAACAAACAAAAATGGGTTGTTAAAAGTTCAGAAAGTTCTGACAATGAATCTGACTCGTCAAAGTCAGAGGAGTCATTTGTTGTGAAAAGTGATGAGAATTCCATTCTAGAAATGAACGATGAAAACTTTCCACCATTGTCAAAAGAAAACCTGAAATCCAAAGTTGGAAAGATTGAGATTTCAGATCAATTCTTCCCTGGTAAGGAAGAATTTGATGCTGAAAAGGTGTTTAATGGAAAAGTAAAACATATTTTTGGGAAGATGGTTGATGGGAAGGTGAAAGGAGCAAAAGAGTTTTATAAATAAAAAAGATGGTGGGATAAGGATGATTCACAATCACCCAAGACTGGTCAGGCTTGGGTGACAACATTTTCTACTTAAAATCCTGACTTGACGGAGCTTCCAAGTTGGTAATCGTGGAGCAGGAATCGGCATCTTTCTTGAGAAATTCACATCTGTGAAATTTCGACCTGCAAGTGATATTTCAAAATTGTTATATTTCTGTTTAAAAGTGGTATTGTGATAAGTACCTACAAGTGGTTAATCAAGGTCATTAAGTTGAACTTGATTTAACTTTCATACATATGGTTGAGAAAACAATGTGATGAAACCCCACAAACTAATTTTCCGGAAAAAACCATTTGATTAAAACAAACTTAAGTGTTTTGAAATCATAATGGGAAAATAGTTTGTTGTCAGGGGGAGTTCTGATTGTTTATGCCAAGTGGATGGCGAATTGAAGCAATTCGAATCAGTTTGTCACTTTACTTGTACAGTTTGTTATCAAAATTTCTCTAAATGATTTTGAAATTTAGGGGGAGTAAGAAATTTTCAGAAAATCAAAAAACATTTAAAAATTTGAAAAAGCCAAAAACATGATAAAATGAAAATGAGTTTTGTTGTGAAAAAGAGGAAATGATAGTACATCAGTGGACTATCACAGCACGCTAAAGATTTGGAAAGTTAAAATGTGATAAATGGTCTCACTAAAGATGTGACGATAGGCTCAGCTAGACTAGTAGATTTGCGATAACGATACAAACTTAAATGAAAAAGCATAGTTCTAGTGGGAAACACTGTTGAAAGCATAGTACTTAGTTTTATCCTTCGTGACTGTGTACCTACTCAGTAATCGCTGAATGCTAAAAGAGCATAAAAACCTGTCAGTTTGTAAACTTTCACAACTTGCTGAAAAAGTCACTGTGATTGTGCATTTCATTTTGCAAAGACTTAATCTTGTTTGATTTCATTTTGCTGAAAAAGTTTTTAGATTGAGTTTAAGAGGACAACAATATCGTCAATCTACGTGAATCGTTTAGAACTTAAAGTGTTTAAAGCTCAACGGTGCTAGTGATCTGTCTCAAAAACTGATATGATCCTCTTACACAAACTCACAAAAATATTGTCTGTAAATATTTGTTTACTGCATTTCATTAAAAAACAAAATCCAAAAAGATTTTCAGTGTGTTTTAGCATAATTTTTGAAAAATTCAAAAAGATTTTATTTCATCTTATTTTCGACAACTGATGTTGGATAGCTGATTTTCAAAATTCCGAGTGCAAAACATGATGAACAACAGGTTGGGAGAGTGTGTATGAAATGAGAGTTGATTTTGAAAAGTTTAAATGGTTTCAATTTAATGAAAAACAAATTTTGAATGGTATTTTTTCAAGTGGTTAAGCAGAAATTCTAAATTTGTTAAATCTTATTGTTGGGTTGAGTTTTTGTGCAGGATGCCAGGTTTCTGATCCTGTTGCTACAAAGAGCCAGGAATCATTTTGAGCTTGTGAAGATCCCCGTGTCTAAATCTGAGCAGAGTTTGAGCCAGGTTTCGATCTTGGAACTAGAGTTATGACAGATTGCGATCCCGGAACAACTAAAGGGGGAGTCTGCTAGCAAAAGGGAGTCTGAAAAGCCAAGCTCCAAGTTCAATCCTGAGGTTCTCGCATGCTGCTGATACTGAAGAACTTAAGGAATCAAGAGATCTGATCAAGAGAAGATAGAGCCAGGATTGAGATTCGAGAAGAGAAAGAGATTGAAGGATGCTTAATCTGTCAAATACTTTGGAAGAGAGCATGACTGATCAAGACTGAAGACATGTCATGCTGAAGACTCGATACCGAAGACTTCGTCAACATCCAAGGGGGAGTCTGTTGGTGCATATGTCTGTTGACTTCGTCTTGTATCGAGTCTTGTGTCTAGATTGGAGCTCAGTAGGCGAGTTGATAGGGTTTTAGAGTTATTGGACCATTTCGCACGAAATGGCTGTGCGAAATGGCAGAAGCCATTTCGTACGAAATGAACATTGTCCATTTCGCACGAAATGGATTCTAGTCGTTCTGCGCGAAACGGCTCGCCTATAAATACCTGAGCTTGCATTTCATTTGTAACAGTTTCGGATTCCAGAGCCAAAGTGCTGCTGAAGTGTCGTTTGATCTATAACGCTTTCAAATCAATATAACAAGACAATTAAAGTGATTCTGTGTGTAAATCAAGCTGATTTAAAGTCGATACATTATTTTTCGCCTCTCGTATTGATTAGAACTCTTCTGAACGACTCGTTTTGGTCGTGCAAACGATCCTACAATAACTGATATCATGTACGTTACCCAATTCGTCGGTTAACTCGAGTTTATAGGCGACGTGGCCGATTGTTTCCAGAATTATGAATAACTCAACGTACGTAAATTAAGCTTGCCACGCTTCCCAAGTGTACCATACCCTCCCAGGGTGAGATTTCCAACATGAAACGATTGCCTACAGCGAACTCCCAGTGTTTCCTAAGCTTATCGACTTTTCTGACGGTCACTCGTTACCGCCGAACGATTTCCAATCTAAGCAATCTTCCCAAGAGTTTCGAGTGCAAGTCCTGGACCTGTGATTAGGTTGTTACCCACCCTAATCCAACCAGGAGATTAACGTTATGGCTTATGCAATGCCTCACCCAAAGCTGTCTGAATACTAGAATGGTAACTGCTTCAGTAGAACTCAGTTAAAGGTATGCGTCCTACCAATCTTCACTAAGTCAATCCCACACATGCTCGCAGCATGTCTTCGAGTGCCAGGGGGGTTTCGTTTACTCTGACTGATTGCCCTATGGTGATAAGTAATGCTCATGTCTAGACGTGTGAGCCAAGGGTGTTGCGTATTGCCTGCCATAAATCAGGTATAGCTCAAAATCAAAGGTAGCAGAAGTTGGCACCTTGTGCCTAAAAGCCGTCTCTCCCAGAGGAATATTCACAAGTTGAGAAGACTCGTCAGTTTCCCTGATTTGCAAGAAAGTGCGCTGGTTACATGAGTCAATCAACGATCACCCAGATGATATTGTTTCCATTCTTAGTTTTTGGTAAACCTAGTGATAAACTCCATGGCTGTCTGTTCCAACCTCCAAATAGGTGTTTCTGATTACTGAAACGAACCAGAAGGTGTCTGATGTTCCACCTTGACTTTTGCACAAGTCAAACGTCGTTCACATGCTTCGATGTGTAGGCCTTCAATCCCAGTTGCCAGTACAAGATCCTCCGAACCTAACATATTCCATCAAATCCAGATGACCAGCACATCGATGCTGATGTGCTTCGCTCAACACAAGTTCCCTACAATTGCCATATAATAAGATCCACATTCGTTCCAGGAGGTAGCGAATATCGTCTGACCTGCCAAGGTTGCTTCTCCATGCCCCGCATGGGTTCAGCTTGAAAATCCTCTTCCTTCAGTTCTCCAGTTTGAACAGAGCGAGTCTGAGCGGGTAAGTTAGAGTCGATAGAGAGCTGCAAAGCCTGCGCACCTTCAAGTTCCACAGTCGTAATCATCCAAAAGTTCCATCCAACGATGCCATTAACCAATTTAGCTCTTTCGAAACCAAGGTACACTGGAGGCCCTTGTGATCGGTCTAAGTGGTGCATTTGGTACCGTCCAAGTAATGCCTCCAATTTATATCCATAGACCACGGTTTCCACCGCAGGTTGTGTCTCATGGAAATCTCTTCCGTAAATCCGCTACGTGCGTCATTGTCTTCTCATGTTGCATCGGCGTGTAACTGGGTCGCCGTTTCAAACCATCAGGGGATACCGCTAGATCACCCGTTCCCTCGGGTATAGACGTTGCTCAGGGCATTGTAGAATTGGATTTCTAAAGCCGAAAAGATGTTCTCCTGTTTTGTCTCAAGAATACACAGCACCCTGCTGTGTTACAGAGATTTAAGCCGCGCAGTCCTCGAAAATCCTGTGATTAATCTGCGATGGTATCTAGTGAGACCAGGAAATTGCTGTATCCTCGAAGGGATCCTTGGTGTCAATTAGTTTCTAACAAAATGAATCTTAGCGAGATCCACGTGTATTCCCCACTTCGTTGATTACATGATCAAAATGTACCTCTCGAATCCAGAAGTTACCTTTAACAAGACTTCGCGCGTAGTGGCTCCTCCCTCAGGAGTTTTTAAAACACAAATGCCATCCATGACGTTCCTTTCCCCTGGAAATGATTCAACACGTCCTCAATAAGCTTGGTTGATTCATGTGTTCGATACAACTGCTGGTGTGATGATTAGCCCAAAGGTCATGGAATACAACGTCGTAATGGCCATAATGCGTTCGATATGCCGTTTTAGGAACATACTCCTCTTGGACTTCCATCTGACGATAGCTCGTTCGTTAGCCAATCTTTGAATGGGAGCTTGAACCTTGTAACTGGTCAACAGGTTGTCAATTCAATGGTCGAGGCAAGCGGTTCTTGACTATCATCTGGGTGAGTTCTCGATGATCGGTGTCCATACGTAAGGCCCATCTTCACGGATATAACCGGGGCTTCCCAGAGCGAAAACTAGATCCGACAAAACTCCTGTCCCACAGTTCCTGTAGTTGATTTGACAGTTCTTGCAACCCTCCTGGCGTAAGACCGTGAGAAGTACGAAGAATCATGGCTGCCTCTAGCGCATGATCAACTGAGAGTCCATCTAACAGTTGTGGAAGTAAACCTGAAAGTTCCTCGAGTAGCTCACCAAAAGAAACCATGAACAATTGCTGGATCCTCGATCCTCTTTTCCTTAGCTTTAACATCGGTACGAGTGCCAACATAGCGGGGGTAATCCTTCCGTGGACACTTCTGGCCTTCATTGTTGGATTGATGCTAACCTCTGCACCACTCCTATACTTTACGATAGGCGTCAACTTTCTCCTCACGGGGTATATCTGTGCGATATCTGAATAACCAATCCATACTGACTACTGCACCAAAACTATCAAGGGTAGTAGAAATGAAGGTCGATGTCGAACACTTGTCCCACTAGGTCGAGTTTGCATCCCAACGGACATATGGAGTTTCCATGGTCTTGCCATTAGCCAATTCCACATCAAGTTCGGTTCCAAGAAGTATCGGGGTTAAACAGAACCGAAACTAAGCGATTTGCTACCCAAAAACATGTAGGCCACCATGTTGCTGTAATCCTGGCGTCGCCCAGGTCAATTCCTAAATGTCCTTCCACGAGTACCACTTCCAGTGTTGTTGTTACGGTTGTGAGGATTTCCAATGTTGTCATTATTCCCTTGGTTGTTAACGTCTTGACTTAACAGCAGTCATTCCTTGCCAATGTCACCTTCATTTCCATGCTACGATTACGAGTACCTTAAGGTTTCCATGACTGTTGCCTCTCATGTCGTTGCTTGAAACGGAGCCCTACGATCCTTCACCAACAAAGTCCATCTTGTCACGTTTCCGTGCCACGTCCTAAAGCGTTACTCATTGTGCTGACAGTCACACATTCCATACTACATTCGATTGTCATAGCCGATGTCCTGATTGATTCGTAAGAGTTGACTCTCATAAGTCGCTTAGGATTCGATCGAAGTCAAATTGCTGATGTTCGCTGCCAGTAATCAGGGTCGTTCTAATACTGAGGTTGGTGAGGCTCTATGCTCATCCTCTTGTCCATCGTTCTTGCAAGTTAACTGGGTAATGCACAGTATGTTTCCAGAGTGTTGCAGATGTGATAGCACTTCGGGGTCTAAGATGTCAGTACATTGAGTTCCAACAACAAAGGGGAGTGGGGGGGGGGGGGTATAGACCAATCATCGACGCTGCAACATCCACTTAGGGACGTTCGTACAAGCACCTAACATTCTACACAGTTCGCTAGGCATTCAAATGGGTGTTCAGGTAATACTCCATAACATCGAGATTCGAAAGGTTTCAAAGGGAAATGGGAAGATCGCATTCAAGTAGGAGACAATCACTGCTATGACTCCTATAGACTGTTGTGTTTCACATCAACCAAATAATGAAGCGGAACCCCTTTTTCACTTGTTAAGCCTCACTGGGACCCACATGCACCCCACATTATTATTATGTGTGCACCCACAATAATATTGCGATTTGCATGCTCATCTTAGTTCCTCCTAACTCATGTCAAATGGTTCCCCAAACTCGAGTGCCAAAGAGAGGTTATCAAAACGATAAGATCACGGAAATCCCAAGATTATGACATACTACCAATGCATCATAATGTAAGCAAGAAATTCATGTAATCATACTATGGCTACAAGTGTGCGTCTGTATGCTACGTCATAAACAAATGTGTACTAGCCATGTAATGTATGCAACAGGTGAGAAAGATGAACCTTGCAATCTGGAGCTGAGTGTCATGGTCGTATTCACGTATTCAGAATTGTTCGATTATAGTCTGGTTTTACAAAAAATGTTTTAAAACCAAGTTCACTATAACCAGTGGCTCTAATACCAAACTGTCACACCCCCAAAATACCACATGCGGAAACCCCCGCGAGGCGTGTGACGTACCAGGATCCAAGCCACCAATCACATTGAACTCATGAATATAATTAAATAAAACTTTCATTCATTAACGTAAAGTGTTACAAACATCTCATATGATTTATTGAATACAGCGGAAGCATAACTCATTGTTAAGTGTTTCATAAACCATGAAATATTAAGCTTGTGTTGCGAGTCCAGGTATCTCGACCCATGACCACTCCAGCATCCCCAGACAGCAAGTCCCAGTGTTATAAACCTACAGACCTACAAGCATGCAGACAAGTGTGTCAGACGACGCTGGTGAGTTCAAAGTTTTGTTTACGCGTTTAGTTACCAGATGTGAGTATAAAACAGTTCAACTATTTGATTTGATGTTGTTATTAACTCGATTACCGCAAATGGCTACAAGATGTGTTTGCCCAACCCCAATGCCTCTATCAAAGCATTGGTCAAGTGGTCAAGGTAATTAGTTCACGCCCGTCCTCCCCGGTACGGTCTGAGGGTGCCAAACCTAATAGCGCTATCACTAATAACCTCGTTGCCTCCCCGGCAACTATCGGTAGATGTAAGGGGTCTTATATGATAGAAATGAGTATAATAACAAACATCCCAATAACCTGATATTCCTCCCCGGAACATTACCCGATATCCCTCCCCGGGATGCATGCTTGGAAAAAGAGCAGTGAACTCACCTTCGGTTGCTCGGTATTTAACGAGTTACTTTACCCATTCCAAGTTGGTCAACCATACCCTACCGTGATTACCAAAGACAGTCAGTTTCATGTGCACATATTTCACGCATTCGTCATACACGTTTCATAAGTTGCATGCAAGCAAAACATACATCGTTATGCAAGTCGTAACTGGAAATCATTCAACAATCCATATTGTCATATAACAAGTATTTGGATCATATGCAAATTCACATTATCAGTTCATACAAACACATAACATTTATTCGTAACAGTTTATCATCATCATGAAATCAAATAGTAAGCATTGATGTCCCATGCTAGCTTTTCGTCACAAGTTCACACTTCAAGAAAAGGAATACTTAACGGCCTTAACTTTGCTAAGCAAATCCATTCATGCGGTCCAATCAATTAACTAACATCAATTTAAGACAGTCCACTAAGGGCATCGGCCCACTATTGAAAATGTGGTCCAATTATAGATCCTTGTTGTCAGACGGTGCATTGGAAATCAATTACATTCACATGTTATTAAATGGTCAAAGTTTATTGAAAATGATGATCACATGCACACTTGAATTACTATACTATTGTTCTGATGACATTATAAGCATATGCACATGATTTGATTTTGATTTAGACTACAAACACACACCCACATGGGCCGCCACTAACTACCTATATATTTATATATATATATATATGTCAGTTCATGAAGCAGCTTCACATCCCTTGTATCCTTAGTCATCGCTGACATATTCAACAGGTGGCAACCTTGTGTTTTATTAACATGCAAAATGCAAATCACAGTCTACTCATAAAGTTCCGAAACATTAAAGCTGTTCGCTGGTTTGCATGTGACGAAACTCTAACTTTCGTCATGAAGATGTATGTGACGAAACTCCAGGTTTCGTCGGCATGGGAGTGATGAAACTCCACATGTTTCGTCGAAACCTCACATGGCGAAACATCTCTATATGTTTCGTCGAGACCTTTCATGGCGAAACATCACTATATGTTTCGTCGAAGATTAGTTGCAGGTTTCTATCATCAACCCCTCCCTACATACTTGCAAACATAATTCACTATCTGATTTACCTCCCAATCAGATCGATCAACAGAACCATCTCAAAAATTGAATAGCAATTCATTGTCTATCAATATACTACCACTATTAGCTCTGATTACAAACATAAGCATCAGGTTTAGGGATTCAACCACACAAGGATTTTCCATCACATTGATAACATATAATCCTATCTAACCATTCGGTTAACGTAACAAATTCACCAGAACTTCGCTATCATGCATCACTAATCAATTTCATCATTCAAGTTATGACACAAACATCATTACTACAATCCATACATAAATCATGTGTAGCCGAGAACGATTAACTAAATCAGAAATAATATGATTACTAACCGAGGGAAAATATGCTAGAACCAGGAGAAGGATGCTTCGAAAAGAGGGCTTTGTCACGTTCAAGGAGATGTCACAATGGGACTTCGAACCATGGAACTGCCGTCGAGTTTGAGAGGAGCCTAGGGTTTTGTGATAGTTTCTAAGGCCATATAATGCTCATCATGCAGCCTTGTTTTACACGAGTTAGGCTTGGGTCGCTACTGGGCCTGATTTGGTGTGTGGACCAAGGTTTATATGATATAAAATGCAGAGAGTGCGCGGCTCGGTGAGAGTGTGATATCCGGTTCCTTTGTATAGTTCACATTGTAAATAAACAAGTTCACAAAATACGCGAGCAACTTCATATGATAAACAAAACAACTCTTCTTCATTAGATAACGATCATGCGTGTGCTTCACATAGTGTGCAAATAAACCTTAACGATACCGGCTACGAGGTTGTGAAAGTAGGTGATACTAACCTTGAAAGTTTGGGTTGTCACATATCTGTTGTGTTGCTTGCATTGCATTGTTTGGTTTGCACAGTCACGTGGATTCCACACTCGTGACCGTGTTCGTGATAAACAGGGATTAGGTCTCATAATAGATCCTCTGAGAAAAACGGACCTACAAGTGGTATCAGAGCTATGGCTCTTATCCTTGTTTAAAACCAAACATTGTTGTGTTTTATCAAGTTGTTTATGTATTTTTCAGAAACTGTTCTTATTCGATATTCATATTTTCTGAAAAAAGTGTTCAAATCTTGTTATTTGCTATAAGTTTTTATCAAAAACCTTGCTACATTGCATGTCTACATGATACAAATGGGTTTTTCTTGAAAGTTTAAGCAAAGTTTGTGTTTCAGAATATTCAAGTTTTTCTTGATATTCAAAGTGATCTTCAAAGTGTTCTTGACTATCTTCAAACTATTCTTAAAGTTTGATCTGTTTTGAAGTTTAATTGAAGTGTTTGTTGCTTATAATATTATTGTTTGACAATTGTGTACATGAAATGATGGTTAGGTGAATCAAATTTACTTCTGTCACAGCAACTTGTTGTTAGCTTTGAAAATTCGTCACACCACCTACTTGTCTGCAAGAATTAATTGTTTTGCAATAATATCTTATCCTGTGTCAGCGAAGATTGTGTTGGACGAAGGATCAAAGTTTTGTCTAAATTGTTTCAGACGAAGATTCAAATACTCTCCATTCTTCGTCAAAAGAGTGTGTTAGACGAAGATTCAGAACTTCATCGTTACAAGACTTCGTCGTTCACACTATGAATCATACTTCGTCATTTCATCCTTCGTCATTTTATACTTCGTCAATTTTAACAGTCATTTGTTTACAGAAGCTTTGCAAAACTGTCTTAACTGTTTCTTTTCAAGTGTTTGATCAGGTACACTCATACATACATCAATCATGAGTAATAATCCCTGGGATTGGAGTAGTAGCTCAAGTACTGCTCCAGATCCGACCTCTGCAGAGACGTGGGTCAAGAATATGATGCCACAACAACAATCAATTTCAGCAAGTCAGTGGGCATGCATGGCAAATCAAAATCAAAGTATTCAAAATTTGCTACAGAGCGAAAGTGAAACGGGTAGCAACAATCGACCGCCAAACTGAATCATATGAATGAATATCCATCATGGAAAGGCCGTTTTCATACTTACGTTCTAGGGTAGAATACCGAGCTATGGTTATGTTTCACTACACCATACAACACGGCTCTTGAAGAAGCAGGTTCAAGTGCAGCCACATTGGCAACTATGTCTGAAACAGATAAGAAAGCGTACAATCTTGAAAAGAAAGCATTTGCTATCTTGACACAAGCTCTTCACAAAGAATTATATCATCAATTCTCTTATTGTAAGACAACAAAAGCATTGTGGGACATCCTAGTTACAAGAGGAGAAGGGAATGCGGCGACAAGGAAGACTCGACACGACTTGTTGAAAAAGGAGTTTGACGCATTTTTATTTATAGAAAATGAAGCTTTAAATGAAATGGCAACTCGTTATTATCATTTGATAAGTGAAATGTTTTCTTACGAGGTTACTGCAACTCCACAGGAAATGGTGGCAAAGTTTACTGATGCTCTACCACCGAAGTGGAGCCCTTTTATTGAGCTATTAAAGCATACAGGTTCATTAGATACTATTAGTATCTATGATTTCTTTCAGAAGCTGGAAAATAAAAATGAAGAAGAAATCCGGAAGGCGAAATGAATCTTAATTCCTCAGAATCCAGAAATGTACTTTGGAGGGATTAATCCTGCTGTAAGCTCAAGTCAGCAACCAAAACTTCAAACGGCGTTTATGTCATCTCAAGTGACTAATGTAAATCCCTTTGGATTTGTACCAGAGCCACCTCAACCTAAACCACACTTTGATACTAGTGCTTGGTTCCCTCCATCACAACCTGTTGCCCCCCCAACTCAATCGAAATTTGATCCGAGTGCCTGGTTCCTTCAACCTCAACCTCAAGTTACTCAATCTCAATCTCAACCTCCATTTGAACCTAGTGCTTGGTTCCCGAAACCACAAGTTGTTATCCCTTCACATCAACAAGCACTCTATGGTAACAATTCCAATACAACCAGACTTGATACTTCAAACCTTCCCAAAGTCAATGTAGAAGTTGCCAAGGAACACATGGAACTTCTTAGCACAATGGTCCATGCTTATTGTGGATTGGTTGCAGGTCAGATTGGAAACATAAATCTGACCAATGAAGATTATCAACAGATTGATAGGGATGAAATGGAGTTAATGGATATCAAGTGGGCTTTTACAAGCGCGGTTAGACGAGCTAAAGACTTCATGACCAGAACTGGGAAGACTCCTTTGGAAAGCAAAAGGGATACAAAGTACGGATTCGACAAAGATGTTGTCACCTGTTTTAACTGTGGAGAAAAGGGTCACTTCAAGCGTGAGTGCACTCGTCCGAGCAGACAGACAAGTCAAAATCCCTTCAGGAATCAAACAAGTACTTCCAACCAGAATCAAGCTAACCCGGAAAGAAGGATAGTAGCTGTCAACAACCAGACTAACACCACCAACGCAAACCAACTGGGTCCTTCTAACACCAACCGTGCGTTAGTTGTTCAAGCTGATGAAAATTATGATTGGTCCGTACAGTTTGGAGGTGGCGATCAAGGAGGAACCGCTTGCTATGCTAAGATCATCAATCATATCAACATGTTCATAAGGAAGAGTTCTCAGAAAGTGATGATAGCTCGGGTTATACTGGTAGTTCAGATGAGGAAAGCTCGAACATTGGAGATTATAGTTAAGAGTCGGATGAAAAGGAGGGAAGTGATTCTGATATTGATAGTTTGTTGATGAAAGCTGAGGAGTTAAAGTGTCAGAAGTCTGTTCTGATCAAGAAGGCTGATGTTGCATCGAAGGAGATGGAAAAGTTCTTTTCTGAAGACGGATCTTTCTCTTATCAGACTGCCTTTATGGTTAATGTCGCGGCCTCTTCGAGTCAGGTAAATTCTGATACTCCTACTTCTAGCATATTTAGTAATTGTGCAGATCTTAAACATGAATGCTCTAAATTGAAACTTGAATCTGAAACGGTTCATGGTCACAACCAGAGTTTGGTTATTGAACTGTCAAAATGTAAAGAGGCAAACATGGCATTGGCTCACAATGAAAAGGATTTCAAATCAGTCATTGAAACTTTAAAGAAAAGTGTTTCCGAAATGTCTAAAATTGTTCTTGGCAAACAAATTGGTATTAATAACTACATTAATAATATTAAGGAAACAAAGAAGGAGCTAGCAATGGCTAAATGTGAGCATGAAGCGATCAAGCTCAAATTGGATAGTTATTCTAACTCCCGATATGTGGTTGATCACATCATTGAAGTTCAACAACTGAAAGGAAACGCGAAAGGCGTTGGGTATAAGTCGTGTCCACCTCCGTTGAGACACAACTATACCAAGATGCCCGATGAGGAGGAAATGCCTCGGTTTGAACCTACTGTACCTCTTGATTATAAGGAAGTAACTACAGGATTAGGGATCAAATCGGACAAGTCCTCAGAGGGATCATCTGAAACAAAGGAAAATTCAACATACACGGAACAAAGTGCTCCAACTGTTGAGGACTATGAATCATCGGATGATGAATCGGATGTGAGTGATCAGGATACATCTGTTGATGATAAGAAAGGAGTAGACATTCCTATTGAGAATCACATTCTGTGTGATCCTCCTACTCTTGTTGTGCACTCTACTGTCAAGCAAGAGATGAATCCTATCACTGAGACAGTGTCTGCTGTTAAAAGTGATAACATGTTGTATACTTTGGTCGGGGATAGTAAAATATATCCAAACAAAAATTTTCCAATTAAAAATGTCAATCAATCTCTGATTGATAAAGTGTTTGAAGATACTACATGTAAGTTTTTGGGAAAAGCGATCCAGAGAGTTTCTGTGACTCAGTGCGATCCTATTCCAAAAGCTGAAATTAGGAAACAATTTGGAAACAAATGATTCCCGACAAAGCAACAACCTATCCCTTTTAAAGGCAAACAGAAGGAACAACGAGCTTCAAAACCTAAGGTCTCACAACCAAAGGTAGAACTAAAAGGAGCTTGTTTCAAGAAGAAGGACAAAGATGTCAAATTCGTAGCATCTAAGGGTACTGACAAGGTGGAAACTTTTGAAAATAAATCAAACATCGATTTTGTTCAAAAGATTAAAATCTTAAAACGTAATAATCAAAATAATTACACCCAACACACAAACGGGTGTGATGAAGGCACAAGTACCTCTGATTCTACAAGTTCGACATCGAGTCGTCAAGATGGATCTCCTAAGTTTGTTGAAAGGAGATCCTGTTTCAAATGTGGGGAGTTTGGACATATCATCAAAAATTGTACAAACTCTCCCAAAGCAAAATTTGTTGAAAGACCCCTTTCTGAAAAAGATCACCCTCAACGTTGTTCAGTTTCCACAAAACAAGATAAACGAACTATTAAAGAACTAGAAACGAAACAACGACGCAAAAATATAAAGGTGATCGAAAAGGCTTTGAAACCAGATGTAAAATCTGTTAAACAGGAACCAAGTTCATCTCAACCAATCAAACCAGAAAATTAAAAAACTGTTAATATTACACAATCTGGTAAATGGAAAACTTGGAAAACTAAGACAGGTGATGTTTCAGAGGGAGGCTTACAATTTCAGAACCATCAAGAAATTGAAATTTCATTTCTTGATTCTCAGGGAAGACCCAAGACCACTAAGGCATGGGTCCCCAACTCCAACTAATCCCTAAATGCATTGTGCAGGGTGTTCCAGGAGGAACTATCAATAGTCATTGGATTGTTGATAGTGGAGCATCTAGGCACATGACTGGCGACTTACGACTTCTGTATGATGTAAAAACATTAGAGGAGGTTATGTCGCGTTTGCTGGAGACAAGGGCGGATACATCACGGGAGAAGGAATGATCTCCAATGGTGTTGTGAGTTTCGATAAGATCAATTATGTACGACAAATTGATCACAATCTTCTGAGTGTTTCGCAAACCTGCGATAAGAAGTTCACCGTGCATTTTGATGATACCGGTTGTTATGTGCTAAAGTCCGGATTTAAAATTCTAAAAGAATGGATTCTCTTGAAGGCTCCAAGGATTAAGGATCTTTATATTCTTCATATGAGCCAGACGATTACTACTTCTGCACAAATCACTTGTTTTGTCTCAAAAGCCACAGAGAAGGAGTCAATATCTTGGCACAGACGAATGGGGCACATTCACTTGAGAAAAATGAACCATCTGGTGAAAAACAATCTGGTGAATGGTGTGCCTGTCAAAAATTTCCATCTTCAAGATATCTGTGTTTCGTGCCAAAAGGGAAAGCAAACGAAGAAATCTCACCCGATCAAGAAAGTCAACACTGTCAGCATGCCTTTGGAACGTCTTCATATGGAGCTTTTTGGACCTATGAAACACAAGACGACCTTTGGGGATGCTTATTGTCTGGTAGTTACTGATGACTATTCCAGATTTTCTTGGGTATCGTTTATGGCACACAAGAGTGAAACTACTAAAATCCTCAAGAATCTTCTTACTCTTTTTGAAAATCTGTATAATTTGAAAGTGAAGAGGATCCGAAGCGACAATGGCACCGAGTTCAAAAACCGCATAATGGATGAGTTATGTACTTCAAAGGGTATTCTTCATGAGTACAGCTCTCGTTACACTCCTCAACAAAATGGTGTCGCTGAGAGGAAGAATCGGACGATAATAGAGTCTGCAAGAACGATGTTGGTAGAGTCGGAGCTTCCCGTTCAGTTCTGGGGGGAGGCTGTGGCTACTGCATGCTATACATTAAATAGAGTTCTTACAGTCAAAAGGCATGACCAAACATGTTTCGAACTGCTACACAAAAGGAAACCGGACGTTTCTCACTTAGAACCTTTTGGAGGCCCATGTACTATGATTGATCCAGACGGTAAATTTGGCGCAAAGGCTATCGAGGGATTCTTCCTTGGATATGCTACTCCAAATTTTCGCATATGGAATTTGACAACCAAAAAGATTGAATTATGGGGTGAAGTTAGGGTTCAAAGGTATACTAATTCAGTGAGAGCTCCGGGTGATCCTTGGATGTTCGATTATGATGGACTATTTAACTCCTTTAATCTGCCAACCTTTGATGAAGCAACTGCAGCTGCTCAAATGTTATTAGAAAGTGATAATGCAGTTGAAGGTTATTAGAAAGTGATAATGCAGCTGCTCCGGGTGATCCTTGGATGTTCGACCAATTGTTGTTAACCCTCAAGCTTCTACTTCGGTTAACAAGATTGCTCAAAATGAGGAAGTTGAAGGTGTCGCTGATTACAATGTGTCGTCGGAAGATGATGTAAATGATACGACTGAAGGCTCTTCGGCTCCAGCTGTTCCTGTTCAAGGTACTTCTAAAGCAACTCCTCCTGTGCAGATTGACGACACTGCTGAAGGAAATGCATCTACATCTACGTCTATGCCAGGCGTGGATTTGGTTGTTGATCTTAATCTTAACAATTTGGGTATTGATACTTGTGTTCCTGATAATCCTGAAATGAGAATTCATGATACTCACCCACAGCAGAACATTATAGGAGATGTCTAAACTAGAGTGCAGACGAGTAATCAGCTGAGAAACAACCAGAATCTTGGTTTGTATTCAGCTATCAGAGAATCTGGACAACAAAATGATTGGTCCTTCGCGTGTTATGTTTCACAAGAAGAACCAAAATCTTGGAAAGAAGCCTTAAAGGAAAATTCTTGGGTGGAAGCGATGCAGGAAGAACTTCAACAATTCCAGAAACTGGGTGTCTGGAGACTTGTTGAAAAACCCAACGATTACAAGAAAATCGGTACTCGTTGGGTATACAAATGCAAAAAGGATGACCGTGGAGTGGTCATTCGCAACAAGGCGAGATTAGTGGTTCAAGGCTTTCGACAAATTGAAGGAATTGATTACAACGAGGTTTATGCACCTGTTGCACGACTGGAGGCTATTCGGATCTTTCTAGCTTATGCTTCTTTCAAAGGATTCAAAGTCTATCAGATGGATGTCAAAAGTGCATTCCTTCATGGTATCATTGAAGAAGAGGTGTATGTCGAACAACCTCCTGGTTTTGAAGATCCTATCCATCCTGATCGGGTTTGGTTGCTCAACAAAGCTCTCTATGGTTTACATCAAGCACCGAGGGCTTGGTACGCGACCTTATCTACTTATCTGCTGGAGAATGGTTTTCGATGAGGTCTTATCGACTGTACTCTTTTCATCAAGGAAACAGATAGAGATCTTCTGCTGGTACAGGTATACGTTGATGATATCATTTTTGGTTCAACTAACGATGCTTTGTGCAGGCAATTCGAGCGTGTTATGCAAGACAAATTTGAAATGAGCGCAATGGGGGAGATGAATTTATTTTTGGGCCTACAAGTTCAACAAACTAAGTCTGGGATATTCATCCATCAGACTAAGTATGTCGGTGACATCTTGAGCCGGTTCCAGATGTCAGACGCGACGCCCATTGGTACCCCACTTCCGACTAATCACGGGATTATTCTGGATTTGAAGGGTGAAAGTGTCAACTCTTCTTATTATCGTGCTATGATCGGATCTCTAATGTATCTCACTGCTTCGAGGCCTGATATAATGTATCCAACGTGCCTGCTCGCAAGATATCAAGCCAACCCGAAGGCATCTCATATGGCTGCTATTAAAAGGATTTTCGCTATTTGAAGGGTTGCCCGGACACCGGTCTATGGTACCCTAGGGATGATAGCTTTAACTTGGTTGCATTCAGCGATTCTGATTTTGGTGGCTGTAAAATCGATGGCAAATCAACAACTGCTGGTTGTCAGTTCTTAGGAAATCGCCTGGTCACATGGCAATGCAAGAAGCAAACTTGTGTAGCTACATCAACTTGTGAGGTTGAATATATTGCTGCCTCAAGCTGTTGCTCTCAAGTTCTGTGGATTCAACAACAAATGCGCGACTACGGTTTTGAATTCCTATCTACTTCTTTTTTTGTTGATAATAATGCTGCTTTACAGATTACTAGAAATCTTGTGCAACACTCCAAGACCAAACACATCAAAATTAAGTATCACTTCATACGTGATTGTTTTGACAAAAGACTTATCGATGTTGTTAAGGTCCACACCGATGAACAACGAGCAGACCTTTTTACAAAAGCCTTTGACAAATCTCGTTTTGACTACCTCTTGTTGGTTAATGGCATTAAGGTGAAACAAGAGTAAAACTTCTTTCGACTGATCGTTTTTATAAATATTTTCTTTAAAAAATCAAAAATACAAAAAGATTTTCAGTTTATTTATCTTTTCGCATTTTAGGGGGAGAAATTTCGGAAAATACAAAAACATGGGAAAAATTCAAAAGTCCAAAAATATGTCTTTACTTTCTGTTTTTAAGTTTGAAAAATCTGAAAAATTCAAAAACAATAGAAAATAAAAAATGAGTTTCTTGGATAAACGAAGGGAAAGTGATGATAATCACTGGTGTGGTCTGTCAATATGGTCAACAAGAAAAATTAAAAAATGATAAGTAGCTCTACTAACGATGTATCGGTAGGCTCACAATCAGACTAAAATGTGCAGGATGATATAAACCTAACAGACTTCAAGTCATGTGGGAACCATTCATTGGCATATGGTCTTAGTACCAAAACTTCGTTTGAGAGATTGCCGAGGTTCTGAGATATGCGGTCTTTATGCTGTCTTATCATCTGGGTATCATGGTTGTATCTTTTACCGAATAATAACGGAGACGAAGTCTAGATCTTCCATGATACTATACATACGTGTACATATTGCATATGACCTCAATAAGTGATCAACAATCACATGTCCAAACAAAATAAGTGATAATATATCACAGATTCTTTGCGGGAGTCAAGTTCGTCTCTTTGCTGTACGTTAGTACTGACCTGATCACGGACTTGCTCTTGTGCCCTCATGCATCTGAAAATCAAGTTCCTCATCAATAAGTGATTCTATCACATAGGGCTTGTTTTCCATCAAAATAAGTGAGTTTCTCACATCTTTTATACGATCAAACGGATGATAATCGTTATACTCACCGGTAAGATGAACTCTCGTGCTTACCTTGATACGGGAATGTGTCGTGAGCGGATGAACACCGACAAGTAAGTATAATTCTACCGTAAATCATATCTCCTAATTATGATTACATCTGATAAGTTGAGCTTATGTGGATAACAATACCGATAATCGTGGTAAGATACTTATCTAAAGCTTTAAACAGAAATCATAAACCGTTTTGACAAAGACCGTAAGCTGGTAATGATTCTCTTACCTTAAAACTCGCAAAAAAATGTGCTTCTGTACAGTGTCTTTATGCTTTTTATTGCTTCTAGATAATTTATCGCATTGTTTAATTTCTGTCTTATTTTATATTGTAAAGTTCATTTTTGATTAGCCGAAGTTATAACTCGAAGTTTTCTGCCGAAAAGCCCGAAACCGACGTGTTGGTGTTTTCACTACTTCGTAAAAATGTCCTTTTGCATTTGATAAATCTAACATAAGACAAGACAAAATCTTTTCAAAATCAAACATTTGTGTTTTTGTGTTGACTGGTCAACTAAGACTTCTTAAGGTTTTTGACGAACCTTAACGGTCGGCGAACATTCAATCTTCGACGAAGATCAAAAGTGGGCTCATTCATTTTAGCCCAACTGCAATCTTCGCCGAGATCAGGGATGGGCTAATTCACTTTGGCCCAACCAAAATCTTCACCGAGCCCAAACCAACCTTCGTAATTGTTTAACTTCGTCAAGGGGTCCAGGTATAAAAGAAGGACCCTGTGGACTTTTGGTTTCACTTTTTCAAAAACCCACAACTGTTCATCTTCCTTCTTCGCAAAAACCACTTTTAACCGACATAAAAAATACCCTTGATTTTTCTGCTTGTTCTCTCAATCCAAGGTATCGTAATGGATATTAAACATGATAGAAATCTTTTTAAGACCTCTGTTCATGTCCGATTAACATCTGTGACTCCTTTCATGTCTGTGATTGTTGATAATACCTGATGAAAATCTGTTATTTTGATTGTTTATCATAGAATGATTGAATGTAACTGATATTATAAGTAGGGTGTTATTTCATAAGATCTTGTTTGGGAACTGATTTAACAGGGTGTTGGGTATTGTGGTTTGTTTATTTGTTTTTATATGGATTTGTTGGTTTCTTTGATGTTGTGATGTTGATCGATAATAGTTCGAGTACTCCTGTGTTTTTCCTTGAAATGATTAATTGGTCTAAAACAGGGATGTTTGGGACTATTGTTGTTTTGCTTGAATTTTGGGGGTATTGAACATTGATGTTGATTGCATAATATTTGGTTAAAATTCTGGTTAAAATTATGGGTTCTGGGGTCCTTATGTTGGATATTTGGATGTTGATTGATGTTGAATCAACTGGAATTCAACCTGTTTCGGCGAAGGATCCCGTATGACGAAACCCCCAAATTGAATTTTGGAATGGCGAACCCTAAAATGACGAACTTAAAAATGACGAAGTTTCAACCTTCGTCATAACAGTTGACCATAATTGACTTTTGCTGACCAATAAATCTTCGTCATTAAGGAATCAACCTTCGTCAAACAGACCAATCTTCGTCTGTTCAACACTTAGAAAACTTTCATATATGTCCATGTTTAACACTTTATACAGTATGTATGTCTATACATGACTAATGTTCACAATGTACATTAAAGGTGTATACATGTATGTATTCTATAAGTGTTATGCATTTTTGTCTTATTTTGGTTATTTGTGATATGTAGAATGGCTCCGAAAGAACAGAAACGAAAGCCGGCCACCAAGAAAACTAACAAAACGGAAGAAGAAATCATGTCCGAACCTCGACACAATATGGTAGCATTCTTAGATCCTGAAGGAAAGCTTGATGATTACAAGGAAATTACTCAATGGCTACGGGAATCAAGGATAAACAAAGCCGTTACATTCTCAACACCGGTGTACAAGTCGTTGATTAAGGGATTCTGGGATACTGCTAATATCATAGAGGTTGACAGAAAGGAGCTGATTCGGGGGCAGGTTAACCAATTAAACGTCGATGTGTCACCGGAGATTCTGAACTCGATATTGGAACTTCAAGAAAATGAAAGTGCTCCAGATTCTATTCCGATCAAGTGCACACGTGGATGTCTACTTAGAATGAAGTGCACTGGTGATATCATCACTAGTCAGATCAACAAAGCTTGTTTGCCCCTGCGTTACAAATTCTTACTTCACGTACTTGTTCAATGTTTAAGAAAAAGCCGAGCTGGATATGATATGGCTGGAAATGATCTTGTTGGTTTGATGGTCACTTTAGTTTTAAACAAGCCATTTAGCATTTCAAATTTCATCTTCGCAAACATGAAAGAAAATTTAAGAAGAACAGGTTCTCGTACCTCCGGCAACAAATTCTGGATGTATCCCAGATTCATGTAGATGATTATGAATGTTTAACATCCAGGGCTTCCGAAGGCAGATAATGATATTCTCAAAATTGATGCTATGTTTGAAAAATCCTTACGAATATTCAAGGGTTTTTCTGCAAAGAGATACACAGAATCTGATCCTCCTAGGAAGATGTTTGGGGCCTTATACAACAAAGAGTACGTCGCTCCTGCAAACGATAAATGGCGTCACGACGACAGTCAATCGGACGACGAAGAGCCAAAGTTGAAAAAGATGATGGAAGATAAGTTTGGACACAAGAAGCTGGATTCTTCTGAAAGCGATAGTGATGGTGATGATGAAGTTGATGATGGTGGAGATGCTGGTGCTACAACAGCTAGTGCACCTAGTACTACTAGTGCATCTGCTGCGGGTACAACTGGTGCTAGTTCAGCTGGAGGTAATACAGAAAGTCCGGATTCTGACGATAATCAGCCAGAGCCCGGATATGAGTTATATCTTGATGATCGTGGTGTAAGGAAAGTAAGAAAGATTAGACAGGAGGAGGATGCTGATTATGTACCATCTGATACTGAGGCTGAACTTTTAAAGAGAAAGCAAATTGTTGCTCGAAGAAAGAGAAAGAGAAGGAAGTATATTGGTACATCATCTGTTCAGCCGACTGTGTCACAACAAGAAACTGTTCACGAAGCAGAAATGGATCCAAATCTTGGTCTCATAGCTGAAGAAGCTTCTGCTATGATATCTTCTCCTCCGCGATCAACTGAACCACCTACTGTGGTTTCTTCAGCTACTGAAACACCAACTGTCACTCCACAAGCCGAACCTGCGCACAAAATGACATCCACCATTCGAGCAACTACATCTCAGCATACCTCAGAACGCAGACACAGAAGATTTTCTGAAATGCAGCTAGACGAAAAGGTAGATTTCTTATTCTCTCAATTGCAAGCTGCTGCAGGTCTGATCGATTGGCAATCTGCATTCATGAACATTGCAAAGAGCGACCTAATCAAGCAACAGTTGGAGATAAACACATTGAAGTCTAATGTTCAAAGACAACAAGCTGAGATTACACGCCAACAAGCTGAATTGATCAACTTAAAGCTGAGAATGAACGCTTGAAGGCTGCTGATGAAGAAAGGGTACGTCAATTACAGCAGATGCGAACTGCTGATAACAATCGTGGTATTGAGATGAATCGTTTGAAAGAAAGAAGCTCTGTTGTTCAAAGGATGGCCGAATCTTTTAAAGAAAAGCATGATGATATGAAAGAATGGTATCACATTCGTAATAACAAGATAACAGATGGGGTCAAGAGAATCACTGATGGTTTTAAGGCTGTTACAAAGCGTGTTAACGTTTTGTGGGGTGACCGATGCAAACGACTGTAAGTCTTGAAGAAACGTGATCATGATTCTGAAGATCCGGGTAACCCAGACCCTTCTGCAACATCTGAGCAACCGCCAGCCACTGCATCCACACAGATTGTTCCTTTTGAGCCTCAACAGATTGAATCTACTAAAGGAACCTCCAGTGAAGCTGTAGAAGAAATAAAACAGCTAGAGAGTAACTCTTACGTTGAAAGCTCCTTGGCTGGTACATCCTCTGTTCTTAGCTCTGTTGACATTGCTTTACAGGTTGTACATCCAGTAACTGGAGAAGTTCTGGAAGAAGGAGAGTTGGTTTCTGAACTCTCGCATGAGCAGTTGCTAGCGTTGAATGAAATGAAAGCAATCGATGATGCTGCTATTGATAATATTCCAAGTGAACCTGAAAATGTAGACATAGAAAATCTTGATGAAATCGTTTTTGAAGGCGAAACAAAGAAGTCAACTTATGTACATGAAGATGGAATAAAATTCAACCCGTTTGATGAAGACTGGTTGAAAGATCATTTGGATGATATTGACGAAAAGCTAAAAGATCTTGATTCAACAGATGATGCAACTGACTCATTCAAAGAATGGAGAAAACTGTTCCTTTCCAAGGTTGCAAAGCCTACACCTCCTGAAGCACAAGTTGATTATATGAGGTTTGAAAAGGTTAAGCCTCATGGGAAGATACTGAGCTGGAGTTTCGTGAAAGAAATTCACTGTGTGGCAATCAAGCGTGAACACGGAATCCAGTATTTCAACTCGTTGTGAGTATTCTATCTTTTTCGTTCTACGATGTGGCAGCTTTATCAAAGTTGGAGCAGATCAATCATTCAAAATATGAAGGAGCAATTATGTTTGCTCGTAAGATAAAGATGAATCGGAGGATAGGGTGGAAATACGAGTTATGCAAGCCACAGTTTCGGATGTATCAGCAGATCAAGTATACTTTGGATCCGTCGACCAACACTGCAAGATACAAGCTTGTTTACCAGCCGGCGAGGGTTATGGACAAAATCCCTCTGATGCCGATGAAGCAGAATTTCTTGGAAAACATGGCGTTGTGGTGTTACGACTCTGATACGCACGAGGCTGTCATTGTGTTCAAAGACGATCAAGAGAATTTCCGCATGCTAGATCCGATGTGGATGGTGAATATGTCTGCGGCCGACATCAACAAGTTATTTCGACATGATATCTTTTATGAAGACAAGGACGCACCTCAAGCGTTACAATTTCAACGCGTCGCTTGTTTCTGTTTTTATCGAGGGATACACGCCGTAAGCACCTGGTCGGCACAACACTGAAGGCTGAAGACTCAAAGATCAAAGACCAAGTAACAGACAAGGGGGAGTTTGTTGGTGCATTTATGTGTCTGTAACTTTGTCTTGTTTACGTTGTATGTTATTTAGTCTTTTGTTATCGAGTCTGTAAGTTCCGTCAAGTCTACATAGTCGGATATCCTCCTATCCTACTTAGTATGACATTTTGTCTCTGTATTTGTAAGGTTTGTTAAACACATGATTGTGTGCATAGTGTTTAACTATAGTTAGTGGTTTCTTATTCTGTTAACTTAGTTATCTACTGTCCTTGTTTAGTGTTTGACGAAGGTTCTATCTTTGTCAAACCCCTGCTTGGCGAACCTTCAAGCTTCGTCATTGTTTGTGCGTGACGAAGGTTCTATCTTCGTCACACATTAACCTTCGTCTATCAAGGTTCGTCCCTGGACAGTATATATAGCTTGGTATGTTTTACAGTTAAGGCACGAGAGCATAGAGAGACTACTACTGAGAGTTTATCGTTCAAGCATTGTGTGTATATGTTTGATGTTGTTCTCGTCCTTTTAATCTAAAGTGAATCTTTGGTTATCTGTTGTGTTGCTTGCATTGCATTGTTTGGTTTACACCGTCACGTGGATTCCGCACTCGTGACCGTGTTCATGATAAAACAGGGATTAGGTCTCGTAATAGATCCTCTGAGAAAAGCGGACCTACATGTATTCACTTATTATGTATTATATTTTTGTTTTGATGTATATTGTTTATACAGCAACAGTTCGATATATAAAGTGAGGTAAATGAAATTTAGTTGTCAAGCACATCCTATTTTTATACAAATAATATACGACAACATGTAATATAAAAAATCTTCCACGTCAAATCAAATTGTTAAGAAGTATCAAATTCATCTGTATGAAAAAAAAAAAACTTAAACAAAACTGTCAACAAATAATATAAAACAAAATCATCCGGGTGAAAAGAGAAAGAAACTTAAACAAAACAATCAAGAATTGATAAAAAACAAATAGGGAATGAACAAAAAAAAAAAAACCGTAAACAACTGAACAAAACAATAATATATAAAAGGTAAATGGTGGAATTTAAAAAATTATAAAAATAATATTTTTGAAAAGGGACTAAAAATAGAGATGCATTTAGCCACACCCGTTTTTTTCCCTATTATCAGTTTTCTTTAGCATATGTTGCATATAACATGCAAGAATAAACTTATATCATAATAAATCAATCATATAATTTCACTTTGAAAAACGAACAAATATGTTAAAAATAGTTAATCAAATGAATATTCATTCACATACAAAATCACTAATCTTATATCAGATAAATCAATCATATAATTTCACTTGAAAAATAACATATATGTAAAAAATAGATGGTAAAATTAATATCCATTTACTACTTATACATTTCTAAGTTAGGGAATAGTGCCAGGCAGCTGGCCTGGCAGTTCCCTATTGGACCAATCCATTTTTAATTTAATTTTATTCCCAGCTAAAAATTTCAGTTTCGTTATTTGTTTAAAATTACGTTTTTCCCTTAATTCAACATAAAATTATCTTTTTGCCCTGGCTCAAAATTTACGCTTTTGCCCTCTGTTTAAAAACCCATTTCTAATTCTACTACTTATACATTTCTAAGTTAGGGGAATAGTGTCAGGCAGCTGGCCTGGCACTTCCCTATTGGACCAACACATTTTTAATTTTATTTTATTTCCAGCTTAAAATTATAGTTTCGTCCTTTGTTTAAAATTACGTTTTTGCCCCTAATTCAACAAAAAAATATCTTTTTGCCCTGACTCAAAATTTACGCTTTTGCCCTCAGTTCAAAAACCCATTTTCTAATTCTACTACTTATACATTTCTAAGTTAGGGGAATAGTGTCAGGCAGCTGGCCCGACACTTCCCTATTAGACCAACCCATTTTTAATTTAATTTTATTCCCTGCTTAAAATTACGGTTTCGTCCTTTGTTTAAAATTACGTTTTTGCCCCTAATTCAACATAAAATTATCTTTTTGCCCTGGCTCAAAATTTACGTTTTTGCCCTCAGTTCAAAAACCCATTTCTAATTCTACTCCCAGTTTAAATTTACGGTTTCACCCTCCGTCTAAAATTACGCTTTTGCTGCCTCCTTCAAAATAAAAATATGTTTTTGCCCCTAGCTCAAAATTACAATTTGCCCCCAACTCAAAATTATTTTTTACCCACAATTCAAAATAAAATTATGTTTTCCCCCATAGCTCAAAATTATGATTTTGTCCTCAGTTTAAAATTATGATTTCGCCCCCAGTTCAACATATTTTTACGATTTTGCCCTCTGTTCAAAATTATGATTTTGCTCTCATTTCAAAAATTACGATTTCTCCCCCAGTTAAAAATTATGATTTTGTCATCGTTTTACCTTTTTTTTTTTTTTTTTGCAAAACTATAGTATTGTTTTATTTTGCTTGGTTGACTCAATGTAACTTTTATTGTGTCAAGCAGTTGTCTAACACTCAATTATTGGTCCTGACAAAATAGTATTTTACCCTCTGATCAAAATTACAGACCTGTTATTGTTTTAATTTTTTTTAGCAAAACTATGGTAGTGTTTTCATTTAATTGGTTGTCTCGATGTATATTTTTTTAGATCGTGTTATAAGTAGTATCTACAAGTAACCTAAATACATGCATACATGTTATGAAACTAAGAAATATTTGATTTAACGCCCTGCAACGCAGCCGGGCATATGTGTAATTTTTATTCGTCCAGGCATGCCTGGTACATGCTCATTTGTCCTGAAAAATTACAATTTTGCTCTCAATTTAAAATTATAGTCTTTCCATTGTTTTTTTTTTAGTAAAAGTATGGTAGTGTTTTTGTTTTAATTGTTTGACTTGATGTAATTTTTTTTTTGAGATCGTGTTATGAGTAGTATGTACAAGTAACAGAAACACAGACATACATGTTATGAGAGAGAAATATTCGGCTTATTGCCCCGCAACCCGGACGGGGCAAAAACTAGTTCACATACAAAATCGCATGGATGGCTGAGATATTAAATAAAGGAGGAATATGAAAAATGGTCGTGTCAGATGAGGAGGATGCCCTTCCATGTCAACGTCTAAGGAAGATGTTCCTTCAAGAATAGACCAAGAGAGATAGAGGATGGGTCTCCCCCATTTTTTTTTTAAATTCAACATGTTTTTTTAACATTTAATAAGTTAAAAATAAAATCATTAATATTAAAAAACAAAATTACATAACATAAAAAAATACTAGATCGGTAAAAATTAAAAATCCTAAAAATTTTGATGCTGACCAACTCGAATACATTGTTTGATAGTAGCCGGGTACCGAGAAAACATTTGGGTTTGGGTTTGGGTTCGGGTTTGGGTTTGTGTTCGCGTTTAGGTTCTGTAACATCCTTGTTCAATTTATACAATATTTCGTATAAAAACGTGTTTATACGATTACACGTACATATGAGAATACGAATTTACTAAAACATTTTAACATTTTGTGTTTATAACGTAGTTTAAACGTGGCAACTAAAATAATGCGGAAGCCTGATTCTTGATTGTGTTCGGTTCTTTGATGAGCTTGATTGTAATCCGGGGTTCCAAATTACACATGCATTTCATAAACCATGAAATGATTAGTTATACGAGCTTAAAATGAGTTTAGAACGAGTCCGGATACGAAAACGGACAAGAAAAATGAATTTGCCAGCTTTGGGTTCTCACGCGGGTTGCGACAGAGACACCCTCGTCTCACGCGTGCCGTGTCGTATCGTCGCGTGTCGCGACGTGTTTCCGGTCACCTGTCGCGTGGCGCGGCAGGTATGATTTTCAAGCGAGTTCAGGTCTGGGTCCTGCATTTTCAGCTATGCCTGTTTTTACGGAAACGGCCATAACTTCTTCGTTATTGACCCGTTTTACCCGATTCTTTGTCCTACGCGACCGTAATTTAATTCCCCATCTAATGGAGTTGAAATCCAACATCCTACATAATAAAATTTCAGACTTTTAACTCTTCGGCTTATTACCCTTTTTACCAACTTTTGACCCGTTCGTGATTTCATCATCAAACGTGTTTATTTGACCCTTATATCACATACACTTCTTCAATTTAATGTTATCTACCATATTAGATTCTAATCACCGGTTTATTACACAAATTAAACTCGTTTTCGCTTGTATGCTTATTTTGACCCGTTAAGGGTATTTAAGCACTTTCGAGCCTAAAATAGCTTTCGATTGCTTCTAGCATTCCATTACCACATTTCTTATCCTATAATCTCCCACCACAACTGTATTTAAGGTAGGTTTAATGTGGTGATCTTATATAACCCAAATTTTACCTCTCGAATCATTATTTTACGGCAAAACTCAAATAGTGCCATTTGGCTAATATAATACCTCTTTCAGCTTCTATACTTATTCTAAGTATTTACCTAATTATAAAACTCGTTTCCAAACAACTTTTAAAGGTTGTTTGTTCGAATTAGCCAACAAGGGCATTTTAGTCCTTTTTAGTCTTTCAATTAGGAAAAGGTCCTTTGAGAGCATGTTTGACCCATATTTCTTCGTTTGAATTATGATCTTGTTCGAAAAGTCATTATGCTTTTCGAAACGCCACGGCCCTCTTTTAAAACATTCGATTTACCCATTAAGTAACCCATTGTCTATCTAAGACTTCATCTAATGCTCAATGAACCTTATGTTCTAAATGAGTAATTATTCTATTAACCCGTTTTAATGCCTTGCTATAATATTCGCTAAATAATAGCGATGAAAATATCATTTCTACATTTATTCCTGAAATCATATAACTCGACAAGAATCATTAGTCGTTATTATCAAAGGGTGGTATCTTCACCCTTTGACCCGTTTGGTCTAAATGACCAATTATATTAGCTAGACGACATGTATTTTCATCTCGACTATATGACTCGCTCCGATTTACATCGTGCGGTCATTTTACTTATAATTCATTTCTTAATACTTTTCGGCCTATTAAGGCTTACTTCCATTGTCTTTTAAAACCAATAGTTATGGTTGACGTGTGACCAATTTATCGTTTTACCATTATGGTTTGTTTTGGTTAATCCCTATAAGGTAACCATTTAAAAGTCCATTTTCCAATTGTCATAGAATGATCAAATTACCAATTTAACCCCTTTTAAAACCATCAACATGATTTCTTGTCATGCTCGACTATCTTGTTCCGTACGTATACACGCCGAAACATCATACCTCAACTATTTATTTATCTTATTCGTAACTAATACGATAAAAGAATGTTCTAAACATAAGACTAGTGTAAGCCATACTTACCTTGCATCCGAAATATGCTTTTTCCTTCATTCTTGATTCGTTTGACCCGCTTCCTTTCCAAGCCTCCACCTAGCTTGTCAAGCGTCAAACTATCATCATAATTCGTAAGATGGTTAGTTTAGTCATTATCACATACGACTATTCCATCTTACGAACTCTATGTCGGAACTACTATTCGACTTCAATGTTGGTTTATTTGACTTTCGGTAGTCAACTAACTTCAATCATATTATACACACAATAAGTTCAATCAACATCACGTTTAGAACCCATATTATTCCGTATTACACGTAGTTAGTCGAGTTAGCCAATTACGCGTTTCTTTCAAAATTTCATTATGTCAACATTCATTCGGACATTTTAACAAACACCTAATGTGCATAATATTACTTATTTACTAACTAGTTCATAACTAGTTATCTTTACCAAGATTTACATCAACACATTCAAACCTCTAAGTCTAGTGTTCATGAACTACATCAAGAACTTATATCATAACCTCAATATTCATCAATCTTACATTCTAATATGAGTGTTCATCATATTAACATAAAACCCACTTATCACATAATAGGGTAATTACCAAATCCCTAGTTTTGACAACAATTCATCAAATTTTCTACTAGGGTTTGTTTCTAAACCAAGATATAATCACAATAACACTCATAGATTCAAGATTCATTCCAGAATTTCGATTATGATTGTTCATCATAATCTCAAAGTATCACAAAATCATAAATTTCAACATACCTTGTGATCCCCACGACTAGGTGATCATTAATACGTGTTCATGCATCCGATTCGGGCTAGACTTGACCTTCAATTTTGTTGATTTGTTGAAGTTAGGGCTAAAGCTCCATGGGAGCTTTCTCCTGGCCTTACCCACGCATGCACACACACACACTTGTGTGTGTTGTGTTTTTTTTATAATTCTAATTTCAAGTTACCCGGCTTTGGTCCCTCGTGTTTGGTTAGTTATTAATTAGATCACAACCTAATTATTTTCAATAATATTCCCACTTATTAACTAGGTTTAATATTCCTAGTGAACTTAGCGGGTTCGGGAATATTTATGACTAAGTTTATTTTAGGTCCCGTTAACTCGGGCCTTTTATCCTTTTTATTTCCTTAAAAGCTTTTATTCACCTTTTATTAAATATTAGGATTATTTTTTAAGTCCTAATATTTACCGGGTTAAATTTTACCACTAACGGTATTTTCCCCGTCTTTAGTATTAACGGGGCCAAATTACCAAACCCGTTTTCGGGGTGTTACAAGTCTACCCCCCTTAAAGAGGTTTCGTCCTCGAAACATTTTCTTACATAATTCATTGAGTTTAAACTCAATGTATTCGATCCGAGAAATATTTTAAACATTACTTATTCTTTTTAACCAATCGTTAGTATTACCCGAAAAGTACGGTAACATCTTTTTGGTTACTAATTGTCTACATATCTCATACGACATAGTGTAATTTCGAAATAACGTAATCTCGTTCTTTCCACTAGTTTAGTCAACTTAGCGATATCCGTTGCTTTCATATACCATCGAATTTCCTTATGAATCCGTTACTTTGACTCGTTTAAAGGTCTTTAGTGAAATCTTTCACTTTTAGCAACAATTTCTTTTGTTTTCAAATTCATTTATTCGGTTCAGTTATACCAAATCCACCGCTTACAAGCAACCAACTTACTTAAATGACCTTAACCGGTCTCACTAACTAGACTTATTAGTCCAGTTGCTTTTTACCGCTCGTTTGGTGATAATGTGATTCCACTTCACATTGCATTTCTTGACCGTGATCGTGTCACGTCATGTTTAATTTATATCAACCTTTCATTTTCGAAAATACCACTTTTTCGAGTATATCGTCTTGCACCTATCGATGTTAAGACCCATACTCTTTGATATTTGTTATTTCCAAATTCGTCTTATAGTATTCATATTTGTTAAAACGTTGTTTCTTACTAAAACTGAATTTTAGTTTAACGTTTTTCCTTTTAACAATGTCAATTACTCATATTAAGGAAATTGACAACCCATAATTTATTCTTTTCCGTTCTCATTTTACGCGGGGAATCATAACTAGTTCCCTTGCTTTACACTATTGACCCGTAGGTTCTTTCACTTAGCCTCATAGGCTATTTCTTTAAATTTTTCACCTTTTTAAGGTGAGACATTAACAACTCGTTTCCTTCTCTTTATGACCCGAGGGTCTTTTTGGTCCCGTAGACCTTAACACTGTGTTTAATCCCATAGGTTATGATGATCCCGTAGATCATCTTTTATTCTTGTCTATATTCAAATGTATATATACATATATAGCTTCAAGGCATCTCTTATTATGTTTGGAATCGTTTATTTTCGCTCTTGAACCTCAATTGACCTTGACCGTAGTCTAAGGCTTCATTTGTTTACTTCCGGACTAATCCTCCGAATTTATGACTTCTGACGTTATTTACGCGTCAGTTTGTTCTACGCTTACCGTTTCCCGGTTCATACGTATACTTCTATACAACCCATTACCCGGGTTCTTTTATCTTAAAGTTCTTAATGCCCATAACCCTTTACATAGGTTAGTTAACATCTCACACTTTTACTTATTCAGTCCGCGCATACTTATATTAGTAAGCGTCATCATTTATTTAATTCGTTTGACTTGTTCGTGTGAAATTTCATCACTGGTGAACGTCAAATTTCATTCTTTGTTCGACCCGTTCGACTTTTAACTAGTCGAACGTAATTTTTTATCAAAATTTATGTTTGCGAAAATTCTTGTCATCTTTTAGTCATGACTCATATTCCGAGTCTTTTGACTTTCTATTTCGCGTTCCTGTTTCTCAGTCTACGCATGCGTTTAAATCCTTACCCACCAACCGGGTGTTTTACCGAAGTCGCTATTATTGCAACCCTTACGGTATGCATTATGACTTCGTTTCGTTTTTATATTCCTACTTTGTTATCAAATTTGGTGTTTTACAAAATTGGCCCGTTAAGAGTCATATTTGCATTCTCTGGGTTCGAGTGTAAGCACACCCCTCCCAATTGCATACCTTAATCCTTTTACATTAATCTTTGTCCCTTCACTCGGGCTCATCATTCTAATGTAATACGCTTCCCTCACCCGGCTGTGCGTTTACATTATTATCAAATATTTTGCTCATTTGATTCATTTGGGTACTTTTAAGTTAGTCCCATTCACCCCGCCCTTACTACATCGGATGTAAACGTGTCCACCATAAGAAGTTCATGGTATCATATGCCACTACTTACTTGGCCAGAGTAAGCGATTAACACATGACACACATGACCTTTTTATAGTTTTCACATCACGCCCTATGTAAGTAACGCCTCTATTTGTTTCTCTAGGAAACAATATCCCGAATACATTTTCTATTCGGGGTTTTCCAAGTTTTTAATCTACATATGCAACTTTCAATTTCTACTTATTTGTTGCATATTACTATTTGTGCGATTATTTAAAATGTGCACCTGATAATGTTTGCCCCGACGGGCGTTCCGTGCCATTAACCTTGTTCGCGGTCGTTACGCGATTTAGTCCTCGGTGAGCATGCTCCTCTTGTCATACTTCGGACCGTTCCTCTATCATATCCCTAATTTGTTCAACCCTCGTCATCTTTCAAATGCGAGTTTCCTCCAATTAAAACATTCATAAAGGTTAGTAATGTCAACTTTACTAAATGCCCGTATTATAATACAAGGCTTTTCTACTATGCGTGTTAACGCACGAAATTTTGTTAACTATATCCATTATTTAATTGAGGTATCATATATTACACGATAACCCTATGTGTTATTTACAACACTTTAACATGCTAAACCATTAGAATACATGTACTTACCGGATTTGCGATCAAGCCTCGAACCGAACACCAATCTTTATTAAGAGCATAAGGTATAAGTCCAAGCATAGTTTTCCCACCATACTTGAATCTCTTAAACCAAGGCTCTGATACCAACTTGTAACATCCTTGTTCAATTTATACAATATTTCGTATAAAAACGTGTTTATACGATTACACGTACATATGAGAATACGAATTTACTAAAACATTTTAACATTTTGTGTTTATAACGTAGTTTAAACGTGGCAACTAAAATAATGCGGAAGCCTGATTCTTGATTGTGTTCGGTTCTTTGATGAGCTTGATTGTCATCCGGAGTTCCAAATTACACCTGCATTTCATAAACCATGAAATGATTAGTTATACGAGCTTAAAATGAGTTTAGAACGAGTCCGGATACGAAAACGGACAAGAAAAATGAATTTGCCAGCTTTGGGTTCTCACGTGGGTCGCGACAGAGACACCCTCGTCTCACGCGTGCTGCGTCGTATCGTCGTGTGTCGCGACGTGTTTCCGGTCACCTGTCGCGTGGCGCGGCAGGTATGATTTTCCAGCGAGTTCATGTCTTTACGGAAACGGCCATAACTTCTTCGTTATTGACCCGTTTTACCCTATTCTTTTTCCTACGCGACCGTAATTTAATTCTCCATCTAATGGAGTTGAAATCCAACATCCTACATAATAAAATTTCAGACTTTTAACTCTTCGGCTTATTACCCTTTTTACCAACTTTTGACCCGTTCGTGATTTCATCATCAAACGTGTTTATTTGACCCTTATATCACATACACTTCTTCAATTTAATGTTATCTACCATATTAGATTCTAATCACCGGTTTATTACACAAATTAAACTCGTTTTCGCTTGTATGCTTATTTTGACCCGTTAAGGGTATTTAAGCATTTTCGAGCCTAAAATAGCTTTCGATTGCTTCTAGCATTCCATTACCACATTTCTTATCCTATAATCTCCCACCACAACTGTATTTAAGGTAGGTTTAATTTGGTGATCTTATATAATCCAAATTTTACCTCTCGAATCATTATTTTACGGCAAAACTCAAATAGTGCCATTTGGCTAATATAATACCTCTTTCAGCTTCTATACTTATTCTAAGTATTTACCTAATTATAAAACTCGTTTCCAAACAACTTTTAAAGGTTGTTTGTTCGAATTAGCCAACAAGGGCATTTTAGTCCTTTTTAGTCTTTCAATTACGAAAAGGTCCTTTGAGAGCATGTTTGACCCATATTTCTTCTTTTGAATTATGATCTTGTTCGAAAAGTCATTATGCTTTTCGAAACGCCACAACCCTCTTTTAAAACATTCGATTTACCCATTAAGTAACCCATTGTCTATCTAAGACTTCATCTAATGCTCAATGAACCTTATGTTCTAAATGAGTAATTATTCTATTACACATACCTGGCTTGGGTCAATGTATTAACCCGTTTTAATGCCTTGCTATAATATTCGCTAAATAATAGCGATGAAAATATCATTTCTACATTTATTCCTGAAATCATATAACTCGACAAGAATCATTAGTCGTTATTATCAAAGGGTGGTATCTTCACCCTTTGACCCGTTTGGTCTAAATGACCAATTATATTAGCGAGACGACATGTATTTTCATCTCGACTATATGACTCGCTGCGATTTACATCGTGCGGTCATTTTACTTATAATTCATTTCTTAATACTTTTCGGCCTATTAAGGCTTACTTCCAGTGTCTTTTAAAACCAATAGTTATGGTTGACGTGTGACCAATTTATCGTTTTACCATTATGGTTTGGTTTGGTTAATCCCTATAAGGTAACCATTTAAAAGTCCATTTTCCAATTGTCATAGAATGATCAAATTACCAATTTAACCCCTTTTAAAACCATCAACATGATTTCTTGTCATGCTCGACTATCTTGTTCCGTACGTATACACGCCGAAACATCATACCTCAACTATGTATTTATCTTATTCATAACTAATACGATAAAAGAATGTTCTAAACATAAGACTAGTGTAAGCCATACTTACCTTGCATCCGAAATATGCTTTTTCCTTCATTCTTGATTCGTTTGACCCGCTTCCTTTCCAAGCCTCCACCTAGCTTGTCAAGCGTCAAACTATCATCATAATTCGTAAGACGATTAGTTTAGTTATTATCACATACGACTATTCCATCTTACGAACTCTATGTCGGAACTACTATTCGACTTCAATGTTGGTTTATTTGACTTTCGGTAGTCAACTAACTTCAATCATATTATACACACAATAAGTTCAATCAACATCACGTTTAGAACCCATATTATTCCGTATTACACGTAGTTAGTCGAGTTAGCCAATTACGCGTTTCTTTCAAAATTTCATTATGTCAACATTCATTCGGGTATTTTAACAAACACCTAATGTGCATAATATTACTTATTTACTAACTAGTTCATAACTAGTTATCTTTACCAAGATTTACATCAACACATTCAAACCTCTAAGTCTAGTGTTCATGAACTACATCAAGAACTTATATCATAACCTCAATATTCATCAATCTTACATTCTAATATGAGTGTTCATCATATTAACATAAAACCCACTTATCACATAATAGAGTAATTACCAAATCCCTAGTTTTGACAACAATTCATCAAATTTTCTACTAGGGTTTGTTTCTAAACCAAGATATAATCACAATAACACTCATAGATTCAAGATTCATTCCAGAATTTCGATTATGATTGTTCATCATAATCTCAAAGTATCACAAAATCATAAATTTCAACATACCTTGTGATCCCCACGACTAGGTGATCATTTATACGTGTTTATGCATCCGATTCGGGCTAGATTTGACCTTCAATTTTGTTGATTTGTTGAAGTTAGGGCTAAAGCTCCATGGGAGCTTCCTCCTGGCCTTACCCACACACGCACACTCACACACACTTGTGTGTGTTGTGTTTTTTTTTTTTTTTATAATTCTAATTTCAAGTTACCCGGCTTTGGTCCCTCGTGTTTGGTTAGTTATTAATTAGATCACAACCTAATTATTTTCAATAATATTTTCACTTATTAACTAGGTTTAATATTCCTAGTGAACTTAGCGGGTTCAGGAATATTTATGACTAAGTTTATTTTAGGTCCTGTTAACTCGGGCCTTTTATCCTTTTTATTTCCTTAAAAGCTTTTATTCACCTTTTAGTAAATATTAGGATTATTTATTTAAGTCCATATATTTATCGGGTTAAATTTTACCACTAACGGTATTTTCCCCGTCTTTAGTATTAACGGGGCCAAATTACCAAACCCGTTTTCGGGGTGTTACAAGTTCGGGTTGTTTGGATTCATGGCAAAATTTATAAAAAAGATTGAAAAATTTTATAAAATTGAGAGAGAGTTTGGGGTTTTTTTGAACGGTGAGAATCTTTAACTTGTTGTGAGAGAGATCTCACACCCTCCTAAACAGAGGGCCCTAACCCTACTCTGGGCAGACTATGTTGTCTTAACCGGGTGCACGCTGTTGTCATAGTTTGGCTATCGGCGTTCCCCGGGAAAGCATGCCACCCACTGCCAGTGGCAGTGGCTCGCGCCGCCACAAGAGAGAATCTCTTTGGCGTAACGCATGGTGGACTAAAACCCGGGGTGGCTCGGGCTCGAACTCTTGACCTATGGTCTGGGAGAACTAGCATTCATTGCCTTTATCCACTAGAAATAGGGACTAGTGGGGATTGAACTTGAGTCTCCAAGGAGAACCCAAGCCTTTCCTACCACTAGACCACAAGTGATGGATAGAGAGACTTTGGGTTGAAATGGTGAAAAAAGGGGCGAAAGATGTATATTTAAAGATAAAAAAATTAATTATTTTTTTTAAATTAGCCGTTAGAGGCATTTAATTCAAAAATGTATTTTTTTTTAAATATAGCCGTTATACGACAAAAGTTTGAAAGTGGGAGGCCCGGTATGAACGGCGTGGGGAGAACGGTGACGACGGGGCCGGTCCTAGGGTCGCTGTTCAGGCCCGTCGTCGGCCCTCGCCGACCCTAGGCCGGACCCCATACCGTGTAGTCTAATGGTTAATGCTCTCTAAGGAGTATTTTTCACCACTTCCGTATCATAATGCCTTTTAAAAAATGTCTAACGGCTAATGCCTCTTGCTGCCCATTTCATTTAATACTTTCCACTTTTTATCTCCTCTATAGGCATTATTCTAAAAATGTCTATTTCTCTTCATGGCCCTATAACATTCAAAGAGATGATGATTTGGTGTTATCAAACCCTTTCATCTCCCTATAATGTTCATTACGCATGACCTCATGTGTATGTGTCATGGTATTTACTTGTGGGTGAGTTTAAAAGTCGACAAACCTATATATAATGTTAGAAAGAAATCATGTTGTTAGTGATTGTACTGTGTGTAATAAAAGTTATAAATGCTTAACAAAAATAGAGTTCTGAGAATGGAACAAACTTTGCAAATCATCATCATATAATGTATATATGTGTGAACGTTCTGGGGGCAAAAGTGAAAGTGCACTGATTTTAACGTTATTTTACTAATTTCGTGGAAATAACGTTAAAAGAGGGGGATGGTTAATCATGCATCATGTCGTGGCATTGATAGCCGAAAGACAAAAGGGTACATGCACTAACTGGCATTTGTCCCGATTGTTGACTGTTATATAAATAATATATATTATTTGAAATAATTCTTTTAATTATATTTTAGGAAGAACAACTATTTTTAATAGTTTTCTGACTGAATATTATTTTTTGTTTTATGAGAACATAATTATACATACCTGTTAATTACTAAATTTTAAATAATAGTTTAATTATTCAAAGTTAATTTTTGTTGGTGCACCTTGAGTCTGAAGTTTGTATTATTGTTTATTTATTTTGTGCGTCAATCTCGAACTCGTAATGTGTACGATTTATTTATTGTGTTTAAGTGTTAATTATTTTGTAAGTTGTATTAAGTGTGACTTCATCCTGTCACAACCTAATACAACATTTAGTTATATATTGGGTGTTTATCAAAACATAAAGGATGAAGTGAACATCTAAACACAGACATGATATTTGTGACTAAAAACACATCGAAATAGACTTTTGATGTCTATTTCAATACTCATGGTTTTGTTTCGATGTATGTTACCTATTTCGATAAACTTCGATGCTCCGGGGACTTGTTTCGATTGTTTTTCCCCTGGTATGTGCTATAAATACCAGTGACAAAAACGCAAACCCGCTACGAAAAAGACCGATAAAACAGAAGAACATAAAATGTCGGAACCACGTCACATTATGGTTGCATATTTGGATCCGCAAGAAAAGCTAGATGAATTCAAGGAGATTACGAGGTGGTTGCGTGAGTCACGGATCAAAGAAGCCATTACTCATCAGACGTCTGTATACAAGACGTTGATTAAGGAATTCTGGGATTCGGCAAGTGTTGTAGAAATTGATGGAAAAGAGATAATCCCCGGGCAAGTGAATAAACTGAATGTGGATGTTTCTGCTGAAATCCGCAATACTGCTTTACAACTTAGTGACGATCCTGATGCTCCGTATTATGTTCCAATTATGTGCCAACGTGGATGCTTATTACGCATGAAGTGTGAGAAGGATATCTTGGGAGGTCAAATCAACAAAGCGTGGTTGCCGCTACGATACAAGTTCCTATTACATATTCTTATTCAATGTTTGAGCAATCGAAGAGGTGGTTACGATATGGCGAGTAACGACTTGGTAGGGTTGATGGTTGCTTTGGTAATTAACAAACCGTTCAGTATTTCAAAGTATGTCTTCGCAAACATGAAGGAGAATCTGGGAAGAACATGTGTTGGTGGCAACAAGTTCTGGATGTATCCGAGATTTCTGCAGATGATCATGAATGTGCAACATCCTAATCTTCCAAAGGCTGACAACGATATTCTAAAGATTGATGCGATGATGGAACATTCGTTGAAGATATTCAGGGGTGTAGCTTCTAAACGATACACGGAAAGTACACATCATAGGAAGATGTTTGGTGCGTTAACGAATAAGGATTATGTCGCTCCGGCGAATGATAAGTGGCGTCATGATGACAGCCAATCTGACGATGAAGAACCAAAGTTGAAGAAGATGATTGAAGACAAGTTTGGTCGTAAGAAGTTGAAGATTTTTGGTGATACTGACGATGAAAGTGATAACGACGATGGTAATGATGAATGTGGTGATGGTGGAAATGTTTGTGCGAGCGGTGCAAGTGCTCCTGGTGGCGACAATGATGAATCTGATTCAGACGATAATCCGCCTGCACCAGGATATGAACACTACTATGATGATCGTGGTGTTAGGCAAGTTCGACGGATTCGTACGGAGCAAGATGCTGATTATGTTCCATCCGACACTGAGGCAGAACGATTGAAAAAGAAGAAAGCTGTTGTTCGTAGGAAGAAAAGAAGTAGGAAGACGATTGGAACATGTGGTGTTAAGTTCTTCTGATATTGCATTACATGTGTGTCCTCCTGTTTCTGATGAAGATTTAGAAGAAGGAGAGTTCGTGTCTGAACTCTCAGATGAACAGATTTTGGCTTTAAAAGAAATGAAAGTAGTTGATGATGCTACTATTGATAAGATTCCCAGTGAACCTGAAGTAGCAAACTTAGATGATCTTGAAGAAATAGTTTTTGAAGGTAATGTGGAAAAGTTTAAATACGTGCGAGAAGACTGTACAGAGTTTAATCCATTTGATGAAGATTAGTTAAAGGATAACTTAGATGAGATCGACAACAAGTTGAAGAACCGTGATTCATCATATGTTCCCACTGATTCTTTTGAAGAATGGAGAAAGAAGTTTCTATCAAAGTCTGCAAAGCCAGCTCCTTCTGTAGTTCAAGTTGATTATATGAAATACGAGAAAGTTCTTCCTCATGGAAGAATCCTAAGCTGGATGTTCGTAAAAGACATTCATTGCATGGCCGTCAAGCGCGAGCATGGAATTCAGTACTTCAGGTCGCTTCTTAGCATTCTTACGTTACCGTTTTATGATGTTGCAGCGTTAGCGAAGCTGGAGTTAATAAATCAATCAAATTACGATGGTGCTAAGTTATTCGCTCGCAAGCTAAGGATTGAACAAAGAAGAGGTTGGAAAGACGAGTTGCACAAGTTTCCGATGCATGGATAAATCAAGTATACATTGGATCCAGCAACCAACACTGCACGTTACAAGCTTGTTTACAAGCCCATGAAGGTTTTGGATAAGATTTCGCTCATGCCAATGAAACAAGACATTCTTGGGAACATGGCTTTATGGTACTATGACTCGGATACACATTAAGCAGTCACCGTCTTCAGAAATGATGAAGAAAACTTCCACATCCTCGATCCGATGTGGATCGTCAATATGTCCGCTGCTGACATCGACAAACTATTTCGACATGACATTTTCTATGAAGACATGGACGCTCATCAAGCTTTGCTATTTCAACGCATCGCTTGTTTTTGCTATTAACGCGGGATTCACGCTGGGAGCTCGTGGTCTGAAGCAGATCACTAGAAACGAAGACCGAAGACCAATCAACAGCCAAGGGGGAGTTTGTTGGTGCAGTTTTTGTGTCTGTCGCTTGTTCTTGTTACGTTGTAATTGTAAGGTCTTTATTTAACGTGTCTGTAATTTTTTGGTCGAGTCGACCAAGTCAAGATATCCTCCTATCTTGACTTGGTACGACATTGTCAATGTAATGTTTTGTAAGACAGATGCATATGTGCAATCTGTCATGTGTTTAGTAATGTTTTACTGTTTCTGTCTTCTGTCTGCATGTCTGTCTGTTTTGCAGCCTCCCCACGAAGAACCATTCTTCGTGGGATCCCATCATCACGAATAACATGTTTCGTCCCTGGTAGTCTTTCGTTGGCTTGTCCCACGAAGAACCTAGTGATTCGTGGGCCTACATGTTTCATGAGCCCAGTAACATTCTTCGTAATGTTACTGGGTCAGGGGCTTATAAATAGACATCATGTCCATACAGAACAGCTAAGAGAGCATTCAGAGAGTCTGTCAAACATTGTGTGTATGTGTTTGTACTTGTTCTCTTCAGATTAATCAAGATAGTGAATCTTTGGTTACTCATGTTTGTTATACTTTGTTTTGGTTGCATTCTTACGTGGATTCCGCACACGTAAGTGTGTTATAACAACAAGGAAGTAGATTTCTTGATCCTCCAAGTGGACCTATAGGATCGGGCTCTCTCGTTTACACACGTAGTAAAAAGCAGTTTCAACCTTTTTATGTAGTATAAAACAATTGAATAATAAAAATGTTGAACTCGAATAATAAAATCCCAATCTCATTCGCAGTTTCAACCTTTTTATGTAGTAAAAAAATGAATAATAAAAATGTTGAAGTCCAATAATAAAATCCCAATCTCATTCTACTACAAGTTTCGACAGGATCAACTGCAGCCATGGGTGATAATCTCAACCTCTTCTTCTTGTACAAATATGCAAATTGTAGACAGAGCTTATCTCCAAAGTCAAAACAGGTTTGATAATAAAATAGGATAAAAACCACTAGATAAATTTCAAATCCAAAATAATTATGTGAAATCAAATTCATAACAGGTTATTAAACGATTACCTTTATGTAAATACAAATTAAAATAAAAAAACGATTTTCTTGCTATGTACACATACATATAAGAATTCATTTATATAAGAACACAACAACCTAAACCTATATTTTTTTTTCATAAAAATAAAATAATAATAAAATTAGGGTTTTACCTTTTATAAATCTGGTTTGGGAAGAAGATGGTGAAGATGCTAAATCATAAGAAACCGACTTGAGATGGTGTCCAGCAAAGGATTTCCGAAATACATGCATACAAATACATACTTAATCACCAAGACAAAAAGGAATCGAAAGAGGGTTCTTGTTATTTACCTTACTGGTGGTAGACAAGTATGCGATTGCTTCAATGTCCGGTGGTAGAGACGAGCGGTAGAGAGAATGTCTTGGTGGTGGCTAGGTTGTTTTTTTTTTTTTTTTATATTTGTATTTGGTTAAAGAAGAAATGCATTGTCAAAAGGGTGAGATTTGGAATTTGGGACAAGTCAAAAAAGATGGAAAGGGAGCTTGGGATTTGGAAATAAGTATGTTAGGGTTTCTTTGGCATATTAAGCATTAGACGGGGTTTATAAGATGATGTTCAAAGACAACACCATCTAAAGGTTGCATAAATTAGTATAAGACGGTGTTTAAGTATTAGACGCGGTTCTTATGAATTTTCTTGAATATTTTAATCAAAGCAGCAATATGTATTGATTTTAAGACGGTGTTATTGCTTTAACCCCCCGTCTAAAATAAATATTCACCACCATCTAATACTACATTTTGTAGTAGTGAAACCTAATATGGAAGGGGGCAAGATCAACCTTCTAATTGTCACTATACACACTTTCATTCTAGAGCGAGTAACTACAGAGAGAAAACATGAATCAAACCCTAGATCTCAGTGAGTGATCGTGTGTCACCTTGTGGATGCACTATATCGGGTTGATTTCTCCATCTGAGATCGAAGACAACCTGTTACATCGCATTCCCTAGTTGGTTTTTTAAGCATTCAAGTCGGTTAAAGGGTTTTCTCAAAATGATGTGAGAATCACGTAAGAGTTTACACATTTTTTATGTTTGAAGCTTGAAATGATGTTATGGGTTAATTCTAACTAGTTTTTTTACGTCGTGCGCTGCGGCGAAACCGAGCAAAGATAATGTAAAACAAACGTGATTTCAAAATAAAGATGTTCAGAAAGCCAAACCATTAGGGGAGGGGGGTGGTCACTAGTGATATAATTCTATCACTCACAAGCACCAATCAAGTTCCGCCATGTCATCGACCATTTTTCCATCACTCACAACCTTTTTTAGTGTGGGTGGTCATCACTCACCACCACACCCAACAATTCCCCCCAACCAACAATTACACTCACACAACAAAAGAATAACGCGCTGAAAAAATAACGAAAATCGAATCCCGTGATGCTATAACGCGTTATATGAAGAGGTGGGGGTGGGAATTTGATTGTTCCACGCGTTATTAATTTTCCCGTGATGCTATAACGTAACCGCCCCGTTGGGCCTAAGAGTGGTTTAGTTTATCATCAAATCGTTTTATGATATCAAATAAATACTTTATTTTGAGTACAACTTCGTTTTTAACAAAATTTATAACGGAATGTCAGGGAAAAATTAAGCACAACTACGTGCTTAAGTTTTTAGAAAAAAAATTATAAACATAAATTATTAAAGAAGTATCAACTAATCGATAAATTAATGTATATTCTAAAAAAAGAAAAAAAGAATTATTAAAGAAAATGACAAAGGAATATGGTTTTAAAAAAGGGAAAAAAATCAAAAGTATGTTATTAAAAGTAAATATAATAATAAACTATTATAATATATCAAATAGAAAAAATAATAAAAAGCTACATATTATTATAAAAATAAAGTTACTATTCATCATCTTTCGTCAACAATATTTATATAATATATAATGCATTTCCAATGCAAAATTTAGGATCTTGATGTGGATACAAGCTTAGACCATGGGGTATGGTGGGGCTTGGGTTGGGCATTGGTTGACACGTGGAATGAGGTGGCAGACATGGGTAAACCCACATTGAACACGGTATGACCGGGGCGGGGGTTTGGGGCGTGGGTTTGTGGGCTGACCGGCTGGGCTGACCCGCAGGGCAGACCCAATATGATTTAAAACACAAATTTAATTTTTTTAATATTTTTAAATAAAGAAAATTACAAAAAAAGAAAATTACAAAAAAAAAAAAAATTCCTAACTTTTATATTTGTTTTTTATCTCTTCTCTCAACGCCAAGACTATTTCTAACTCGTCACCCTGTAGATGATCAATCGGCTGGGATAGAATTTTCAAATCATCCCGTCTTTGTTTTAGGGTATCTCTAGCGGCATCTCTAGCTTCTTTGCTCCTTCGTATTTCGGCCCTTTGTTGTTGGAATACGTTGAATGTATCCATCTTGCATGAAATGTCATCCAACTAGTCGCTGTATATTCCCCTACGCGAGCCAGAACTCCCAGCTGAAGGCGATGCCGTTTGTTTTTTAGCACGCCTTCTTGAGGCATTTCTTCCATGCTCAGGCCGGTTTGGGCTTGGCGAATCATCCAAAAGGTCCTCAAACTCTTGATCTCGTGCATCAGATTGGGCTTGGGACGAGGCCCTTGACCTTTTACTAGACGAGTTAGTTTCGCTACCAGTGGAGATAGTCGCCCACTTTGGATGGAATTTACAAATCTCCCAATAATGCATGAAACGGAAGTCGGTGTTCATATTTGATTTGAATGCATTTACTGCATTTGTCAAAACGTCGGCTTCGGTTTCACCGCTTTTAGGGTTTTGCTTTGCTTTATTTAAAAAACTACTAAATTTTGTAAGTTGGGTGCTTATCTCGCTCCACTTTGAGGATAAGCTATCGTTTTCATGATAAGTCCCCCAACCCATTTCTTCATGGAATAGTCTACTAACCGATTCCCACATGGCGGTTCGATGTTGCGAATTTCCTAAAGTTGAATGTTGAGATTGTTCACACCAAGCCCTCGCCAATGCAACTTCTTCAGCATAGACCCATTTTTGTTGTTTTCGTTTGGCGGTTTCAACTATTTTATCCTCCTCGGTTTTTTTCTTATGACTTCTCTTTTTGATGGGTTTCGATGCGGAAGGACCATCATTGGGTGGTTGAGTTTCGGGAACGGTTTCGTTTTGTGAAAGGTCGGTGGAGGTTGGTGAAAGGTTGATGGGCGATTGTGTAAACGGGGTAGGTATCGAATCATCGGAGTGTGAGAAGTTAGTAAATACACGATTCCCAAGAAGCGATGCATAACTCGCTTCATGGGGCATAGAAGAGTGTATTAAAAATGGACGAGGAATTGGACGATTGGGTGGTGGGCTAGGATTAGTTTCTTTGAATGCATACGGGTTGGTCGGGTCATAAGCACGGTTATAAGGATGCATTTTTTCGTATTGTAGAAGGAGAATTTGAAGATGTATAGAAGATGTGGTTGAATGTGGTAAAAAATGGAAGAAAAATGTGAGTTTTATAGTGAAAAAATGGAAGAAAAATTTAATTTTTTTTTTAATATAGCCGTTGGCAAACGGCTAGCTCAACGGCTATTTTCTTTTGGCCATTCACAAACCGCCATGTCACCTTGCTCCCCCGCCCCACGCCCGGCTTGAAAGCCAAGCCCCAAGGGGCCACGCCCCAACCCAAGCCCCATACCCCACGGCCTTAAATCTAAAGAAAAACCACCATTTTTATGTTTTAAGGTTCCAAGTAATTTTCGCATGACCCTTTTTGTGCATTTTGCATGGATAGTTTAATTTTCGTATTTTGCATGGCTAGTTTTAGTTTTCACATAATACTTGGCACGGTAGTACATTTCGCTAGATGTGTAGTAGTGAAAAGTATGGTTTACGAAAGGTTGATATAGACGAAATGCTAGTTAAGTGAAATTTATTATATGTTAATTCAAGTGTTATGAATTTTCTGCTAACATGAAAGGATAATAATCCCTAATAGTGGCCAAGTCATAAACTGACCTGAATATATTTTATAATTCAAATGAAATATTCTAGTTCAAGTTCAGTTCCTGGTGTCACTCATTTTTTTGTCAAGTCAATGTCTATTGTTTTATTCCAGAATAAACATTGTAATAATGAAAATATCTACAACCGAGAATTTGTATAAAATTTATGAAACTTAAGTGATTAAAACCATAATGATTTACGAAAAAATGTATTTAATTTGTAAATAAAATTTCAGAGCATATACATCACTTCTTTCATCCGGACCACAACTCACCACATTTCATCATACTATTTCCTCTTCCATACGCTTCTCTCTACTCTCTTCTACACTCCTCGCAAACAGGCCTACACCTCATCTGTAGTTCTGTACTTGTCTTCGGATTTCACCTTCGGACCTCTCTCACAACGTTGCTTGTCCAGGAAATTTGGAATTTCGAATGTCAGCCATGTCACTTGCTTTGTGGGTGCCCTTATGAAAGAGACGAATCATGGACCAAAGAGTGCTAAGGGTAAAAGTAGGGGCAAATAGTGTTTTGTAGGAGCATGATGAAAACTACATCCACTTATCAAGCCATTTGGTGAAAGAAAGAGGATTAAATCAAACTCCACCCCACCTCACCTCACCCCACCCACACCCCATAGAAAACAACCTTTATAAATGGGCTGACGTCATTAAATTTGTGACCTTGTAGGGTTCCCTTATCATAAGAACGCTCCACCAAGAAATGTACGGCTAGGATTAAGTCTTGAGTCACACTCAAAACCCTATCACCAGATTTAACTCTCCACTCACTAATCAATATGATAAGAACATCAGTATAAATAAGAACCCTAATTAGTCCCACTCACTTCACCTCAAACACAAGATAGTACTTGAGAGAGAAACACAAAATAAAAGATAAAAAATGGGTCAAGAAGATGAGATGATGATGATGATGAGGAAAGGACCATGGACTGAACAAGAAGATGTTCAGTTGGTTTCTTTCGTTAACATGTTCGGAGATCGACGATGGGATTTCATAGCAAAAGTTTCAGGTTTGAAGGTGGCGGGAGATACAAAAATGAAAATATAGGTAGTAATATTTGATTGCTGTTAGGATTAAAGATTTTGTTGGTCATGAAAATTATCTATAAATAAAGAGAATTAAGTAAACAATTATATTTTTATAGTTGCACCAAATTTAATCTTTTATTTTTCTTCTGTCTAACCTACCCAAATACATATTATTGGGGATTATGTTTCTTGAAATTTCAATTATTCAGGTTTAAAAAGAAGTGGAAAGAGTTGCAGACTGAGATGGGTAAACTATCTACACCCTGGTTTGAAAAGAGGCAAGATGACTCCTCAAGAAGAACATCTAATCGTTGAGCTTCACTCTAAATGGGGAAATAGGTTTGATTTTCATTTAGATCTTTTTTTTTTTGTTATCTTATAATTGTTTTGAATTGTTGCTTTATATGCATTTTTTTAAATTGGGTATCTTGAGATATCTATGATAAAAATTTCTAAAGGTTAATCATATGATATTGAGTAGAGATTTTCCATTTTTTTTCTTTCGGTTTATTTCATATTTTTAATATATGGAGATATTTCTTTTATTTTTTATGAGTAGAGATTTTCCTTTTTTTCTTTCGGTTTATTTCATATTTTTAATATAAGGAGATATTTCTTTATTTTTTAGTTTACAAATACCTTTTTAATCCATGGTATTGATTAAGCACAAAGTATATAGAACTTAGTATTTATGCCATATTCCCTTTTATTGCTTTTTATTTAGTTCATGAACGTATAAAGTTGACTCGAATTATTCTACCATTATATGTGGATTCGAGAAGCATGTTTGCATATTTGAATGGTCTTAGGCTCTTAGTGTAGCTCGAATATGCCTTGAAGTTTGATGGTTAATACTGTTCTAATTGATTCATAATTTACTTGCTAATGGTAATTATATATTAAGGTCTCTGGATAATTACATCCTGATTTCTAAACAATAACTTTTTGTATGATATCTACTCATCTCATCTCATCTCATCTCATCTCATCTCATTAGTTATAAAGTAATCGTATTATCTATATAATATTTCGATGTTATTTTTTCCTATATGATATTGTTAAGCTTATCTTAACAAATTTAGACAATTAATATTTTTTTTTATAAATCTTGTTTAAAGGTTACATAACTTGCATGGATAAAAGAAATCGAAGTTTAAAATAGCTACAGTTTACTGGGTAAGGATAGTGTAAAAATGGTCTAAAGTGTGAGAAGTGTATTATAACACAATATATAATACTATATAACACCATATAAACACCGTATAACAATATGTAACACCATATAATACCATATAACACTATGTAACACTATATATCATTATATAACAAATATAACACTATACATCTATCATAGACATGCTATCAGACAACTTATAGTGTTATATTTGTTATATAATGATATATAGTGTTACATAGTGTTATATGGTATTATATGGTGTTACATATTGTTATACAGTGTTTATATGGTGTTATATAGTATTATATATAGTGTTATAATACACTTCTCACGCTTTGAGTACTTTTTACAGGATCCTCTACCCAGTTTACTTATTATAGTAACATATTCTTAATAAGTGCATTAATAATATCAAAATACTAGCTTGTAGAAGAAAGTGATTAACTTTTTTGTTATAATTAAATAATTGATCATAACAATAATATAATTGTAGAAGAAAGTGATTAACTTTTTTGTTATAATTAAATAATTGATCATAATAATAATATAATAACTGGAGCCAATTGTTAGCTGGAATTCAAGCTGGTCGAAGTCCCCACATTTACACTCATCATATTCCTACTGGCCTTTATGATTATTGATCACAAGAAATGACAAAGAGCAAGTTGTACTTATCATCTTTACTTTATGCATGCTTAGCTTTGGTTTAAAGAATGAAACTTAATGATAACTATTATTTATGTTTTTCTAGAGCTTATAAACACTTTTTGTTCTCTTGTATGTACATGATTATTTTATGAAATTATTAATGTGCAGATGGTCTAGAATTGCTCGAAAACTGCCTGGACGAACAGATAACGAGATTAAAAATTATTGGAGGACCCATATGAGGAAACAGGCACAAGAAAAGAAAAGGGCATTATCTCCATCCCCATCTCCATCAGTGTCAAATTCCTCTGCCTACTCTTCAATTACTAGCAATCCAACTGTTGATTCCATGCCAATGATGGAAACCAAAGAAAGAAGCTTTTACGACACCGGGGGATTAGAAATGGTAACTTTGACAAAGGGCAAAGGAGATAACTATAAGACGAATTGTAGTGCTACTAGTCTAAATAGCACTAGTGAAGGACAAGACGGGTATAATTCAATGGATGAGATATGGCAAGATATGGACTTATTAGAAGATGATGGTATTAAACCTGTTTTTGGTACATATAGTGAAATAGCACCTTCTCCAATATGGGATATACGGGATTATTCACTCAACGCGTTGTGGATGATTGATGGTGAAGAGGAGATAGGAAGCAATATGTTTTTTTCCCGACAACAAGCGAGCAATTTAGCACAAGGTTAACCAGCTAATTTAGTTTTTTAAGTTACATATTTGGTGTATGTAGATACAAATAAATCCCTTGATTATGTATTATGTCATGTTACTGAAGTAATACAACAAGCCAGTCACATATGTTGTATATTACTATCACATTGTTATGGTGAATATATTAGTCGTTTTAATGTATTTGGATTTGTACTTAATTAGGCTTAGTGGGTATGGTGATGGTCCATCATTGGAGGATAATCCGCCACGTAGGTAGGCGTCACGTCATAGTCCTCCCAAGGATGGTCCATCCTCCAAAACTAGAGGGCATGGGAGGATGGTCCTAGTCATAGTCATCCCCACCACTTTTATGTTTTTTATTTTTTTTTAATCTTCTACTTTTTTTTAATCTTTTACCTTTTTTTAACATTTAACAAATAAACTAACCAAAAAATTATCATTAATATTAAAAGACATTACATAAAAAAAAACATACACTTAATAAAAAAACATAAACTTAATAAAAAAAACATAGAGTTAAATAATTTGATGTTTTTTCATGATGTCGTCTTGTAGTTTTTTCAACATCGAACGTTTCGGCTCGGGATACTCATCGACATTCATCGTTATCATTTCCCATTCCTTGAGCCGAATTTTTTCATCGGAAATTCGGATTTTCTCATTCGACAATCGGACCTTCTCGCGTAACTTTTCTTCCGCTACACATTTTTTTCTTCGACGGACCGCTCCTTCGCCTTCGTCTTTTGGGCCGAGACTTCGTTGTACATTTTTAAGTGTTCCATACACTCTCCCATCTTCAGGTCCACCTTTTCCTTTTCTTTCCCCTTGGCCCGCTCCTTCTTTGATTTGTCTCGACCCGGTGGACACTCCGCTTCATGTACGGCGTACTCCTCTTCGTCAAAGTCGGCGTCATCATTTAAGTTTATGTGACACCTCGCGTCCGATCCACCGGCGCTAAAACTACCCGTTTCCGATGTTTTTTAGCGTTTCGCCATCGCCACCTCGTTGGGAATCGGCGCCCATTTTGATTCGTCTTTTAGAATTGCCCACGCGCGAACGTGAGCAAATTTGGTATTACCATTGTTCGCCTTATACTTGTCCAACGCTTTTTTGAACACATCGTCGTTGCTCATGCCGCTACGACGGTCACTTGTATATAATTTATTATATTCCTCGCAAAACCGATTGACGGGCGCGTTCATTTTCCGCCACTTTGATGAGACCGAGTCGACATCTCGATACGGGCCTTGTTCCATAAGGCCGAGGAACTTCGCCAAAACCTTGGACCAAAATCCGTCACCCGTTAATAACCTACAAAAAACAAACAAAATATATAAAGTGTTAACAAAAATAAAAAACCTTTAAAAAAATACAAACTGTTAATAAAAAAAAAACAAAAAAAATTAAACTTTAGAAAAAAACCAACTGTTAAGAAAAAAAATTAAACTTAAAAAAAAATGTTAAGAACCTTTTGTCGGGTGGTCAGACGTGCCAATGTAAGCCTTGGCTAAGGCTTCTTCTTCGATTGGCGTCCACTTAGTCGACTTCGGTTTGGACGGTTGATCACCCACCACTTGCTTGCCTTTGTTTCGTTTTCCTTTTCCTTAAGGCAATTGGGTTTCGGGAACAACCTCCACATCGTCGTCGGGTTCGGATTGTTGAAAGGGTTGCGTCGGGATCGGTTGGGGTTGAACGGGTGGTGTCGGGTTCGGTGGGAAATTATAAGCACCCCGCATCATCATTTGTTGAAGGGCTTGATTTTGAGAGAGTTGAGCGAATTGGTTTGGCGAGTGTTGGAATGACGCAAACACATTTGATGAATATTGCGAGAATTGGTTCGGTTCTAGCGTCGAATAATATCCCGGAACCGAGAAAACATTAGGTTGGGTCGGGTAGTTGGGATTGTTCGGGTTGTTCGGATTGTTCGGGTTGTTCGGGTTGTTGAAGGGATCCATGATAGAGTATAAGGTTTATAAAAGTGGAAGAAGATTTATAAAAATTATGTGAGAGAGATGAAATTTTAGGGTTAAACTTGTGAATGGAAGTGAAAATGGATTGGAAATATATATATATTTTAAAATTTTGACCGTTTGTAAATTGTAAATTAAAATTTTTTTAATAACGGTAACTTTTGGACTGGACCCCACTTTTTGGACCGTCGCAAACGGCGAGAAAAGGACAAAGAGGACGGGACCGGGGGGGGGGGGGGGCACGGTGTAGCTCTCGTCGCCGATCCAAGACGGTAGGGGGAGGACCCCAATACCGTGTAGCCTTAAGACCAACGGTAATTCAAATTAAGTCACTAGTTTCAAGATGTGAAGTAAATACATAAATCTATAACATAGCTGAATTTAGATTCTTAAAATAGGACTTAATGTAAATTGAAGTTTATGCCGACTGATCAATAGGTATAAAACCAAATCCAATGCAATACATTTGAGTTGGAGGAGAGAGGGTAGAGAGAGAACATAAATGTTCTTGGCTAAGAGCATTAACAATTTTTGCGTGGAGGTTGGAGCTGAACCCTTGAAGTGTAATATTTTTGCGTGGAGGTTGGAGCTGAACCGTATTGCAACGTACGATGCTTTATTCTCTAGAGGTATTGTGAGTCAAGTTGGGACCTGTCCTTTGTGCGGTAGTGATGATGAATCGGTGATACATCTCTTTATCTCCTGTCGTTTTGCTTCCGTTATTTGGCATAAGGTCAGTAGATGGTGCCATATTCCGACTATTTTCGCCTTCTCAATTAAAGACCTTTTGGAGATTCACAAATTCAGCAGGTTGGGAGCTTCCGAAAAAAAGATTTTACAAGGCGTGATTATCATTGTGTGTTGGTGTATTTGGTTGACTAGAAATAAAGCGGTTTTTTCGGGTTCCCGGGTTAGCGAGGAAGAAGTCTTTAGCGATATTCGTTCGCTGGGTTTCTTTTGGTTTAGACATAGGTCGTCTTCTCGAACCTTATCTTGGAGTGATTGATGTAAATTTGTAATTATGTAATCCTTGTGCTGTTTTGTTGTTTGGTCCGGCTCGGTCTTCGGGTTCGGCTGTTTGTTAATGAAAGTCAATTTTCAAAAAAAAAAAAAACAATTGATTCTTTATCCATATCCATATAATTACATTAAAAATCACCACCTTTTCTTTTCTTTTCAATTAAATAATATTTTTATACTTTTATTATAACTTTTCTCTCTCCTTCACTCACAACCACCTTTAAAAATATTAAAAAAATTATAAGAGATGAACAGTGTTTCCCATATATTATTTACAAATGAACGGTAACATTTTTTAATATTTTTTCTCTCCTCCACTCACAACCACTCAAAAACCACTCACAACCATTCCTTATAATATAACTAACCCACTCACATAAATATAAGAGATTCATTGTGAATGCTCTAAATGCATTTGTAGAGACAGAGTGAGGTTTGTTAGTAGTGTAGTCTTAAATGAAAAAGGAGAGAGGACAGAAAGTGAATATGGAGATGATGTGGCAAAATTTTTTGCAAGAATTTTTATCTTGCATTGGAGATTGTCTAACCTTTTCATTGGTAGGTGTATGAGTGTGTTGGTCAAATTGGTTGGTTTGTGCTAGAACCGCTTCTAGATTGAATTTGATATAAAAGTGTGAATTTGAGATAAACAAGTCAATCGGAATACACAGAAAATAACAAACCGACACAAATTAGTATTATCGAAAGAGTTTACATCAACGTTGAAGACCGGGAGATCACATCGGATCTCCTCTCAAACTTACACACAAACACACTCAATCGCTCTCTATGAACCAAAGGTTATGTAGCGATTAGGGTAAAAGCTTATATATAGACGACTGGCTCAATCGCTAGAACATCCCTCTAGCGATTGAGCTTCGATAGCTAAACCCTGAGACTCAATTCAGGGGCGGATGTAGCATATAGTAAGAGGTGGCGTCCGCTACGGCTTGGCGTTCCGGCGGTAGTGTAAAATTAGTGTAAATTTTGGATAATTGACGTTTTTTCGATTTCGTTACAACTTATTTATAAAACGTTACGGCTTGGCGCGAATTCTAGATCCGCCACTGACTCAATTACTAACATCCCCTAACGATTCAGTCTCAATCGCTAACCTATACTATGAAATAAACCTATTCAGCACAGGACTAAACCTAGCCTATTCAAAAAGCGACGAACACACCAAAATGCACTAACAGTTTGCATACACCTTTTAACAAGTCAGCACCAAATTGTCTTTCATCAGTGTGAACAAAGGATCAGTTTCCACTAAATAGTTAGTGTAAAAGTTCCTAGTAGTTTAACATTAGAAGACGGTAACTATTACACTGACTTCTACACGTGTTCAAATCTATTATAGTTTTCGAATAAAGATTTATAATTAAAACTAGGGTCGTAGTTACCTGCGCGTTGCGCAGGGATGCAGTTGAAATTCAGAACGTATAGCAAACCATGACAGCCAAAAATAAATTTGTAAAATTAAATAAAATGATATCTAAATGTGTTGTGTTATTTGTGTCGTAACTCGGTTCTAAAAATCAAAATAATAAGAAAAGGTAAACGAAAAAAGAAAAAGAAAACGATAGAAACTTGGCCGGTTTTGGTGCGCTCGTTATAGCAAAAAAAAGTTAAAAATATGTCTACAACGGTATTAACGTGTTCGTTAAAAAAATTATTTAGAGGTAGCAAAGTAATTTGGTTAAATTAAAAGAAAAAAATACAATAGACTAAAGGGTTGCAAATGAAAAGATTTACATAAAATGTCGAAATAGACTAAAGGACAAAACAACACTATTTATCTTCTTATAATTTATACAGAGATAATATGATTGTTATAAATACATAGCAGTTATGGTTGTTATAACTATCATTTCCATCAAAAGTAGAAAAGAGGTCTTATATGTTTTTTAATGATATAACCAATTGTGCGGATCAGTAATTTTTCATGAGCACTTGCAACGGTATAAAAAACGGTATATGAATATTTTTCTTTGACTTGTTAACATTAAGAACTCACATTGACTAGTTACAACATACATCCATTATAAAAAAAAGTATGTATACTGACGAGGTATGGTACTGGAACCGACACGAGCGGTCGGACTTTCCTGCTATTTATCACTTTTATAGTAATTATATATTATTATTGCGTACTAACCTGCGAAGCCCAGCGCGTTGTAGTTTATACTACACTAGGTTGTGGGCTCGTAGAGACAACCCCTAACTGTGTCTCGCCCATTGAGGTTAGGGCAACACACTTTTGTAGCTGGAAATAGGGGATTCTTCCTCTACCGGTCGTCTCTACATTGCCCACGTTTCTCTCTTCTTGCTTACAGGTCTAGGATGAAGTGGAAAAGACGAGGTGTAGCCATTCATCACCATAGAAGTACCGACCCACTCAGGTCCATGCTTCTTCATTGGCGCCATCCGTGAGACCGGTAACAATTGCATCTCGTTTCTTTGCTTCAATCTACATATTTGTGTTTTTTAGGATCAACACGCGACTCGTGGGATCGACAATGATCAGTTCTGTACTCTCTCAAAGCTTGATCTGGTATGCTTTTTTCCTCCTTTGAAATACCTTGAAACCATGCAACCATGGATGATCGATGGTAGATACGTCAGATTCTCCAAAAGTGTGATTAATTAAAGATCTGTTGAATCTATACTAAACAATTGCCAGGCTTAAGATTTTCAAATATATTCGTATGTACATACGATTCGTCCTTTGAAACACTAATTTTGTGACAAAAAGTAAAAGTCATTTATAAACTTTGGGGCACAAAATTTTGTACCAGGAATTAACGCAAGAGAAAAAGTATAGGTGGGTATAATGATTTCTTTGTTCACATGAAAAGGTTTTGTACATATGTTAAAGCGCGAAACACCATATGTACAGCCATAATGTGTTCAAACATTAGCATCTGATTCGAACAGAGAGCCCGCATTATACTTCCGCGTTTGCCGGATTTGTTCAGTCGCGTACTAAAACAAGTCCCCTGAGCATGACCTTTCTTTCCGACATCTCTGGCGGGCAACCTTCTTTGTCGCGCCGCCCCAGCAGATAATAGTTTTGGTCACACCATCTCAGCCGGATGGTTATCTTGGTCATGACACCTCTGGCAACAGATAAAGTCATTCAGCCCATCTCTAGCGGATTACCATCATATTCCCGCTACAAGTCCGGCGGGTTGCAATCACGTCCGCCCACGGCCTATCTTCGGCGGACTACCATACCGTTCCGCCATCTATGGCAGACCACCGTCATGAAATCTGCCCTCCTTGGCGCAACCTAGTTCACGCCGCAGGCATCCGCGCGGCGTTGTTCATTCCACCGACGTTCAATAAAGATCGTCCACACACATGAGACGTTTGTTAGATGACCGCCATGCCGCGCCATCTTGTTGCCAGGTAGCACCCTTCTTGATAAACGGTGATTGTCGTCATATCGCCTCTTTACGCGCTACCGGTGTTCGGGCCCTCACGCCACCTAGTTTGCATCACCGGCCCTCACGCCACCTAGTTTGCATCACCGGCCCTCACGCAACCTAGTTTGCATCACTGACCCTTTACGCCATGTGTGTTCGCCCACTGGCACACAGGCCACCAGCCCTCGCCAGAAGTTATAAATGGGCTTGACGTCTTCACCGAAGAGGATTTTGATCGCCTAGTTTCAATTCAGATCGGATAAGTCTTTTAACTTTTATCCACACATATACTTTGAAAAGGCATGGAGTCCATCATGCTGTTCAAACTTTTTACTCATAGTTTTGTTGATAATTGATGACGGGGGTAGCCCAAGATTAAATAAAATGAATAAATACGTAAATGCTCAAAGGGTTAAATGGTTCAAGGGTTAAAAAGCTGTAAAGAGGGAAAAAGCAATACGGAAACAGTAGCCAGTCACATCCAGGGATTGCTTCACCAACCCACAGCCGCAAAAGCAAAGCAGGTCTGCAAAAGCACACGCTATTATCCAGGGGTCAAAAGGCTTTAACCCCCGAAAGGGTAAGCCCCTCGCTGCAAGCAAGGACACTAGTCAAATGAATGCCTCTTTGGGATGATGTCTTCTCCTATATAATCGCCACTTCATTAACTAAGTTGGACATTCTTGGCCAGGCCTGTTTCCTTAAACTCTGGTCATTCACATTGAGTATTTGCTTTATGCAAGTCACTCACTTTCACATCCAACACACACATTCCGTTTGCTCCCACATCCGGATCTGAGTATATCTCAGAGAAGGATCTTCAGCAAACAGCAATAATAAACTAGTGAACCTCCTTCCACGTCTTGCAAACGTGGGGGGACCCCACGACCTGCGTTAGGCAAAACCGAACCCTTCAACCCTTTTGCCTAACCAGTCCAGCTACCATCCTTGGTCTCTTATTTGTTGCATCAACAAGTTGGCGCCCACCGTGGGGCTACGCCACTATTTCTCCTCAATAAGACCTAGTAGTGTAGCTCTCCTCACTTAAAATCATCATGTCTGAAAGTGGATCCCCGGGTGAAGTAAATCAGATTCCGAACACCTCTACCCCGGGCAGTAGCCAAGCTCATGTGGCTATACCGACTTCTTTCACAACTCCGGGGAGCACACCCGAGTTCCTCACTTTCAACACACCAACTCCGTCCAGATCCGGAGTTCCTTCCCCCAATGTCGGTGTCTCTGACACCCCGGCACGTGTTGAACTTACCCCCGAGGGGGTTGCCAACAATTTCCTGGAATTGAGGTCTCTCCTCAACCAACATGTGAATAGAGAAAGAGAAAAGGGAGTGAGAATCCGCTTGGATTACGACGAGCCAGAACCAAGGTTGTCTCCTGGACCACCTCCTCTTCCTTTTACAACTAGAAATGAGGCTGGTCCCAGTAATCCTTCAAACCCTCACCCATATCTGTCCACAATGACACATCCTACAGTGCACCCTATCTTCTCTTCCCAACCGATTACTAGTGGTGCACCTTTGGGACATGAGCTAACCCTTGACCAGCTCCTACAGTCCCCAGCAACGAGCTTTCCAGCATCTACAACAACCACGTGGGAGCAAGCTCTGTCCATGCTCCCTTTGGCACGAAGCGCTGTTATGAACATTCCCCTTGGAATAAACTGCTCAGTTGCTCCAGGAAGCCTTCAAGGCTTCAACCTCATGCCCAACATGATGACCCAGATGATGGCCAACTTCCCGTGGCAACACTTTATTAATCAGGTGCTAGCCACTCAGGGAAATAACGGCAATGGCAATAATGTGGATGCAAGGGCTGAAGAAGACTTGGCTAAACCATATAAGCCAAGTAACCATTCATGCTTTTCAAAGCAAATAGCCGATTATGATTTCCAAGCAAAGATCAAGATGCTGATGTGCGATAAAGTGTTATATATTTTAGGTATATATTTTAAGCCCCTTTAACACTTATTTTTAGCCAAGTTTTAAATTTATAAAACACGATATTTTACTAACACTAAACACACATATGGGCAAGTGCACCCATCGTGAGCGTAGTATAGCGTTGGTAAGATACCGAGGTCGTCCAAGGACACAAGAGCTTTTAGTACCGGTTTATCCTCCACGTCTAATCAAAATAAAAAGTTTAGAAAAAATGTTTTAAACTAAGAAAAATAAAAACTAACTAAAATGCTGAAAATAAAAATAAAAACAGATAGACAAGATGAATCACTTGGTTCCGACTCGTATCTAGTATAACCTTTAATTATTTCCGCACTTTTGCACATAATTAAGAGATTATCTTAGTTATTGTAGTAGGCCCCTCTTTTGAAGGTGACGTTACCCTCACCCCAGTAGTTTGAGTCAGCAAGGATACAATCCTAAAAGGGTGGATTATTGGAAGATAATGAATTAAGTTATTAATGCAGTATTATGGTAGGCCCCTCTTTTGGAGGTGACGTTACCCTCGACTAAGTAGTCTGAGTTAGCAGGGATGCAGTCCTAAATAGCCGGGTTATAGTATTAATAGTAGTTAACTTATGAGGGGATCAAAGAGTTTGGACCCCCGCCATCCAATACCGTTAAGTATTGAAGGAGGTCTTACTAAATTTGACCCAGGTCCATTGCAGGACCTCTAAACGCTGAACAATGGCAAGACCTTTACCAAACCGTTCCCTTAACCCCCGACCAGGTAGCCAACATACCTCCATATAGACCGTGGAGATATGAATGGTGAAAATCCTTTATTTTATATAGACAGTAAAATAATACCAAGACACCACGGACAAACGATAAGGAAAGATCACCTTCAACATAAGTAACTAGTTATTAAAGTCATTAATACAAAACCAAATAAAAAGTGCAAAAGATTAGAAATAAAAAGTATTATACTAGACACTTTGTCTTCACCAAGTGATGTAAGAGACTTAGGCAAACATGGCCTTGATTGTCAAGAACTCTTACGATCAATCTTGGATCCCGAGACGACTCACACACTCTATGATGGACAATGGATGATGGTGGTGGATTATGGTGTTATGGTGGTGGTGGGTGGTGGGTGAAGTGTGAGAGAGGTGGTGTGCCAAGGGATGAGTTGAAATGAAACCAAGCACTCCTATTTATAGGCTGAACAGAAGGCTGGGCACGCCCCCGTGTCCGCTGGACACGGCCCCGTGCCTGTCTGACACTCTCTCTCTCTTCATTAATTGTAATTCGCAATTATAATTAATGCGCCTGCTGTACTTTCGCCACGCCCCCGTGTTCACTGGGCACGGCCCCGTGGTGGGCAATAGAAACTTCTATAGGTTTGTTTTTTCTGCTGCTTCTTGGGCACGGCCTCGTGCTGGCTGAGCACGGGGCGTGTTCAGTCTTCTGCCTTCTTTATTTTGCTTGGGAGGATGCCGTTGAGGGGTCGGGCAGTCCACTTATGTTCCTTTCTTTGTATTTATGTTGGATTTAGCTGTCTTTTTGCTTCTTTTGTGTTTTTGAGCTCATTTAATCCTGAAAATACAAAAGGAAGACAAAAACACTCTTTTTCCAATATTAGTACTTAAAAAGGGTTAGTTTTATGCCTCATTTGATGTAATTTATATGTTGCATTTTACACACATCAAATACCCCCACACTTGAACTTTTGCTTGTCCTCAAGCAAAACTCTTTAATATGTGGCTTACACTCCCAAATGGAATGGGTAGAAGAGAAGGTTTAGGGCTTGTCATAGAGTGTTGGGAATCCAAGATCCTTTTGGGTTTTATTTTTATCTTTTTACAATCCTATTCGTAATGATTTGTTTAGAACGTTTCATAGGAGAAATTACTTATTTGGGCATAACATGCATTTTTAAAATTCAATTTATATACAAGTTCACATACCTCACGGGAGAAATCACTCACACTCGGCCGAAGGTGTATTTTTAGTGAATCACTCGAGAGCGGCATGGAACTTATTCCTACCATAAGCTTGTCAAGCAATCAATCCTCCTCCTTTTTAACTTTTATGCCTTTGTAAATATCAAGAGGACTTTGTGGGTTAAGGGTTAGGCTTGGGTTAAAGATAGGTGGTTGGGATAGTGGTTAGTGGTTAGTAGAAAAAGGGTAAAAAGCGTAACAAGTGTCGGTTTTCGTAGGACTTTCTATTTTTGTAACTTTTATTTTGATGAAGCTTTTATTCAAACAAAGTTATTTTTGATTAACTTGTTTGTTTATCTTTTGCTTCATCATCAACACATTTTTTTTTTTGAATGATCATACGGAAAAACCGAACTTGTTACTAAAACAAAGGGTTAAAAATAAAAAAGGTTTTGGTGGGTAAAAGGGTTTTTGGTTTGGGTGATGAAATGAAAAGGTTTAGGCTCAAAGGGGCTAACTAGGGGGATTTTTGGGTAGGTGGTAAAAGAAAAAGAAAAATAATGGTGTAGAAATAAAAAGGGTTAGTCCTAATGCCTCCATCATTTACTTACTCGGGTTTAAGTTGATAAGGACCGGGAATGTATCGTCATGGCAAGTTCTAGAGTCGTAAGAACCAAGCGGCTATTCACACAAGAAACGAAAAATGAGCATTTAGTTTAAAGATGTAAATTTGTATGCTCAATAAAGGCTCAAAACTCACTTTTGTGGGAATGGGTTTTTTATGTGATCAAGTATATATAATCAAATTTTAACTAAGTTTGCCATGCCTTTTCATAATTTTCTTATGTTGGTTCTTGTTATCACGACGCTATCGGTTGTAAATTCGTAAAAATATAACCTTATTAATCTTATGATTCCAAACTTAAACTTTAGACAAGTAAAAAAAAATGAAATTTTTTTTTTCTGAAAAAAATTTGGGGTGTTTAGCGATTCCAATAGAGTTTTGTGTAAGGCTTGTATTTAGGACTTGCAAAATTTCAAGGTTTTAGCATCCCCCCCACACTTAAATTACACATTGTCCTCAATGTGTCCCAAAAATAAATTTTTAGGTTGATTAGATGTGTAAAATGGTGTAAAAAGCAAAAAATTTGTGTTACTGACAACCTGGACACGACCCCTTGTTGAGTGGACACGACCCCGTGTTCAGGTGCCAGTAACGAGAACTTACAGAAGGTGAACACGGGGGCGTGTTGAGTGGACACGACCCCGTGTCTGTCAAGGTCTGCAGAATTAAAACAAATAGCAGGTTCAGGGGAATGGGCACGGGGGCGTGTCGGCTGGACACGACCCCGTGTGGACAGTCTGCAAAGTCGAAAAACAGGTTTCTTTCTTCGTTTTTCCAGTCCCGGCTTTAAGAGTACTAATGCTTAGTACTTTAAGCCTCGTATGTACCTGCTTAGTCAACAAACACTCCACCAAACATAGCAAACATCCTACTTTTACCAAAGTTAACATCCATGTCAAAGTTAAAAGAAAAAAATGCAGAAAATAGTTAGGAAAAGTAAATTGTTTAACACTTGGCACGCAGGCCATCAATTGTTCAAGATTAAAAAGGTTTAACCTGGGGAGTCATCAATCAACCGCTTCCTCCTCTGCTCCTCTCGCCTACTCCATAGCATCGTCGTCATCATCATCGTCATCATCCCCTCCATGGCGTGCAATGTGGTCTCGTATGTATCCAACATCGTCTTGGATCTCGGATAGGTTTCTTTCGATAGCTCCGACCCGGTGGTAGGTGTTGCTCGCCATGTTATAGGTGTTCCTAGTACACATAAGGTTTTCCTGCAACAAATCATGCAAACTTTGAAAGTTAGGAAAACCGCCTCCCGAGGAGGATGATTGGCCCGGATCACCGTGGGGTTGGTATTGGTACTGATGATGTTGCGGAGCTGGGAGGACAAGCGCTTCTTGCGGGTTCCATGCATGACCTTGCATCCTTTGAAAAGTTACCGTCCCGTCTTCTGCCTCATAAATCAGGTTCATTGAGCGGCATATGTGAATATCCACCGTACCCGACCATGGGCTCCTCTCAAATGACCTAGGTATGTGGGCGAAGTGCTTGAAGAGACGGTACACCCATCCCCCAAAGAAAATAGGAGTTGGTGCATTAGCAAGGCGGTTGTGATGCATGTTTCGGAGCATGAGGAACGGAACATCGAGCGGCCTGCGGTTGTGAATGCAGTGGAGGACAACCAAATCTCTTAACCCAACGACGCCACTACTGTCATGCCTTTGGCTAAGAGAGTAGCCGAGGAGCCTATGAATGTATCTGTATAGCGGATCCCTCAGCTTTGTACTCTTAGTGCTACTCGGATTGTAGAACCCTTCTCCAATCTGAGCCCACATGGCTTGGCGTTCGTTGTCACTTATCTCTCTCATTCCCCCAGTATTTTCTTCGTTTCCCGCATCCTCTTCCGCATACAACCCGATAATCGACCCAAATTGTGCCATAGAGATCGAATACCTCATTCCGCCACACCGGAATGACACCCCGTCATTGCCGAACGGGTCGCACCTTGAAGTGAATGCAAAGGTGCTGTAGAATTCCAAGGTGCATTCATGGACGGAACGGAGTCGAGTTGTTAGTGCGACTCTGAGTGGTCCCGTGACAATGTTTTTGAAACGGTCAATTTGATTCACCATGGTTAGCAATTCTGTGCAAGCTTGCCTCGGGTATTCCTCCGGCCTTGTTTGAAGAATTTCGTATCGAGCTCTTGCATCGAGCTCATTGGCGTTAAATCTTGTGAACTTCCTGGCCATCTGCAAGAATACACCAAAAGTTAGCACAAAACAGAAACATTTTCGGACAAAACCACAAACAGCGGGCTGGACACGACCCCGTGTTCAGCGGACACGGCCCCGTGTCCAGAGGTCTGTTACTAAAAAATCCCCTGTTTCGACCCGGTTTCGAAAACTTGAAAATTTTTGGTCCAATAGGTGCGGTTTCCCCCGAAAATGAAACCCTAAGCATCGTTTTCTCCAAAATATCCCGTTTACCCCATCAATTTTTATCTTTTTCGGTTCAAGAACAAGGGTTTGGGGTTTTTGTAAGAAATCGGGTGAATCTATGAACAATACAAGTGTATCTACTTCCCTTCACACTAATCTAACTAAATGCAAACAGATCTAAACAAAAATTTGAGGTTCGATCCGAATGAACTTCAAGAACCCTAGATTTTCCCCAAATTTTTGGTGTTTTAACTACATGCAAGTAACTAATCTAACTACTAAAAGTGATAGAATCATACCTTGATGTTGTTAGAGCGATAGGAGACGTTGAAATTTTGCGAAAAATCGCCTGAAACCAGAGCTTTTGCGGGGAAACGGGGCGTGTGGAATGAAGTAACTGTTTTGAAAGAAGGGATTTATCCCGACTGCAGCGCGAACACGGCCCCGTGTCCAGCGGACACGGCCTCGTGCCGAGCAAAGTTTTTTTTTTTTTTTTTTTTAGTGCTCGTGTGAGTGCCCCTTTTTTCCCATAAGCTATGGTTAGAAAACTTACCGCTTTATTTTGTTGTCTCAATCGTTCGTAACTTACCAGGCATGATGTTTTTATTCTTCCACCGTTTGAAGCGAGATCTCTTCTTCTTCATCCTCAATGAATCCTTGATAGAGTTTCAGCCGTTGGCCATTGACCTTAAATGGAGGCCCATTTCGAGATTTAATTTCTACTGCACCGTGTGGAAAAATATGGGTGATGGAAAAAGGTCTTGACCACCTAGACTTTAATTTACCAGGAAACAATCGAAGTCGTGAATTAAACGAAAGAACTAGATCTCCTACCCGAAATTCATTAGGTTTAATATGTTTGTCATGCAAATTTTTCATTCTTTCCTTATAAATTTCAGAGTTTGAGTATGCATAATTCCTAAGCTCGTCTAATTCATTTAATTGACAAAATCGATCTTTACCAGCAAATTCTAAATCCAAGTTTACATTTTTGATTGCCCAGTAGGCTTTGTGTGGAATTTCTACTGGCAAATGACAACTTTTTCCATAAACTAGCTTATATGGGGTTGTACCTATTGTTGTTTTATAAGCAGTTCGAAAAGCCCATAAAGCATCGTCTAACTTATCAGCCCATTCCTTTTTATTTAACCCTACGGTTTTTTCGAGTATTCGTTTTAAACCTCTATTAGTCACTTCGGCTTGTCTGTTTGTTTGAGGGTGATATGCTGTTGAAACCCGGTGATAGACCCCATATCTTGTTAAAAAAATTTCAAGTTGATGGTTGCAAAAATGGGTACCTCTATCACTTATTAAGGCTTTAGGTGTGCCAAAACGAGAGAATAATTTTTTCAGAAATCTTACCACAACTCTTCCATCATTTGTTGGAAGTGCCTCGGCCTCGGCCCATTTAGACAAGTAATCTACTGCCACAAGTATATATTTGTTTCCTTTCGATGGTGGGAAAGGTCCCATAAAGTTGAGTCCCCACACATTAAAAATTTCACAAACAAGAATGCCGTTTTGTGGCATTTCATTTTTGGAAGAAATATTACATGTTCTTTGGCAAGCATCACATGTTTTTACAAGACTTTGGGCGTCTTTGTAAATGGTTGGCCAATAAAATCCTGAATCGAATACCTTTCGTGCGGTACTAGCAGCACCATGATGTCCTCCGTATGGACCTTCATGACAATGGCGGAGAATTCTTCGTGCTTCACTACCATCTACGCATCGTCGGACGAGTTGGTCGGCACACATTTTGAAAAGATATGGATCTTCCCAAAAGTAGTGTTTCACATTGGCAAAGAATTTTTTTTCTTTGATGATGTGGCCACCCTTTTGCGACTATACCGCTAGCTAGGTAGTTAGCATAGTCGGCGTACCATGGTTCTTCCTTGTATTCCACCATTTCCAGGGACTCAGTTGGGAATTTTTCGTTGATTTGCTCGTCCCTGGTTGCCTCTAAAGCTGGGTCTTCTAAGCGTGAAAGATGATCTGCTGCGGTATTTTCTGCTCCTCTTTTGTCCTTTATTTCAATGTCAAATTCTTGGAGGAGTAGAATCCACCTAATCAAACGTGGTTTTGCGTCCTGCTTCTTGAAGAGATATCGAATGGCTGCATGGTCTGTATAGACTATAGTTTTAGAAAGAACAAGATAAGAACGAAATTTATCAAAAGCAAATACCACAGCTAGTAATTCTTTTTCAGTTGTTGTGTAATTTTCTTGTGCATCATTAAGTGTTTTACTAGCATAATAGATTGGGTGGAAATGCTTTTCTTTTCTTTGTCCCAAGACAGCTCCAACTGCAAAGTCACTAGCATCACACATGATTTCGAAAGGAAATTTCCAATCAGGCGCTATCATGATAGGTGCATTGACTAACATTTCCTTTAGGGTTAGAAATGCTTGATTGCAATCCTTGTCAAAGATGAATGGAGCATCTTTTTCAAGTAGTTTCGTTAGAGGCCTTGAGATTTTTGAAAAGTCTTTGATAAACCGTCTATAAAATCCGGCATGCCCTAGGAAACTTCTGATAGCTCGTACGGAGGATGGAGGTGGTAATCTAGAAATGGTATCTATTTTGGCTCGATCCACCTCCATTCCTTCGCTTGAGATCTTGTGACCGAGTACTATTCCCTCCGTTACCATGAAATGGCATTTTTCCCAATTAAGGGCGAGGTTAGTTTCCTCACATCGGGATAGCATTCGTTCAAGGTTATCGAGGCATTGGTCATATGAATCCCCAAAGATAGAAAAGTCATCCATGAAGACTTCCATTGTCTTTTCTATCATGTCATGGAAAATAGCTACCATGCAACGTTGGAATGTTGCTGGGGCATTACATAGACCAAACGGCATGCGTCGATAAGCAAAAGTTCCATAGGGACATGTGAAAGTTGTCTTTTCTTGGTCTTCGGGTGCTATCGGGATTTGAAAGTAACCTGAAAAACCATCCAAGAAACAGTAAAATTTATGACCGGATAATCTTTCTAACATTTGATCAATGAAGGGTAAAGGAAAGTGATCCTTTCTTGTTGCTTCATTTAATCGTCTATAATCTATACATACTCTCCATCCTGTGACGGTTCTCGTTGGAATTAGTTCATTCTTTTCGTTAGTTATTACCGTCATACATCCTTTCTTTGGAACTACTTGGACGGGACTTACCCAAGGACTATCGGAGATAGGATAGATAAGTCCGGCATCAAGTAGCTTGATGACTTCGTTTTTAACCACTTCTTGAACATTTGGATTTACTCAACGTTGTGGTTGTATGACCGATTTATAGTCATCATTCATCAAAATTTTGTGTGTACACATAGAAGGACTAATTCCTTTTATGTCTACAAGTTTCCAAGCTATTGCGTTTTTGTGTTTTTCAAAAGATTAATTAATTTTTCTTTTTCTAAGTTATCTAATTTAGACGAAATAATTACAGGTAAATTACCATCTTTGTCTAGAAAAGCATATTCCAAACCTTTTGGAAGTTCTTTGAGCTCAAGAGGTGGGTCTTTAGGAGACTCCTTATTTGGTTGCTCATTTCGATCAAGAACTTTAAAAGTTTGTTCTATGGCGACCTCTTCTTCAACAAAGTGGTCAATCTCTTCACTTGTATCGGGTGGTTCATCTTCATCTTCAATTAGGGGGTCATTATTGCTGAAAGGATATTTCATTGACCGTTCGAGATCGACACTTCTTTTAAATGCCCCTAATTGAAGAGGTAAATTGTTGAACTTCCGGTTTTTCAAAGCTTCGTGAGTTTTTACAAATGGTCGCCCCAACACTAGAGGAGCGTCATCGAGAATGACAAAGTCGGTCGGGATTACCATTTGATTTGTTTGAACCAAGACATCTTCAACTATACCGATTGATTTTATTACTTTCCGATTGGATAGAAAAATGGGTATTTGAAGTGGAGAAAAATCGCTAATACTTAATTTTTCGAAAATGTAATTAGGCATTATGTTAACACAAAGATCTTTATCGATTGTGACATTACTAATAAACGAATTTTGAAAGAAACATGGAACCGGTGTAATGTTAATTTCAAATGTTTCTTCTTTTATTAGCGACGTTTGATCATTAGTTAACTTAACACTTACTGTTTCGTCAATTTTAGCGTTAGTGTTTAACTCTTTTAAAAACTTAGCATGAGTGGGTACTAAACAATGATTTTCGAAAGAAGGTGACAAGAGATTAATTTCTTCAAAATTAGACTCTTCTTGAATTTTAACGTTGTAGGATTCACCTTTTTCGTTGTTTAACTCATGTGTCGGTTTTTCACTTATTTGTTCTTCCATTTTTACACTTTCTGTTATCTCTTCTTTTTTTAACTCTTCTCTTGCGCGGGACTCCTCTTCCCTTGCGCGAGCTTCTTTTATACATCGATCGATAACTCTAATGTGTTCTAATATCCTATCGGTCACTTCGGTTATAGAAAAAGAATCGGTGTTTTCTAAGCTTGAATCCGGTTGTTCGACCCTTTGTTCCTCATAATACCCATATGAAGTCGATGGTTCGCACCATTGTTCTTCATTGTAAGCATATGATGGATAAGGTTCGTAATTTTGTTCTTCATAATACTCATATGAGGTGGGTTGTTCACGCCAAGGTTCCTTATAGTAAGCATACGAAGGTGGTGGCTCATATCTTGGTTCCTCAAAGTATGAGTATGAGGGCTCATACCTTGGTTCATCAAAATATGAGTATGAGGGAGGAGGTTCATACCTTTGGTCTTCATAGGATGGGTATGAAGTTGATGGCTCGTACCTGGGCTCCTCATAGTAGGTGTATGAATTGGATGGTTGATATGAGTGATTATTTCGAATCGAGCGTGTGTTACGACAATTAGTGCAATAATTACCCCTATAATCATCCTCCTCATAGGTGTAGTTGTAACCTCCTGAGTATTGATCCATAAGAATCACTCAGCAGACCACAACCAAGTCTCGAGATCAGAAAACAAAAAGAAAAACGGAAACAGAGGCTGGACACGGCCCCGTGTTCAGTGAGCACGGCCCCGTGTTCAGGATCTGTATCTGGGCGTTTTAATTAAAGTTACTGATTTCGTTGAGCACGGGGCGTGTTCAGTGAGCACGGCCCGTGTTCAAGCTTCTGTTACTGGGTGTTTTTATGAAAATGTGCAGCACGGCCCCGTGTTCAGCGAACACGGCCCCGTGTACAGGCTACTGTAAATGCAAAACTAAACTTAAATGCAGAAAAATGTGCGCGCTTTTAAAAAGGTTTTGAAAAACTGATTAGGCCGTCGATTTTAAGCTTTCTTAAAATCCTTGTGTCCCCGGCAGCGGCGCCAAAAACTTGATGTGCGATAAAGTGTTATATATTTTAGGTATATATTTTAAGCCCTTTTAACACTTATTTTTAGCCAAGTTTTAAATTTATAAAACACGATATTTTACTAACACTAAACACACATATGGGCAAGTGCACCCATCGTGAGGGTAGTATAGCGTTGGTAAGATACCAAGGTCGTCCAAGGACACAAGAGCTTTTAGTACCGGTTTATCCTCGACGTCTAATCAAAATAAAAAGTTTAGAAAAAATGTTTTAAACTAAGAAAAATAAAAACTAACTAAAATGCTGAAAATAAAAATAAAAATAAAAACAGATAGACAAGATGAATCACTTGGTTCCGACTCGTATCTAGTATAACCTTTGATTATTTCCGCACTTTTGCACATAATTAAGAGATTATCTTAGTTATTGTAGTAGGCCCCTCTTTTGAAGGTGACGTTACCCTCACCCCAGTAGTTTGAGTCAGCAAGGATACAATCCTAAAAGGGTGGATTATTGGAAGATAATGAATTAAGTTATTAATGCAGTATTATGGTAGGCCCCTCTTTTGGAGGTGACGTTACCCTCGACTAAGTAGTCTGAGTCAGCAGGGATACAGTCCTAAATAGCCGGGTTATAGTATTAATAGTAGTTAACTTATGAGGGGATCAAAGAGTTTGGACCCCCGCCATCCAATACCGTTAAGTATTGAAGGAGGTCTTACTAAATTTGACCCAGGTCCATTGCAGGACCTCTAAACGCTGAACAATGGCAAGACCTTTACCAAACCGTTCCCTTAACCCCCGACCAGGTAGCCAACATACCTCCATATAGACCGTGGAGATATGAATGGTGAAAATCCTTTATTTTATATAGACAGTAAAATAATACCAAGACACCACGGACAAACGATAAGGAAAGATCACCTTCAACATAAGTAACTAGTTATTAAAGTCATTAATACAAAACCAAATAAAAAGTGCAAAAGATTAGAAATAAAAAGTATTATACTAGACACTTTGTCTTCACCAAGTGATGTAAGAGACTTAGGCAAACATGGCCTTGATTGTCAAGAACTCTTACGATCAATCTTGGATCCCGAGATGACTCACACACTCTATGATGGACAATGGATGATGGTGGTGGATGATGGTGTTATGGTGGTGGTGGGTGGTGGGTGAAGTGTGAGAGAGGTGGTGTGCCAAGGGATGAGTTGAAATGAAACCAAGCACTCCTATTTATAGGCTGAACAGAAGGCTGGGCACGCCCCCGTGTCTGCTGGACACGGCCCCGTGCCTGTCTGACACTCTCTCTCTTCATTAATTGTAATTCGCAATTACAATTAATGCGCCTGCTGTACTTTCGCCACGCCCCCGTGTTCACTGGGCACGGCCCCGTGGTGGGCAATAGAAGCTTCTATAGGTTTGTCTTTTCTGCTGCTTCTTAGGCACGGCCCCGTGCTGGCTGAGCACGGGGCGTGTTCAGTCTTCTGCCTTCTTTATTTTGCTTGGGAGGATGCCGTTGAGGGGTCGGGCAGTCCACTTATGTTCCTTTCTTTGTATTTATGTTGGATTTAGCTGTCTTTTTGCTTCTTTTGTGTTTTTGAGCTCATTTAATCCTGAAAATACAAAAGGAAGACAAAAACACTCTTTTTCCAATATTAGTACTTAAAAAGGGTTAGTTTTATGCCTCATTTGATGTAATTTATATGTTGCATTTTACACACATCAATGCCATCCCACATCAGGACGTATGATGGGACTGAAGATCCTGAGGACCATCTTCAGATCTTCACCGGCGCAGCAAGGATAGAGAAATGGTCAAACGCTGAATGTTGCCTAATGTTCATGCAAACTCTTGTTGGATCCGCCAGAATTTGGTTCAATGACTTACCTGCTCAAAGCGTTCGAAGCTTTGACGACCTTAGCAAGGGTTTTCTGGCCAATTTCTCCCAACAAAGGCGATATGTTAAAGACGCAACAGTGATCATCCAGATAAAACAGCGTGATGACGAAAGTCTTCGTGCGTTCATTGAACGATACAAGAAGGAGGGCCTGACTTATGTAGGGGCAGATGAGAAAATGAGAGTGGCCGGTTTCATGAATGCCATCACCTCTAAATATCTCACAAGAGATTTCAACAAGTCCTTGCCCAAGACCTTGGAAGAAGCTCTCAAAAGGGCTGAGGCCCACATCCGGGGAGAGGAGGCGGTAGACATTAAAGAACAAAGAAAAAGGGGATCCGGCTGGCGAAGCAATAGTCCAGCTAGGAAAAGGGGAAACTTCAACTCCTATGACAGGCGGTCAAAGGGTTCAGACCCTCGAAGGTCCGAAGGCCGGAACCCTTCAAGCCGGGAGAAAGGCATAAGTTTCACTCCCCTCACAAAGACCCCTCAAGAAATCCTTGCCACGGAAGAAGTTAAGCAAAACTTTTGGCCTCCTAGGCCTCTCCCCAAAAGCAGAAAAAATGAGAACTCCACACAATACTGTGAGTTTCATGAAGAAAAAGGTCATCACACCAATGATTGCTTCCAACTCAAGAAAAGAATTGAAGAAGCTGTTAAGTCCGGAGAACTCGCTCACTTGGTAAAGGGAGTCCGGGATAAAATGGCTGAAGGAAAAGGTAAGGAAGTCAATATGGTGGATTTTGATGGAAGGGTTCCTCATAAAAGGCAGCGGTTGGAAGCTTGGGAGCTTCAGTGTGTCTGCTTCCCCCCAACGGAGAAAGATCCTCTCTCTAGCCCTCTTATGGTAGAAGCTATCGTGGGAACGTTGCAAACATGTAGGGCATACATAGACACTGGGGCAGCCACTGAAATCATGTTTGAGAAATTCTTCAACCGCTTGAGCAATGAAGAACATTCAAGGCTTCAACCCTCTGGAACCTCTATAAAAGGTATCGCCGATATACCTCTCAAGCCTTTAGGGCAACTGACACTTAATGTTCGTTTCAGCGAAGGTTTGAAGGAAAGAACCCAACCGCTCACCTTTGTGGTTATCAACATCCCCTCAAGCTATGACGTGATCATTGGAAGACCAGGGCAATGTGCATTTTACATGGCCGTGTCTGTTGGCCATGGCACTGTCAAATTTCCTACCGAAAGGGGCATAGCAACCCTTCAACCTTCTCAGGAAGCTTACATGGTTGAGGGTGAAAGCTCAAACAGTGAAGAAAAAAGGCAAAGGTTGGTCATAAACCCCAAGTACCCTGAACCGAGAGTAAGGGTCAATCCAAACCTTTCTCCAGAGACCCACTCATATCTCGAAAAACTGCTAACACATTACAGCGATGTTTTCGCTTGGTGTCCAGAAGATATGACAGGGATCCCTCGAGACATTGCCGAACACGAGTTAAGGATACCACCGGATGTCAAGCCTGTGGTCCAAAAGAAAAGAAGCCTGGCACCCGAGAGAAGTCTGGCAGCCTGCCAAGAGGTTGAAAAGCTCGTATCAGCCGGAATTCTCCGAGAAGTCAAGTACCAATCATGGGTTGCAAACCCGGTTATGGTCAAAAAACCCGACAACTCTTGGAGGATGTGCATAGATTTCAAGGATCTTAACAAGGCTTGTCCTAAGGATTGCTATCCACTACCGGAAATTGATCTCAAGGTTGACTCCCTCACAGGTTACTCGTTCAAATGCTTTCTTGATGCATACAAAGGTTATCACCAAATCCTCATGAAGGAAGAGGATGAGGAAAAAACATCCTTTCACACGGACAAAGGGATCTTTTGTTATCAAAAAATGCCTTTCGGCCTCAAAAATGCCGGAGCAACCTACCAACGGCTCGTTGACAAAGCCTTTGAAAGCCAAATTGGCAAAAACATGGAGGCATATGTCGATGACTTGGTGATTAAAAGCAAGACTGAATATCAAATGCTCGAGGATATTCAAGAAACTTTCAAGAACCTCAGAAAGGTTAACATGAAGCTTAATCCGGAAAAATGCTCATTTGGATTCGAGGAGGGAAAATTCTTGGGTCACATTGTTGGAAAACAAAGCATCAAAGCCAACCCAAACAAAGTGAAAGCCGTGCTCGAAACCAAACCACCAAAAACCAAGAAGGAGGTTGAAAGCTTAAATGGAAAGCTTGCAGCCTTGAAGCGTTTTACCTCAAAGTTGGCCGAAAGATCTCTGCCCTTCTACAAAACGCTCAAGAACTACTCAGACAAGAAGGATTTCAAATGGACTGAAGAAGCTGAAGAAGCTTTAACCAAATGAAGCAACATCTAGCTTCTCTACCAGATATTGCGGCACCAAAAACTGGGGAGTTAATATCGGTGTACCTCTCAATTGCTGATGAGGCCATCAGTGCAGTCCTCACCATTGAGCGAGACAAGGCCCAGGTACCCGTTTATTTTTTCAGCAAGAGTTTAAAATTAGCTGAAACAAAATATCCTCCTCTTGAAAAACTTTCCCTAGCCCTAGTTCAGACAGCTAGAAGGCTTCGAAGGTATTTCCAAGCACACCCCATACAAGTGGTCACCGACCAACCTATTAAGAGTGTGCTTGAAAAACCTGAAAACTCGGGGAGATTAGCCAAATGGGCCATAGAACTGGGTGAACATAACATCTCCTATGTCCCAAGAAAAGCTATCAAGGCCCAAGTCTTAGCTGATTTCATTGTGGAAGTCCCAAACCAAACGACCACTGAAGTAAACGCTACCACCACTGAACCTTCCAACCCTGAAGCCTAGAAGCTTTTTACCGACGGGGCTTCAAGCGTTGAAGGGTTAGGGGCTGGGCTAATTTTGATCAATCCAGAAGGGTTGGAATTCACATATGCTCTCCGTTTTGATTTTCAGACCACCAATAACGAGGCTGAATACGAAGCACTAATAGCCGGCCTAAGGATGGCTAAAGAAATGAAGGTTGAAAAGCTTGAAGTGTTCACAGATTCGTTGCTGGTCTCAAGCCAAGTGAATGATAGCTACATAGCTAAAGAAGCAAACATGAAAAAATACAGAGAAAAATCTAAGGAACTGATGAGTACCTTCCAAGCATGTAACATCAAACAGATCCCCAGATCTCAAAACAAAAAGGCCGATGCCCTCAGTAAGCTTGCATCTCTCACTTTCGCCCACCTTACCAAGAAGGTACTGGTAGAAGTGTTGAAGGCCCCATCCATTAATGAATTGGAGGTTCAAGATGTGGTTACCGAAGAAGATCCAAACTGGATGACTCCCATAAAAAAGTTCATTAAAAATGGTGAATTACCCAATGATCAAGTGGAAGCTAAAAGGGTTGAAATCAAAGCAAAGCAATACATACTACAAGGAGAAACCCTTTACAAAAAGGGTTACCTTGCTCCCTTGCTAAGATGTGTCGGCCCCGAGCAAAGTAAGTATCTGATCAAAGAAATTCATGAAGGTGTATGTGGAGCTAGGTCGGTAGTTGCAAAGCTCATGAACCTTGGATATTTCTGGCCCTCAATGCATTGCGATACAACCGAAGAATTGAAGAAATGTGATGCTTGTCAAATTCATGCACCAATTCCAAAAGGTCCCAAGCATGACTTAGTCCCGATAACCTCGGCGTGGCCATTCCATAAATGGGGGATGGACATTGTTGGTCCATTTCCCCCAAGCAAAGGGGGAGTAAAATTCTTGATGGTGGCAGTAGATTATTTCACCAAGTGGCCCGAGGTCAAGCCACTTGCTAAAATCACGGGAAAACAGGTAATTGACTTTGTTTGGGAAAACATCATTTGCCGTTATGGATTGCCGGGAGTACTTGTCACTGATAACGGAAGGCAATTTGCTGAGAAGCCTTTCAGCGTTTGGTGTAAGGAATACAAGATCAACCAGGTTTTTAGCTCAGTGGCTTATCCCCAGTCAAACGGTCAGGTTGAAAGGACGAATAGAAGCATAGTGGAAGGTATCAAAACAAGATTGGGAAGATACGAAAGCAACTGGCTTGAAGAATTGCCTAGTGTCTTATGGGCAATCAGGACAACCGAAAAAACAAGCCACAAGAAAACACCCTATAGTTTGGTATTTGGGTCAGAAGCCGTGATCCCCGCTGAAATAGGAGTTGTAACATAGCGAATTGTCAACATGGATCCCGAAACAAACCAACAAGAGACCATGTTGAATTTACAACTCCTAGAGGAAGCACGAGATCAAGCTGCAATCCAAGAAGCCAAATACAAGCAGCAAATGGAAGCCTATTACAACAAGAAAGTCAAGAACGAACGTTTCAAGCCAGGAGACCTGGTCCTCAGAAACAATGAAGCTAGCAAAAAGGAAAATCAAGGAAAGCTTGGCCCAAAATGGGAGGGTCCATACACCATCCTCGAAGCACACAAGGGAGGATCCTACAAGCTAGCAGATGCAGAAGGCAAAAGGCTTCCAAGGCATTGGAATGGCAAAACCCTGAAAAGGTTCCATGTTTAGACAGGAAAGTTTGGTTTGTATCAAAATGTATTTCAAACAACACTATGAATACCTTTTGTAAAAAGCAAGTATTGCTTGAATGAATGAAGTTTTTTTATCAAACTTGTCTTTCTATCCTAAAATCAAGTTGAGAACCTAGCAAAAAACTCCATGGCAAGGGCCATGTAAGGGGATGAGCTCCCATGCCACATCGCTCAATAGGTTTCAAAGGTTGAATGAGCCTATATAAGGGGTGAGTTCCTAAATCAACTCCATGAGACTTGTTAAGAAAAAACAAAATTGTCTCATAGACGGGTGCGAACAGCCTACACCAAATGTTCCCTAAGCCTTAAAAATATGATCAACAAACAGGCTTATAGAGTCAAGTGAAAAACAAAGAAATGATAAAAAGGATATGTGCTATGACTTCTTGTTAAAAATACCAAGGATAAGTGTCTGCAGCACTGAACCCTTTAAGGTATAAAAAACATAAGGGCAGCACAAACTCGACAAAGGCAAAGTTACAAAAAGACAGAAAATCTAGACAGAAAATTATAAAGGTACAAACCAAGTCAGGTCACAAGACTAAGAAGCCTTCACGGATTCAAGCCACCCGGGTAATATCTCAAAAGCTTAAAGGCTTCAACCTACTAACAGACAGCCAAAAGGCTTGGAAGGTTAAAGCCAAACAGACTGCCTTAACAAAAACAGACACAAGTCTAAAAACATAACATAAAGAAGAAAGTTAAAACATCATACCATGTCAAAGAAAGTCCTAAAAGACTTCCAAACATAAGTTAAGGCAAGTCCTAGTAACTTTCAAATCTAACCATTGTTCAAACAGCCATACGGGCCTTCAACACAACCAACAGGAACCTTAAGGGTCCCTGAAAACCTAATATTGTTTAAGGGTTACAAACCATGAATTGTTTTAACAGAGTGCTAAGAAAGCTACGAATTTTAGGCATCAACAGAAGGCTTAGTAGCCCCAGAACTGCTACCTTTGGCCTTCTTAGTCTTCTTAACCTTCTTAGCCTTCGGACCTTGATCATCAGCAGCTGAAACTTCCAAACTGGCATCCTTCAGAGCATCGGCTTCCCCAGGAAAAGTATCTTCACTATCGCCTGAATAGGAACGTTTCCTCGAAAGGGAGCCAAGCAATTCAGCGCATAATTTTTCATTCAAACCATCCGGCTTCAGTTCCTGTAAAGCAGAGAGAGGCTTACCATAACAAGAAGCAACTTGACTTACATACGGGTATGATAACCTCTCCATTTGCTCCACGGAACTCTTAAAAACGTCAGAAGCCTCGGGACGGTACAGGGGAGATTTCTCCAAAGGGTTGCCAGACTCGTGAAGCTTATAACCTGCAATAAGACATTGGTGTTTTCCCAGATTGAGTAGTTTAGTATAAACATCACCAAGAGCAGAGTTAAACTCTTTAGAATGCAACAGATAGGTAACCACTTGGTGAAAACCCTGCTCAATGAGCCATTGGTTATCTCCAGTAGCCTGGGCAACCAAAGTCTTCAAACCATCCTTCTCTTTAGCAAAAGCCTTCTGTTGCACAGCCAAGGCCTCCCGGTCAGCTTTCAGTTTCAATAAGTTAGCTTCAAAGCTCTTCCTAAGATCACCCATCTCAATATCGTGCCTCTTAGTTAACTCCTCAATCTTCTTGTTCCAAGCCAACTCCTTTTCAGAAAAGCTCTCGATTTCCTTCTTCATGGCAGCAATTGAAGCCTTCATTTTCTCCTTCTTCTTGGAGGCCTCCTCATATTCCCGCATCCCTTTAGCAAAGCGGGTGACACCTTCGGCCAAAAGGGCAGAAAGGTTGCAGGAACTGAGCTTCATCCTAGAGATAAGATGATCACCCTCCATCTCAGATATGGCATCTCGAACACCGGGAGGAGCAAAATGAGCCAAGGCTTCAGCGCACACAGCAGGATCCTTAAAATTGTCACCAACCTTAACCCCCCAATTAGGCATGTAAATGTCCTCTGAACCCTCGAAGCTTTCAACACTTTTAGCTGACGAGCCTTGAATAGCAGGAATGGCACCCTTCTTAACCAATTTCTTCTTCTTGCTTGAAACAATCAACTCCTTTTCCTTGCCCTTACCAACATCCACAACTTGATCCCCTAACGCCTCAATATCATCACTAACATCAATAGGCTCTGAACCAGAAGGTTGGTCAACATTTTTCAGATGACGTTGGGAACGGCGAGTAGAACCCTTGGAAATAGTAACCTTGGTGAAGCCTTTAACATTCGGAACATTTACATAACCAGAACCCTCAAACCTGTAGTCAGAACCCTTGACAACAGCATTCTCGTCAGGGGTAGCAGCAACATCATCAAAAACAACGTCAGAGGTATCAACACTTTTAATAAAATCTAGGGCAGACATAGCTACAACACAAATATAAAAGCACATAAGCAAATAAATAGAAAGGAACAAAAAAGCAAGAAAAGGATAAATGCATACCCTTCCCATCTCTAATAAGCACCGGATCCCGGTTAGCCTTTTCCCACAATTTACTTATACCCAACAACACCAATAAATGCTCAGGGAAGGGACGAAGCCTAGAAGGGCACTCCCTAAGAATTTCTAAAAAGCGATTGTTTATCTTGGAATCAGAGGGCTCCGGCTCGTTCAGAACAGCATCTGGGTGTCTCCAAACAAGTTTGAAAGGGACAATTTCCTCCGACACCCATAAAAACCGACCCTTCCACACCCCAAGTGTAGAAACCATGGACGAAATTAAACAAGTGTCAACTTGACTGGTTTCAAAAGTGAACCAATCACCATTCTTAGCAAGCCGGAAAAAGCGACGGAATGTTAAAAGAGTAGGATCATACCCACAAGCCCGACACAGAATCTCAAAGTGTAAAACCCTAGCCATGCCAAGGGGATGAACTTGACCAAAAGACACCCGATAATATTCCAAAACATTCAAGACAAAGTTTGAAAACGGATAACGAAGATTTGAAAACTCAAAATGACGGCAATACAAGGCAATCATACCAGAAGGACAGGCATTGATAGATTTATCGCAAGCCGGTGCAACCGGTTTATACTTTGTCCCTATTCCCCATTCCATACAAAATAAATCGACTTCCTCTTGGTTCAGTCGAGAGAAGGATTTTGCCATATCCTTCCGAGCACCCATTACAATGAACAACTAAAGAAAAAAATAAGCAAATCGGAACTGGCCTGATTTTGAAAGAAAGGGGGATACCGGAGGAGAAAAAAGGAGCAAAGTGATGTTTCTTCAAAGTAAAATGTGTAAATAAATGAGATATGTAAATATAAAATAACCTACAATAGGGGTAATAATGGCAAACAGTAACCGCCACCCTATTAAACTGCCATACATCAGTCAAATCAATTGTCAGTTATTTAAAATTCAAATATTAACTGCGAACAACCCTTCAAGCCGTCAAGCATCGAACCCTTGAAACCTTTTAGCAAAAAAAAATACACGTATAAAAGTCAGAAGTCTTTGAGCTCATTCCCCAAAAACCTCTGACTTGGGGGGCTGATGACGGGGGTAGCCCAAGATTAAATAAAATGAATAAATACGTAAATTCTCAAATGGTTAAATGGTTCAAGGGTTAAAAAGCTGTAAAGAGGGAAAAAGCAATACGGAAACAGTAGCCAGTCACATCCAGGGATTGCTTCACCAACCCACAGCCATAAAAGCAATGCAGGTCTGCAAAAGCACACGCTATTATCCAGGGGTCAAAAGGCTTTAACCCCCGAAAGGGTAAGCCCCTCGCTGCAAGCAAGGACACTAGTCAAATGAATGCCTCTTTGGGAAGATGTCTTCTCCTATATAATCGACACTTCATTAACTAAGTTGGACATTCTTGGCCAGGCCTGTTTCCTTAAACTCTGGTCATTCACATTGAGTATTTGCTTTATGCAAGTCACTCACTTTCACATCCAACACACACATTCCGTTTGCTCCCACATCCGGATCTGAGTATATCTCAGAGAAGGATCTTCAGCAAACAGCAATAATAAACTAGTGAACCTCCTTCCACGTCTTGCAAACATGGGGGGACCCCACGACCTGCGTTAGGCAAAACCGAACCCTTCAACCCTTTTGCCTAACCAGTCCAGCTACCATCCTTGGTCTCTTATTTGTTGCATCAACAATAATCATTACACGTCGGTACAATTTCACTAAGTAATATAAACCTACACCTAGAGCATATGGCCCCGACGGATGTACTCTTTGTTTTATTTCGGTGACCACAGTGGACGGTTTTCCTTGTCACTCTTACTTAATTCGACACTCTTTCTCAGTCGTGAAGCCTTCGACCGATCTAGCGGCTACAATAATAGTAGCAAAAATAATGAAAATATAAACTGGTTATACAACACTAGAAGCTAAGCCTATCAACATCCATACATTTTGTAACATGTACAGTTAATTCATGGATATATAAGTAGCATTTCAACTCTTTTTGAAAGGCTCAGTTACATAAATCCTTTGTTATATGGCTTTCAAATAAAAGTTTGATCTAGTTGTGTTGTCTGTGCAATACTTCTAACATATTTGGCTGCCTTGAACCTTGGGAGCGAGCATAATCTAGTATTGCTGTGACCTGACTACATAAAAAATGGTTGTCTCAAGCATAATATAGTATTGTTGTGATCCCCACTCAAGCATTGGTTAAAACTCGAACGCCCTACTATATGGCACCTCATTACCGGCTTGGTTGTGTGGTTGTTCTTGCACGCACCACTACCGGAGGAAGCTCTTATTCAACCCACCAATACCGACGGAAGCTATTATTCAACCCGTCACCACAGGCGGAAGCCTTTGCTCGCCCCGGAACGTCTTCAAAGGACGTTTTTATCTACCCGCGGAATTTCCGACCGATTACTCAATCATTCTGCCACCTATGGTGGATGCTTCGGTCCACCACATTGCCCTCAGCAAACACTTTTATCCATTCTGCCACCTTCGGCGGATACTCTCGGTTCCCCGTGCCACCTTGGCAAAAGTTTTTGTCCACCTACGCCTCGGGCGGGAGCTTTCATTCTACCCGCCATCTTGGAGGATTTTTTCGTTCACTGCTGTTAGGGGTCATTTTCTTAACATACGTATCCTGACCAATATCCTGCCTTTGTTTGTTTATTTGTGACCAGGATGCTGGAAGAGGATATTGCTAACATCTTGGGCGATATCCTGAGGCTTATTGAATTAACCACGTGCAGGTTAAGGGCTGAGACTTGCTAACGGTCAAGAGGACTTCTTCTCCTCAAGACTCGGACGAATTTGTTGAGGAAGAGACGTTGAGCCCGAAAGACCAGGTCTACAACGTTCGAAGAAGGAATATTCGGTGGATCCCGCAAGTATAGGGTAGTTTGTTATTTTATCTTTACTATAAATAGATGGGGATGGATCAGCTTAGAACAGACAATTTTTCGCTAACACTCTCATACACTTACACTCTCTAGCTCATTGCAAACACCACACTTGTATTCAAGTTTCGTTGTAACACTTAGTCGATCCGTACCACATCGTGAAGCAGATAGTTGTTGTCCCAAAACTAACTAAGGGAATTTGAATAGAGAGGATTAAACGAAGAGAATTGAAAGAAAAAAAAAAGTATATAGCGGTTATATAGTAACCGTTCACGGAACCTTACGTTGTTGTTTTGTGTAGAAAACTTGCACCGCATTTTTGAGCCAACCTGTCTAACTATGGTTGTAGGCTTGTGTTCGTTGCGACAATCACATCAAAGCTATATATTGACCATCATACCAACAACGTTTGACTTTGATCGTTGGGTGGCAATGACGTAACCATCCTCACGTGCTCTGGAAAAAGCCGAAACCACCAACTCTTCAATGGAAACGAAGTTTTGAAACAATGATATGGTTAGAATTTTATATTGCTTATGGAAATTAGTGAAGAAATGTTATACCTAGTCGATTTACACACTAGTCATATTGTGAAGGGTTACACGACCAACACAAGCTCCTAAAAACAGACGTATAATTAGACTTCTATTAAGATAATGAAATACGTTATACCTGATCGATTTCATACACAACGACCTACTTTAGGTTTCCACTGCTAGACACAAACTCCTAATTGGTTATACTCATAAGCATATACTTCGCAAGACACAAAACCCTAATTGGTATCATATGCCCTATACACGTTAGAAATTCATCGTGAAGCAAATAGTTGTTGTCCCAAAACTAACTAAGGGAATATGAATAGAGAGGATAAAACGAAAAGAATTGAACGAAAAAATAAATAAGTATATAGCGGTTATATAGTAACCGTTCACGGAACCTTACATCGTTGTTTTGTGTAGAAAACTTGCACCGCATTTTTGAGCCAACATGTCTAACTATGGTTGTACGCTTGTGTTCGTTGCCACAATCCCATCAAAGCTATATATTGACCATCATACCAAAAACGTTTGACTTCGATCGTTGGGTGGCAATGACGTAACCATCCTCACGTGCTCTGGAAAAAGCCGAAACCACCAACTCATCAATGGAAACGAAGTTCTGAAACAATGATATGGTTAGAATTTTATATTGCTTATGGAAATTAGTGAAGAAATGTTATACCTAGTCGATTTACACACTAGTCATATTGTGAAGGTTTACACCACCAACACGAGCTCCTAAAAACAGACGTATAATTGGACTTCTATTAAGATAATGAAATACGTTATACCTGATCGATTTCATACACAACGACCTACTTTAGGTTTCCACTGCTAGACACAAACTCCTAATTGGTTATACTCATAACCATATACTTCGCAAGACACGAAACCCTAATTGGTATCATATGCCCTATACTCGTTAGAAATTCATCGTGAAGCAGATAGTTGTTGTCCCAAAACTAACTAAGGGAATTTGAATAGAGAGGATTAAACGAAGAGAATTGAAAGAAAAAAAAAATAAGTATATAGCGGTTATATAGTAACCGTTCACGGAACCTTACGTTGTTGTTTTGTGTAGAAAACTTGCACCGCATTTTTGAGCCAACCTGTCTAACTATGGTTGTAGGCTTGTGTTCGTTGCCACAATCACATCAAAGCTATATATTGACCATCATACCAACAACGTTTGACTTTGATCGTTGGGTGCCAATGACGTAACCATCCTCACGTGCTCTGGAAAAAGCCGAAACCACCAACTCTTCAATGGAAACGAAGTTCTGAAACAATGATATGGTTAGAATTTTATATTGCTTATGGCAATTAGTGAAGAAATGTTATACCTAGTCGATTTACACACTAGTCATATTGTGAAGGGTTACACGACCAACACAAGCTCCTAAAAACAGACGTATAATTAGACTTCTATTAAGATAATGAAATACGTTATACCTGATCGATTTCATACACAACGACCTACTTTAGGTTTCCACTGCTAGACACAAACTACTAATTGGTTATACTCATAAGCATATACTTCGCAAGACACAAAACCCTAATTGGTATCATATGCCCTATACACGTTAGAAATTCATCGTGAAGCAAATAGTTGTTGTCCCAAAACTAACTAAGGGAATATGAATAGAGAGGATAAAACGAAAAGAATTGAACGAAAAAATAAATAAGTATATAGCGGTTATATAGTAACCGTTCACGGAACCTTACATCGTTGTTTTGTGTAGAAAACTTGCACCGCATTTTTGAGCCAACATGTCTAACTATGGTTGTAGGCTTGTGTTCGTTGCCACAATCCCATCAAAGCTATATATTGACCATCATACCAAAAACGTTTGACTTCGATCGTTGGGTGGCAATGACGTAACCATCCTCACGTGCTCTGGAAAAAGCCGAAACCACCAACTCTTCAATGGAAACGAAGTTCTGAAACAATGATATGGTTAGAATTTTATATTGCTTATGGAAATTAGTGAAGAAATGTTATACCTAGTCGATTTACACACTAGTCATATTGTGAAGGTTTACACCACCAACACGAGCTCCTAAAAACAGACGTATAATTGGACTTCTATTAAGATAATGAAATACGTTATACCTGATCGATTTCATACACAACGACCTACTTTAGGTTTCCACTGCTAGACACAAACTCCTAATTGGTTATACTCATAACCATATACTTCGCAAGACACGAAACCCTAATTGGTATCATATGCCCTATACTCGTTAGAAATTCATCGTGAAGCAGATAGTTGTTGTCCCAAAACTAACTAAGGGAATTTGAATAGAGAGGATTAAACGAAGAGAATTGAAAGAAAAAAAAATAAGTATATAGCGGTTATATAGTAACCGTTCACGGAACCTTACGTTGTTGTTTTGTGTAGAAAACTTGCACCGCATTTTTGAGCCAACCTGTCTAACTATGGTTGTAGGCTTGTGTTCGTTGCCACAATCACATCAAAGCTATATATTGACCATCATACCAACAACCTTTGACTTTGATCGTTGGGTGCCAATGACGTAACCATCCTCACGTGCTCTGGAAAAAGCCGAAACCACCAACTCTTCAATGGAAACGAAGTTCTGAAACAATGATATGGTTAGAATTTTATATTGCTTATGGCAATTAGTGAAGAAATGTTATACCTAGTCGATTTACACACTAGTCATATTGTGAAGGGTTACACGACCAACACAAGCTCCTAAAAACAGACGTATAATTAGACTTCTATTAAGATAATGAAATACGTTATACCTGATCGATTTCATACACAACGACCTACTTTAGGTTTCCACTGCTAGACACAAACTCCTAATTGGTTATACTCATAAGCATATACTTCGCAAGACACAAAACCCTAATTGGTATCATATGCCCTATACACGTTAGAAATTCATCGTGAAGCAAATAGTTGTTGTCCCAAAACTAACTAAGGGAATATGAATAGAGAGGATAAAACGAAAAGAATTGAACGAAAAAATAAATAAGTATATAGCGGTTATATAGTAACCGTTCACGGAACCTTACATCGTTGTTTTGTGTAGAAAACTTGCACCGCATTTTTGAGCCAACATGTCTAACTATGGTTGTAGGCTTGTGTTCATTGCCACAATCCCATCAAAGCTATATATTGACCATCATACCAAAAACGTTTGACTTCGATCGTTGGGTGGCATTGACGTAACCATCCTCACGTGCTCTGGAAAAAGCCGAAACCACCAACTCTTCAATGGAAACGAAGTTCTGAAACAATGATATGGTTAGAATTTTATATTGCTTATGGAAATTAGTGAAGAAATGTTATACCTAGTCGATTTACACACTAGTCATATTGTGAAGGTTTACACCACCAACACGAGCTCCTAAAAACAGACGTATAATTGGACTTCTATTAAGATAATGAAATACGTTATACCTGATCGATTTCATACACAACGACCTACTTTAGGTTTCCACTGCTAGACACAAACTCCTAATTGGTTATACTCATAACCATATACTTCGCAAGACACGAAACCCTAATTGGTATCATATGCCCTATACTCGTTAGAAATTCATCGTGAAGCAGATAGTTGTTGTCCCAAAACTAACTAAGGGAATTTGAATAGAGAGGATTAAATGAAGAGAATTGAAAGAAAAAAAAAATAAGTATATAGCGGTTATATAGTAACCGTTCACGGAACCTTACGTTGTTGTTTTGTGTAGAAAACTTGCACCGCATTTTTGAGCCAACCTGTCTAACTATGGTTGTAGGCTTGTGTTCGTTGCCACAATCACATCAAAGCTATATATTGACCATCATACCAACAACGTTTGACTTCGATTGTTGGGTGGCAATGACGTAACCATCCTCACGTGCTCTAGAAAAAGCCGAAACCACCAAATCTTAAATGGAAACGAAGTTCTGAAACAATGATATGATTAGACTTTTATATTGCTTATGGCAATTAGTGAAGAAATGTTATACCTCGTCGATTTACACACTAGTCATATTGTGAAGGTTTACACCACCAACACGAGCTCCTAAAAACAGACGTATCATTGCACTTCTATTAAACCAGATCGATTTCATACACAACGACCTACTTTAGGTTTCCACTGCTAGACACAAACTCCTAATTGGTTATACTCATAAGCATATACTTCGCAAGACACGAAACCCTAATTGGTATCATATGCCCTATACTCATTAGAAATTCATCGTGAAGCAGATAGTTGTTGTCCCAAAACTAACTAAGGGAATTTGAATAGAGAGGATTAAATGAAGAGAATTGAATGAAAAAATAAATAAGTATATAACGGTTATATAGTAACCGTTTACGGAACTTTACGTCATTGTTTTGTTTAGAAAACTTGCACCGCATTTTTTAGCCAACACGTCTAACTATGGTTGTAGGCTTGTGTTCGTTGCCATAATCACATAAAAGCTATATATTGACCATCATACCAACAACGTTTTACTTCGATCGTTGGGTGGCAATGACGTAACCATCCTCACGTGCTCTGGAAAAAGCCGAAACCACCTCTGGAAAAAGCCGAAACCACCAACTCTTCAATGGAAACGAAGTTCTGAAACAATGATATGGTTAGACTTTTATATTGCTTATGGCAATTAGTGAAGAAATGTTATACCTAGTCGATTTACACACTAGTCATATTGTGAAGGTTTACACCACCAACACGAGCTCCTAAAAACAGACGTATAATTGGACTTCTATTAAGATAATGAAATATGTTATACCTGATCGATTTCATACACAACGACCTACTTTAGGTTTCCACTGCTAGACACAAACTCCTAATTGGTTATACTCATAAGCATATACTTCGCAAGACACGAAACCCTAATTGGTATCATATGCCCTATACTCGTTAGAAATTCATCGTGAAGCAGATAGTTGTTGTCCCAAAACTAACTAAGGGAATTTGAATAGAGAGGATTAAACGAACAGAATTGAACAAAAAAATAAATAAGTTTATAGCGGTTATATAGTAACCGTTCACGGAACCTTACGTCGTTGTTTTGTGTAGAAAACTTGCACCGCATTTTTGAGCCAACATGTCTAACTATGGTTGTAGGCTTGTGTTCGTTACCACAATCACATCAAAGCTATATATTGACCATCATACCAACAACGTTTGACTTCGATCGTTGGGTGGCAATGACGTAGCCATCCTCACGTGCTCTGGAAAAAGCCGAAACCACCAACTCTTCAATGAAAACAAAGTTCTGAAACAATGTGTAACACCCGTTCTTATAAATCAAGGTTTAACGTATATTTTGCGAAAATAATCATGTAATTAATGATTACATATACATCGGAAATACGGGTTTGTTAAAAACTTTTACAATTTAAGTGATATACATAATGTGATTTAATTCGCCGTTTAGAAAAACGACAAAACAATGTTGCGGAAGCTTTGTTTAACGCGTGTTCGGTTCTTGCTCGATGCTTAATCTTCATCCGGGATTCTCGACATTCACCTGTGATCAAAACCAACTTAAAGGTCAGTTTTGATAATTAAATAACTAATACAACGAGGAAATTAGGAAAATCCAACATTTATATCTAGATCCCAAAACAATAACTCAATTCTGACCTCCACCGTAACTTACGGGGGAACCGTAAGTTACGGTGGCCCCTGTGTTAACATTTCCCTACCGTACTTCAGTAGTCTAGCACCATAACCAAATCAGCTCCACCGTAACTTACGGTGGCACCGTAAGTTAAGGTGGCCCCTGCAACATTCCTTTCCTTTTTGCCGTTTTTGACACGAAAACCTTCGTATCTTTCAATCCGCTTGTCCTTTTAACCTACCGTTTCTTCCTACGTGTTTGTAATTTGATTCTCCATCATATGGAGTTAAAATCCAACATCCAACATAAATAAATTTTGAGACTTTCAAGCCTTCGACTCGTTACCTTTTTATCGAATTTTACCCATTTATGCATTTTTATCAAACAAACATATTTGTTTGATTCCTATATCACCTACACTTCTTCAAATTAATGTTATCTACCATTTTAGGTTCTAATCACAGGTTTATTACACAATTTAAACCCATTTTCGCTCGTATGCTTATTTTGACCCGTTAAGGGTATTTTAAGCACTTTAAAGCTTGAAATCGCTTTCATTCCCTTCTAGTATTGTAGTTCTACATTTCTTATCTAGTAACCTCCCACTACAACTATATATGTATTGGGTTTAATGTGGATATCTATATGTTCCGAGTTTTACCCCTCGGATTACCATTTTACGGCAAAGACTCATATAAAGCCCTTTGACCCAAAAATTTATGTTTTTCACTATCTAACTTATCCTAAGCATTTATATAATCATAAAACTTATTTCCGAACCACCTTTGAGGGTCATTCGTCCGAATTAGCTTACGAGGGCAATTTGGTCAATCTTCATCCTTCTTTAACTACAAGGGTCCTTTAAATACTTGATTGACCCAAAATCCAACCCTTTTAACTATAATCTTATTTATAAACCCATTTGCTTCTAAAACACCATGAACATAATTCAATTTATTCGGTTTACGTTAAAGATAACCGAATATCTACACTTTAACATTGTCTAACTCTTATAGAACTCCAAATTCTACATGATGAGTTATGTTATTATACATACCTGGCTCGGATCAATATATTGACCCGTTTCAATACCTTGCCTTAGTAACCGCTAAGCAATAGCGATGTACTTATCCATTTGCTATTTATTCCTATAACATGTAACTCGACAAACCATTAGACAATATTGTCAAAGGGTGATAATTTCACCTTTTGACCCGTTTATTTACCTAGTGATCTTCATCACTTCAAGTAAATGCCAATTTCATGTATTATGCTAATTTAAAGTCTACTAGCTAGAATACGGAATCAAGCATAACGTAACGGAATCGTAGTTACGTACCTTTTAAGCACTCTTTTTAAAGGCGTATTTCCACCGGCTTGTCCATTTGACGATCCGGATTCCTTGCCTAAAGAGTTCAATTCACAATCCGTTTAGATCCCTTTTTTTATAAGTCTTTACGCACAATTTCTTAACATGTTCAAATCTGCGTTTTACCCAACCTTTACATTTTAACCTTCATTTAGGCGTTTTATCAAACACCTAGCGGGTCAGATTTCTACATAATCTAAATCAAGTTCATGACTTGAGTTTATCACCCCAATTAACTTCAATTAGGCTATATACACATATTTTAACATCAACAATTCAGAGATTTCCTCATAATTTCAGTTTACACTAGAACAAGGGTTTAAATCCTAGTGTTTATCAAGCTCTACTAACATATTAATCACCCACTATGGTGATTTTGATCCTTACAATTATCATGCAAGAATTTTGACAAGAAATCATCTAGGGTTTGTCCCTAAACCTTATATCACTTCCAACTTCGTATTTACAACACATAATTAAGCTCAACACTCAATTTCAATCACATGCAAGAATTTGGGTTGAATCAAAATGACCAAATTCGACGTACCTTACGATCCTCTTGACAAGGTGATCACGATTCTATGTTCAGATTTTGATTTCAACTTGATTTGGGCCTTCAATTTGAGAGTTTAGTAGAAGTTAGGGTTTTGGGGGTGAGGGTGTCGCCCTCTCCTGTTCTTGATCGACCAGACATCTCAAATGAGATGTTTGGTTTTTTTTTTATTAAATCTAATAATATAAGTTTCAATTTTAACAACATTGGCCCCTCCACTTTTGTTTGACATATAGTTTTGGTTGTTTTAACCCCATTTCAAGTTATTTCTAGACTTGTAGTTAACTAGGTTATAATTTTCCTAGTTATTTATCTTGTTCAAAAATCCCGTTTTGTTTTAAGTCCCGTTAAATCTCGGGCCTTTTTATATACTTTGCTTTCTCAAAGCATTTCCCATCCTTTTAATAAATATTAGATTTATTTATTTAAATCCTAATATTCACCGGGTTAATTTTACCATTAACAGTATTTTACCCGTTTTTTACTATTAACGAGGTTTGATTACCAAACCCGTTTTCGGGGTGTTAAAAGTCTACCCCCCTTAAAGAGGTTTCATCCTCGAAACCTTTTCTTACATAATTCATTGAGTTTAAACTCAATGTATTCAATCCGGGAAATATTTTAAACATTACTTATACTTTTTAACCAATCGTTAGTATTACCCGAAAAGTATGGTAACATCTTTTTGGTTACTAATTGTCTACATATCTCATACGACATAGTGTAACTTCGAAATAACGTAATCTCGTTATTTCCACTAGTTTAGTTAACTTAGCGATATCCATCGCTTTCATATACTATCGAATTCCTTATGAATCCGTTTCTTTGACCCGTTTAAAGGTCTTTAGTGAAATCTTTCACTTTTAGCAACAATTTCTTTTGTTTTTAAATTCATTTATTCGGTTCAGTTATACCGAATCCACCGCTTACAAGCAACCAAATTACTTAAATGACCTTAACCGGTCTAACTAACTTGACTTATTAGTCCAGTTACTTTTTACCGCTCGCTTGGTTATAATGTGATTCCACTTCACATTGCATTTCTCGACCGTGATCGTGTCACGTCATGTTTAATTTATATCAACCTTTCATTTTCGAAAAGATCACTTTTCGAATATATCGTCTTACGCCTATCAGCGACAAGACTTGAATCTTTCATGCTTACTATTCAATTTCCTATCTGAATTTATATTTGTAAAAATGTTATTTCTTACTAAAACTGAATTTTAGTCTAATGTTTTTCTCTTTAACTATGTCAATTACTCATATCAAGGAAATTGACAACTCATAATTTATTGTTTTCCGTTCTCGTTTTATGCGGGGATTCGTAACAAGTTCCCTCATCTTACACTATTGACCCGTAGGTTCCTTCACTTTAACCTCGTAGGCTATTTCTTTAGATTTTTCACCTTTTTAAGGCGAGGCCCTTATGATCCCTTTGCTTTAATTCATGTCTCGTGGGTCATTTTGGCCCCGTAGACCTTTACACTAATTAATATCCCGTAGGTTATGATGATCCCGTAGATCATCTTTTATTCTAGTCTTTATTCAAATGTGTATACGTTTATATATATATATATATATATATATATGGCGTTAAGGCACCCCTTTTTATGTTTTTAATTATTCACCTTTACTTTTTGGATTTCATTTGACCTTGACCGTAGTCTAAGGCTACATTGTTTTCTTTCGAATTATCTTTCCGACTTCTCGACTTCTAACGTCAATTTACACGTCGGTTTTCTATACACTTACCGTTACCCTGTTCTTACCTATACTCCTTTACGTCCCATTACCCGGGTTCTTTTATTTCAATGTTTTTAACGCCTATAACTCCTTTACATAGGTTTATTAATATTTCGCAATTTTATTTATCCGATTCGCGCTTACTTACTTTAGCAAGTGTCATCCTTTATTAAATTTGTTTGACTTGTTCGTGTGAACATTCATCACTTATGAATGCCAAACTTCAGTCTTTGTTTGACCCGTTCAGGTTTGAAATAGCTGAGCGTAGTTATTAACATTTCTGTTTGCAAATTCTCATTGTCTTTTATTCATGACTCATATTCCGAGTCTTTTGACTTTCTATCTCGCGTTCCCGTCTCTTGGTTTATGCATTCTTTCCAAATTCTACCCATTCATCGGGTATCTTTACCGTAATCATTTTCATGTAACCATTCTTATATGGTTTTAGACGTTATTTTAATTTATTTGGTCGTCTTAGCGAGATCCATCACTTTTATTTAATCAAGTCCTTTATTCTTTGATCGATTCGTTTGACTTGTCCATGTGAATTTCATCACTTGTGATAGTCAAGCTTTTATCCCTATGCCTTAGCATTCCTATTGGTCGGTCTGTATTTTCTTTTTACTTGATCCTTGTCCCTTCTCTCGGGCTCGTTATTCTTACGTAATACGCTTCTGTCATCCGACTTACGTTTACGTTTACTATCAACATCTTACTTATTTGATTCATTTGGGTACCATTTAAGTTAGTCCCATTCACCCCACCCTTACTACATCGGATGTAAATGTGTCCGCTATAAGAAATTCATGGTATCATATGCCACTACTTACTTGGCCAGAGTAAGTGATTAACACATGACACGCATGACCTTTTTATAGTTTTCACATCACGCCCTATGTAAGTAATGCCTCTATTTGTTTCTCTTGGAACAATATCCCGAATACATTTTCTATTCGAGTTTTTCCAAGTTTTTATCTACATATGCAACTTTCAATTTCTACATATTTGTTGCATATTACTATTTATGCAATTATATTTAAAATGTGCACCTGGTAATGCTTGCCTTAACGGGCTTTCTTGCCATTAACTTATTCGCAATCGTTGCATGATTTAGGTCCTTGGTGAGTATGCTCTTCTTGTCATATCCCGAACCGTTCCATCATCATATCCACAATTCGTTTGACTCTCGTCGTCTTCAAACGCGAGTGTCCATCAATTAAAACATTCACAAAAGTTAGTAACGTCAACTTCAATAATCGCCCGTATTATAATACAAGGCTTTTTCTACTATACGCGTCAACGCGTGTATTTTCGTCAACTATATCAGTCATTTTAATTGGGGTAACGTGTATCACACGATAGCCCTATGTGTTGTTTACAACACTTTAGCATGCTAAACTATTAACATACATGTACTTACCGGATTTGCGATCAAGCCTCGAACCGAACACCAATTTTTATTAAGAGCATAAGGTTTAAGTCCAAGCATAGTTTTCCCACCATACTTGAATCTATATATTATATATAAGCATTTCCCATGGACATAATAGTAATTTCAAGCCCTTTTTTTAAGATGGCATGTGAAAAGTCAGTTAAAATCCCTCATTTTTTGTCATTTTCTCCCATTATTGCCCCTCCCACATCGGCCTCCCTCTTTTCCCGTAAAAACCCTATCACACGTCTTTAACTCTTCAATTGCAGATGAAGCGTCTGGACTTCCGGCAGTTTCCATCCTCTATAATAACTATACAGACTAGAGAAAATTAGAGAGTTGGAGAGACAGAGAGATGGAGCTACAGATGGAGAACATGAGAATATGAGGGATCCAGTCGGTGGTTCCGACGACTGTTCTACGGCGGCATAGCCACCACCACGACAACATCAGCAGCCGATGGCTGTCAAGGTCTCTGCTCGTGCTAACTGGTATACACCCTTTTCCTTTTAATCTCTTTTAGAGATGGTGCTAACTGGTCTGTAAATGTTATTTAAATTCATAACCATTGATACTTTGTTAATATTTCATCTTTTGGCACATGGTAGAGATGGTGATGGAGGGTTCCGGTGACGGCGGCGCTTGGAGTTCTGTTGAGTATGAGTTTTATTTGTTAATATTTCCGGTCTGTTATTCGTTTGTTCGATTTACTTGCTTTTTGGTAACGAAAATCGTTTAGAAAGGGATTAGGGTTTTGTTCATAGGTGTTATTCTTAACCTGGGTATATTTGTGCTTAAATAATTGTTGCTTGAAGCAATAGATATGTGAGATGGGATGAGGCAAAACTCTTATAAATTGAAGCTAACAAACCTGTTTGGCAGAAAATTACACAACCAAAAACATCTATCATGGTAATACCAAATGCAGGCCTTTTAACTGCACTGCTGGATATGCTTCTTGATGGGAAATTTGATCTTAAGAAGAGTCCTGTTATCAGGGTATGTTTGCCAAACCTTGTTTTGGAAATGAAATATTTTGAAATCGGTCTTATATGTTGCTTCATTTACTTTTGTGTGTGTTTGGCCTACGACATCTGTTTTTAATGTTTGTTTTTTCTTTGGCCTCAGAATGAAGATGTAATCTTGTGTTTGGCCTACGACATCTGTTTTTAATGTATGATAATATCGATTTCTCAAAGCTGCTAGATAAGCCTAGACGCTTGAACATATAGAGAGACAAAGATCTTTGGATGAGAAGTCGCTTGTTGAGGCATCGCCCCGTCACCCTTTGATCGCAGAAAATGGCCGACATATGGATTTCGAGAATGTTTTTTCACCAAGTAAGAGATCATCATTCAATTCATGTAATGCTCAGTATGGGCTTGAACCACATCTGATGTTTGTTGAGGCTTAGGATGCATTAAGGAAGACAATGGTGTACTTTCGTGGTCAACCAGTGGGGACTATTGCAGTACTCGACAATTCTGATGAAAAGTTAAATTATGATCAGGTACGCCGCGTTATACTAACACCTTATTTTGGAAGTACAATGTTTATGGTCAGTTTTACTCATGTTTGTTGGTAGTTTCTGTGTGCATATAGGTGTTTGTGAGAGATTTCGTTCCAAGTGCTTTAGCATTCCTAATGAACGGTGAACCTGAAATTGTGAAGAACTTTATTTTAAAGACTCTCAGGCTGCAGTCATGGGAGAAGAAAATCGATAGATTCCAACTTGGGTTCGAGTCACAAGTAAAAGGTAGAGGTGTTTTGATACTCGGGTGGGCTTCACAAGTTTTGATCCTATCGCACCCAGCTGTGGGTGCGTTCTTGACACATTGTGGATGGAACTCGACTATTGAAGGGGTTTGCGCTGGTGTCCCGATGATCACATGGCCACAGTTTGCTGAACAGTTTTTTAATGAAAGATTGGTTGTACAAGTGTTGGGAACTGGAGTGGGAGTTGAGGCTCAAAGAGTGATGCATCTAGACGACGATAATAGAGACGCAATTCAAGTGAAAAGGGGGATGTTTGCAAAGCTGTAAAGATGGCAATGGATGAAGGAAGAGAAGGAGAAGAAAGAAGAGAAAAGGCTAAATATTTGAAACAAATGGCTGCACAAACACTAGAAGAATAGGGTTCATCTAAGTTAAATTTGAAGTTGTTTATTAAAGAAATCAGGCTACACACTCATAAGGGTCAGCTTGTAGGCTAAGTTATAGCAATCTCTTGAGAGTTATGAAGATTTCTGTGATGATACTAGATTGATTGCAAATGGTTTAAAAAAAAGAAAAGAAAAGTAACTTGTCATTTGTGTGTATTTGCACCGAATCAAACTGGTGTTACTTATCTTTATGCTAAACTTGCGCATTGATCCATAGGATCATGACACACCGAGACTCGAATACTTGAGTTTGGGTTCGAGACTTGGCGGTACCGGTACCGAAAAACGGAGAGTGGGTACCGGTACCGAATATACCCTATGTATGATATGGGACAACGCGGGTCAAAAATGGGACGGTGCGAGTGAGGTCAAAACGGGACAGTAATGATAACTCAAAGAAGATAGGTGCTTTGTTTGTTATTCCTTTGTTGTAGTGGGTTTATTTAGTTTTATAAAAGTTTTCGCTAATACTGGTTATGTGTTTTTGCAGATTATTCTTCCTGGAAGTTTGAAACAGCCCCAGTCTGTCTAAACATCTTCATATTTTTGTCATAATATTGACCCTTAGTACTTATGAATTGTAGATTCGGGTAGCATAGCGCGTAACTACGGAAAAATAACTAAAATGGAAAGTGTTTTTGGCTAGAATGTAAATAGATAGGTTGCGCGAATGGAATGTTTACCCATTTGACCCGCTATAGCATAAAACAATTGTAGATTGGTGTTTGCAAACATAACTATATACCCTTAGGCGCTTGACCACCAGTTCACGCTGTTGAAACAAAGTATGTAAACAACATTTTGTATATTACAATCCAGATTTACACCTTCAAATTCGGTCTCTTGTAAATTTACACCATCGGAAGCTTCAGCCTCTTGTGAATCATAAATGTCAAAAAACAATTTGAGTGTATTATCTTTATAAAAGGAAATACCAATTCATAAAATTTAACATCTCTAGAAAAAAATATTATTTTCGATCTAAACTCTACAGGTTATAACCTTTTTTGGTTAGAATATCCCAAGATAACATATTATTCAGCACGGTAACCTATTTGATCCGAGGTTTTTTTGAATTGTGTCAATCTACGCCAACGGGATTCCACCGATTACCCAACTTAACCATTGTGCAACCTCTAATTCATCTTCTTAACCGCATTCTTTGTAAAATACCATCGCCTAAACCAGGATGTCTTGCGTTCAATACAACATTATAGGAGATGATTACATGACCGTCTCTGGCCAACTCGGTAACACAGGTGAGTTTTGCAAAACTTTCGTCAAACTCCCACAACCCTTTTAATCTTCACCCTCGCGACTTGGTGGTATTATTGATTCCGGCGCAACGCGCGGGTCTCCCACTAGTCTCTTAAAACAAGGCTCTGATACCAACTTGTAACACCCGTTCTTATAAATCAAGGTTTAACGTATATTTTGCGAAAATAATCATGTAATTAATGATTACATATACATCGGAAATACGGGTTTGTTAAAAACTTTTACAATTTAAGTGATATACATAATGTGATTTAATTCGCCGTTTAGAAAAACGACAAAACAATGTTGCGGAAGCTTTGTTTAACGTGTGTTCGGTTCTTGCTCGACGCTTAATCTTCATCCGGGATTCTCGACATTCACCTGTGATCAAAACCAACTTAAAGGTCAGTTTTGATAATTAAATAACTAATACAACGAGGAAATTAGGAAAATCCAACATTTATATCTAGATCCCAAAACAATAACTCAATTCTGACCTCCACCGTAACTTACGGTGGAACCGTAAGTTACGGTGGCCCCTGTGTTAACATTTCCCCACCGTACTTCAGTAGTCTAGCACCGTAACCAAATCAGCTCCACCGTAACATACGGTGGCACCTTAAGTTACGGTGGCCCCTGCATCATTCCTTTCCTTTTTGCCGTTTTTGACACGAAAACCTTTGTATCTTTCAATCCGCTTGTCCTTTTAACCTATCGTTTCTTCCTACGTGTTTGTAATTTGATTCTCCATCATATGGAGTTAAAATCCAACATCCAACATAAATAAATTTTGAGACTTTCAAGCCTTCGACTCGTTACCTTTTTATCGAATTTTACCCATTTATGCATTTTATCAAACAAACATATTTGTTTGATTCCTATATAACCTACACTTCTTCAAATTAATGTTATCTACCATTTTAGGTTCTAATCACAGGTTTATTACACAATTTAAACCCATTTTCGCTCGTATGCTTATTTTGACCCGTTAAGGGTATTTTAAGCACTTTAAAGCTTGAAATCGCTTTCATTCCCATCTAGTATTGTAGTTCTACATTTCTTATCTAGTAACCTCCCACTACAACTATATGTATTGGGTTTAATGTGGATATCTATATGTTCCGAGTTTTACCCCTCGGATTACCATTTTACGGCAAAGACTCATATAAAGCCCTTTGACCCAAAAATTTATGTTTTTCACTATCTAACTTATCCTAAGCATTTATATAATCATAAAACTTATTTCCGAACCACCTTTGAGGGTCATTCGTCCGAATTAGCTTACGAGGGCAATTTGGTCAATCTCCATCCTTCTTTAACTACAAGGGTCCTTTAAATACTTGATTGACCCGAAATCCAACCCTTTTAACTATAATCTTATTTATAAACCCATTTGCTTCTAAAACACCGTGAACATGATTCAATTTATTCGGTTTACCTTAAAGATAACCAAATATCTACACTTTAACATTGTCTAACTCTTATAGAACTCCAAATTCTACATGATGAGTTGTGTTATTATACATACCTGGCTCGGATCAATATATTGACCCGTTTCAATACCTTGCCTTAGTAACCGCTAAGCAATAGCAATGTACTTATCCATTTGCTATTTATTCCTATAACATGTAACTCGACAAACCATTAGACAATATTGTCAAAGGGTGATAATTTCACATTTTGACCCGTTTATTTACCTAGTGATCTTCATCACTTCAAGTAAATGCCAATTTCATGTATTATGCTAATTTAAAGTCTACTAGCTAGAATACGGAATCAAGCATAACGTAACGGAATCGGAGTTACGTACCTTTTAAGCACTCTTTTTAAACGCATATTTCCACCGGCTTGTCCATTTGACGATCCGGATTCCTTGCCTAAAGAGTTCAATTCACAATCCGTTTAGAACCCTTTTTTTATAAGTCTTTACGCACAATTTCTTAACATATTCAAATCTGCGTTTTACCCAACCTTTACATTTTAACCTTCATTTAGGCGTTTTATCAAACACCTAGCGGGTCGGATTTCTACATAATCTAAATCAAGTTCATGACTTGAGTTTATCACCCCAATTAACTTCAATTAGGCTATATACACATATTTTAACATCAACAATTCAGAGATTTCCTCATAATTTCAGTTTACACTAGAACAAGGGTTTAAATCCTAGTGTTTATCAAGCTCTACTAACATATTAATCACCCACTATGGTGATTTTGATCCTTACAATTATCATGCAAGAATTTTGACAAGAAATCATCTATGGTTTGTCCCTAAACCTTATATCACTTCCAACTTCGTATTTACAACACATAATTAAGCTCAACACTCAATTTCAATCACATGCTAGAATTTGGGTTGAATCAAAATGACCAAATTCGACGTACCTTACGATCCTCTTGACAAGGTGATCACGATTCTATGTTCAGATTTTGATTTCAACTTGATTTGGGCCTTCAATTTGAGAGTTTAGTAGAAGTTAGGGTTTTGGGGGTGAGGGTGTCGCCCTCTCCTGTTCTTGATCGACCAGACATCTCAAATGAGATGTTTGGTTTTGTTTTTTATTAAAACTAATAATATTAGTTTCAATTTTAACAACATTGGCTCTTCCACTTTTGTTTGACATATAGTTTTGGTTGTTTTAACCCCATTTCAAGTTATTTCTAGACTTGTAGTTAACTAGGTTATAATTTTCCTAGTTATTTATCTTGTTCAAAAATCCCGTTTTGTTTTAAGTCCCGTTAAATCTCGGGCCTTTTTATATACTTTGCTTTCTCAAAGCATTTCCCATCCTTTTAATAAATATTAGATTTATTTATTTAAATCCTAATATTCACCGGGTTAATTTTACCATTAACGGTATTTTACCCGTTTTTTTACTATTAACGAGGTTTGATTACCAAACCCGTTTTCGGGGTGTTACAAGTCTACCCCCCTTAAAGAGGTTTCGTCCTCGAAACCTTTTCTTACATAATTCATTGAGTTTAAACTCAATGTATTCGATCCGAGAAATATTTTAAACATTACTTATACTTTTTAACCAATCGTTAGTATTACCCGAAAAGTATGGTAACATCTTTTTGGTTACTAATTTTCTACATATCTCATACGACATAGTGTAACTTCGAAATAACGTAATCTCGTTATTTCCACTAGTTTAGTTAACTTAGCGATATTCATCGCTTTCATATACTATCGAATTCCTTATGAATCCATTTCTTTGACCCGTTTAAAGGTCTTTAGTGAAATCTTTCACTTTTAGCAACAATTTCTTTTGTTTTTAAATTCATTTATTCGGTTCAGTTATACCGAATCCACCGCTTACAAGCAACCAAATTACTTAAATGACCTTAACCGGTCTCACTAACTAGACTTATTAGTCCAGTTACTTTTTACCGCTCGCTTGGTTATAATGTGATTCCACTTCACATTGCATTTCTCGACTGTGATCGTGTCACGTCATGTTTAATTTATATCAACCTTTCATTTTCGAATATATCGTCTTGCGCCTATCAGCGACAAGACTTGAATCTTTCATGCTTACTATTCAATTTCCTATCTGAATTTATATTTGTAAAAATGTTATTTCTTACTAAAACTGAATTTTAGTCTAACGTTTTTCTCTTTAACTATGTCAATTACTCATATCAAGGAAATTGACAACTCATAATTTATTGTTTTCCGTTCTCGTTTTATGCGGGGATTCGTAACAAGTTCCCTCATCTTACACTATTGACCCGTAGGTTCCTTCACTTTAACCTCGTAGGCTATTTCTTTAGATTTTTCACCTTTTTAAGGCGAGGCCCTTATGATCCCTTTGCTTTAATTCATGTCTCGTGGGTCATTTTGGCCCCGTAGACCTTTACACTAATTAATATCCCATAGGTTATAATGATCCCGTAGATCATCTTTTATTCTAGTCTTTATTCAAATGTGTATACGTTTATATATATATATATATATATATATATATATATATATATATATATATATATATATATATATATATATATATATATATATATATATATATATATATGGCGTTAAGGCACCCCTTTTTATGTTTTTAATTATTCACCTTTACTTTTTGGATTTCATTTGACCTTGACCGTAGTCTAAGGCTACATTGTTTTCTTTCGAATTATCTTTCCGACTTCTCGACTTCTAACGTCAATTTACACGTCGGTTTTCTATACACTTACCGTTACCCGGTTCTTACCTGTACTCCTTTACGTCCCATTACCCGGGTTCTTTTATTTCAATGTTTTTAACGCCTATAACTCCTTTACATAGGTTTATTAATATTTCGTAATTTTATTTATCCGATTCGCGCTTACTTACTTTAGCAAGTGTCATCCTTTATTAAATTTGTTTGACTTGTTCGTGTGAACATTCATCACTTTTGAATGCCAAACTTCAGTCTTTGTTTGACCCGTTCAGGTTTGAAATAGCTGAGCGTAGTTATTAACATTTCTGTTTGCAAATTCTCATTGTCTTTTATTCATGACTCATATTCCGAGTCTTTTGACTTTCTATCTCGCGTTCCCGTCTCTTGGTTTATGCATTCTTTCCAAATCCTACCCATTCATCGGGTATCTTTACCGTAATCATTTTCATGTAACCATTCTTATATGGTTTTAGACGTTATTTTAATTTATTTGGTCGTCTTAGCAAGATCCATCACTTTTATTCAATCAAGTCCTTTATTCTTTAATCGATTCGTTTGACTTGTCCATGTGAATTTCATCACTTGTGACAGTCAAGCTTTTATCCCTATGCCTTAGCATTCCTATTGGTCGGTCTGTATTTTCTTTTTACTTGATCCTTGTCCCTTCTCTCGGGTTCGTTATTCTTACGTAATACGCTTCCGTCATCCGACTTACGTTTACGTTTACTATCAACATCTTACTTATTTGATTCATTTGGGTACCATTTAAGTTAGTCCCATTCACCCCACCCTTACTACATCGGATGTAAATGTGTCCGCTATAAGAAATTCATGGTATCATATGCCACTACTTACTTGGCCAGAGTAAGCGATTAACACATGACACGCATGACCTTTTTATAGTTTTCACATCACGCCCTATGTAAGTAATGCCTCTATTTGTTTCTCTTGGAACAATATCCCGAATACATTTTCTATTCGGGTTTTTCCAAGTTTTTATCTACATATGCAACTTTCAATTTCTACATATTTGTTGCATATTACTATTTATGCAATTATATTTAAAATGTGCACCTGGTAATGCTTGCCTTAACGGGCTTTCTTGCCATTAACTTATTCGCAATCGTTGCATGATTTAGGTCCTTGGTGAGTATGCTCTTCTTGTCATATCCCGAACCGTTCCATCATCATATCCACAATTCGTTTGACTCTCGTCGTCTTCAAACGCGAGTGTCCTTCAATTAAAACATTCACAAAAGTTAGTAACGTCAACTCGCGTATTTTCGTCAACTATATCAGTCATTTTAATTAAGGTAACGTGTATCACACGATAGCCCTATGTGTTGTTTACAACACTTTAGCATGCTAAACTATTAACATACATGTACTTACCGGATTTGCGATCAAGCCTTGAACCGAACACCAATTTTTATTAAGAGCATAAGGTTTAAGTCCAAGCATAGTTTTCCCACTGTTGAAGCAACAAACACAAGACCAACGGTGGTAGCTGGGCTGGTTAGGCAAAACGGTTGAAGGGTTCAACCTTGCCTAACGCAGGTCGTGGGGTCCCCCCACGTTTGCGAGACGTGGAAGGAGGTTTACTAGTTTATTGTTGTTCTTTGCTATAGATCCTCCTCTGGATTGTATCCAGATTTGGAAGTGGTAGCAAAGAGAATGTGTGTGTTGGACGTGAAAGGGAATGACTTGTGCAAGACAAGCATTCGATGTGAATGACCAGAGATTGAAGAATCAGAGCTGGTCCGGATGTCCTCTCTGAAGTAAATGAAGTGTCATTTTATAAGAGAAGGTATCTCCCGAAGTGGAATGGATTAGACTAGCAACCTCACTTGCAGTGGAGGGTTTCCCCTTTTGGGGGTTGAAGGCTTTTGTCCCCCGGATAATAGCGTGCATTGTGCAGACCTGCATTGCCTTTGCGGCTGTGGGTTGGTGAAGTGATCTCAAGATGTGACTGGCTACTGTTTCCGTGTTGCTTTTTCCTTTCTCACAGCTTTTTAAGCCTTGAACCATTTAACCATTTAAGCATTTACGTAATTAGCCATTTTATTCAATCTTGGGCTACCCTCGTCATCAGCCCCCAAGTCAGAGGTTTTTGGGAGATGAGCTCAAAGACTTCTGACTTTATACGCGTGTTTTACTGCCTAAAAGTTTCAAGGGTTCCATGCTTGAAGGCTTGAAAGGTTGTGTTCAGTTAATATTTAAATTTTGAAATGACTGACGGTTGATGTGATTGATGTATGGCAGTTTTTAGGGTGGCAGTTACTGTTTGCCATTATTACCCCTATATATTATTTTATATCTTACTTATTTACATGTTTTACTTCCGGATAAACATCACTTTTTCCTCTTCTTTTCTTTCAAGTTCCCCCCTTTCCTTCAAAAATCAGGTTAGTTCTTTCTCTTCTTCTTCTTTTTAATTGTTCATAGTTATGGGTGCTCGGAAGGATATGGCAAAATCCTTCTCTCGACTGACCCAAGAGGAAGTCGATTTATTTTGTGCGGAATGGGGAATAGGGACGAAGTATAGGCCGGTTGCACCGGCTTGTGATAAATCTGTCAATGCTTGTCCTTCTGGTATGATTGCCTTGTATTGTCGTCATTTTGAGTTTTCGAACCTCCGTTATCCGTTTTCAAACTTTGTGTTGAATGTGTTGGAATATTATCGAGTGTCTTTCGGTCAAGTTCATCCCCTAGGTATGGCTAGGGTTTTGCATTTCGAAATTCTCTGCCGGGCTTGTGGGTATGATCCTGCTCTTCTATCATTCCGTCGTTTCTTTCGTCTTGCCAAAAATGGTGATTGGTTTACCTTCGAAACCAGTCAAGTTGATACTTGTTTGATTTCGTCCATGGTTTCTACACTTGGGGTTTGGAAGGATCGGTTTTTCTGGGTGTCGGAGGAAATTGTTCCTTTCAAACTTATTTGGAGACACCCGGATGCTGTTCTGAACGAGCCGGAGCCTTCTGATTCCGAGATAAACACCCGTTTTTTAGAAATTCTTAGGGAATGCCCTTCGAGGCTTCGTCCCTTTCCTGAGCATCTGTTGGTGTTATTGGGTATAAGTAAAATTTGGGAAAATGCTAACCGGGACCCGGTGCTTATTAGAGATGGGAAGGGTATGCCTTTTTCCCTTTCCTGCTTTTTATTTCTTTTTATTTGTCTGCTTATATCTTTTTATATTTTGTATTGTAGTTATGTCTGCCTTGGATTTTATTAAGAGTGATGATACCTCGGACGTTGTTTTTGGTGATGCTGCTGCTACCCCTGGTGAGAATGCGGTTGTTAAGGGTGCTGACTATAGGTTTGAGGGTTCTGGTTATGTCAATGTTCCAAATGTCAAAGGCTTCACCAAGGTTACTGTGTCCAAAGGTTCTACTCGTCGTTCTCAACGTCATCTGAAGGGTGTTGATCAGCCCTCTGGCTCAGAGCCTGTTGACGTTAGTGATGACATCGAAGCATCAGAGGATCAAGCTGTGGATGTTGGTAGAGGCAAAGAAAAGGAGTTGATCGTTTCGAGCAAGAAGAAGAAATTGGTCAAGAAGGGTGCTATTTCTGCTATTGAAGGTTCATCGGCCAAGAGTGTTGAAAGCTTCGAGGGTTCAGATGACATTTATGTGCCCAATTGGAAGGTGAAGGTTGGTGATAATTTTAAGGATCCTGTTGTGTGTGCTGAAGCGTTGGCTCATTTTGCTCCTCCTGGTGTTCGAGATGCCATATCTGAGATGGAGGGTGATCATCTTATCTCAAGGATGATGCTCAGTTCCTGCAACCTTTCTGCCTTTTTGGCTGAAGGTGTCACCCGTTTTGCCAAAGGGATGCGGGAATATGAAGAGACTTCCAAGAAGAAGGAGAAAATGAAGGCTTCTATTGCTGCCATGAAGAAGGAAATTGAGAGCTTTTCTGAGAAGGAGTTGGGTTGGAACAAGAAGATTGAGGAGTTAACTAAAAGGCATGACATAGAAATGGGTGATCTTAGGAAAAGTTTTGAAGCTAACTTATTGAAACTGAAGTCTGACCGGGAAACCTTGGCTGTGCAAAAGAAAGCTTTTGATAAGGAGAATGATGGTTTGAAAGCTTTGGTTGCCCAAACTACCGGGGATAACCAATGGCTTATTGAACATGGGTTTCATCAGGTTGTTACCTATCTCTTGCACTCTAAGGAATTTAACTCCGCTCTCGGTGATGTCTACACTAAGCTGCTCATCCTGGGAAAACACCAAGGCCTTATTGCAGGTTATAAGCTTTGTGAGTCTGGCAACCCTTTGGAGCAATCTCCTCTATACCGTCCCGAAGCTTCTGAGGTCTTTAAGAGTTCCGTGGAGCAAATGGAGAGGTTATCCTACCCGTATGTCAGTCAAGTTTCCTCTTGTTATGGTAAGCCTCTCTCTGCTTTACAGGAACTGAAGCCGGATGGTTTGAATGACAAGTTATGTGCTGAACTGCTTGGCTCCCTGTCGAGGAAACGTTCCTTTTCGGGGGATAGTGAGGATAGTTTTCCTGGGGAGGCCGATGTTCCGAAGGATGCTAGTTTGGAAGTTTCAGCTGTTGATGATCAAGGTCCGAAGGCTAAGAAGGTTAAGAAGACTAAGAAGGCCAAGGGTAGCATTTCTGGGGCTACTAAGCCTTCTGCTGATGCCTAAAATTCGTAGCTTTCTTAGCACTTTGTTAAAACAATTCGTGGTTTGTAACTGTTGAACAATATTAGGTTTTCAGGAACCCCTAAGGTTCCTTTTGGTTATTTTGAAGGCCTGTATGGCCGTTGAACAATGATTAGATTTGCAAGTTACTAGGACTTGCCTTAACTTATGTTTGGAAGTCTTTTTAGGATTTTTATGATGTGATGTTTGAACTATTTTTCTTTTATTATGGTTTTGTGCTTGTGCCTTTTTTGGACGAGGCAGTTCATTTGGATTTTAACCGTTGAAGCCTTTTGGCTGTCTTAAAAGGTTGAAGCCTTTAAGGCTTCGAGGTATTGCCCGGGTGGCTTGAAGCCTTGAAGGCTTTTTGGTTTTGCGTCCTGGCTTGGTTTGTACCTTTGTGATTTTGTCCAATTGACTTTGTTCTTTTTTGGACTTGTTTTGTTCTTTTTGTAACTTTGTCTTTGTCGGGTTTGTGCTGCCCTTATGCTTTTTATACCTAAAAGGGTTCAGTGCTGCAGACACTTAGCCTTGGCATTTTTAACAAGAAGAGATGGCACCTATCCTTGTAATCATTTCTTTTGGTTTTTTAGCCTTTTTGTAGACTGTATTTCTAAAACTTAGGGAACATTTGGTGTAGGCTGCTTATACCCGTCTATGAGACAATTTTATTTTTTCTCGACAAGTCTCATGGAGTTGTATTGATTTAGGAACTCACCCCTTATATAGGCTCATTCAACCCTTGAACCTATTGAGCGATGTGGCCTGGGAGCTCATCCCCTTACATGGCACTTGCCATGGAGTTTTTTGCTAGGTTCTCAACCTGATTTTAGGATAGAAAGACAAGTTTGATAAAAACAACTTCATTCATTAAAGCAATACTTGCTTTTTACAAAAGGTATTCATAATCCTGCTTGAAATACATTTTGATACAAACCAAACTTTCCGTTTAAACATGGAACCTTTTCAATGTTTTGCCGTTCCAATGCCTTGGAAGCCTTTTGCCTTCTGAATCAGCCAGCTTGTAGGATCCACCTTTGTGTGCTTCAAGGATGGTGTATGGACCCTCCCACTTTGGGCCAAGCTTTCCTTGATTTTCTTTCTTGCTGGCTTCGTTGTTTCTGAGGACTAGGTCCCCTGGCTTGAAACGTTCGTTTTTGACTTTTTTGTTGTAGTAAGCTTCCATCTGTTGCTTATATTTGGCTTCTTGAATTGCGGCTTGATCTCTTGCTTCCTCTAGGAGTTGTAAATTCAACATGGTCTCTTTTTGGTTTGCTTCGGGATCCATGTTGACAATTCTTTGGGTTACAACTCCTATTTCGGCAGGGATCACAGCTTCGGATCCAAATACCAAGCTGTACGGTGTTTTCTTATGGCTTGTTTTTTCCGTTGTTCTAATTGCCCATAGAACACTAGGCAATTCTTCAAGCCAGTTGCTTTCATATCTTCCCAATCTTGTCTTGATTCCTTCCACTATGCTTCTATTTGTTCTCTCAACCTGCCCGTTTGATTGTGGATAAGCCACTGAGCTGAAAACCTGATCGATTTTGTATTCTTTGCACCAAACGCTAAAAGGCTTCTCAGCAAATTGCCTTCCGTTGTCGGTGACAAGTACTCTTGGCAATCCATAACGGCAAATGATGTTTTCCCAGACAAAGTCAATGACTTGCTTTCCTGTGATCTTGGCAAGTGGTTTGACCTCGGGCCACTTGGTGAAATAGTCTACCACCACCAGTAGGAATTTCACTCCCACTTTGCTTGGGGGAAATGGACCAACGATGTCCATTCCCCACTTATGGAATGGCCAAGTCGAGGTTATTGGGACTAAATCATGCTTGGGACTTTTTGGGATTGGTGCATGGATCTGGCAGGCATCACATTTCTTCAATTCTTCGGCTATGTCGCGATGCATTGAAGGCCAGAAATATCCGAGGTTCATGAGTTTTGCAACTACCGACCTAGCTCCAAAGTGAGCTCCACACACTCCTTCATGAATTTCCTTGATCAAATACTTGCTTTGCTCGGGGCCGACACACCTTAGCAAGGGAGCAAGGTAACCCTTTTTGTAAAGGGTTTCTCCTTGCAGCATGTATTGTCTTGCCTTGATTTCAACCCTTTTAGCTTCCACTTGATCATTGGGTAATTCACCATTTTTGAGGAACTTTCTTATGGGAGTCATCCAGTTTGGTTCTTCTTCGGTAACCACATCTTGAACTTCCAATTCATTAATGGATGGGGCCTTCAACACTTCTACCAGTACCTTCTTGGTGAGGTGGGCAAAAGTGAGAGATGCAAGCTTACTTAGGGCATCGGCCTTTTTGTTTTGAGATCTGGGGATTTGTTTGATGTTGCATGCTTGGAAGGTACTCATTAGTTCCTTTGATTTTTCTTTGTATTTTTTCATGTTGGGGTCTTTAGCTATGTAGCTATCATTCACTTGGCTTGAGACCAGCAACGAATCCGTGAACACTTCAAGCTTTTCAACCTTCATTTCTTTGGCCAGCCTTAGGCCGGCTATTAATGCTTCGTATTCAGCCTCGTTATTGGTGGTCTGAAAATCAAAACGAAGAGCATATGTGAACTCCAAACCTTTTGGGTTGATCAAAATTAATCCAGCCCCTGACCCTTCAACGCTTGAAGCCCCATCGGTAAAAAGCTTCCAGGCTTCAGGGTTGGAAGGTTCAGTGGTGGCAGTGTTTACTTCAGTGAGTGTTTGGTTTGGGACTTCCACAATGAAATCGGCCAAGACTTGAGCCTTGATAGCTTTCCTTGGGACATAGGTGATGTTATGTTCACCCAGTTCTATGGCCCATTTGGCTAATCGCCCCGAGTTTTCAGGTTTTTCAAGCACACTCTTAATAGGTTGGTCGGTGACCACTTGTATGGGGTGTGCTTGGAAATACCTTCGAAGCCTTCTAGCTGTTTGAACTAAGGCTAAAGCAAGCTTTTCAAGGGGAGGATATTTCGTTTCAGCTAATTTTAAAGTTTTGCTGAAAAAATAAACGGGTACCTGGGCCTTGGCTCGCTCAATGGTGAGGACTGCACTGATGGCCTCGTCTGTGATTGAGAGGTACACCGATATTAACTCCCCGGTTTTTGGTGCCGCAATGTCTGGTAGGGAAGCTAGACGTTGCTTCATCTGGTTGAAAGCTTCTTCAGCTTCTTCAGTCCATTTGAAATCCTTTTTATCTGAGCAGTTCTTGAGCGTTTTGTAGAAGGGCAGGGATCTTTCGGCTAACTTGGAGGTAAAACGCTTCAAGGCTGCGAGCTTCCCATTCAAGCTTTCAACCTCCTTCTTGGTCTTTGGTGGCTTGGTTTCAAGGACGGCTTTTACTTTGTTAGGGTTGGCTTTGATGCTTTGTTTTCCAACGATATGGCCCAAGAATTTTCCTTCCTCGAATCCAAATGAACACTTTTCCGGATTAAGTTTCATGTTAACCTTTCTGAGGTTCTTGAAAGTTTCTTGAATATCATCGAGCATTTGATATTCCGTCTTGCTTTTAATAACCAAGTCATCGACATATGCCTCCATGTTCTTGCCAATTTGGCTTTCGAAGGCTTTGTCAACGAGCCGTTGATAGGTTGCTCCTGCATTTTTGAGGCCGAAAGGCATCTTTTGATAGCAAAAGATCCCTTTGTCCGTGTGAAAGGCTGTCTTTTCCTCATCCTCTTTTTTCATGAGGATTTGGTGATAGCCTTTGTATGCATCAAGAAAGCATTTGAACGAGTAGCCTGTGAGGGAGTCAACTTTGAGATCAATTTCCGGTAGCGGATAGCAATCCTTAGGACAAGCTTTATTAAGATCCTTAAAGTCTATGCACATCCTCCAAGAGTTGTCTGGTTTCTTGACCATAACTGGGTTTGCAACCCATGACTGGTACTTGACTTCTCGGAGGATACCGGCTGACACAAGCGTTTCAACCTCTTGGCAGGCTGCCAGACTTCTTTCAGGTGCCAAGCTTCTTTTCTTCTGGACCACAGGCTTGACCTCTGGTGGTATTCTCAACTCATGCTCGGCAATATCCCGGGGGATACCGGTCATATCTTCAGGACACCAAGCGAATACATCGCTGTAATATGTTAGCAATTTTTCAAGGTATGAAAGGGTCTCTTGAGAAAGGTCTGGGTTGACCCTTATTCTTTGTTCAGGGTACTTAGGGTTTATGACCAACCTTTGCCTGTCTTCTTCACTGTTTGAACTTTCACCTTCAACCACGTAGGCTTCCTGAGAGGGTTGAAGGGTTGCTATGCCCCTCTCGGTAGGGAATTTGACTGTGCCATGGCCAACAGACACGGCCATGTAAAATGCACACTGTCCTGGTCTGCCGATGATCACATCATAGCTAGAGGGGATGTTGATAACCACAAAGGTGAGTTGTTGGGTTCTTTCTTTTAAACCTTCACTGAAACGAACATTAAGTGTCAGTTGCCCTAAAGGCTTGAGGGGTATGTCAGCGATACCTTTTATAGAGGTTCCAGAGGGTTGAAGCCTCGAACGTTCTTCATTGCTCAATCGGCTGAAGAATTTTTCGAACATGATTTCGGTGGCTGCCCCCGTGTCTATGTATGCCTTGCATGTTTGCAACGTTCCCACGGTAGCTTCTACCACGAGAGGGCTAGAGAGAGGGTCATTCTCCGTAGGGGGGAAACAGACACATTGAAGCTCCCATGCTTCCAACCTCTGTCTCTTTTGAGGAACCTTTTCATCGAAATCTACCATATTGACTTCCTTACCCTTTCCTTCAGCCATTTTGTCCCGGACTCCCTTTACCAAATGAGCGAGTTCCCCGGACTTAACAGCCTCTTCTATTCTTTTCTTGAGTTGGAAGCAATCGTTGGTGTGGTGACCCTTTTCTTCATGAAACTCGCAGTATTGGGTGGAGTTCTCATTTTTCCTGCTTTTGGGGAGAGGTCTAGGAGGCCGAAAGTTTTGTTTAACTTCTTCTGTTGCGAGGATTTCTTGAGGGGTCTTTGTGAGGGGTGTGAAACTTATGCCTTTTTCCCTGCTTGAAAGGTTCCGACCTTCGGACCTTCGAGGGTCTAAACCCTTTGACCGCCTGTCATAGGAGTTGAAGTTCCCTCTTTTTCTGGCTGGACTGTTGCTTCTCCAGCCGGACCCTCTTTTTCTTTGTTCCTTAATGTCTACTGCCTCCTCTCCCCGGATGTGGGCTTCAGCCCTTTCAAGAGCTTCTTCTAAGGTCTTGGGTAGAGATTTGTTGAAATCCCTTGTAAGGTACTTAGAGGTGATGGCATTCATGAAGCCAGCCACCCTCATTTTCTCATCGGCCCCTACATAAGTCAGACCTTCCTTCTTGTATCGTTCAATGAAAGCTCAGAGACTTTCATCATCACGTTGTTTTATCTGAAAGATCACTGTTGCGTCTTTGACATATCGTCTTTGTTGGGAGAAATTGGCCAGGAAACCCTTACTGAGATCGTCAAAGCTTCGAACGCTTTGAGCAGGTAAATCGTTGAACCAGATCCTGGCGGATCCAACAAGAGTTTGCATGAACATTAGGCAACACTCAGCGTTGGACCATTTCTCTATCCGAGCTGCACCGGTGAAGATCTGAAGATGGTCCTCAGGATCTTCAGTCCCATCATATGTCCTGATGTGGGCCGGCATTTTGATCTTTGACTGGAAGTCATAATCGGCTATCTGCCTTGAAAAGCATGAAAGGTTACTTGGCTTGTATGGTTTAGCCAAGTCTTCTTTAGTCCTTGCATCCACAGTACTGCTATTGCCGTTGTTTCCCTGAGTGGCAAGCACTTGATTGATGAAGTGTTTCCATGGGAAATTGGCCATCATCTGGGTCATCATGTTAGGCATAGGGTTGAAGCCTTGAAGGCTTCCTGGGCCAGTAGAGCAGTTTATCCCGAGGGGAGCACTCATAACAGCACTTCGTGCTAAGGGGAGCACGGACAGAGCTTGCTCCCATGTAGTTGTAGTAGATGTTGGATAGCTTGTCACCGGGGATTGTAGGAGCTGGTCAAGAGTTAGCTCATGTCCCAGAGGAGCACCACTAGTAATTGGTTGGGAAGAGAAGATAGGATGCACCGTAGGATTTGTCATAGTGGACAGATAAGGGTGAGGGTTTGAAAGGTTACTGGGACCAGCCTCACTTCTTGTTGCAAAAAGAGGAGGAGGTGGTCCAGGAGACAATGTTGGCTCAGGTTCGTCATAGTCTAAACGAATCCTCACTCCCTTTTCTCTTTCTTTACTCACGTGCTGGTTGAGAAGAGTCCTTAGCACAAGGAAATTGTTAGCAACCCCTTCAGGGGTGAGTTCAACACATGACGGGGCATCAGAGACACCGATATTAGGAGATGGAACTCCGGATCGGGACGGAGTTGGTGTGTTGAAGTTGAGGAACTCGGGTGTGCTCCCCGGAGTTGAGAAAGAAGTTGGTATAGCTACGTGAGCTTGGCTACTACCCGGAGTAGAAGTGTTTGGAATCTGATTCACTTCTTCCGGGGATCCACTTTCAGACATGGTGATTTTAAGTGAATAGAGCTACACTACTAGGTCTTTTTGAGAAGAAATAGCGGCGTAGCCCCACGGTGGGCGCCAACTTGTTGAAGCAACAAACACAAGACCAACGGTGGTAGCTGGGCTGGTTAGGCAAAACGGTTGAAGGGTTCAACCTTGCCTAACGCAGGTCGTGGGGTCCCCCCACGTTTGCGAGACGTGGAAGGAGGTTTACTAGTTTATTGTTGTTCTTTGCTATAGATCCTCCTCTAGATTGTATCCAGATTTGGAAGTGGTAGCAAAGAGAATGTGTGTGTTGGACGTGCAAGGGAATGACTTGTGCAAGACAAGCATTCGATGTGAATGACCAGAGATTGAAGAATCAGAGCTGGTCCGGATGTCCTCTCTGAAGTAAATGAAGTGTCATTTTATAAGAGAAGGTATCTCCCGAAGTGGAATGGATTAGACTAGCAACCTTGCTTGCAGTGGAGGGTTTCCCCTTTTGGGGGTTGAAGGCTTTTGTCCCCCGGATAATAGCGTGTATTGTGCAGACCTGCATTGCCTTTGCGGCTGTGGGTTGGTGAAGTGATCTCCAGATGTGACTGGCTACTGTTTCCGTGTTGCTTTTTCCTTTCTCACAGCTTTTTAAGACTTGAACCATTTAACCATTTAAGCATTTACGTAATTAGCCATTTTATTCAATCTTGGGCTACCCCCGTCATCACCCACCATACTTGAATCTCTTAAACCAAGGCTCTGATACCAACTTGTAACACCCGTTCTAATAAATCAAGGTTTAACGTATATTTTGCGAAAATAATCATGTAATTAATGATTACATATACATCAGAAATACGGGTTTGTTAAAAACTTTTACAATTTAAGTGATATACATAATGTGATTTAATTCGCCGTTTAGAAAAACGACAAAACAATGTTGCGGAAGCTTTGTTTAACGTGTGTTCGGTTCTTGCTCGATGCTTAATCTTCATCCGGGATTCTCGACATTCACCTGTGATCAAAACCAACTTAAAGGTCAGTTTTGATAATTAAATAACTAATACAACGAGGAAATTAGGAAAATCCAACATTTATATCTAGATCCCAAAACAATAACTCAATTCTGACCTCCACCGTAACTTACGGTGGAACCGTAAGTTACGGTGGCCCCTGTGTTAACATTTCCCTACCGTACTTCAGTAGTCTAGCACTGTAACCAAATCAGCTCCACCGTAACTTACGGTGGCACCGTAAGTTTTGCTGGCCCCTGCATCATTCCTTTCCTTTTTGCCGTTTTTGACACGAAAACCTTCGTATCTTTCAATCCGCTTGTCCTTTTAACCTACTGTTTCTTCCTACGTGTTTGTAATTTGATTCTCCATCATATGGAGTTAAAATCCTACATCCAACATAAATAAATTTTGAGACTTTCAAGCCTTCGACTCGTTACCTTTTTATCGAATTTTACCCATTTATGCATTTTATCAAACAAACATATTTGTTTGATTCCTATATCACCTACACTTCTTCAAATTAATGTTATCTACCATTTTAGGTTCTAATCACAGGTTTATTACACAATTTAAACCCATTTTCGCTCGTATGCTTATTTTGACCCGTTAAGGGTATTTTAAGCACTTTAAAGGTTGAAATCGCTTTCATTCCCTTCTAGTATTGTAGTTCTACATTTCTTATCTAGTAACCTCCCACTATAACTATATATGTATTGGGTTTAATGTGGATATCTATATGTTCCGAGTTTTACCCCTCGGATTACCATTTTACAGCAAAGACTCATATAAAGCCCTTTGACCCAAAAATTTATGTTTTTCACTATCTAACTTATCCTAAGCATTTATATAATCATAAAACTTATTTCCGAACCACCTTTAAGGGTTATTCGTCCGAATTAGCTTACGAGGGCAATTTGGTCAATCTTCATCCTTCTTTAACTACAAGGGTCCTTTAAATACTTGATTGACCCAAAATCCAACCCTTTTAACTATAATCTTATTTATAAACCCATTTGCTTCTAAAACACCATGAACATAATTCAATTTATTCGGTTTACCTTAAAGATAACCGAATATCTACACTTTAACATTGTCTAACTCTTATAGAACTCCAAATTCTACATGATGAGTTGTGTTATTATACATACCTGGCTCGGATCAATATATTGACCCGTTTCAATACCTTGCCTTAGTAACCGCTAAGCAATAGCGATGTACTTATCCATTTGCTATTTATTCCTATAACATGTAACTCGACAAACCATTAGACAATATTGTCAAAGGGTGATAATTTCACCTTTTGACCCGTTTATTTACCTAGTGATCTTCATCACTTCAAGTAAATGCCAATTTCATGTATTATGCTAATTTAAAGTCTACTAGCTAGAATACGGAATCAAGCATAACGTAACGGAATCGTAGTTACGTACCTTTTAAGCACTCTTTTTAAACGCGTATTTCCACCGGCTTGTCCATTTGACGATCCGGATTCTTTGCCTAAAGAGTTCAATTCACAATCCGTTTAGAACCTTTTTTTTATAAGTCTTTACGCACAATTTCTTAACATATTCAAATCTGCGTTTTACCCAACCTTTACATTTTAACCTTCATTTAGGCGTTTTATCAAACACCTAGCGGGTCAGATTTCTACATAATCTAAATCAAGTTCATGACTTGAGTTTATCACCCCAATTAACTTCAATTAGGCTATATACACATATTTTAACATCAACAATTCAGAGATTTCCTCATAATTTCAGTTTACACTAGAACAAGGGTTTAAATCTTAGTGTTTATCAAGCTCTACTAACATATTAATCACCCACTATGGTGATTTTGATCCTTACAATTATCATGCAAGAATTTTGACAAGAAATCATCTAGGGTTTGTCCCTAAACCTTATATCACTTCCAACTTTGTATTTACAACACTTAATTAAGCTTAACACTCAATTTCAATCACATGCAAGAATTTGGGTTGAATCAAAATGACCAAATTCGACGTACCTTACGATCCTCTTGACAAGGTGATCACGATTCTATGTTCAGATTTTGATTTCAACTTGATTTGGGCCTTCAATTTGAGAGTTTAGTAGAAGTTAGGGTTTTGGGGGTGAGGGTGTCGCCCTCTCCTGTTCTTGATCGACCAGACATCTCAAATGAGATGTTTGGTTTTGTTTTTTATTAAAACTAATAATATAAGTTTCAATTTTAACAACATTGGCCCCTCCAATTTTGTTTGACATATAGTTTTGGTTGTTTTAACCCCATTTCAAGTTATTTCTAGACTTGTAGTTAACTAGGTTATAATTTTCCTAGTTATTTATCTTGTTCAAAAATCCCGTTTTGTTTTTAGTCCCGTTAAATCTCGGGCCTTTTTATATACTTTGTTTTCTCAAAGCATTTCCCATCCTTTTAATAAATATTAGATTTATTTTTTTAAATCCTAATATTCACCGGGTTAATTTTACCATTTACGGTATTTTACCCGTTTTTTTACTATTAACGAGGTTTGATTACCAAACCCGTTTTCGGGGTGTTACACAATGATATGGTTGGACTTTTATATTGCTTATGGCAATTAGTGAAGAAATGTTATACCTAGTCGATTTACACACTAGTCATATTGTGAAGGTTTACACCACCAACACGAGCTCCTAAAACAGACGTATAATTGGACTTCTATTAAGATAATGAAATATGTTATACCTGATCGATTTCATACACAACGACCTACTTTAGGTTTCCACTGCTAGACACAACCTCCTAATTGGTTATACTCATAAGCATATACTTCGCAAGACACGAAACCCTAATTGGTATCATATGCCCTATACTCGTTAGAAATTCATCGTGAAGCAGATAGTTGTTGTCCCAAAACTAACTACGGGAATTTGAATAGAGAGGGTTAAACGAAGAGAATTGAACGAAAAAATAAATAAGTATATAGCGTTTACATAGTAACCGTTCACGGAACCTTACGTCGTTGTTTTGTGTAGAAAACTTGCACCGCATTTTTGAGCCAACATGTCTAACTTTGGTTGTAGGCTTGTGTTCGTTGCCACAATCACATCAAAGCTATATATTGACCATCATACCAACAACGTTTAACTTCGATCGTTGGGTGGCAATGACGTAACCATCCTCACGTGCTCTGGAAAAAGCCGAAACCACCTCTGGAAAAAGCCGAAACCACCAACTCTTCAATGGAAACGAAGTTCTAAAACAATGATATGGTTAGACTTTTATATTGCTTATGGCAATTAGTGAAGAAATGTTATACCTAGTCGATTTACACACTAGTCATGTTATGAAGGTTTACACCACCAACACGAGCTCCTAAAAACAAACGTATAATTGGACTTCTATTAAGATAATGAAATACGTTATACCTGATCGATTTCATACACAACGACCTACTTTAGGTTTCCACTGCTAGACACAAAATCCTAATTCGTTATACTCATAAGCATATACTTCGCAAGACACGAAACCCTAATTGATATCATATGCCCTATACTCGTTAGAAATTCATCGTGAAGCAGATAGTTGATGTCCCAAAACTAACTAAGGGAATTTGAATAGAGAGGATTAAACGAAGAGAATTGAAAGAAAAAATAAATAAGTATATAGCGGTTATATAGTAACCGTTCACAGAACCTTACGTCGTTGTTTTGTGTAGAAAACTTGCACCGCATTTTTTAGCCAACATGTCTAACTATGGTTGTAGGCTTGTGTTCGTTGCCACAATCACATCAAAGCTATATATTGTCCATCATACCAACAACGTTTGACTTCGATCGTTGGGTGGCAATGACGTAACTATCCTCACGTGCTCTGGAAAAAGCCGAAACCACCAACTCTTCAATGGAAACGAAGTTCTGAAACAATGATATGGTTAGACTTTTATATTGCTTATGGCAATTAGTGAAGAAATGTTATACCTAGTCGATTTACACACTAGTCATATTGTGAAGGTTTACACCATCAACACGAGCTCCGAAAAACAGACGTATAATTGGACTTCTATTAAGATAATGAAATACGTTATACCTGATCGATTTTATACACAACGACCTACTTTTGGTTTCCACTGCTAGACACAAACTCCTAATTGGTTATACTCATGAGCATAAACTTCGCAAGACATGAAACCCTAATTGGTATCATGTGCCCTATACTCATTAGAAATTCATCGTGAAGCAGATAATTGTTGTCCCAAAACTAACTAAGGGAATTTGAATAGAGAGGATTAAACGAAGAGAATTGAACGAAAAAATAAATAAGTATATAACGGTTATATAGTAACCGTTCACGGAACTTTACGTCATTGTTTTGTGTAGAAAACTTGCACCGCATTTTTGAGCCAACATGTCTAACTATGGTTATAGGCTTGTGTTCGTTGCCACAATCACATCAAAGCTATATATTGACCATCATACCAACAACGTTTGACTTTGATCGTTGGGTGGCAATGACGTAACCATCCTCACATTCTCTGGAAAAAGCCGAAACCACCTCTGGAAAAAGCCGAAACCACCAACTCTTCAATGGAAATGAAGTTCTGAAACAATGATATGGTTAGACTTTTATATTGCTTATAGCAATTAGTGAAGAAATGTTATACCTAGTCGATTTACACACTAGTCATATTGTGAAGGTTTACACCACCAACACGAGCTCTTAAAAACAGACGTATAATTGGACTTCTATTAAGATAATGAAATACGTTATACCTGATCGATTTCATACACAACGACCTACTTTTGGTTTCCACTGCTAGACACAAACTCCTAATTGGTTATACTCATAAGCATATACTTCGCAAGACACGAAACCCTAATTGGTATCATATGACCTATACTCGTTAGAAATTCATCGTGAAGCAGATAGTTGTTGTCCCAAAACTAACTAAGGAAATTTGAATAGAGAGGATTAAACGAAGAGAATTGAACGAAAAAAAAATAAGTATATAGCGGTTATATAGTAACCGTTCACCGAACCTTACGTCGTTGTTTTGTGTAGAAAACTTGCACCGCATTTTTGAACCAACATGTCTAACTATGGTTGTAGGGTTGTGTTCGTTGCCACAATCACATCAAAGCTATATATTGACCATCATACCAACAACGTTTGACTTCGATCGTTGGGTGGCAATGATGTAACCATCCTCACGTGCTCTGGAAAAAGCCGAAACCACCAACTCTTCAATGGAAACGAAGTTCTGAAACAATGATATGGTTAGACTTTTATATTGCTTATGGCAATTAGTGAAGAAATGTTATACCTAGTCGATTTACACACTAGTCATATTGTGAAGGTTTACACCACCAACACGAGTTCCTTAAAACAGACGTATAATTGGACATCTATTAAGATAATGAAATACGTTATACCTGATCGATTTCATACACAACGACCTACTTTAGGTTTCCACTGCTAGACACAAACTCCTAATTGGTTATACTCATAAGCATATACTTCGCAAGACACGAAACCCTAATTGGTATCATATGCCCTATACTCGTTAGAAATTCATCGTGAAGCAGATAGTTGTTGTCCCAAAACTAACTAAGGGAATTTGAATAGAGAGGATTAAACGAAGAGAATTGAACGAAAAAATAAATAAGTATATAGCGGTTATATAGTAACCGTTCACGGAACCTTACGTCGTTGTTTTGTGTAGAAATTTTTCTCAGAAATTTCGAATTGTGACCAAGGATCCTTAGCATCTATAGCATAGTCATGTTATAACAATAATGCTTGCTCTAACGATTTTAATTTATCTTTATACGTATGTGGTGACAATTGGACAATACCGACTACAGATATCTTATTATATGTGTCTAGGATGTTGAATCCTGTATGATCTCGGTATCCTGATTACTATTTTGGCTAACGACTACAAATTTAACTCTTATTCGTAAGGACTGAAAGACTAAGGAGCTGTTTGTTTAGCCCTTAGTGGGGATCTTAATGGTTCAGACTTCATCTGGTTTAGCACTTAATGGTTCAGACATTTGCTTCTAATGGTTAAGAATTGTACTAAGTCTGAACGATTAAGACCTCTAATTTGAAATAGTCAGACATTTGCCTCTAACGATTAAGCATTATACTGGCTCTTAATGGTTCAAACCTCTTATTGGTTCAGCACTTAATGGTTCAGACCTCTTACTGGTTCACCACGTAACCATTCAAATGTCAAATGTTGCCAAACAGCCCCCCAGTCTTAACCCGGAGAATCATAATTATTGTTGAAAAGCACGTGGAGAAGCTGCTGAACAAGTCCACAACGATCACAAGAAAAGACCGAGTTTACTCCAGAGATCCTGGATAGTTAGTTATTAGATTTTTGTTGTATTTAAACGAAATGGATCAGATAGGATGACACATCTCACACTCTCGCAATACTTGTAATACTTATCTCTCGATCCACTTCAGCTCTTTGTACTCAAATTTAGTGAATTAATAGCAAGAACAAGCGGTAGGCGACTTTCAGTCGGCGCTCGAGGTTTTTATGCCAGAGATCATTGCTGATCAAGGGCTTTCCTCATAAAAATCCTAAGTGTCATATTGCATTATCTTGATTATTTACTGCATTATCTCGATCGTTTTCACTGTTATCACAAGTTTGCTTTAGTAACTTTTGACCAAAACAGTCGTGTCATAAAATTGGCATGCATAACGAGGAATCTTACGCTGTGTCAGATAATTGGCACGCATAACGAGAATCTAACGTCAGGCTATTTAATTCTCACACATATTTGAGGAATCTTATGCTAAGTTAAATACAGAGTCTCGTATCCCATGCGAGATACGCTATACGACTCGTAAATATACGAGTCGAATATGTGACATAAAGAAACTCATGTGACCATGGCAGCCTTTATTCGATGATGTGTTTATATACGACTCATATACCCTTATATGTGTCATACATAGGTGTCAAATGATCTTGAATGGGTGTTCCATTACTAACTCCCTTATTATATACCACAAACCGGGTTATGGTTTCATGTTTAGAGGCCCAATTCAAAAACAATTAAGTTATCTTCTCCAATTGTTATATGTTAGTAACCATTACCATTGCTCAGTCTTATCATTTTATCTAGACGATCCTGCGTCTCTACGACAGTTATTAAGAAGGTTCAAACCAAAAAAACGTAAAGTTATATATATTAAAGGAAATTTGACCGGCCGGAAGGACACGGGACCTCCCTTGGTTCTACTGATTTGCATCTAATGTTTACAACCTTACACCGGACCATATTATCTGCTTGACTTACTTAATCTGGCGCCATTTCAAGTGGTGCGTTTGTCAAAAACCTTGTTGGGATACATGGGGAGGGTTTATAGAAAGAATTAAGTGTGACTTACTAACTATTGATTTGAAGTGTTAGGAATCATGAAAATCGCCATGAAGATACAGTTGTTTTTTGGTTTATTTTGTAAAGTATATTTTGGGTGTCCTTGTCTCTTCATTTACACACAATAGACCTAATAAATACAATTTGTGAGTTGTTGATGCAACAAATAATAGACCAAGGCCTGTAGCGATATCTCTGGGGTAAAAGGGTTCAGGGGTTCGATTAGCCTAACACAGGTCGTGGGGTCCCCCCACGTTTGCAAGACGTGGAGAGAGATTCACTAGTATTATTTTTATCTTCCTTAGATCTTGAGCTGATTAGAAATCAGCCCAGAAAGCGATCGTTGGTGAAGATGAATTATTTAGTGTGAAGAAGAGAAGCAAGCATGAAGCTAGTTCTCAAGAGGGAGAAGGAGAATCAGAGAGTTAGAGTGACATCTGCTGATCCTGGAGTGAATGGCATGGTGGAATGGCCTGCATTTTATAGGGGAAGGTGTTTCTCAAAGAAGAAACCCGTGACTAGTGAATCTGTGCTTGCAGTGAGGGGTTTGCCCATTTTGGGGGTTGAAGGGTTTGGACCTGAGGACAAAAGGGTGTGCTCTCCAACATGTTCTGGTTGCGGCTGGGCAGAAGGTTTCACATGTTAAGTGTTGATGTGACCGGACACTGTGCTTGTCCTTTTTACTGTTCATGACCGTTGGACCATTTCCGAACCTTTTAACCTTTTAAGATGTTGTGTCTCTAATCAGTTTATTAAGGTTTGAGCTACCCCCGTCATCAGCCCCCCAAGTCAGAGGTATTTGGGGTGTAAGCTCAAATGCTTCTGGCTTTTGTACACGACTTTTATTGCTTAAAGGCTTCAAGGCTTGAAAGGTTATCAGGCGTCTAAGTTTTTTGGATTTGAATTTTGAAATGACAGTTAATGTGATGGATGGCAGTTTTTTGACTTTTGCGTAATAATAACTGCCTATACTTCACTTTCTTTTTTCTTTTGATCGCCTCTCCTGGGTGCTAGCAAAGATCTGTATGTGAGTTATTCTTGTCTCACTAGATAGGAAGTTGAGGCTTTTTGTAAATAATGGGGGATCGATCTAAAGTTTAATCCGGTGGCTCCGGGTTTTAGATAAATTGATCGATCAGTGTCCCGCTAGTTCGATTGTTCTTTATTGCTGTCATTTCGAGTTTTCCAACTTGTGTCATTCGTTTTTGGTCTTTGTTATGAATATTTTACAGTATGGTTAGTTGCGTCCTCAAGGTCTTGCTGGGACTTTACACTTTGAGGTCTTGTGATATGGTATGACCCATCGTTGTTGTTTCGATGTTTCTTACGGTTGACCAAGAACGACGATTGGGTCACGTTTGAGACATCCCAAGTTGATGTTTGTTTGACTTCCTTAATGGTTACTACCGTTTGTTCTTGGAAGGACCGAATTTTCTGGATTTCTGAGTCCATTGTTTTCTTCAAGCTTGTTTGGAGGCACACTGATGCTATGTTAAACAAGCTTAAGCCATTTGAGCCTGAACTAGATAGTTGTTTGTTAAAAGCCATTAGGAAGTGTCCTTCAAGGTTTCGTCCCTTTCCTGAACACCTTTTAGTGTTGATGGGTGTAAGTACCTTGTGGGACAAGCCGGATCGTGACCCTGTGCTCATGAGGTATGATCAGGGTATGATGTTTTGCCTTATGCTTTATCAAGAGTAGTGATACCTCTGATGTTGTGTTTGGGGATGTTGAGGCTACCTCCAGCGAAGATGTTGTTGCCGGAGGTGCTGAACACAGGTTCGAGGGTTCAGGCTATGTTAACGTTCCAAATGTCAAAGGCTTTACTAGGGTCGGTGCTTCCAAAGTCTCTACTCGTCGTTCGAGCTGTTGTTTGATAAAGACTACTGACCAACCATCGGCTTCTGAGCCGGTGGAACTAAGTAATGACATAGAGGCTTTAGATGGTTTAGAAGTTGGGGTTGGGGGAAAATCAAAAAAGGACAAGGGACGGCCCTTGGTGGTTTGGCGGGTAAAAAGGTTGTGAGCTTGAAGGGTTCCGGGAAGGGTGGTGAAGGTTCCACCAATGTTAATCCAGGGGAGGTTTATATGCCGGATTGGAAGGTCACAGTAGGTGACAGCTTCAAGTCTTCATCCGTTTGTGTGGATGTTCTTACCCATTTTGCTCCTCCCACTGTTTGATGTTCTTGCTCATTTATGGACGATGAACTGATGATTTCGAAAATGTTGATGGGTGCTTGCAAACTTGCTACCTTGCTTCTTGAGGGTGTATCCTGATTTCGCAAAAGGATGCAAGAATATGAAGTCTTTTTCGGTGAGGAGGGATGAGATGAAAGCTTTAATGGTTGTTTTGAAAGAAGCTAAGGGCTACGCTGAGAAGGAGAAAGCATTGCTGTTTGAAGATTTGAGGAGTTTCTTCCCGCATAAGACTGATGTGGTTGAGTTAGAAAAACGCTTGGAGGCTGACAAGGTTCAAGTCTGGGTCGATAAGGCTGCCTTGGTTGTTCAGAAAAAGGCCTTATTAGAGGAGAAAGAAGGGTTAAAGGCTTCACTTGCCCAGGCAACTAGTGATAATAAATGGCTCATTGAGCATGGATTCCAGCAAGTGGTTACCTATCTTCTCCATTCGTCGGAGTTCAACAAAGTCTTGGGTGATGTGTACACCAAGCTTCTTGCTCATGGGAGACACCAAGGTTTGTTTGCTGGTTACAAAGATTTGTGAACCTGGGGAGCCTTGGGAAAAGTCTTCTCTTTTTCAACCCAAAGCCTTCAAAGTCTTCAAGGGAACAACTTTTTAAGATTGAGCATATGATTTACCCTTATGTGGGTGAAGTCTCCAGTGTTTTGGTAAACCTTTGTCTGTCTTGCGGGAGCTAAAGCCCTAGGGCGTTAATGAGGCTGTTTATAATGAAGTGTTGAAGTCCCTCTCGAAGAAACGTCCTTGCTCCGGAGATAGCGAGGAAACGTGTTCTGAAGGAGGTGAGGGCTCAAAGGGTTCAAGCCTTGAAGCCTCCGAGACAACGGGTGTCGTGGGGAGGAAAAAGAGGATGGCTAAAAACACCCAAGATGATGGGGTTTCGAATAAGGATGATGCAGCAAAGTCTACCATCTCTGATGCTGACAAGTGAAGAAGAAACTTTGATTTGTAGTATTCTTAGCATGTCGAACAATGTTATGGATTGTTTGTTTGAACATCCTTTTATTTTAAGGGAACCGTTTAGGTCCCTTGGTGGTTAAAGCCTGGCAGGCTTGTGGACAATGTTTTATGTTTGATGGCCAGTATGGCCCTTGCTATCTTTAACTTATCTTGTTATGTCTATTGTGTTGTTCTGTTTACTCCCTTGTGTTTTTATTGGTTTTGTATGTTGTCTTTCTGTTGGGCGGTGCATCTTATGTTACTTATACCTTAAAGGGTTCAGTGCTGCAGTCACGTAGCCTTAGGATATTTTTAACAAGAATATACAACCTCTATCCTATGTATGACATTCACTTAGAGTCTTTTTGGTTCGTAAGCCAATGTTGGGGCTTGAGGAACATTTGGTGTAGGTTATTCAAACCCGTCTATGAGACATGTTTTTTAAGATTTCTATGAGTCTCATGGAGTTGTATTGATTTAGGAACTCACCCTTTATATAGGTCCATTCAACCCTTGAACCTATTGAGCGATGTGGCCTGGGAGCTCATCCCCTTACATGGCCCTTGCCATGGAGTTTCTTGCTAGGTTCTCAACCTGATTATAGGATAGAAAGACAAATTTTGATTAATCGTTCATTCATTTCAAAGTATTTTGATTACTAGGGGAATAGAACAACTTTTGGGAACTATTTGTAATACGTTTTGGTTAAACATGGAACCTTTTAAGGTTTTTGCCATTCCAATGGCGGGGAAGCTTTTTGCCTTGCGGACCTGCCAGCTTGTATGATCCCCCTTTTGTGGGCTTTAAGGATAGTGTATGGCCCTTCCTACTTAGGGCTGAGCTTTCCTTGGCTTTCTTTCTTGCAGGCCTTATTATTTCGAAGCACAAGGTCCCCAGGCTTGAAGTGTTCATGCTTCAGCCGTGTATTGTAATGAAATTCCATGTTTTGCTTGTACCTTGCTTTTTGTATGGCTGCTTAATCACGAGCCTATTCGAGTTGTTCCAAATTCAACATTGTCTCTTTCTTATTTGGCTAGAGGTCGATGTTAAATGTTCTTTGTGTTGTTACTCCGATTTTTGCTAGGATTACAGCCTCTGATCCAAACACTAGGCTGTAGGGTGTTTTCTTGTGGCTCGTTTTCTTGGTTGTTCGAATTTCCAATAGCACATAGGGAAGCTATTCGAGCCAGTTGTTGTTGTATCTTTCCAATCGAGTTTTAATCCTTTCAACAATGTTGTTGTTTGTCCTATTAACTTGGTCGTTGGATTGTGGGTGAGCTACCGAGCTGAATACTTGGGTTATTTTGAACTCGTTACACCAGGAGCTAGAAGGCTTCTTGGCAAACTACTTCCCGTTATTCGTGACTAGTACCCCTGGAGCCCAAAACGACAGATTATGTTTTCGTAAACAAAATCAATGAACTGTTTCCCTGAGATTTTTGCCAATAGTTTTACTTTTGGCCACTTGGTGAAGTAGTTCACCGCTACCAATAAGAGCTTGACTCCTCATTTGGCTAGTGGGGATGGACCAACGATGTTGATTCCCTACTTGTGAAATAGCCAAGCCGAGGAGATGGGAACGGGGTCATGTTTGAGGCTTTTGGGTACCGGAGCATGTAACTGACAAGCTTCATACTTTCGCAATTGTTCGGAGGTATCTCGATGCATGGAAGGCCAAAAGTGTTCGAGGTTCATCAACTTTGACACTACCGATTTTGGGCCACAATGAGCTCCACATATCCCTTCGTGAACCTCTTTGATCAGATATTGGCTTTGTTTTAGGCCAACGCATCGAAGTAGTGGTGCAAGGTATCCTTTTTGTAAAGGATATCTCCTTGTAACACATATTGCCTTGACTTGATACGAACCCTTTTAGCCTCAGTCTGGTCATTAGGTAATTCACCATTTTGAGGAACCTTTCAATGGGAGTCAATTTGGCCCTTTTTTAGTGATCACATCTTGAACCTCAAGTCTTTGGATGGATGAGGTTTTTAACACCTCAATTAGTACCTTCTTGGTGAGGTGGGCAAACATAGGAGATACAAGTTTGCTTAGTGCATTAGTTCTCTTGTTTTGAGATCTTGGAACTTTTTTGATGGAAAATGTTTGAAATGTGTTCATCAATTCCTTTGATTTCTCTAGGTACTAATACATGTTGGGTTCTTTTGCTATGTAGCTGTTATTGTCATAGCTTGAGAGAGTCTGTAAGGACTTGAAGCTTTTGAACCCCCATTTCTTTGGCTATGTAGTTGTCACTTATTTGGTTTGAAACAAGCAACGAGTCTGTGAAGACTTGAAGCCTTTTGACACCTATATTTTGCAAGCTTGAGCCCAGCAATCAATGCTTCATACTCAGCTTTGTTTTTTGTAGTCTGAAATTCAAGACGAAGGGCATACGTGAATTACAATTCGTTAGAATCAATTAGAACTAGCCCTGCTCCTGACCTTTCAATGCTAGAAGCTTCGTCGGTAAAGAGCTTCCAGGTATCAGGGTTGGAGGGTTCAGCTGCAGTTGTATTAACTTCTGTTATGGCTTCTTTAGGGACTTACAAGATGAAGTCAGCCAAGATTTGAGCTTTGACAACTTTTCTCAGGACATAGGTGATTTTGTGTTCACCTAGTTTCACAACTCATTTGGCTAATCGTCCAGAATTTTCTTGTTTTTCAAGCACATTCTTAATTGGTTAGTCAATGATCACTTGTATCGGGTGTGACTGAAAGTACCTTCGAAGCCTTCTAGCCGTTTGGACTAGGGCTAGAATAAGTTTTTTTTTTTTTTTTTTTTTTTACAGAAGAATATTTGATTTCTGCTAATTTTGAAGTAAACGGGTATCTGAACTTTGTTTCGTTCAATGATTAGAGCCGTACTTATGGTATTTTCAGCAATCGAAATGTAGATAGAGGTCGTTCCTCCTGTTTCTGGAGCCGAAATGGCTAGGAGTGAAGCCAAGTGTTGCTTCATTTGGTTGAAGGCTTCCTTTTGAGGAAAAAATGCTTCAAAGCTGTAAGCTTTCCATTGAAAGTCTTTCTTGTTAGCACATCCTTTGAGGGTTGGCTTTTATGCTTTGTTTCCCCATGAGGTGCCCTACAAACGGGCACTTGATTGGATTAAGCCTCATGTTGATCTTTCTCGAGTTTTGGAAGGTTTCTTGTATGTTATCGAGCATTTGGTATTCCATTTTGCTCTTGATCACCAAATCGTCAAAATAAGCTTTAATGTTTTTGTCGATTTGTCTGGCAAATGCTTTGTCAACCAGACGTTGATAAGTGGCACATGCATTTATTAAACCAAAAGGCATTTTTTTATAGCAAGATATACCTTTATCAGTGTGAAATGCAGATTTATTCATCTTTTTTTTATTAGGATCTGATGGTAACCCTTTTAGGCGTCAAGAAAACACTTGAATGGGAAGCCTGTGAGCGAGTTATCCTTGAGGTCTATCTCGGGTAGCGGGTAGCAATCCTTTGGGCGTGCTTTATTCAAGTCTTTAAAATCGATACACATTCTCCCAGACTTGTTAGGTTTTTGAACCATTACCGGATTGGCTACCCATGATTGATACTTGACCTCTCGAAGGATTCCGGCTAGAACAAGCTTTTCCATCTCTTGGTGTTATACAAGGCTTCTGTTAGGGGCTTGACTCCGTTTCTATTGTATAATGGGCTTAACATCAGGTGGGATCCATAACCTCATGTTTCGACAATGCTACGAGGGATGCCGGTCATATCTTCTGGGCACCAAGCAAAGATATAGTGCAAGAGCAGCTTTTTAAGGTATGAGATGGTTTCTTTGGAAAGGTTAGTGTTTACCCTTATCCCCCGTTGAGGATATTTTGGGTTTATGTCCAACCCTTGTTCATCGTCTTCGTCCTTTCTTGAGCTTTCCCCTTCAACCACAAAAGCTTCTTGGGTTGGTTGAAGGGTTGCTATCCCTTTTTCAGTGGGAAACATCACAGTGCCTTGACCAACTGAAACTGCCATTCCGAACACACTTTGACCTGGCCTTCCTGTGATGATATCATAGTTGGAAGGGATATTGATCACCGCAAAAGTGAGTTGTTCGGTTCGTCCCTTTGTTCTCTCGTTGAACAAACATTATGGGTTATTTGGCCTAAAGGCTTGATAGGTATGTCTACGATACCTTCGATGGAGGATTCAGACTGTTGAAACTTTGAACGTTCATCGTCGCTGAGAGGGTTAAAGCATTTCTCAAACATGATTATGGTGGTTGCACCGGTGTCAATGTAAGCCTTTTGTGTCTTGATGGTTCCTATGTTGGATTCCATCACCAGAGGGTTTGAAAGCAACTCTCCTTATGTTGATGTTCCCATGCCTCGAAATGATGGCGTTTGTGGGAAGCTTTGTTTTCAAGGTCGACCATGTTCATTATTATTATTTTAAACCATCTTGTCCTTAACCCCTTTAACCAAGTGAGCCAGTTCGGACTTGACGGCTTCTTCGATCCTATTTTTGGGTTGGAAGAAAGCATTGGTATGGTGACCTTTCTATTCGTGAAACTCACTATATTGGCTTGATTTTTTCGATCTTTTGTTTTTTGGCAAAGGTTGAGGAGGGTGGAAGCTGTGTTTTACCTCTTCGGTTGCCAAGATCTCTTGCGGAGTATTGGTTAAGGTTGTAAAGTTTATGGTTTTTTCTCGGCTTGGAGGGTTCCGGCCTTCAGGCCTTCTGGAATCCGATCCTTTGAACCGTTTGTCATAAGAGCCATACTGGAAGCTCCGGTTAAGAGTTTATTTTATTTTTATATTTTTTTTATTTATTTTTGTTCTTTGATGTCTACAGCTTATTCTCCTCGAATGTGGGCCTCAGCCCTTTTGAGTGTTTCTTCAAGGGTTTTGGACAGACATTTATTAAAGTCTCTTGTGAGACATTTGAAATTTATTCATGAACCCTGTAACCCTAATCTTTTCATTGGCGTAAGTTAAACCTTCCTTCTGGTACCTTTCGGTGAAGTCTCTGAGACTTTCATCGTCATGTTGTTATGGGAAACCTTTGCTAAAATCGTCAAAGGTCTGAATGTTTTGTTCAGGAAGGTCATTAAACCATATGCGTGGAGACCCTTCAAGGGTTCGTATGAACATGAGACAACATCCGGGGTTGGGCCATTTTTCAATTCTTGTTGCCCCGACGAAGATTTGGAGGTGGTTTTCAGCACCGTAATAGTATCTTTATCTGGGTTTGAAACTCGTACTCAACAATTTGTTTGGGAGAAGCAAGACAAGTTGTTGGGCTTGTAAGGTTTTGAGAGGTATTTTACTACCCTTGAAGCTGGGTTACCGCTTGAGGTACCCTGGTGAGTGGTTGGCACTTGGTTGATGAAATTAAGGTTAAAGCCTTGAAGGCTTTCTGTGTCATCAACCAACTTTCACGTGTTGCAAAGGAAATTGTGCCATCATTTGTGTCATCAGCTAGGGCATAAGGTTAAATCCTTAAAGGCTTTCTGATGGTACTAATAAAAGATGCCATTATCTGTGTCATAAGGTTAAAGCCTTAAAGGCTTACTGTATAAGGCATTCCCATGAATGTGCTCATGACCGCACCTCGAGCCAAAGGCGGGGTGACCATGGCTTGTTTTCACAAAGTAGTAATGGGAGGGGGAACACTTGAAGCTGGTGACTGCCATAATTAATCAAGAGTGATTTTATGCCCCATAGGTGCACCGGTTGTAACGGGTTGGGAGGTAAATAAGGGAAAAACGGTTGGACTTGGCCTCCCCAAAAGCTAAAGGGCTTGAGTGGTTGGTCTGTCACACTAGGACCAGCTTCAAGGTAAGATGTGGCTGAACGTGAGCTGCTAAAAGGAAGAGATGGAGGGCCATGTGATAATGAGGGTTCAGACTCCTCATAATTTAGTCTTATTCTCACCCTTTTTCCCTTTCTAAGCTCACATGCTAGTTGAGAAGAAATCTCAGTTGTAAGAAATTTCTAGCTAGTCACTCGGGTGTTAGATCTATGCGTTCCGGTGTATGCATTACATCGATTTGGGTAGGTGCAACCCCTGACCGAGATGGGTTTGTGTTTGAAAAGAAGTGAACTCCGGGAACATATCCCGGTGGAGTACTTCCGGGAGTAGAAAGAGGTGTAGATAAGACCAGTGAGATCCGACCCGAATTTGGTGTTAAATCGGTGTTGTTAGGCACCTGATTTACCTGACCGAGAGACTCGCTTTCAGACATGATGTAAAGAGAAAATGGAGCTACACAACTGGTCTTTAAGATAAAGTAAGCGGCGTGGCCCCATGGTGGGCGCCAACTTGTTGATGCAACAAATAATAGACCAATGCCTGTAGCGATATCTCTGGGGTAAAAGGGTTCAGGGGTTCGATTAGCCTAACGCAGGTCGTGGGGTCCCCCCACGTTTGCAAGACGTGGAGAGAGATTCACTAGTATTATTTTTATCTTCCTTAGATCTTGAGCTGATTAGAAATCAGCCCAGAAAGCGATCGTTGGTGAAGATGAATTATTTAGTGTGAAGAAGAGAAGAAAGCATGAAGCTAGTTCTCAAGAGGGAGAAGGAGAATCAGAGAGTTAGAGTGACATCTGCTGATCCTGGAGTGAATGGCATGGTGGAATGGCCTGCATTTTATAGGGGAAGGTGTTTCTCAAAGAAGAAACCCGTGACTAGTGAATCTGTGCTTGCAGTGAGGGGTTTGCCCATTTTGGGGGTTGAAGGGTTTGGACCTGCGGACAAAAGGGTGTGCTCTCCAACATGTTCTGGTTGCGGCTGGGCAGAAGGTTTCACACGTTAAGTGTTGATGTGACCGGACACTGTGCATGTCCTTTTTACTGTTCATGACCGTTGGACCATTTCCGAACCTTTTAACCTTTTAAGTTGTTGTGTCTCTAATCAGTTTATTAAGGTTTGAGCTACCCCCGTCATCATGAGTTCTCAAGACATGCATACAAATCCTTTACTAATAACTTGCTATGGGTAATACTTTTCAATCGGTTGCTTCATCACTAACCAGGACCATTTGATGTATTGACTACACAATTGTGGCTTCCTGTAATAATAATCTACATGATCCAATCAACTTGTATTGTTATTGTAAAATATCTTTGAGTATTGAGAAGGCACCAACTTGAATCAACTTATTGGAATGAGCAATCGTAAGCACTAATCCACGAAATATTTTTATTTCTCCTCTTTGATATGGGGTCGTAAATACCTGGCTCTAAGTCATACTCAAAGGAAAATCTAGCACTATGAGATGAGCCACTACAATTTGTAATTCATTTTGGTATAGTGTTTTCCTATTTAGGGCACGCAATATATTATAAACTACTTCTTTTACCCGTCGCGCGTTGCGGCGGCGCCATATGCGAAATGATAACATACATACTACAATCAATCAGACTCATTTCCGAACTAAATTTACGTCAAATCATATGATAACTTAGATTTATACCTTCGAATCAAAACGTATTACATTTGACCCGATTTTTTTTCCAAATAGAATTTACGTCAAATCGTAGTCCAACTCAAAACATACATAAAAAACATTTTATAATTGACCCGGCTCATTTTCAGACAAAAAATACGTTAATGCGTAAACGAACTTGAATTTTATACCGACATGTCCATAAAAATAAATACTTAAGAAATTAGTTTTAGGTTAAGCTTGAAACTTTAGAAACTTGAGGGGGGTCAAAATGACATTTTCAAAGTTTAGAGGGTTACCTCTGACATTATAGCAACGTTTGAGGGTAGCATGGGTTACATGTCAAAAGTTTGAGGGTTAAAGAGAAGTTAGAATGTATGGAGGCCTTTTTTGTCAAGTTGGAAAGTAGGAGGGTCATTTTTGTCAAGTTAGAAATTTGAGCAGTGAATTTTGTATATTTGAAAAAGTTAAGGGGTGATTTTGTCAAATCAGATAAAAGTTTTGAAATCATCGATTTATTTAATATAAAAGTTTTGATTAATTGAAAATATGATAAAAGATTGAATGATGATGTTGTAGATATTGGATTCTTGAAGGATTTAACTGCACATAAAAAGTATGATGGCTAAACTTGTACACGTGCATGTGTGAAAGTGTTTGGAGTTAGGCTGATGACAATGTGACCACCGACCTTTCTCTTTAATATTATATAAATAGATGTATAAACATATAAAAATTGACACATATATTTTCTTGTTACACTACAAAAGTTGTCTAAAAAGAAGTTGAGTATTCACGTATAGATGGTAAACTCTTTCTAAGCATTCACAATCAAATCCCTAACTCTATCTCTATAATTATACTAAAAAACACTATATTTTATCTCTTATTTTTAATTAAAGGTATGGGGTATTGGATTTTAATAATCCTAAGTTTCACTAATTGGCCGGTAATAATCTCAACTTCAAAAATTGCCTGTAACAATCCCAACTTGTATGATTTTGGCCCCCAATGATCCTTTGCTAACTGGGTTATAACCCAGTTAGTTTTTTGCTGACTGGGCTGCTGAGGTGGCACCATCACCACCTCCACCTCCTCCACTGCCACCACCATCTCCTCCAGCCACTACCATCATCTCCGACCACCACCATCACCCACCACCATCACCTCCGACCACCTCCACCTCCACCCACAGTCTTCCAGCACCGGAAAAACACTATCACCTCCGATTCACCATATCCACCGAACACCCCACCCTTCCAATCTCCGGCCACCACCATTAAACTGCCATCCACAACTCTAACCGCCTCACCGGAAAAACGTGATACCTAGATATGGTGGAAATTTTGAAGTTTTGAGCGGCGGAGAAGGTCACTAGAGGTTGGAGATGACAAGTGGTGGTCTCCTTTGGTGGTTTCAGGGGTAAAGAAGGCCGTCGGAATAAGTTGCAGGTCACCGGAGTTGCGTAGATGGTGGAAATTTTAGACTTTTGAGAAGCGGAAAAGATTACAGGAGGTCGGAGATGATTGGTGGTGGTCTGGTTTGGTGGTTTCACCTGCCACGTCACTTTTAACTAACCCAGTTAGACAAGGATCATTGGTGGCCAAAATCTTACAAGTTGGGACTGTTGTAGGCAATTTTTGAAGTTGGGATTATTAACGGCCAATTAGTGAAACTTGGGATTATTAAAATACAATACCCCTTAATTAAATAATAGTTTTTATACTTTTATCATTATATTTTCTCTCCTCCACTCACAAACACTTTTAAAAAATATTAAAAAAATATAAAGGTGAACAATTTCTCCTTCAAATTTACCGATGAACAGTAACTTTTTCTTCTTTTTCTCTCTTCTCCACTCATAACCATTTACAATCATTCTAAAAAAATTAGAGGTTACACTCACATTAATTTAAAGGATCCATTGTGAATGCTCTAAGCCCTTATTAATATCATATAGCTTCTTTATAATTATATATTAATAAAGTAAGCACTTTTTAAACAATAAATGGTCGTGGTAATTTTCCATGGAGGGGGAAAAGAGGGGTATATTTTGTATGGAGTATATGTATGAACTAATTGTATAATTATTTGGCCGTAGTGTTGACCACATATAGTGTGAGACAGAAAATATAAGATGTTATAACCATATCAAATATTCATATTTCTTGTCACTTGTTATCATATCTCATGCAAATTGCAAACCGCCTATTTCAACTTGATTACTTTGTCTGTTCGTTAGTTTGAAACTTAATCACTGCCTAATCTTAGTATTTATTGTTTACCTTATTGTTTGTGTATATAAGACTTGTTTTAAGGGTATTTTGTATTTGGGTAAATGGGCTTTTCCCGGAAAGCACTATAAATGAATAAAAGAACACCATATACTAGGGTAATAGTCCGCGCATTGCGGCGGTACATACCTTGAGCATTGGATCGGTATCGGTTTGGGTCGGGTTGTTACAGTACTTGAACGATATATGCACTTGGTATAGAAATCAGCACCTATTTTACATCGACAGAAAATGATTAAAGTGAACATTGACACCAGCACTCATGTTCGATATAGAAAGCAACACCTATTTTACATCCACATAGAACGATAAAAACGAACATCAAACTAAACATCGAGTTCGATAGAGAAATCAACACATGTTTTACATCGACATAAAACAATAGAAAACGAATATCGGTACCAACGTCGATGTTATTCGAACGATATCGATCGGTTTAGATCGTGAAGATACTGGTACCCAATTCAATTATCGTCACAGAAAGGAGCAATGTATTATTAAAATATAAATAAATGCTTAAAATTAGAATAAAAATTAACTGATAATACTTAAGAAACCATTAAAATATAAATATATGCTTAAAAATCTAAAACACTATTCATCAAAAGTTTTGCTTAAAATGTATGATAATGGTGGAATAACCAGATATTTGGTGATAGTGGGAGTGAATAAGTGTGTGAAGGTTTATGTTTATTGCATGCCACGTTCCCCATTTGCATGCATGTTTCCCTAAATTAGATAATAAAGTGCACGTTTCCATTTTCCCAGTGGTTTATTCCATAGATTTAGGAGTAAGTAATTTTATTAGTCTATATAGATTTAGAAAATTGTTGCAAAGTTCTTTTGTTTTTTTTTTAACGTTCTTTGAAGCCTAACCCACTCAACAAGTATCTATCGGGAGACTAGCCATCTCGAATCGGCTTATAACACCATCACTTCTATACTTTCAAATGACGGTTTGTTTAACGCAACTTTCAACCGTCACAACCCTTAGGTATGTCGGTTGAAAACAAAACTGCCATTAACAACTGTTGTCACCTAATTAATTCCTAATCCTAGGAAGTTTAAGATTCGACATAAAAGTGTTACATTATAGTAAACGATAAATAAATATAATACCCCCCCCCCCCCTCTCTCTCTAGAAGCGTAATCACGATAGCCCGCCAAAAACAGGCTTTGGGCCACCTACAAAAAACTACCAAAAAGTGGGTGCCAACCTAAACAATGGAGCCTATCATACACATGCCTATGAATTTGGCAGTAATAGGTAACCATAATAAATAAAATCACTTATCATCATACAATATGATTAAAAGAAATATGCTGAAGGTACTAGGTGCATGAGGCGCCCAAATTCTTCCATAAACAAGTCTTAGATGATGATGATGATGATGATGATGATGCAACGGTACTTTACTCGAACCAAAACTCCGAAAGGTAGAAACCGAACCATGAACATCCTTGAACCGAGCAAGTTACGGCCCAAAACAAAATAGCCAAGCTTGAGTATTTTAATCCAACATAGTGGGCCCACTAATCAAAAACGAACCAAGAGCCTTTAAAACAAACGGGGGTGGCTATTTTTTTATCCCACATATGATAGAAGAAACTTAAGGCCCACAAAATAACCAACACTATAGCCCAATTGTTTATCAGTGAGCCTGTTTGATTAATAAACTGACATACACATTGAAATTGAAACTGACATTATTTGTTCTGGGCCAGGCCCAATTTATCAACTGTTTTTGTTAACTTTGTTGTTTTTCTGTTTTTTACGTTTTCCACTTTCATATTTGTAATTTTTGTTTTCTACATTTTTCAACTTTCGTAATCAAATTATTTTCAACTTTCCTTGTTAAATAGAACTTTAATTTCAACAAAACCTGAACCAATAAAAGTCCACTATATTTAGCTTGATCATCTTTAATAATATTTATTAAAGATTTATACACATAGCTTATCAGAATCGAACGGGTTTTGATAAATGTTTTTTTTCTTTGAAATCGAACGAGTAAATTTAATTAATTTTGATAGAAGTTGTTTCTTCAAAATTTGTTTTAATACTCGCAGTTACAACTATTTTAAAAGACCCAAATATAAACCCAAACTAAATACATAATAGTAAAATAACCCAGTCAAATTTAAAAATCTCAAATAATCAAATCATTTTCGATCATTTAGCTACACTGCTTTTGTTTTGTTTATTTTATAATAATTGTCGTTGTATTATAGGTTTTTACGTTTTATATATTTAATTAATGAGTTTATATTATAGGAAACGTAGGGCCCGGTTTTTAATCTCGCCCAGGGCCCAAAAATTTTTAACGTTATCGGAGACGGCCTTGGGGTATCCCTGTATAAAACTGAAAAAAAAAACACTACGAATACAGGGTTAAACCGTAGCCCATACTACGTCTCCTATAACTATAGTTCCACCCCTAGCGTTGAGCTAGGTGAGAAAATATTATTGGATTGTGGGTGTGAGTACTTTTGGGTTAATGGCCCCTTTCCAAATTGAGTACTTTGGTGTAGAATTAGGTTAACGTATGTAACAAAATTCTAAGAGGGTGTTTGGCTTAGCTTTTTAAAACAACTTATTGACTTATTGGCTTTTTTTAAAAAGCCAATAAGTCAAAATAATGTTTGAATAAGTGAAAATGACTTTTTAAAACAACTTTGTGGAAAAGTCATTTTGAAAAGATAGGAAACCTTGACTTTTTGAAACGTCTTTTAACTTTTCATGAAATATAACATTTTCCCATCCCCAAGGGGATGGGACGCCACGTCACCGCCACGTAAGCGGGTGGGGGATGAAACCCTTTATATATATATGTATGTATGTATAGTTGTGTGTGTGAGAGTGAGGGGCGTCGAGTCCGTCTTCCAACGGCCGGAGATGACGGGCCAGGCCCGGATCCGGAGCAGGGGGTGGGGAAGACAGGGCGGCGAGCACAAGCCGGGCATGGGGACGGCCCCCATACCCTCCAGTCTCATCCAAACACTATTTTGAAACAATTTATTGACTTATTGACTTTTCCCACCTCATAAGCTCATCCAAACACTTGTTTTAAAAACTCTTTTTGAATAAGTATTAAGTCAACAAGTCATTTTGGCAAAAAGTCGACTCCCAAACACCCCCTAACAAGAAACTAAATTAAACCCCATATTCTAATAACAAAATTTATCTTATTGAATACTTGCATTTATTTCATAAAAGTGATTTTTTAACGACGACAAATGTTGCTACTACTCTAAATTACACAAATAATTATAGATTATTCTATTCTCTAAGTTTGAATATGAGACAACACTTCTAAAAAGTATGTGTAAGTTTGAACTATATGATCTATAATTATTTTGTCTCATTAACAAGAAACTAAAAATATTTCTACTATATAATCTCATTAATTTATCCAAATTATCAAGATAAAACCTAAATTTGTCAAGGTGGGAAAAGACCGCTGGACAGAGAGAGATAGATCCAGGTGCCTCAGGTGCCACATGAAAGGATATTTGGATGAAGAAGCATACTTGGGTTGGATGAATTATTGAAGCAAATCTAGGACGTGATCATTAATATATTTTAATCTATAATTTAATATTTAAACGATTAAATCATTAAAAAAATCATGTAAATGCATAGATCTCTTATAAAGTCAGCTTGATACAATGTATCATCAGGGTCTAAATAAATCCGATAGCTTTGTCATTAAAGGGATGATGATTATAATAAGTTTGATGTTTGGCTGCTTATGAAGTTGAGGTGGCCTCTTAAATTTTAATATGCATATACTGGAATGGTTGGTTTTCTAACTACTTTGTTATTATTTTCTTGTGAAATTTAAAAAAGGCCATTCCACGTTCAAACAATACAAGTAACGGTTTTCTTCAATTTCATTTTATTTTGGTAAGCAGTCAAATATTATAAATCTTAGTATCTTAAGAACCTTTTATAAATATCTATATTAATAAAGGATAAAATAACAAAACAAGAAAGATAGCTAAATATATTATAAATCTTAGAGTAAATTGCCATTTTAGTCCCTGAGTTTTGTCCAAATTTGCCATTTTGATCCAAATAGTTTTATTTTCCCCCCTGGGTCCCTGACTTTTACATTTGTTGCCATTTTGATCACTTTGCCTAACTCCATCCAAAAACCCAGTTACTCTTTTCAATTTAAACCTTTTCAGTTGCCATTTTGATCCAATTCCAAAAAATCAAAAAAATTCCAATAAATCAAAAAAATTCCAAAAAATTCTAAAAATTCTAAAAAATTCTAAAAAATCTAAAAAATTCAAAAAAAATCTAAAAAATCTAAAAAATTCAAAAAAATCTAAAAAATTCTAAAAAATCATAAAAATTCTAAAAAATCATAAAAAATCTAAAAAATTCAAAAAAATATAAAAATCAAAAAAATTCTAAAAAAGCATAAAAATTCTAAAAAATCCAAATAATTCTAAACGGTTCGCGTCGAAACGGTTCAGTTCGATACGGTACGGGTCGAAACGGTACGGTTCGATACGGTACGGGTCGAAACGGTTCGGTTCGATACGGTACGGGTCGAAACGGTTCGGTTCGAAACGGTTCGCGTCGAAACGGTTCGGTTCGAAAGCGTTCGCGTCGAAACGGTACGGTTCGAAACGGTTCGGCTCGAAACGGTTCGGCTCGAAACGGTTCGGGTTCGAAACGGTACGGTTCGAAACGGTTCGGGTTCGAAACGGTTCGCGTCGAAACGGTTCGGTTTGATACGGTACGGGTCGAAACGGTTCGGTTCGAAACGGTTCGCGTCGAAACGGTACGGCTCGAAACGGTTCGGCTCGAAACGGTTCGGCTCGAAACGGTTCGGCTCGAAACGGTTCGGCTCGAAACGGTTCGGCTCGAAACGGTACGGTTCGAAACGGTTCGGGTTCGAAACGGTTCGCGTCGAAACGGTTCGGTTCGAAACGGTTCGCGTCGAAACGGTACGGTTCGAAACGGTACGGGTCGAAACGGTACGGGTCGAAACGCTTCGCGTCGAAACGGTTCGGCTCGAAACGGTTCGGGTTCGAAACGGTTCGTGTCGAAACGGTTCGGGTTCGAAACGGTTCGCGTCGAAACGGTTCGGTTCGATACGGTACGGGTCGAAACGGTACGGTTCGAAACGGTTCGCGTCGAAACGGTTCGGTTCGATACGGTACGGGTCGAAACGGTTCGGTTCGAAACGGTACGGGTTGAAACGGTACGGGTCGAAACGCTTCGCGTCGAAACGGTTCGGCTCGAAACGGTTCGGGTTCGAAACGGTTCGGCTCGAAACGGTTCGGGTTCGAAACGGTACGGGTTCGAAACGGTTCGCGTCGAAACGGTTCGGTTCGATACAGTACGGGTCGAAACGGTTCGGTTCGAAACGGTACGGGTCGAAACGGTTCGTGCCGAAACATTTAATGATTTTTGGATTTTTTAGAATTTTTTTGATTTTTTTGAATTTTTATGATTTTTAGAATTTTTTATATTTTTTTGAATTTTTATGATTTTTTAGAATTTTTTAGATTTTTTTGAATTTTTTAGATTTTTTTGAATTTTTTTGATTTTTTGGAATTGGATTAAAATGACAACTGAAAACATTTTTTAAGGAAATCCCCAAAATACCCCTGTTACAAACTGGGTTTTTGGATGGAGTTAGGCAAAGTGATCAAAATACCCCAAAATACCCCTTAAAACATTTTTTAAGGAAATCCCCAAAATACCCCTGTAAAAGTCAGGGACCCAAGGGGGAAAATAAAACTATTTGGATCAAAATGACAAATTTGGACAAAACTCAGGGACTAAAATGGCAATTTACTCTAAATCTTAGTATCTTAAGAACTTTTTATAAATATCTATCTATATTAATAAAGGATAGAATAACAAAACAAGAAAAATAGCTAAATAAAGGAAAAAATAACAAACATGAAAAATAGCTAAGAATTCGTGTTCAAAGCAAGTCTTCTAAAAGAGTCAGTACTGTTGTGTGGATGCAACTCGGTTCGGTTCGGCTCGGTTCAGTTCGACTCGACTCGGCTCGAGACTGAAGTGGACGACGTTCCTCCTCGCGCGAACCGACATTTACGAAGTGAAGACCGAAGTCAAGATATCCTCCTATCTTGACTCAGTACGACATTTACTTTGTAATTGATGTTAAACAGTTGCAAGTGTGCAGACTGTTAGTAGTTAGTGTTTTGTTTCTTGCTGTTTGAAAGTTTCTGTAATTTACTGTCTTTTGCAGCCTTCCCACGAAGAACCCACTTCTTCGTGGGAGTCACCGTTACACGAAAGAAAGGTGTTTCGCAATATGGTAGTCACGAAGAACCTCTCTTCGTGACCATAGTTGTTCGTTGGAAAGGTCCACGAAGGACCCCTTGCTTCGTGGGCCTGGCAGCCTTTCGTGGCCCAGTAACATCCTTCATGATGTTACTGGGTGTTTGTACTGGTAGACACTAATGGTTTCAAGTTCAGCAAGAGAGCACTGTGAGTATTGTATGAACATTGTGTGTATGTGTTTGTTCTGGTTCTCTTCAGTATAATCAATATAGTGAATCTTTGAAGTTATATCTTTTGTTATATTGGTTGTGATCTTGCTTTGGTTTGCATATACACTTGGATTCTGCACTTGTGTGTGTGTTAAACGACAAGAAAGTAGGTTTATCTTGATCCTCCGAGAGGGACCTACAAGTGGTATCAGAGATTTGGCTCTCTTCCTTGTTGAAAACCAACCATTTTGGTGTGTTTTAAGCATAGTTTGGGTGTTTCATGTTCTTGAACTTAAAACAAGAAACTTAAGTTTTTACAAGTAAAATGGGTTAAAACTTAGGAAAAACTTGTTGTTTGCAGATAATTTTTACAAAAACCTTGTTAAAACAGATGGAGACATGTTAAAATACGATTCTTCTTAAAATTTCTAGCAAAAATCTAGTTCGCCGTCTTTTCCGGTGAAGTGTTTTGGTCGGAAGAGTCATCGGAATATTCTTTGAATGAAAAGATAACCTTAAAATTTTACTGGAAAAGTGAGAATGTTTGTTTTCTAACCATATCTGGAAAATTAACTTTACGCTTTCACAAAGTCAGAAACAAGATTCTTCTGTAAAAGGATATTTCTTACCTACCCTTTCACGAACAACTACCATTCACAAAACACCATATTCACGAAGAACCTTATACATGAACAATATCTTCTCTGTGTGTGGAAGTCAACGAAAAACTTCCCTAGTCAACGAAGAATAGCCCACGAAGAACCATTCTTCGTAATAAAATCGGATTCTTCATGGACTGGCATTGTGGGCTAACATGCTTTTGGCCCAAATAGGTTTTTCGTGGCCCATCATTGGTTCTTCGTGAGCCTAGTGTTTCGTGTGAAGTAATAGGTATTCACGAAAGACCACTCCTTCGTGAAAAGGTCTTTCGCTAATATCTGTTTTTCGTGACCTTGGTCCTTCATGGGTTTTTCATTTTTTGTTTCACAGAAAGATTTTATTTCCTAATTAACTTATTAAAATTATGGTTTTAAGCAAACATTTCAAATTAAACAACTAAAATGAGTACAAATCCTTGGGATTGGGGTAGTAGCCCAAGTACATGCCAGGATCCACCACAAACTAGTTCCACAACCTCATGGGTACGATCTTTAATGCCTCAACAAACGACCATGATTACCGCTAATCAATGGGCGTGTGTTACAAATCAAAATCAAAGCGTTCAAACTCTTCTCATTAGCGAGAGTGAGACAGGAAGCAACAATCGTCCACCAAAGTTAAATCACATGAACGATTATCCATCATGGAAAAGTCGTTTTCATACGTATGTTCTTGGTCAGAATATCGAGTTGTGGACGTGTTTTACTACTCCGTACAAAGAATCTCTCGAATAAGTAGTATCAAATTCAACCTCTTTAGCCGGATTGGACGAGAATGATAAAAAGGCTTATGATCTAGAGAAGAAGGCCTTTGCTATTCTTACACAAGCACTTCATAAGGATATTTATCATCAACTTATGTATTGTACCACTACAAAGACCTTGTGGGACACTTTGGAAGCAAGAGGGGAAGGAAATGCAGCAACGAGAAAGATCCGACATGATCTTTTAAAGAAAGAGTTTGAAGGGTTTTTGTTCATGGAGAATGAAACACTAAGTGACATGACTACTCGATTCTATCATTTGCTTAGTGAGATGTACTCATACAAGGTTAACGCATCACCACAGGAGATTATTATGCATTTTGATGATGCTTTACCACCTAAGTGGAGTCAATTCATTGAGTTGCTGAAACATACCGGTGTTTTAGATGTAATCAGCATTTACAAATTTGTTCAGAAACTTGAAAAAAAATAAAGAAGAAACTCGTAAAGCAAAACGAATTCCAGTTCCACAAAACCCTGAGATGTACTCTGGAGGTATTAACACTGTTGTTAGTGCCAATCAGCAACCAAAGCTTCAAACAACATTTGTGTCAAATGCAAACCCTTTTCTACCACCAGCAAAACTAGATCAATCAGTTGGTTCAAGTGATAGACCTATGGCCAAGCATTTGATCCAAAAGCCTTTCTTCCTCAACCACAAGTTGTTACACCACAAACCCAACAACAAGCTTCTCAACAAGTTTTTTTTGGTAACAACTTTCAACCTTCAAACCCTAACACCATCAGACTCGATACATCAAACCTATCTAAGGTAAGTGTGGAAGTTGCCAAAGAACACATGGAGCTTCTAAACACTTTGGTGAGTTGTTACTGCAGATTGGTAGCTGGACAAGTTGGCAACATCAATCTAACTAGTGAAGACTACGCACAAATTGATAAGGAGGAGATGGAGTTGATTGATATCAAATGGGCATTTGCAAGTGCAGTGATAAGAGCAAAAGATTTTATGGAGAAAACGGGAAGAACTAATCTGGAGAGCAACAAGGATGTCCATACGGTTTTGACAAAAGGAAGGTTACCTACCTGTTTCAACTGCAGAGAAAAGGGACATTTTAAAAGAGAATGCACGAAGCCTCCACAACAAGGGAATCAATATCCTTTCAACAGAAATCAAGTTGCTAACAACGAAAGAGCAATGGTTCCCTCAAACAACTCCAACCGAGCTTTGATTGTTCAGACAAATGAAGGTTGTGATTGGTCTGTTCAATTGGGAAACAATGGTGGAGGAGGCACTGCATACTATGCCGAAATTGCAAAGAATGATAGTGATGGAGAATCTTCCAGAAATGATGATAGTTCATGGGATAACAGCAGTTCAGATGAAGTAGGATCGACTTCAAGTGAAGATCGATCTAAAGATGTTGGTGCTGAGGTAGATGATGTGATTACTGAAACTGAATCGACGGATAATGACGAAGCAACTTTGGAGCATGAAACTGAAGGGTCATCTGATGAGTTTTCCAAGCATCTCTCATCAATTGGATCTTCCACTCTTCGTGCAACATTCATGGCTCGTTTGGATTGCCAATCCAGTCAGGTAAGTTTTGATAAACCTATCTTGTCTAAGTGTTTTAAATGTATAGTTTTAAAAGGCAAATACTTAGAACTTGAAGGTAAATTGATCACACGAAGAAACATCATTAGAGTTTGATTGTAGATATGACAAAGTGCACTCAGGCAAACACAGTTCTTAAGAAAAAAGAAAAGGAATTTAAAACGACAATTGAAACCTTAAAGAAAGATGTATCTTAGTTAACAAAGAATGTTTTGAGAAAACAAACAACCATTAACAATTATATTAACATGCTTGAAGAAACTAAAATGGAGTTAGCCTGTGCAAAGTGTGAACATGATGCGATCAAATTCAAGTTGGACAGTTACTCCAACTCAAGATATGTCTTGGATCACATCATCGATTTTCAAAAGAAGAAAGGTGATGTGAAATGCATTGGTTATCATGCTTGCCCCCCTCTGGTTAGACACAATTACACCAAAATAGCAGATGACGAAGATATGCCACAGTTTGAACCCACCGTTCCATTGGATCTAGCTGGATTTACAGCCTGTCTAGGGTTCACTAAGGGCACATCCTCAAGTCAAAGTAAATCGGATGACATCAATGACTCAAAGTCTGTGAATGATTAAAGTCCTCCCATTATTGAGGATTATGATAGTTCGGATGATGAGTCGGATGAAGACAATGAAAGGATATTGTCTTCTACTATTTCATCATTTGGCGAATCCTCTATGTGTTTCAGTGATATTGCTACACTTGTATATTTCAAAATCATGTTATGAAAAATTATACACGCGTACATAATTTTTCTGATTCTTCGTGGATGCATTCGCCTTTTAAGTTTTGCGAGTATATGCCACCTGGCTTTGATGACACTGAAGGCTCTTTCTACGTCCTTTCGTGCCGTTTCTTATGCTTTCTTATAGCGGCAACGTTTTTCAGTGTTTTCAAGAGGATGCGGCAATGTCTTCTTTAATGTTTCCTAAGTAAGGTATATCTCATCAGCAAGAAAATAACCGAATCTATATTGGACTCCATTCGCCACGAATGGACAGTAGGGCGTCGTTCCAACCATATAGTTATTGAACAAATGAGATCGGTCGAGGACATTGATGTCGTTGTTTGATCCAGGGGGTCCAAAAAAAGCATGCCAAATCCACAAATATTGTGACGCAACTGCTTCAAGCATAATTGTCGGACCCTTACGATCACCCCTCGTGAATTGACATCGCCATTCACATGGACAATTCCTTCAAGGCCAATGCATACAATCTACGCTCCCCAACATTCCTAGGAAGCCATGACGTGTCTCACGTGTCGCATACAAATGTTGAATGTCGGCCTACGTCGGCCTTCGAAGAAATTCTTTACTGTACAAACTAATGACGCCATCACAAAATTCTTACAAGCTATCACGTGATACTCTCTTGAACATATGCAAGTAATCATCAAGCGAGTCAGGAGAAGTACCATATGCTAGTTGTCGTATAGCTGGCGTGCACTTTTGTAACGACGTAAAACTTTGATGACCTCTAGCATCATTTTCATTTGAAAGAACGTAAGTTTCACTCAAAATCACCTGGGATTTGCAAAAATAAATCTTTATCCATTCGAAATCGCCTTCGAAACATCTCATGTGTGAACGTCTAATCGTTGATGAAATAGTGTCTAAGTAGTCATGCATTAGATGCTTCACGGTCATCTCTATGAATGTACCTAGTTAAATATACAACATTTTATTAAAAGTAATAGTAACAAACAAAATATACAAAAAAAATGATGAAAAATTATTAATAAGCAAAAAAATTAAACATATGTAAACAAATTATTAACATATACCTTCTCGATGAAGACACGGTGTCTTGAGTTTCGTTTATATGTAATGCGATTAAGATAGACATATAATTGTAACCTTCATTCTGTAAACTCACAAATCAAACACCATTAAAAAGGTAAGAATTTACATAATCTCATAGAACATGGAACGACTTGGGATTTTAACAAATACAAATACTTTGTGTTTTAGTAATCAAACAAAGGAATTTTTGGGATATCAAATGCAAATCCTATAAACTCACAAATCAGTTACGATTTAGATATAAGGATAAAACTAAAATTTTATAACCCTTATATATTATACTTATCTTAAAATATTTTTTTTGTTTTGTTTAATTTTTACAGTTAAAGAAAGAGGCCAAGAGAGTATTGGTTTTATGTAATGTTATCTCACCCATGTTCTTTATAGAATAAAGTTTTCTTGTTTATATGTAATGTTGGTTCAGATACATAATGTGGACGGTTTCTTTATAGCTTAAAATGTTCCAAGCAAATAAAGATTCTCTTATTATTAAATTACATATAATACATGAAGGTTGTTCAAGTTCAATGAACTTTTAAACATTATGATTATATTTGACCAAACTTTTAAATTCGGAATTATATTTTAGATTAGTTAAAAAAAACATCTCTTTTCCTGAAGAATACACTAAAAGTTTACGAATTTTGTTTCTAAAATTTTTTTTTGACAAACATAATCCAGCGGCCTTTAAACAACTGTATTTTTAGGTCATTACTAGACGAGTTAAAGAATTTATATAAGCTCAACATTCTTACATATGATGCTTATTGTTGAATAATTTTATGATGAAAGCTACACTACCACAGCCAATAAAAGTCTAAAACACAAATTTACACAATACAACAGTATGTATCAAATAAAATTAATAAAACAATGTGCATATTATTCAAATGTGCATATGCACATTTGTAGATACGTAAAATGATTGAAAGAACTTATATAAGCAAAATTATGTATCAAATAAAATTAATAAAACAATTGCTTATGATTCAAACGTGCTTTTAAATTACATAGGATATAGAGTACATATGGGATGATTCCAGTGAAAAAAAAACACCCCTCAATATGAACTAACAATGCAATAATAAAACTAATTCTTGGTAGAAATCGAAGTGAATGAATAAATCAATGATTATGGGCGAAAGAGGCGCAACAAAATAAATGATTCTCTATTATATGTTTGTAGAGCATTGCTACAATACATGTCTAACAAAAAAAAAAAAGTTCACAAAAATTTAAAAATATGAATTGCTCACAAAAACCTAAACGAGTAATTTCTTTTCCTGGCAATAATTAGTTTTATATAATGATATCGCACTAAAACAGTTTTATTTTATACATCAAAACTTATGATGATCATTATTGAGGGAGGTGATTATATATTATCATGTTTCTTCGTCATAAGCCACAAACTACATAATCTTGTACTATTTACCCTTTCTCTTAACTTTTTTGTTACATGCTCTTTTACCAGGGGTAGAATAAATAAATAAAAAAACCATAAAGTTTGTGATACAAAGATGAAAAATAATTATGTGAATTTCAAAACGCGTATTCATAATGAAGAAGCCATGAAAGGAAATGTCAAACAATCCAAAAAAAAGCATTTCACTTGTTTATAAACAAATTAGATTCCATTATATTGTTTCCATCTTTATGTTTCAAGTCTTCTCTGAAATTTGTGAAAAAGGCTGTTTTAACATTTCTATTGTGTTTTAAGACTTATGCATATTTTAAAATATGATTTAATGTATTCTTCATGTTATGTTATATTTAAACTTATATTTTTTTTTTATTATATTTTAAGAGACACCCTACAACCCAATTATGTTCCTTAATTTTTAATATGGAAAGAACAATTATAAAATGTATCTTTTTGTCTTTTTGGTCGAAGTGTATTCTATAAGATGCTCTAGTGCTCCTCTCTTCACCTCCCCTTTTTGCTTTCTTTGAACATACAAAGACAGAAAAAGAACTTATGGAAGAAATGTCATCTTTTTGGAGTCATCAAGAGGTATGTCATCTTCATCTAATTTTGCTCTTCGTAAATTATAGTAATAAAAACAAACTGATTACAACATGAAACGTTGTGTATCCATATGAAAACTTGCTTTTATTTCATTGTAGGGAGAAGAATCTATGATATTTGCCTGCAATTAATCCCAAATTCTAACTCTCTGGGATTCTTTACCAAAATTTGAATTTAGATCAATTAAAATTAATTCTTCAATTTTTATCATTTCTTTAATAATTTCCTCTTAATGTTTTCGTTATCTTTTCTTTCAAGGAGTTAAAAATCTCTTAGAAAAAATATACAACACGTTGTTTTGTTTTCTTGATTGTAAATCATCATCTTAATAAAGCATTGTATTGTATTTCAGATTACAATTTTGGTTTTCTGTTATTTTTTCTGGCGGTTGATGGATTACTCCATGTGCAGATCTTGAATTTCTTTGTTTGTATGTGAAAAAACACATTTTAGTTAGTGTTAGTAATATATTCTTATATATTATACATTAGTTACTTGGACGCATGTTTGCACCAGTTAATTGGGTAGTTTCTACTCCAATCTTTATTATAAATCGTTATTTGTATGCTAATGTAATTGCTAGAGGTTAATATACAAAATTAGTTGGCAATAGTTCAAATAATGTTTCAAGACAATAGTATATATTTTGTATATATTTTAAAAATGCATATCAATGTTAATTTGTTTTTCTTTCTTATAGTTCTATCAAATCTTGCTGATTTTCAAGATTATCTTAATTTCAATCTACCGTTATCGATTAATAAAGTTAGATGTTTGATACCCTAAACTTAAATCTTCTTGAAATTATATTAGATTAATTTTTTTTTAATTTTTTTTTTGTTGAAATTATAGAGCAGTGATGAACTAAAGCTCAAGATTCACTACACTACACTTGAACTGGAGGCAGTAAGAGCAAAAGCAAATGAAGAAATGAATAAGAACACTGAATCAGTTAAACAATTGTTACACCTCTTAAAACTTGTTTGTCATGAAAGAGATGAAGCAAGAGATCAAATACAGAAACTACTTAACAAGAATATGACTCCTATAAACAAATCCATGATCAGGGATTGCTTTATGATTGATCAACTTCATCAACATCATCAATACCCTATAATAATAAAACCAGCAACCAACTCAAGTATAGCAGAATCAAATAGTCTCTCTGATCATGCATATAACCATTGTTCGCCTGTCAATTCACTTTTTGATCCAGTAACATCTCCTGAGCTCTCTAACATCAACACAAACAATTCTTTTGTTCAAGACTACCACATGTTACCCAACGATTTTCGTGCAATGCATTGCCCACGAATAATGAATAATGAAACTTTGATGCTGGAGAATATGATCAAAGGAAAAGCCTTGCCACAAAAAGGAAATTTACTAAAATCTGTTGTGGAAGCCGGTCCGCTTTTGCAAACACTATTAGCGAAAAACTCGTCGTCACCGCGGTATTTTGAGACGTCTTCTGGTGGTTTTTCTCAAATGATTAGTGGTGGGGGTGGTGGAAGTATGTTGAGTTTTAATGACATGAAATCTAGAAACTATCAAGGGAGGATGGCAGGAAGTTGTCCTATGGCTAATAACTTTGGTCTGGTTGAAAAGAGGCAACGGTTTCGATAAGACAATGAAAAAGTTTGTTTTTCTCTTTCCCTTTTTGCACTTTTTTTTCTCTTTTTGTAAAGGAGTTTGATGGGTTTTGACGGATGATGGGTGTACATGATGAATGGCATTTTTAGGGTTTGAATTGAATTACAAAGTGGTTTTATACTTTTTGTTTGATAAACTCCCATATTGTTTTGTTTATTTTCCTTTCGTATGGAACTAAAATTCCAATGATCTAACTTAGTGATATAAAATATTCAAAAACCTCATGGCTCGAGACTCATTTGAAAGTCCTTCGAATTCTTAATTATCATTTGTTAACAAGCCAAGCCCCAACCAATCTAAGTTCATCTGCTCGCTTATTTAAATCAAAGGCCAAATCTTAACATACGTACATATGTATTTTTGTATGTAGTGTCTGATGAGGATACGTCCTCAGTCGGATCGAACGTCTCGGGAACACATAGCCGAACCGAATGTCCAAAGGAACGATCGTACCTAGTGCCATAAAGAGGAACGACCCAACTCCCTGGTCCGGCCTAACTAACCCGGGCCCACAACTTTAACCACCTTGACAATGACTGATCTGACTCTAACTAACTCGCCATGTCAGCATATCCAAAAACTATAAATACCCCGCCAAGACTACCAATAGGGGTAATCACTACTTTCTCTCTCTAAACTCTCCCCTCTCTCTTCCTTACTTATTTCCTCCTCACAAATACTTATTCTCACGTCCGAGCTTGGTCACAGAGAGACCCCCCTCCCTGTGACGAGGCTAACGGTGTGTTTCTTCCTTGTGATCTTGCAGATTCTTGCCAAGTCATCTGAAGCTCTATTTGGACCAGGTCAGACAAACTGGTTTTGAGTCTTCAGTGTCACACCTCGCTTTTCGTAGGGGTAAATGTTTACATAATGTGAATTACATAAGTTTAACAAAGGCTTTTGAGCACTAGAGTTCTTCAGGCGATTGGTTAATCTTTGCAAGAGTCGCTAGAATGTATCGAAACAGTCAATGGGAGGATTTAAAATTTTCTAAAGGGATCTAAGGTGATATAAAAAGTTCTAGATAATGGAGTTGCAAGTTCACAAAACAATAGAACCGAACCATTCTAACACCTTAGCAGTTAACGTTCATCTTAGGATCAATCTTTAAAAATACGTTAGTTTTCGCTGATAAATTCAATTAATAGACAAATTTGATAAAGCATTTAAAACCATTCATAAGATGAGTATTTTGATTTACCAGATATACAAATTTTTCACACAGTTGAGTTTGGATAGATCTATCAATCTTCTCTGGAATACTCTCCTCTAGCTTTTTCTCCTCCTCATCTATGCTCTTGCTCGTTTTGATCTGTAACCTGACAAACATAAAGCACTCCTCTATTGTGTTTTCCTCAGCGACAACCGTGTCGCATAAAAGTATACACGCGTCAACAATGTCCTCCATGTAGCATTCATCGTTGGCAAGAGGGTTAGTCACACCTGAAAATACGTTAAGTCTCAACCGACGGTTACCAAAAGTCATGTCAACTCTGTTTGTTTTACAATGATTTGGGCATTTGAAGTTGCCAAAAACGGTCGACCTAAGACTGTAGATCCCTAGAGGGGGATCTAGAACAACCTATCCTTGTTATCGAACACACCCGCGAGTGCAGAATCCAAACGGGTATGCAACCAAGACAAAGAACACACACACAAGAAGAAGATACAAACTTTAAAGCTCACTTGTATTACTTTCAGAAGAGTTACAATACAAAGTTTACAATAAAAACTCTCTAACTCACTAAAATGCTCTCACTGTAAACTACCTTATCTTCTATGTAACAAGCTACTTTCTATAGACAATCTTATCTAAAACCCCATGAAACATAACTGGGCCCAAGAAGAAGCCCACGAAAGACTTAATCCAGCGAAAGATGTGGGATCTTTCGTGGAATACTATAACATCGAATAACAACCAAACGAATAATGGTTCTTCGTTGGATGATGTCATGGTGAACCAGCATGGCATTCTTCGTGGAAGTCCAATCAAGTAATAACACAAATCAAGATATACTAAGCCCATTGAAAGATGTAGGCCCAATAGAACATCAGATATGTTTCGTGAGGTGCATGGCACAAAAGCATGAATTCTTGCATGCATTTAGTCAAAAGACATGACATCATCATGGTGATGTCATGGTGATGTCGGTTCGCGGCTCTTCATGCTTCACGTGTCGATCTCTGGGGCGCACGACGGAGGAATGTCGCGATGACCGTCTTGAGCCGAACCAAACCAATCCGCATCCACAAAGTGCATCAACAAACTCCCTCTTGGATGCTGCTCGTGATGGTTCGATCTTCACATGTTGTCGGATCTTCAGATGTCTTCACTTGAAACAAACACGAGGTGCATCAACAAACTCCCCCTTGAATTATGCTTGTGAATCTTTTGATCTTCAATACTACAGATCCTTTTGGTTTTGATAAGTGGTCAGCTGCAACTCGATCATCTTGATCCTCTGATTGCATCAATGGCGTGTCTTCATTCCACAGCTTGTCATCTAACACGTTCTCTTTGCCTTTAGCTAGTTTAATTGCCACATCTACACACACAACAGAGCTAAACGCGTAATGAGAACAACCGCTTGGAATATAGTCAACAAAAACAAACGACACACATATAACTAACTCTCAATCAACTACCGTCCGACAACAGTTTGAAAGTTTAAAAATTTGATCAATTTTAGATTTTAACTTTCACAACTTATTAACTTCGACCGTTTATGAAGGTGCAATTGTTTAAGGTTTCAATCAGGTTTCAGGTGGTAAAGACTCGAGATCCAACATCAGGCAATCAAAAATAAGATAGAATTAAAATCTTTTGGTTTTTATAAAGTTTATATTAAAACACACCTGAAATCTTTTTGGTATTTTTTGAATATTTCAAATGTAAAGACGGAAAGCAATAAGTAAATATATACAGAAATGCAGAAGCGGAGAAATGTAAATAAATATTTACGAACATTCTTTTTACGAGTTTCGAGGGTAAGAGAATCATATCAGTCTACGGTTACGTCAAAACGCTCTTGTTGTTTAATTAGTTAATATTAAGATAAGCATCCTATAACGATTATCGGTATTGTTCTCCACATAAGCTCAACTTATCAGATGTACTCGCGGTTAGGAAATACGGTAAGGTATGATTTATACTTGCCGATCGGTGTTCATCCACACACGACACATTCCCGTATCAAGGTATGCACGAGAGTTCATCTTACTGGTGAGTATACCATTTATCATCTGTTTTCAACATATATGATGTGAGATACTCTCTTATTCGAGGATGAATACAAGACCTATGTGATAAAATCACTTATTAATGAGGAACTTGATATTCGATGCATGAAGGGCACACGAGCAAGTCCGTGAACAGGTTAGTACCATCGTACCGACAAAGAGACGAACTTGACTCTCGGATGATAGATGTGATTTAGAATCACTTATTCAGAGGGGACTGTGATATTTTTATCACTTATTGATGGTCATATGCATCATGTATTATATACATGTTTGTATGATATGTACACGTATGTATGGCATCATGAAAGTTCTAGACTTGTGTCCCTGTTGTTTTTCGGTGAAAGAAACAACCATGATACCCATAAACAGCATAAAGAACACGTATCTCAGAACCTTGACAATCTATCAAACGAAATTTCAGTACCAAGACCATATGCCAGTGAGCGGTTCCCACACAGTCTTCAGTCAATTTAGTTTATATCACCATGCACACTTTAAAATGATTGTGAGCCTGCCAATACATCTTATATAGAGCTGCTTATCATTTTTCATTTTAGGTTCAAAGAGGTTTCGACGGACCACTGACGTACTATCATTTTCTCTTTTGCTCACCAGGAAACTCATTTTGTTTTTCTATTGTTTTTGTGTTTTTGAAATTTATCGATGTTTTTGTATATTTTTGAAATTTTTCAATGTTTTTGTATTTTTCGAATTTACTCCCCCTAAAATGCAAAAAGTACGATAAATTAAAAACACAAATAGATATTTACAAAAGCGATTTTCCGATGTTGGTTTACTCTTGCTTGACCTTAATGCCGTTTACCATTAGTAAATAGTCAAATTGTGATTTGTCAAATGCATTGGTAAAAAGGTCGGCACGTTGGTCATCGGTGTGGACCTTAATAGCATCGATAAGTCTTTTATCAAAACAATCACGTATGAAGTTATATTTGATATCGATGTGTTTTGTCTTTGAATGCTGCACAGGATTTCTAGTGATCTGTAAGGCAGCAAAATTATCAACGAAAATAGGAGTATATAGGAATTCAAAACCATAGTCGCGCATTTGCTGTTGGATCCACAGAACTTGGGAGCAACAACTTGAGGCAGCAATGTACTCGGCTTCACAAGTTGATCTAGCGACACAAGTCTGCTTCTTGCACTGCTATGTGACCAGGCGATTTCCTAAAAACTGACATCCAGCCATTGTGGATTTTCCATCGATTTTGAAGCCACCAAAGTCAGAATCACTGAACGCGATCAAGTCGAAGCTATCATCCCTAGGGTACCAGAGACCGGTGTCCGGGCAACCCTTCAAATAGCAGAAAATCCTTTTTACAGCTTCTAGATGTGAGGCCTTCGGGTTGGGTTGATATCGGGCGAGCAGGCACGTAGGATACATTATGTTGGGCCTCGATGCTGTGAGATACATAAGAGATCCAATCATTGCGCGGTAAAGTGAAGAGTTAACGCTTTCACCCTTCAAGTCTGGAGTAATCCTGTGAATCTGCGGAAGTGGGGTACCAATGGGCGTCGCTTCGGACATCTGGAACCGGCTCAAGATGTCACCGACATATTTAGTCTGATGGATGAATATCCCAGACTCTGTTTGTTGAACTTGTAGGCCCAAAAAGAAGTTCATTTCCCCCATGGTGCTCATCTCGAATTTCTCCTGCAAAACATGCTCGAATTCCCTACACAAAACATCGTTAGTTGAACCAAAAATAATATCATCTACGTATACCTGAACCAACAGAAGATCTCCATCCTTTTCTTTGATGAAAAGAGTGCAATCGATAAGACCTCGGAGAAAACCATTCTCTAGCAGATAGTTAGATAAGGTTGCATACCAAGCTCTCGGTGCTTGATGTAATCCGTAGAGAGCTTTGTTGAGCAACCATCCCCGATCAGGATGAATATGATCTTCAAAACCCGAAGGCTGTTCGACATACACCTCTTCCTAAACCACACCATGAAGGAATGCATTTTTCACGTCCATTTGGTAAACCTTGAATCCCTTGAAGGAAACATAGGCTAGAAAAATCTGAATAGCTTCAAGACGTGCAACTGGTGCGTAAACTTCGTTGTAGTCTATCCCTTCAACCTGACGAAAACCTTGAACAACTAATCTCTCCTTTTTTCGGTCAACTACTCCACGGTCATCCTTTTTGCATTTGAAAACCCAACGGGTGCCAATATTCTTGTAGTTCTCAGGTTTTTCAACCAGTTTCCAGACATCTAGCTTCTAGAATTGTTGCAGTTCCTCCTGCATAGCTTCCACCCAAGAATTATCCTTTATCGCTTCTTTCCATGACCTTGGTTCTTCTTGTGAGATATAACACGCGAAGGACCAATTATTCCGCAAACTCGATTCCCTAATCGCTGCATACAAGCCGGCATTATTGTTGTTTCTCAACTGATTTCTCGTCTGCACGCCACTATGAACATTACCAATGATGTTTTGTTGAGGATAGGTATTATGGATTCTCGTTTCTGGATTGTCCGGAACTTGAACATTTATACCCAGATTGTTGAAGTTAAGATCAACAACCAAATCAATACCCTGAATTGGCGAAGAGGATGATGCAGTAGCTTCAGCTGTTTTAGGGCAGTCCATGGGGGGTGTAGCCTCAAAAGTACCATGCACAACTGTTGCTGGAACTTCTTGGTCTGCATCGAGAAATTCATCATCCTCTGAAGATTCGTTCAGTTCAGCAGCATCCTGAAAATCCTCATTCTCGAGAGCATCATTGTTAACTGAAGATGATTCTTGATTGTTGACAATAATGGGATGAACCAACAGTGAATCTGTTGCATTGTCACTCTCAAAAAACATATGTGCCGCAACATCCACTACTTCTTCTTCAATATTGATCGAATTGAAAAAGTCTTCATACTCAAACATCCATGGCTGACTCGGACATCTGACTGGCAATGTGTGCCTCTGTACTCTAACTTCAGACCATTCCTCGGTCCTTTTAGTATCAAGATTCCAAACTCTTAAATTCGGGGTGGCATACCCAAGAAAGTATCCCTCATTTGCTTTTGCCCCAAACTTTCCATGCGGATCGATCATAGTGCAAGGAGCCCCAAACGGTTCAAGAAATTGTAAATCTAGTTTCTGTTTATGAAGAAGCTCGAAGTAGATCTTGTTGTGTTTTTTTACTGTGAAGACTCGATTCATCGTGTAGCATGCAGAGGCCACAGCTTCATTCCAGAAGGGAATGGGCAACTGTGACTCTACTAACATAGTCCTTGCAGTTTCGATCAATGTTTGGTTCTTACGCTCAGAGACGCCATTTTGTTGAGGAGTGTATCTAGCACTGAATTCATGAAGAATGCCTTTGGATCTACAGAACTCCTCCATAGCATGATTCTTAAATTCAGTTCCATTGTCGCTGCGTATGCGTCTTACTTTCAAAGTATACAAATTCTCAATCGTTGTGATCAAGTTTTTGATAATTTTGAAAGTTTCACTCTTATGTGCCATAAACGCCAGCCAAGAAAATCTTGAATAATCATCAGTCACCACAAGGCAGTACGAGTCATTACTAACGCTTTTATGCTTAACAGGACCGAATAAATCCATGTGCAAGCGTTCAAGCGGCACTGCTACCGTGTTGATCTTCTTTATCAGGTGTGATTTCTTACTTTATTTTCTTTTTTGGCACGAAACACAAACGTCTTGCAGATGAAAGTTTTTTTACGGGAACACCAGTTACTAACTCATTCTTCACCAGATGATTCATTTTTCTTAAGTGAATGTGTCCCATCCGCCTGTGCCAAGAGATTGTTTCCTTTTCTTTGGCTTTAGAAACAAAACATGTTACTTAAGCAGACGTTGTGATTACTTGGCTCATATCAAGGACATATAAATCATTAATCCTTGGAGCAGATAAGAGAATCCAGACTTTGGGAATATTGAAACCGGGCTTCAGCACATAACGTCCATTTGCATCAAAGTGCACCGAAAACTTCTTATCACAGATTTGAGAAACACTTAGAAGATTGTGATCAAGTTGTTGCACAAAGTTGATCTTATCAAAACTGACAACCCCGTTGGATACCATTCCTTCACCAGTAATATATCCGCCTTTATCTCCAGTAAAAGCAACATAATCTCCTCTAATAGATTTAACATCGTAGAGAAGTCTCATGTCGCCGGTCATGTGCCTGGATGTCCCACTATCAACAATCCAAAGACTACTGATAGTTCCTCCTGGAACACCCTGCACATGTACTCAAATGATCAGTTGGAGATGGGGACCCAAGCCTTCGTGCACTTGGGTCTTCCATTTTCATCGCCAAAAGTTATTTCAACTTCGCGATGGTTTGGAAATGGTGATGCTTCCCCTGAATTTATGGCCAATTTAGGTTTCCAAGTCTGTTGAGTTTTACCAGTTTGATTGTTTGAAATTTTAACTTCGTGATTGTTTGAAATTTTTGAAATTTCTGGTTTGACTAAAACATGTTGTTTTGGAACCACATCGGTTTTAAGAGCTTTTTCAATTACTTTGATTTGCTTGCGTTTCTGTTTCTTCTCCCTTTCTTTCACAAGACGGTGATCTTGTTTTGGAGAAACAGATCGTTTTTGGAAATTTTGCTCACGGGGAACATTAACTTTAGCTTTTAACTTATGAAGATATGGACAATTTTGAATGATATGTCCAAATTCACCACACTCGAAACATGATCTTCGTTCAATAAACCCCGAAGTACCATGTTGATGTTTCGTTGATGAACTTTGTGATTTTGAAGTACTTGGTCCTGAATTGTTTTAACCATTTCTTTTTAAAATTTTAACTTGATTAACATAATCTGAATTAGATTTGTTTTCAAATGTTTCAAGTTTATCGGTTCCCTTCGACTTCACAAAGTTCACCCTTTTGTTCTTTCTCTGGTTTTGTTCCTTTCGACCTCGAGTTGTCGATTTTCCTTTTGGTTTAGTGTGATTTTGTTGAATTGTCTCTATTGATAATTTTTTATTGCCATATTGTTTTCGAATTTCAGCTTTTGGAATCGGAGGACATTGTGTTACCACAACTCTTGAACTCGACTCTCCCAAAAACGTACTTGTCGAATCCTCAAAAAATTTACTGTTTAATGATTGATTTACATTCTTGATTGGAAAATTTTTGTTTGAATAAACTTTATCATCACCAACCAAAGTATACAGAAAATTACACTCTCAGACTCTTGTGCAGAAGCGGACTTAGCCAGAACAGTCTTAGCAGGTTTTGCGGGAGGATCACATAGAATATGATTCTCGAGAGGTATGTCCTCTTCTTTGATTACCGCATCAGACTATGCTAAGTCAGTATCATCGGATTCATCATCGGAAGAATCAGCATCCTCAACAATGACTAGAGGATCCTGGTTTTGTTCAGCAGTTGATACTTTCGTATCTGCTGACACTTCTGAATCTGATGATACTTCCTTTTTGTAACCAAGTCCAGCTGCGAATTCCTTAACGTCTAATGGAACAGATGGCTCAAATTGAGGTTTATCCTCTTCATCGGGCATTGTGGCATAATTGTGTCTAATATGTGGAGGACACTTCTTATATCCAATGCACGTGACATCATTCTTCTTTTTTTGTATGTCAATGATGTGATCCAGCACATACCTAGAGTTTGAGTAACTATCTAACCTAAGATGGATCGCCTCCTTTTCACACTTAACACAGGCCAACTCCTTTTGTGCTTCCTCGAGCCTATTGATGTAATTGTTTATTGCAGATTGTTTTCTTGAAACTGTTTTCTTTAGCTCGGTATTTGTACCACCTCATAATTTTACGTCCAATAAAAGAAAGACACGTGTCATGTAAGGCAAACTTGTTAAAAACCCGGATCAAGTTGAAAGATGTATGGTAGGATTTAAAAGTGTCGACATGTTAATTAATACCTCTGAGTGACCCATTTATAAATCCCAAACCTTAATCTGTTTTATAAACATCTGATATGCTAAAATCCGGTTATCCCTGATAATGTATAATTCAAATTTTGCAAAAGATGGGATTCTAGGTGCATTTACGACAAAATTCATTTTAAAAGCCTTCTTAGATAGGTCCAAGAAACCTCATGTACATAGCAACACATGCAAGGACATGCAAGGCCTGTCTATAGGGTCCCTCTACTGAAAAGAAGACATAAGATTCGAGGTTAGCAAAGTTGCATGGTCAAGACCTAAGAAATTACAAAGATTTTGTTTTCTGATAAAGGCTTACGGACTGCAAATGAGCCACCTTACGGTCCGTAAGGTGGCAGAGCTCGGCGATAAATTCTGAAGAGCGGATACGGACCGCAAAGCCAAAGGCTTATGGTCCGTAAGACCTGGATCTGGGCGAATTTTTGGACAGTTGCTTGTTATAACAAGTTACACCGCCATAGAAAGGTGGTATTCGAATTCAGGGGCTTTGCCACTGGATTTTGGCAGTATAGGCACACATGGATGCATCTGGGATCAATCCTAGACTATTGTGGAGAGATCTTATGAGTTCAAGTTGGGTATATATAGAACTTGAAGTTCCAACACTTCATGCTTCATTTTCAAAACCAATTCTAGCATTTCTCTGGAACTCCTAGGACTTCAAGCAGACTTCCATCAACTTCTAATTCATAATTAGGACCCTTGTAAGTGTGATTAACCTTTCTAATTCAGTTTTAGTTAGTTTAATGACCAAAAGTCAAACCCGTCGTAATTAAGGTTTGACTTAGTGATTAGTCACTAATGGTCCAGTCATTAGTTAAATTAAAAGTAGTTTTAAGTTGGTAATTATATGGGTAATAAACTGTCACACCCCCAAAATCCACCATGCGGAGTATCACCGCTTGGAGGCGTGACATGACCAGGATCGAGCCACCAATCATATTGAACAACGTAATTTTAGTAAGTAAAACCAACCACAATACAATTGGTGACCATAAGGAAGTAACCGATTTTAAGTTAAACAGCGAAAGCATAAACGTAAGTCCAAAACATAAGTTCATAGTTCATAAGTTCAAAGTCCAAAGCGTAAGTTTAATAAGTTCGTAAGGATTTAAATATTAGGCACGGAACATAACAGTCCGTATTCCACAACAACCTCCTCCTCGTGCAAGCTCCATAAGCATCTAGCGACCTGTAAGGCATGTAACAACGAGTCAACAACAAAGTTGAGTGAGTTCATGTTTGTGATGGGATTTTAACATGTTTATCAAAGCAATTTCATCCATATGAAATAAAAACGCAGCGGAAAATAAGTTTAAAACATGTTACTTTTATAAGATATAAAATCATTTATATGCAAAATCCCAAAACCCGGATCCATATATGAGATGTATACTACCAAACACAACCATAGGATGTTTAGAAAACTACCTTCTTGAAGTACAAGGATTATGAAACGGATGATGCTTCTTGAAATGGTTGTCTTCAAGAGTAGAAGACCTCAAGCTTGTATACCCCAAGCTTCCAACAAACACTTTATGTTTAGCTAGGATTTCTCACTTGCAACTCACATGAAAGATCCCCTCTTGGAACCATCATATGGCCGAAAATTAGAGGGCCTTTTGTTGAGTTCTTGCACTTGAAATGTGAACTTGAAACTCACCAATAGATCAACCATACATGACCCGATTTATTTAGAGTCTTACACTTGATTTTTCAAATAAAAATCAACTCTTGGATGATCATCTTGGGGCCGAAAATATGCAGCCATTTTCAGCCATTTTCTTCAAGTTCTTCTCCTCAAAATTCATCTAAATGAATATAAAAGACATGAGAGACTTTGCCACCCACATTGCCCAATAGGAGATCAACTAACACATGCATTTGCATGCAACATGATTGGCCAAAGAACTTAGGGAAGACCATCCAATCAAAATGCCTCTAACTTATGACAACATGCATGGAAACTCATTGGACAAGAATCTTTGGGAAGACCCCATGGGGGGGGGGGGGTGGCGGCCAAGCTTTTATAATAAAAAAAATACAATTTCTTTTATATAAAATATAAGTCTTGCATATATATGTTTTATAACTTTTATAAAATATAACATCATATGTTATAAGACTTATGCTATTTTTATGATGTTATTTAACCCATTAAATAACAAAATAAAATATTCTCTCAAAATAAATTATCCATATAATTTATTAGTTTGTCAAGTGCAATTATTTAGAAAACCAATTTCTAAATATTCTAAGTGTTGATATTTATTTGTTTGATCATATCACAAATAAATAATATAAGTGTTTGTCTAGCTTGTTATTGGGTATGACTCGACTTGGATCATCACGTACTAGCCACATCAATTTAATATGTGTCTTGGGCATACAGAGTCCAACAATCTCCCACTTGCACAAGATACATAGAAGATTGATGCAAGTAGTAAATAACGCCTAACTACGGTTTACTACCCCTAATACGTATGACTATATGTGCCATTCAATAACATCATCCCCTTCAAGTCCCTTACTTGAACATGATTTAGGTGAATCTATCATTTATCCTTTCGTTACAGATGTCATGTCAAATCCAGAGACACAGAGTGATCACTCTCTGATGATTTAACTTTAGCAGGCCTTAGACATCTTACTCTCAACGAATAAGAGGAACAAATCCCATCTTGACTACATACGTCTCTCACAATCACCTTGTACCACACCTGAGCTTAGCCTTATGTACTGTCATATTACTGACAGCGAAGAAAAAGTCAAGGTATAATATTTGGTGAGTATCAAGACCCAATATGTATCTCAGGTCTGAGGATACTATGATATTCTCCTTTACTCAAATTTACTTATGATCAATCACAAATGATTCCATGCAGTAATATTTGAGAGCGAGTCAGTCCAATATTTGTATCCCACAAATATCTATGAACCTTGGCAGCAACGCCTTGCTCTATATTCATACTTCATGAATATCTACCAATCCAAGTTCATAATAGTCTTACATTCATATTTGTTCCCACAAGTATGATCGACTACGGACATTTAGAATAAGTAACTTATTCACGGATTTAAACATGCTAAAATGGAACATAACTCAAAATACCATAATGAGTTATAATAACAGTTGTTCCAATATCCAAATACAAAATAGATCAAATCCAATCACTAGAATATCGAAGTCCTAAGGCACAAGTATGACCCTTTCATGCTTTGCCCTTTCAAGGAGCTTCGTGAGTGGATCCGCAATATTTTGATCAGTGTGAACTTTGCGAATACATATCTTTCTCTTTTTCAACTTCATCCCTTATGTAGTTGAAACTCCGCTCAATGTGCCTAGTCTTTTGATGTACACGAGGTTCCGTGATTTAAGCAATCACACCATCGTTATCACAAAGATCACTAGGGTCCTGAATGGTAGGGACTACCCCTAGATTGGTAATAATTCAAGTGGCAGATCCATATGAATTATCTCGATCAATGAAGCGGCGATGTATTCTGATTCTGTAGTGGACAATGCTACCCTGTTTGTGATCGAGAACCATCTTGATCAGTTTGGAAACTCGTATCCATGTAACCCTTTACAACGAATTCTGAAACTCGCATCCTTGTAACCCTTTTACAACGAGTTCTTTTCATCAGATCCATATATTAGAAACATATCCTTAGTCCTTCTAAGGTATTTCAATATATAATTTTTTAACAGTCACCCAATGACTGTTACTCGCTGGTATCTTTTCGTCATGCCTAAAGCGCATGACATGTCCGTTCCAGTGCATATCATTACATACATAATGAATCCTATAGCTATCGCATATGGGATTCCTTTCAATCTTTCTTGCTCATCCTTTGAGCTTGGACATTGAAACACTTTCAATATTGTCCTCTCTTTGAATAGGTACCAAATCTTTCATAGAGTTCTTCACCTTGAATCTTTTCAAGACTTTGTCAATGTATGCACTTTTGTTTAAACCTATCTAGCGCCTTGACCTATCCTTATAGATCTTTATTCCTAAATATAGGCGACTTCACCGAAATCCTTAATGGAAAAACAACTTTCAAGCCAGGCTTTTACACCCTCCAAGGTTGGAATGTTATTTCCAAATAGTAGAATGTCATCGACATATAATACTAAGAAAGTAATAATGCTCCCACTAGCCTTCTTATTCACACAAGCTTTATCAACGTTTTTGATGAATCCCTATTCCCTAATCTCTTCATCAAAACGGTGATTCCAACTTCTAGATGCTTGTTTCAATCCATAGATTGATATCTTTAACTTGCATACTTTGTTAGGATGTTTTTGGATCGACAAAACTTTCAGGCTTTAACTATATAGACATCTTCCTCAAGATATCTATTAAGGAAAGCCGTTTTGACATCCATTTTACAAATCTCATAATCATATTATGCAGGTATGTCAAATAATATCCTAATTGACTTTAGCATTGCCATAGGCGAGAAGGTCTCATCATAATCAACCCTTTGAGTTTGAGTGAAACCTTTTGCTAAGAGTTTCGTTGTACAAGTATCCAAGTTTCCATGCATATCCGTTTTCTTCTTGAAAACCCACTTACTTCCAACTACTTTGGAGTTAAGAGGTGGCACAACCAATTCCCAAACTTGGTTGTCATACATGGATTGCATCTCTACGTTCATAGCCTCAAGCCAGTTGTCGCAATCAGATTTCGACATTGCATCATGGTATGTGGTTGGTTCATCTGAATCTACCACATAGCATCCATCCATAAAAAATCCATATCTTTCAGGTGGATTACTAATTCTACCAGATCTGCGAACGTTTTGTGTATGTTGATCAACCATTTGATCATCTTCAACAACCTCTTGTTGAGTGCTAGTATCAACCAAACGTGTATCGGCTTTTGGTTCCTGATCCTCATCAAGTTCCACTGTTCTACTAGTTCCTTCCATTAGGAACTTATCTTCCAAGAACTTTGCCTTTCGAGCAACAAATACTTTTGCTTGTTGGATCGTAGAAATAATATCTTATATCATCTTTAGGATATCCTACGAAGATACACTTAGTGGATCGTACTTCCAACTTGTTTGGGGTGTATTGCTTCACATAAGCTTCACAACCCATACTTTTAAATATGATAATGATGAAACCTTTCCATGTCATATTTCAAAAGACGTCGTATCCACTTTCTTGGTTGGGGCCATATGGGCCACGGAGAGCAAAGCGTAACCCCAAAGTGATAGAGATAATGCGCTCCTAGCCATCATAGATCGAACCATATCTAATAGAGTTCGATTCCTCCTCTATCAAAACGAAGAACTTTAAAAGAGTTGATTTTGTACTTCACCTTTTGAAGATTCTGAACGTTTCAAAACTTCTTCTTTGTGTCAAGTACACATAACCATAACTACTATAGTTGTCGGTTAAAGTAATGAAGTATCTTTCACCATTCCTAGTCATTGGCTTAAAAGGATCACATACATTCGAATGTATGATACCTAAGAAATCTATTGCCCTTTCCCACTAAAGGGTTTCTTAGTCATTTTACCTTGTAAACAAGATTCACATGTATCAAATGAACCAATTTCATTTGTTTCCAAAAGACCATTCTTTCGAAGTGTTTACATGCGACATCTGTTTATATGACCAAGGCGATAGTGCCAAAGATAAGTCTCACTCAAATCCATTTTGAGTTTGTTGGTGATTGCTTGGTACATTGAACTATCAAATGATGTATTATTTATGAACCAATTCATAACTACCATTTGAAGGCATAGTTTTAAAGTAAAACATGTCATTCATCGAAATATAAATGTCATTGTTTACAAACTTTAAATCAAAACATATTGTCTCAAAAGGGAAACTTAAATAATGTTCCTAGTCAAACTAGGAGCATTCAAAACATTTTAAAACAATTTCCAAACCATTTGGAAGTTTCAAAACATAGTCTCCTTTCTTGTAATGTTTATTTCTTTTGAACCTTTTGCAACGAATTGCAAACATGAGTTCCACATCCGGTATCTAATACCCATGTGTTAGAAGAAATAACATTAAAATCAATATGTATCATTAAGATTGTACCTGAGGTTTGCCTAGCATCCCTCTTGTTTTTCAACTCTTTGAGATAGATTGGACAATTCCTATTTAAATGCCCTATCTCACCACACTCAAAGCATGGATCATTCATGGCAACCTTTGCCTTCTTCTCTTTTGGTTTCGGTGGTTTCGCTTTAGTCTTTCTAATCATTTCCCTTTGAATTACCCGTTTCCATTTGCAACATTTGCTTTGGTGTCGGGGTGATGCCCTTTCTTGTTGCCACCCTCATTGATCGTTAGAATGGATAAAATCCTTTTATCCATATCGAGCCTTTCGAGGTGATCAATGTGGCTTTTCATCTTAAAACATAAGATGAGTCCGATTGGGTTTCCTCCATTCGACATGCATGAAGCGCTCGAACGGTTTCGAAGCGTTCTACCCTTAGGAACATTTCCTACAATTGGGTAATCATGTCGTATGCTCATGATGTTCAAAAACCTTTTGAATCTCGGAAATCATAATTCCTATCATGAGGCAAGAGGCTTGCATAGTATTCTCGATATATTTAATCCAATCGATATAGGCATCCTTATCTTCCATAAGATGTTCATCGGGATTAGGATCGTTTTCTAGTGATAGGTTACGGACGGTTTGGGTAATATTGTTAGCGGCCATCTACAAAATTTAACAAGGTTCAATTTTAGTATTTTCGATATTATTAAAATTTTAATCATTAATACCCTTTTAACGTCTCATAGACAATTAATAATTAAAATCTAGAATCCAACGTTACATTTAAATTTTGGTTAGGTGACCTTTATCCCATTATTTAAATTAACAAGGTAGTCAACGTTTGACAATTGCAACTCTTTGCAACTTCTAGCCATATGGGATCGGTTAAACATCTTTATGTTTAGTTGGCATGTTTAATCCCATCAACACCTTTGTTCCCCATGCTTCGGTGACCCTAAGTTCATGGTTTCCAAATCAAGTCGTCCAACTTACACACACGTGTGAGTTTATACACATAAGTGGTTAGGTGACCTTTATCCCACAAACATGGTAAACCCACCTCGAATATACAAGTTCCCTCAAATATGGTTAGGTGACCTTTATCCCACAAAAGAGTTCCCAAGTGATTCGAGTGTTGTATAAAAGGATGGTGTTTGACTTGTTTTATAAAAGGGATTTTGAGTTTTCAAAATTCTAGTTTAGAAAACTTTATGTACCATATATTTGCATGCATTCAAATCCTTGGTACTTTTGTGAAACAAATTTCAAGGTTATTTTTAATAAAACCCATTTTATTATAAAATCATTAATTTTTAATAACCTTTTATTAACCAATTTTAATGATCTTTTAAAGAACCAATTTTAAGCTTGTTGTTGATTATTAGTTTGTTAAGCATGCATATCCAAATATCATCAAAACAATATAAATAAGCAACCACACAAGCACAACACATATATCATTAGGTGCATAACCATAGCCAACTATTTTGACCACACTTGTTAGCCGAAACAAGTGTGCCAAAAGGTCCTTCCTAAAGGGTGAAAAATGACACAAGCAATGTGTCGTTGAACTCCCACTTGATCCCGCATCCAAATGCTTCAAGTCTCCCTTTTGTGTTGTGATTTCTCCACTTTCTTTGAGCTTCCAAAATGTACTTTAATTCAGCTCCAAACTCCTTTGGGCTCCGAAAATGTGTTTTGGTTTTCGGGCTAAAATCCCGTTAAGAACTATGAAGTCCTTTATGCCCGAAAATGGCAAAAACCAAAACCGCATTTTTGTGTGCATCTTCTTTTACAAAATATATCCTAATACATTTTTCTAGTAAAATAAAATGCACCTAATCTATTTATTTTACATGCCAAATGAAAAATAAATAAATTACATATCTTTACAAATGGAAGAACAAAAAATAATAATTATTACAACCCATTGAATAATTAATATAAATCACAACACAATCATTCAACACAAGGTCATGGCTAGGTTATATGCACCAAAATATATATCCACATATATATTTATATAAATTTCAAGAAGCATAAAAAAAATGGTTCCCTTTTAATAACCATTTTCGGCTATGTCCAAAAAACCGAAAAGGTTAGTTTTGTCCAAACAAACAAATCATCCATATGAAATAATTTTTCAAGATTCATTTATGCATGTAAGAATATAATCTTGAAAAACAAAGGGATAACCATACTTAGAATTTCGGCCATAGCGTTTTTACCAAACCCGAAACCCGAAAATTTTAAGTCTATTGAAGCATGCACTCATATAAGCGGCTCTAGATGCCATTGATGGGATTTTAACATGTTTATCAAAGCAATTTCATCCATATGAAATAAAAACGCAGCGGAAAATAAGTTTAAAACATGTTACTTTTATAAGATATAAAATCATTTATATGCAAAATCCCAAAACCCGGATCCATATATGAGATGTATACTACCAAACACAACCATAGGATGTTTAGAAAACTACCTTCTTGAAGTACAAGGATTATGAAACGGATGATGCTTCTTGAAATGGTTGTCTTCAAGAGTAGAAGACCTCAAGCTTGTATACCCCAAGCTTCCAACAAACACTTTATGTTTAGCTAGGATTTCTCACTTGCAACTCACATGAAAGATCCCCTCTTGGAACCATCATATGGCTGAAAATTAGAGGGCCTTTTGTTGAGTTCTTGCACTTGAAATGTGAACTTGATGTTAGTGCATTTATGTCTATAGCCTTCGTCAATCCGAGTCGTAGCAAGAAACAGAAGAAAATGAGTCGTTATGATGAGATAGCTAGTCAAAAAGGCAAGGTGGCATAATTGTAATTAATGAGAAATCTCATTAAAAGCCAAGGCCTATAAATAGGAGCTTTATGTTTAGATTAGAGACTTTTGGCTCATTTGTGTTTTGGAGAACTCTAGATCTATAGAGAGAGTCTAGAGAGAGAAAGTACTCCAAGTGATTCACGGTTCTTGTACGTTATCAGATTTTATCAAAGAATCACGTTTATATTACGTCATGTGTGTTTAGGTCGCGTTCGTGTACGGATTCCGCACGTTTCACGTTCGTTTCGCAATCGTTTCGGAGTCAAAACCGGTCCTACAAGTGGTATCAGAGCAGGAGCTCGATTGCACTGATCCAACACACAATTCTACTCGTGATTTCATCGATTTCAGATCCGGATTTCATCTACTTCTTCATCTTTTTCATATTTTTCACGTTTTTCACTGATTTTCGTCAAATTGAACAGGTTTCTACGGTCCAAATCGTCTGATTTTTTGATATGTTGTGCGAAAACACTTGATTTACAATCCTACCAAGTTTCAGATCCTAATTCCTAGCCGTTTAGGAGAAATCTGAGTTTTTGTGTCCGACATCGTTTGAAAGTTTGAAAGAGGTCGTCCCGTTTGAACTATCGTTTGAAAGTGAACCTCCCGTTTGAACTATCGTTTGAAACTGTCCATCCCATTTGAAAGAGGACATCCCGTTTGAACTATCGTTTGAACTAGCATATGACCGTTTGAAACAGTCCTGACAGTTTGAAACAGACCTGACCGTTTAAACCTGTGACTGTTTGAAATTGATGTCCGTTTGAGGACATGACAGTTTGAGAGTTGTCCGTTTGAGGACGTGACAGTTTGAAATCAAGTTTGAAGTGGTTACAGTTTGAAAGTGTTCTCGTGATTGTTCAGTTGTCGGCACATGTGAATTGTCGATATAGTGTCTCGATTCAATCAAATTAAAAGGAGTCAAGTTTGCATGTGACCTGTCGTGTATCAGTCACGTGAATTATTTCTGCCGATTCTCGAGATATAGTGTCAGCCATTGTATTTGAGGTCCAATTAGATTGTTTTGAAATTGGTGTTGTCGAATTTGATAAGGTTGACAAACATAGCTTAAACAGTCACCGACTAATTGATTAAAAGGTCCAATTAAAATCGATTTAATACCTTGTTTGATTCTGTTTGTATACTGTGCACCGACCCACTAAGGATAAAATTGATAAAATTGTTGTCGGCACAAGTTTTCATCAGCTCATATTGGTTTAGTGGATATTACATGTGATCATTTTTAGTGGTATTTTCGGCCCTATCATATTTTTACAACCAAAATATCAGTCCAATCAGTATTGGTTTAGTGGAAATTGGCGGCCCAATCATGTTGTTGGGTTAGTGGGTGCGGCCCTATCAAATCCAATCACAATTAGAATTAGATATACATTGTTGTTGTCGGTTATTTGCAAAAGTGTTTGCTGAAATAGTGTAGTGATATATCAGTTTGTCAGTTGTCACTTGTCGGTAATCAGGTCACAAGGTTTGGAGCACGGTTTGATCAATACGTTTGATTGGTCAAGTCATTTTGGTGGTCAAGCTGCGTGATAATTGTCCAGTTCATACGGTTCGGAGTTCAAAGATTTTGAAGGGTCAGGTCAATTGAATTCATTCCGGGTCATATCAGTCCGTAGAGTTGGTCAACGTTCAGTCCATACACAAAATCATTAGTTCGAGTACCAGTTTGTTTCAGTTAATTGAAAAACCTTTAAACTGATTGTGTTTGTGTTTGTGTGTTGTCCAGGTTTGCATTATGGCTGAGGAATTTTTCAATACGTTTTACAACGCGTTCGCAACCGAATCGTCTGAGGCTACAAATATTACACCAAAAACCATTTCTAAGGTGCTAAATGAGAACATCAAGCATGATAATTTTTATGGAACTCACTCAAAGCCACCAACTCTTAATAGCATTGAGGATTATACCTGGTGGAAAGAACGTTTCATCAACTGGGAGAAAGCGTATGCTCATGAAAGCTGGTTTTGCTTGGAGTATGGGTATGAAAAACCAAAAGACGATAAAGGCGAAGATCTTGTGTTCAAGAAGTTTTCTAGAGAAGATAAAGCTGAATACGGAGCTGAACAGAGAATGATAGCATTGATCCAGTCGGCAATCAGAAATGATATTTTTGCTTTATTAACTCATGATGGGTCATCTAAGTCTGTCTGGGAAGCTTTACGTGTTAAAGCTGAAGGGGGTAAACAGATTAAAAAGAACAAAATCGCTTTATTAAAGAAAGAATTTGATCTGTTTGATAACATAAAAGGAGAGTCGGTGAGGCAAATGATTGAGAGATTCTGTCATCTTAAAATTGAGCTGGAGAGATTAGAGATAAATAAAACAAGAGAGGAATTGATAGACAAAGTGATTGAAGCGTTACCACGAGCTGATCAGTGGCAAACGTTTGTTTTTATTTTGAAAAATGATGCTTTGTATGATACAATTACTCTTGATGCTTTGTTTGAAAAGATTGAAAGTCATGATCTGGAGCTACAAAAGCAAAACAAGATGACTGATTCTTCACATCAACAGAACGTTGGCTTGTACTACAAAAGCAGTGTGCTTTCTGATAAAGGCATTGGTTCACCAAAAACAACATTTAGTGGTGAAAAGATGAAAGAACCACCAACAATGTCAACAAGTCATCATTCTGGATATCATTCATCTTCAAAGACAAATTCTGATGATTCTGAAGAAATTCTGTGCAACATTGCTCTTAAATTGAAGAATTCTCCTGCAATGAGCATAAATGCAGCGAAGCAGCAAATGAGTTTCCTTGCATCTGTTCTGGAGTCATATGAAGGTCTAGTAGCTGGAAAAATTGGAAATTCTGAATTGACCAAAGAAGACTATGACCAGATTGATCCGGAAGAGATGGAGCTCATTGACATCCGTTGGTGTTTAGCTAGTTGTATCCGAAGAGCTCAGAGGTATATGGAGATTACCGGGAAACAATCGCTTGGAGGTGCTTCAACAAAGCTTGGATTCGACAAATCCAAAGTGACCTGCTTCAAATGCAAGCAAAAGGGTCATTTCAAAAGAGAATGCAGAAACTCTGAAGTTGCTGAAGGAAGTGAACGTCCTTTCAACGATGATTATTATCGAAAGGCGATTTACCATCGAAGCAGAGAAGAACCAAAGTTGATCGAAGATAAGCCGAGAGAAAAATCAAGAGCATATGCAGTAATCTATCCTGATGAAGGATTTGACTGGAGCACAGTTTGTCCAGAAGAAGATCGGTTAGAGAATGTTCGTAAAACAGCTCAAGGGAGAGCTATGACAGAAGAAAGAAAGTTTGTTTTTGTTGCTAAGATTCAAGATGAAAACAAAGACAAAGACACTACTGAAGTCCATGAAGAAGAAGTCGAGATCAAAGAGAAAACTCGAGAAGAGATCTTAAGTGAGAAGACTTACAGAGAAAGAAACGTGGTCTACAACAGAATGGATGACATGCAAGAGGAGTATGAGATGGCTGTCGGTAGCAAAAGATGGGATAAAAAGAGAGAATGCTATTATAACAGAGAAGGAGAACCGGTTGTTCCCAAGAAAGACATAATCTTCGATGATGTTCTTCTCAAAGTCCCGTTGAGAGCTGAATACTACAGAAATGTAATGAAAGATGACACATATGTTAAGAGATTTGAAAAGGAGATCAGATATGCTATGTTATCGTGTCTGAGAAAAAGGGATGAGGAGAGGATGAAGAAGAATGTTGAAGAAATGGTGAAAAATCTGAAGAAAGATGCTGAAGAGGTTAAAACAGAAACTGTTGAAGTTGAAGCTGTGAAGGAAATCAAAAGTGAAGAAGTTGCTGTGATTGAAGAGGTTGAAAAAGTTGTTACTGAAGAACAGCATATAGAAGAAAAGAATGAGAATGAGGAAGCTGATAATGTTGGTGATGAAGTCGGTGTTGAAGAGAAGCATAATGTTGATAAGCAGACAGAGGTTGCTGAAAACACCGAAGTGCCAATCACTGAGGTAAATTCTAACTCTGAAATTTTGAAAACTGTTGAACAATGCAAGAAATGCATGGAACCGTGCAGAACTTGTACTGAAAAAGATGAGCAATTTAGAACAAGAGATTTTGAGTTCACAAAAATTGAAAAGATTTTCAAAGAAAAATGCAAAGAAATGCTAGAAAAAGAAAAAGTTTTTAAAGAAAATGATGAGAAACTTTCAGAAAAATGTAACAAATTAGAAAAGGAAAATGAAATTTTGAAAGAAAATGTTTTGAAAATGAAAAATGAATGTGAACAAAAAGAAATTGCTTATCAAGAAATGAAAAAGGAATATGACTCAATGAAATTATCATATCACATTACAAAAGAGTCATATGATAAAGTAAAAGATGAAATGAAATATGCTCAATCTAGAATGAATTATATGTCTGAAACAACCAAATAGCTTAAACGAATGTATTTTATAAAACAAGATGTTGTTAATTCCTATATTGAGGATGTTGCTAAGCTAAAGCGACAGATTGCTGATTTAGAACAGGATAACAACAAATTAAAGAGTTATCACGTGTCGTCATATGTGCTTGAACGAATTTTCAATATAAAACCGGGAGAGGGTGAGTCTGAGCAGAACAAGAAAGGTATTGGTTCAGAGTTTCATCAAGTTCCACCACCGGGAAAGTTTGCATTTTATGATGAGGAAAAGGTCGAAAAAGCTTTCAACATGGTAGACCAATTGCCAGACAACATTGACATAACCTATTCCAAATCTGATGAGTCTCATGATTCAGAGGTGGTAGGTAAAGTCGTTGAAAGTGTGTTGAAAGAAGAGTCAGTTGATACAGGTAAATCTGAATCACAGGATGAAGATGAAGGAAATCTTCATGATGGATATCTGAAAAACACAAAATCCGAGAAAAATTTGAATGATGATTCAAAGGGATTGGTTTATACCATGATTGGATCAGACAAATTGTTCTTAGATGTTGTATTCCCGATTCAGAATGTGATTTCAGAAAAGGTTGACAAAGTTTTCAAAATGGTTGAGATTGAGAAGTCTGAGATTTCAAAGTTTGTTGGTAAGAGTCATAAAGGTTCGTATAACAAACCTGGTTTCAAAAGGAAGAACATGAAGGCTGGGTTGGGTTATAAGAAGAAACATAATCGAAACAAAAATGAAATGCCAAATTTTCAGGCAAAATTGAGTTTTGTTCAAGGAGACAGTTTAGAAAAAGAAAAAGAACTCAAAATGAGACAGTCTAATGATGAGTTCTTTGCTCAAAAGAAAAAGCAACAACCACAGGTCAAAGATGTGTCCATGAGAACATGTTTCAAATGTGATCAAAAAGGACATCTTGCACGCAAGTGTCCTAATCTAAAACCTGTGGATGTTGACAAAAAGAAGTTTGATGCTGAGAAACAAAAATCTGAGAATGTGAGACAAAGGTCAACCAAATTTGATTCGAAACAAACTTGGAGGTTCAATACAAACAAGTTTGCTTCAAATCAAAACTGGAAATCAGACCAGAATAGGTTTGATTCTAGACAGATCTGGAATTCTTACACACCCAGATTCAGAACAACACAGAGTTGGAAAACCACAGTTGATATGACAAAACCTCAAGAGTTTTGGAAACCAAGAGTTGTTGTTCAAAATCAAAATGTTCAAAAAGTTTCACATTTTTACAAACGAGGAACACCAAAAGGTCAAACATGGAGTGTTAAGAAACATGTTGATTTGGTAAAAGATGAGAAAGTTGAAGTTAAAATTGAGAAAGTTTTTGTGAAAAATGATAAAGAATTTCCAGCATTGAATGAAAATTATTGTGTTGAAATGCCTAAGGTTCAACAGGCCTGGGCTAAATTGTTCAAGTAATTGAGTAGTTTGTTTGTGCAGGTGCTCATGGAATTCAAAGATTGTGAGAATGGAGATTGGAGCAGCCTGGCACAACAAGGAGAGGCTGCTGCTGGATCCTGTTCTGATTGAACAGGGAATTTATATGTTTTCTGTAAATAAATAAACAATATTTCAAAAACCCTAAAAATTGAAAAATTTGAAAAACCAAAAATATGTTTGTTTTTAATTTTGTCAAAAATAAGAAAATTACAAAAATATGTGTTGATTGAATATGCCGAAACCCTCACGGCTGAACAAACATGATTACTTTCACCAGATTGAAAAACGGTTTTCAAACTGTAAAAATCAATGTGTTGTAAATCATGGGGGTATGTTAGATTTTCTGCAAATCAGTACACTTTTAGCAGAAAATGGATGGCGAGACAAAGCTATCAGTGTTGGTTGTCAAATTTTCTTTATATGATTTTGCATTTTAGGGGGAGTAATATTGTTAGAAAATACAAAAACATTTGAAAATTTGAAAAAGTCAAAAACATGATAAAATTTAAAAAAAAATTTGAGTTTTTGCGTAAAAAGAGGAAATGATAGTACATCAGTAGACAGTTACAGTATGCTAAAGAATTGGAAAGTTTAAATGTGTTAAACGATCTCACCGTGGATGTGTCGGTAGATTTTTATACATTTAGTAAACTTTTCGGGATATAAACATAAATTTCATACTTGCTTATTTCGTGGGGAACACTACTTGGATATATAGGTAACCCCTGAAATCTCGTTTGAAAGGTCTCATAATCTGATATACTAGGTCTTTATACTCAATGATGTCTGGGGTATTATTCCGGGACTTCTGCTGAACGGTAGTTCTGACCTAGTCCTTGAATAATACTTTCTGAAATGCTTGAAACATAGCATTAAACCCTCAGCATGCCGATGAAACAATAAAATTGATAGTCGCTGCTGTTGTAAGCAAAAAGATCCTCTAAAGGGGACATACCGTAAAGTCGAAGCTGATATCTCTCTGCGTATACAGAAGTATCGACCTGAGATCCCTCGGCCCTCGCATACCTAATTTATATACAGATATCATTGTAGTATACTCACCTGTAAGACTGATTATTGGGATTCTGGATACGGGAGTATATTCAAGAGGTGGGACACATGAATAGGTTTAAGTTCTTAATACACCTAATTCATATCCTGAATCAGTTGAAGTTTGTATGAAAATTTAAGTGGATCAGTATATCGACAATCTAAGTGAATTGTTTAATGCATAATGTGATTTTAAGCTCAACGGTACTTGTGACTTGTCGAAAACTGATATGATCCTCTGACGCATACTCAAACAAAAATATTGTTTGTAAATATGTTTTTACATATTTCTTTATTGCTTTATATTTTCAGAAAATACAAAAAGATTTTGATTTCTGCTTTATTTTCGACAACCGATATCTGAAATGCTGAGTTTCAAAATTTAAGTAAGCTGATTGTGTTTCTGAAAATAAAACAAGTTCATTAATTTGAAACTTGATTTAAAATCAAAAATTTTCAAAAACAGTTTGTGATATCTCCAAGGTCATTAAGTTGGACTTGGATGATTAACTGTGAGGGATTTGGATGCTTATATTGTTATAGAGCTAGTTTCCGATTCGATTCGATGAAACTGCCAAATTCATGAAAATTGTTTGTTTAGAATGTTTGAGTGAGCCAGGTTATAATTCCTGGATAGCTGAAATTTGAAATGTTGTTACTTATAAATGTTTGAGTGATTGCAGATGAGATTCCAGATTACGATTCCAAAAGCACGGAAGCTTGACGAAAGGGGGAGCCTGATGAAGAAAAGAGTTTACAAAAAGGAGAAGCTGAAACTGAAGACAGATCCACCGGGATTCTGTTCGAGAAGATTCAAAGAGAGAAAGAGAAAGAGAAGACGCTACGAGTTTGACTCAATAATCAAGATTGACTGCGGCAATATCCAAGGGGGAGTCTGTTAGTGCATTTATGTCTATAGCCTTCGTCAATCCGAGTCGTAGCAAGAAACAGAAGAAAACGAGTCGTTATGATGAGATAGCTAGTCAAAAAGGCAAGGTGGTATAATTGTAATTAATGAGAAATCTCATTAAAAGCCAAGGCCTATAAATAGGAGCTTTATGTTTAGATTAGAGACTTTTGGCTCATTTGTGTTTTGGAGAACTCTAGATCTAGAGAGAGAGTCTAGAGAGAGAAAGTACTCCAAGTGATTCACGGTTCTTGTACGTTATCAGATTTTATCAAAGAATCACGTTTATATTACGTCATGTGTGTTTAGGTCGCGTTCGTGTACGGATTCCGCACGTTTCACGTTCGTTTCGTAATCGTTTCGGAGTCAAAACCGGTCCTACACTTGAAACTCACCAATAGATCAACCATCAACCATACATGACCCGATTTATTTAGAGTCTTACACTTGATTTTTCAAATAAAAATCAACTCTTGGATGATCATCTTGGGGCCGAAAATATGCAGCCATTTTCAGCCATTTTCTTCAAGTTCTTCTCCTCAAAATTCATCTAAATGAATATAAAAGACATGAGAGACTTTGCCACCCACATTGCCCAATAGGAGATCAACTAACACATGCATTTGCATGCAACATGATTGGCCAAAGAACTTAGGGAAGACCATCCAATCAAAATGCCTCTAACTTATGACAACATGCATGGAAACTCATTGGACAAGAATCTTTGGGAAGACCCCATGGGGGGGGGTGGCGGCCAAGCTTTTATAATAAAAAAAATACAATTTCTTTTATATAAAATATAAGTCTTGCATATATATATTTTATAACTTTTATAAAATATAACATCATATGTTATAAGACTTATGCTATTTTTATGATGTTATTTAACCCATTAAATAACAAAATAAAATATTCTCTCAAAATAAATTATCCATATAATTTATTAGTTTGTCAAGTGCAATTATTTAGAAAACCAATTTCTAAATATTCTAAGTGTTGATATTTATTTGTTTGATCATATCACAAATAAATAATATAAGTGTTTGTCTAGCTTGTTATTGGGTATGACTCGACTTGGATCATCACGTACTAGCCACATCAATTTAATATGTGTCTTGGGCATACAGAGTCCAACAGTTTGGTTGTTTAGTTTTAAATTGTTTCTGAAAAACGTGGTTTCACTTTCGTTGGCTTATTTGCCGTGGGGGTTACCCCATAGTTGAAAGTATGTTTAACCAGTTCCCTTTTTATTACCCAAACCATATCCATAATCAGTGGGGGCTTCCCCATGTGAACCACTAGACCGATATCGACAACTGACGAACAATATTTGTGCCCTACGTCAATGTTCTATCATCATTGACAGTTTGCCATAGTCCATTAGTACACGCCCATTCGGACGACACGGTGTGAGGTTTGTTAAACCTAATAGCGCTATTAACTAATGACCCGCTCGCCATTGGCCTCGGCGATTAAGTCGATATAATATGAGGGACTTCATGATAGAGTTTTGTCTAGTAAGTTTTAAGGTTGTTGTCCTAACTAAGGAGGACGAACGTACGGATTCTACCCAAGGAGAATACGCAGGATTAATATTGGCATCCTACCCATGGAAGATGGCCGTACATATCCTACCCAAGGAGGATATGTAGATTCCATTTTAGTTTCTTAACCAATTCCCAAACCACCGGGAATCCCATGCCTTGTAGAAAGTGTGAACTCACCTCGGTTGCTCGGTTTGACTATCAAAAACAGCTAACAGTCAAGGTCGGTCAATCACGTCCTAGTATGATTACCACTTAGTTTATTAGTGACTCCAAATAGAGCACAAAGTTCCTACACGTATCTATCACATAACATGCATCACTTTAAAGGTTCATGCCCATATAGAGTTCCCACCTGTTCCCGTACATAAGCACATATACGACCTTGCACATAACACTTTCATTGACATATAAGATGTTAGATCATTCTCAGATAACCTACCCGACATTTAGACACGCAAATTACTACTTATGTCGTTTCAGCTTTTATATTCAAAACTGGGCTGATTTCGGGGATTTTAATAAAATAGTTAACTTGTTCCAAAAATTCCCAACATTTTACAGAAGGTCTTAAACGATCCAAATATTATTGTGTAAAATCTCGGGATCCAATTCATTACCAATATTTTATAAAAATTCGTTTACCGGACTGCAATCAGATTCATCACTTTCTGACTGCAGTCCACGGAATGATTCATTAAAAATTCATCGTGAGTCCGATTGACGAAATTCCAGTGGGAGAATTACAAATACATCAGTGGTCATCTACTGTGCAAATTTCATGAACTGATTCAATATAGATTTCTAGTTATGACTAAAAACATATCACCCATTTACTGCAGTAAAAACTCAGCTTTAGCTGCTGTTATAAAATAGGTCCTTAAACATAGTAAACGACCTCAAAAAATTACGATTCCAGTGCCATTGGATCTGTTTTTCGAAAATACATAATTTAGGCTTCAGAAATTCAGTTTTTCGATTTATTATGATCTGTTTACAACCTGTTGAAGTTGGCTGAAAATGTAATTCAGCATGTTTCTTTAGAGTTTAAATGTTACTAAAACGCATCAACAAGTGTTCTAACAACGGGTTTATTAAGAAATCAATGATCTAACATCATGCATGCTTTAATCAACCTTAACCCAACAAGATTTCATCTTCATGTAAACTTATGTTCATGTTCTTTGTTCATTTTCTTTTTATGTTCTAGTGTTAAACGTCAAATAACAATCTTACGAATATTCATCATACAAGTAACCAAGAGTGAAATCAAATATTTACAACTAGCTCAAAGGCTAAGGATGAACTTATGAACAAAGAATGATGATGAAGATGGTGTGAGAATGCAAGGTGTGATGTTTCTTCAAGCCCTCCAAGCTCCAAGCTTCACAAGACTTCTTCTAGCACTTGTTTTGAACTTGAAAATGGAACAATGGATGAATGTTGGAGTGGTGAGGGTGGTGGCGGATGTGGGAAGCCGAGAGGGGAGAGAGGGAGTGAAGATATGAAGGAGTGATCTTGTAGAGAGAGTGTAATGATGAAGCTAGTAACCACTCTACTTGTAATCATTCATATTTCTTGGCAAGTGAAGCAAATAAAGGGGGTCCAATCAAATAAACAGGGAATATTTATTAGGGGATTTAGTGATGATTATGGTGGGGCCCCTATATGAGCCGAAAATAGTGAGAAGGGGGGTTATTTGTAAATTTTTATTATAAGTAGGTGATTACTTGGAAGGTTTGGTGAATTATCTAAGGTAGTAAGTGTATGACATATTTATATAGTGTGTTGGGATTTTTGGGACCATAATTAGTTAAAAATAATAAAATAATGTTTCTGAAAAAAATTTGGTGTCCCGGGTATTGTCCGGTTGTTTGGTTAAGTACCGTTCCGTTAATGTGTTAAATTGTACCGTATAGTGTCTTTTATGCATCTTTTGTAACATAATTAATTCTCAACACATAGAAAAGCATACAGGATCATTTAGTCAATTTTTCTGCACAATCAATAAGCACAATTTAATATTAATTAGTCATACGGATACATGTAATTATGAGGGTTGTCACATTCTCCCCATGTTAATAAAATTTCGTCCCGGAATTTAGCACGTGGTTATTGAGGAAGCTAGTTGAGTTGCGTGGTTTCCTGGTTTTCTTGGGGTGTCACATCATCCCCCCGTTGGTTTGGAATTTCGTCCCGAAATTTTGTAGTAGCTTCAGCCTCAGTAGTGGGTGCACTTTTCTTAAACAACTAGGGATACTTGAGTTTCATTTGGTCTTCTCGTTCCCAGGTATACTCCGGGCCACGATGGGAATTCCAACGAACTCGAACAAGAGGTATCCTGGTACGCTTGAGAACCTTAACATCTCGACCAGTAATCTCTACTGGTTCTTCGACGAATCGCAGCTGGTCGTCGATAGTGAGCTCCTTGAGAGGAACTATGGGGTCTCGTCTGACAGACACTTCTTCAGATTCGACACATGGAAAACATTGTGAACTCCGCTGAGTTCTTCAGGTAGATTCAACTTGTAGGCGACTTTGCCAATTTTCTCGATGATTTCGAACGGTCCGACTTAACGCGGATTGAGTTTGTCTAGTTTGCCAAAATGAACTACACCTTTCCAAGGTGAGACTTTAAGCAGCACTCGATCCCCAACCTGGAACTCGAGTGGTTTCCTTCGCTTATCCGCGTAGCTTTTCTAACGGTCACGAGCTGCCGCCATTCGTTGTCGTATCTGAGCAATCCTTTCGGTTATATCTACTACAAGTTCTGGGCCAGTGATTTGACTGTCACCAACTTCTGCCCAACAGAGAGGTGATCGGCACTTCCGTCCGTACAATGCCTCGAACGGAGCGGCCTGGATACTGGTGTGGTAACTGTTGTTATACGAAAACTCCACTAACTGGAGGTGTTTTTCCCAGCCATTGCCAAAGTCGATTACGCATGCCCTAAGCATGTCTTCAAGGGTTTGGATGGTGCATTCAGATTGCCCATCCGTTTGTGGATGACATGTCGTGCTCATGTCTAGTCGAGAACCAAAGGACTTGTGCATAGCTTGCCACAATTCAGATGTAAAACGTGAGTCACGATCGGAAATGATGGAGGTTGGCACGCCGTGCCTTGATACTACTTCCTTTAGGTAGATGTCTGCAAGAGTAGAAAACTTGTCGGTTTCCTTGATAGCCAAGAAGTGGGCAGACTTAGTCAATCGATCCACGATCACCCAAATGGTATCATTTCCGCGTTGAGATCTAGGCAGGCCAGTAACGAAATCCATGGAAATTTGCTCCCATTTCCATGTTGGGATCTCTGATTGTTGGAGTAGGCTTGATGGTTTCTGATATTCAGTCTTGACTCTCGCACAAGTCAAACATTTGCTAATGTAGATTGCTATGTTGGCTTTCATACCAGGCCACCAGTACGTGGTCTTGAGATCGTGGTACATCTTATCCGAACCAGGATGTACTGAGTAACGGGACTTATGCGCTTCATCCATCACAAGTTCGCGTAAGTTTCCATAGAGTGGAACCCAGATGCGCCCGTTTACATAGTAGGTGCCGTCTTCCTTTTGTTCTAGCCGTTGCCTCGATCCTCATAAAGACTCAGCCCTGATGTTTTCTGCTTTTAATGCTTCAACCTGAGCGTCTCGTATCTGAGCAGGAAGACTAGATTGGATGGTAAGCTGTAACGCACGTATACGCTTAGGTATAGTATCCTTTCGACTGAGGGCGTCGGCCACAACATTGTCTTTGCCCGGATGATACTTGATTGCACATTCGTAATCATTCAAGAGCTCGACCCATCGGCGTTGTCGCATGTTTAACTCCTTTTGCTTGAAGATATGCTCGAGACTCCTGTGATCGGTGTAAATGGTGCACTTGGTACCGTACAGGTAATGTCTCAATATCTTAAGTGCGAAAACAACTGCTCCCAATTCCAAGTCATGCGTAGTGTAGTTCCTTTCGTGAACTTTAAGTTGGCGCGATGCGTAGGCAATGGCCTTGTCACGTTGCATCAACACGCAACCAAGTCCTTGGATGGAAGCGTCGCAATAAACCACAAAATCATCTGTGCCTTCAGGCAATGAGAGGATAAGCGCGCTACAAAGTCTATCCTTTAAGTGCTGAAATGCGGACTCCTATGCATCGCCCCAACGATAGGTGACACCCTTCTGAGTCAGTGAAGTGAGAGGTTGTGCAATCTTTGAGAAATCCTTGATAAACCTTCTGTAGTATCCTGCCAAACCCAAGAATTGGCGGATTTCTGTTGGTGCACGGGGTGCAGGCCAGTTCTTGATCGAGTCGACCTTGGATGGATCAACATGAATCCCATCCTTGTTTACCACATGGCCTAGAAAGTGGACTTCGCGAAGCCAGAAGTCACATTTCGAAAACTTGGCATACAACTGCTCTTTTCGAAGAAGCCTCAGATGTTGCTCGTGTTCCTCCTGACTCTTAGAATAGATCAGGATGTCGTCGATGAACACTATGACAAACTTATCCAAGTAAGGTTTGCACACTCTGTTCATGAGATCCATGAAGACTGCAGGTGCATTCGTTAATCCGAAAGGCATAACCAGAAACTCGTAATGGCCGTAACGAGTTCTGAACGCTGTTTTGGAGACGTCCTCCTCTCGGACTCTCAGCTGATGGTATCCGGATCTCAAATCAATCTTAAAGTAAAAGCTCAATCCTTGCATCTGGTCGAACAAGTCGTCAATGCGTGGATGAGGATATCGATTCTTCACGGTCACCTTGTTAAGTTCGCGATAGTCAATACACATTCTGAAAGTACCGTCTTTCTTCTTCACGAATAGTACCGGAGCTCCCCAAGGCGAAGAGCTAGGACGTATGAAACCCTTTTCTAGGAGTTCTTGTAGTTGCGTAGACAGTTCTTCGAGTTCTGATGGAGCTAAACGATATGGTGTCCGAGCTATTGGTGCTGCTCCAGGAGCTAGCTCGATTTGAAACTCAACTTGGCGATGAGGCGGAAGACCAGGTAATTCCTCAGGAAATACCTCAGGAAAATCGCGCACAATAGGCTTGTTTAGTTTTAAGTTGTTTCTGAAAAACGTGGTTTGACTTCCGTTGGCTTATTTGCCGTGGGGGTTACCCCATAGTTGAAAGTATGTTTAACCAGTTCCCTTTTTATTACCCAAACCATATCCATAATCAGTGGAGGCTTCCCCATGTGAACCACTAGACCGATATCGACAACTGACGAACAATAGTTGTGCCCTACGTCAATGTTCTACCATCATTGACAGTTTGCCATAGTCCATTAGTACACGCCCGTTCGGACGACATGGTGTGAGGTTTGTTAAACCTAATAGCGCTATTAACTAATGACCCGCTCGCCATTGGCCTCGGCGATTAAGTCGATATAATATGAGGGACTTCATGATAGAGTTTTGTCTAGTAAGTTTTAATGTTGTTGTCCTACCTAAGGATGACGAACGTACGGATTCTACCCAATGAGAATACGCAGGATTACTATTGGCATCCTACCCATGGAGGATGGCCGTACATATCCTACCCAAGGAGGATATGTAGATTCCATTTTAGTTTCTTAACCCATTCCCAAACCACCGGGAATCCCATGCCTTGTAGAAAGTGTGAACTCACCTCGGTTGCTCGGTTTGACTATCAAAAACAGCTAACAGTCAAGGTCGGTCAATCACGTCCTAGTATGATTACCACTTAGTTTATTAGTGACTCCAAATAGAGCATAAAGTTCCTACAGGTATCTATCACATAACATGCATCACTTTAACGGTTTATGCCCATATAGACTTCCCACCTATTCTCGTACATAAGCACATATACGACCTTGCACATAACAGTTTCATTGACATATAACATGTTAGATCATTCTCAGATAACCTACCCGACATTTAGACACGCAAATTACTATTTATGTCGTTTCAGCTTTATATTCAAAACTGGGCTGATTTCGGGGATTTTAATAAAATAGTTAACTTGTTCCAAAAATTCCCAAAATTTTACAGAAGGTCTTAAACGATCCATATATTATTGTGTAAAAATATCGAGATCCAATTCATTACCAATATTTTATAAAAATTCGTTTACCGGACTGCAATCAGATTCATCACTTTCTGACTGCAGTCCACGGAATGATTCATTAAAAATTCATCGTGAGTCCGATTGATGAAATTCCAGTGGGAGAATTACAAATACATCATTGATCATCTACTGTGCAAATTTCATGAGCTAATTCAATATAGATTTCTAGTTATGACTAAAAACATATCACCCATTTACTGCAGCAAAAACTCAGCTTTAGCTGCTGTTACAAAATAGGTCCTTAAAAATAGTAAATGACCTCGAAAAATTACGATTCCAGTGCCATTGGATCTGTTTTTCGAAAATACATAAGTTAGCTTTCAGAAATTCAGTTTTTCGATTTATTGTGATCTATTTACAGCCTGTTGAAGTTGGCTGAAAATGTAATTCAGCATGTTTCTTTAGAGTTTAAATGTTACTAAAACGCATCAACAAATGTTCTAACAACGGGTTTATTAAGAAATCAACGATCTAACATCATGCATGCTTTAATCAACCTTAACCCAACAAGATTTCATCTTCATGTAAACTTATGTTCATGTTCTTTGTTCATTTTCTTTTTATGTTTTAGTGTTAAACATCAAATAACAATCTTACGAATATTCATCATACAAGTAACCAAGAGTGAAATAAAAGACTTACAACTAACTCAAAGGCTAGGGATGAACTTATGAACAAAGAATGATGATGAAGATGGCGTGAGAATGCAAGGTGTGATGTTTCTTCAAGCCCTCCAAGCTCCAAGCTTCACAAGACTTCTTCTAGCACTTGTTTTGAACTTGAAAATGGAACAATGGATTAATGTTGGAGTGGTGAGGGTGGTGGCGGATGTGGGCAGCCGAGAGGGGAGGGAGAGAGTGAAGATATGAAGGAGTGATCTTGTAGAGAGAGTGTAATGATGAAGCTAGTAACCACTCTACTTGTAACCATTCATATTTCTTGGCAAGTGAAGCAAATAAAGGGGGTCCAATCAAATAAAAAGGGAATATTTATTAGGGGATTTAGTGATGATTATGGTGGGGCCCCTATATGAGCTGAAAATAGTGAGAGGGGGGGGGGGTTATTTGTAAATTTTTATTATAAGTAGGTGATTACTTGGAAGGTTTGGTGAATTATCTAAGGTAGTAAGTGTATGACATATTTATATAGTGTGTTGGGATTTTTGGGACCATAATTAGTTAAAAATAAAAAAATAATGTTTCTGACAAAATTTTGGTGTCCCGGGTAATGTCCGGTTGTTCGGTTAAGTACCGTTCCGTTAATGTGTTAAATTGTACCGTATAGTGTCTTTTATGCATCTTTTGTAACATAATTAATTCTCAACACATAGAAAAGCATACATGATCATTTAGTCAATTTTTCTGCACAATCAATAAGCACAATTTAATATTAATTAGTCATACGGATACATGTAATTATGAGGGTTGTCACATAAACCCTTAAAAGGGTACCCTCTGATTTCCACTCTAAATAGGTCAATTGTCGGGTCAAACTTAATCTTAAAAAGTCCACAGAAAGCTAGTTTTCAAATAAACACATAATTAACAATGTAGAAGCCATACAACCTGTTTTATCATTCATATAACTTGGTAATTAATGTAAGAACATGTCTAGGCATGTTCAACCCGACAATTTTCAATATAAGCTCGGTTCGGAACCGAAAGTCGCATAAATAGACTTTTGCTTTGACTTTCAGTTCAGACCCAATGTAGCACGTTTTAGAAATGCCTTAGAGCTTTATTAGGACCAGGTTACATGTTAGTATAACCCTCTGTGATTATACAACTTGGTTCATTAGTTATTTGATTCATATGCATGTTTCCGTTATATGCCTAAATGTTGACCATAATGCCCTTTTGACCTTAAAACGAGATTTTGAAAATGTGAGAGGACAAAAACCTTTATTACTAATTTATAAACTTGTCCTAAAAATTTGACATCAGTTTGCGGTCTAGATTAGGAGTTATGCTCAATAGCGTAATTAAGAAGCTTTTTATTAATTAAATGGCTTAATTAGCATAAAGCTTATCTAAACCCAATTTTTGACACCAAACCTTTTACCCACTGATGTAAAATAATAATTTGGGATTTTTGAAGATTTTTATTTAATTTTAAGCTGAGCATAACATAGGGTTCTAGATTTGATTCGGTTATTGACGGTTTTGCCCTTTTGGCCTATAAAATGAGTTTTACAAATCCTTTTGATACCAAACCTTTTTCTACTGATCCTATATGATAAATAAAATATTTTGATCCTTCTAGAATAATAAAAATATCAGCTTTTCTTATAAAACCCGGAAATCGCTTAAAATTGCCTTTTTACGCGTTTTAAGCGCATAGTATGTATTAAAACTATTTTAAGTATATAGGACTTGATGCCTACTGATATTTTTAGTAAATTATTATATTTTAACAGTAAAGAAAAGTTTTTAAACTCAGATTCCCTATTTTGACCTTTAGAGCCTATGTGAATTTACCAAAATACCCATACGGTGCATAGTTTGATTATAAAAGGTAAATTTCACATATATGTCATACCCTACTGATATAACTTATTAAATTAATTATTTTTACTGATTATATCAGACCTGAAACTCAGATTTATATTTAAACTCTTTTATAAGCTTTATAATGACCAAAATGCCCCTACGGGGCATAATTTGAATTTAAATCCATTTTGGGCATAATGGAAGGTATCCTACTGATATCACAACATATTTAAGGCATATTGACTTTGGAAACCTGTTCATGAATCATTTGGTTACCCGTTACGCACTTTTCGCGTTCGGATCGGGTTATGTAACTAGTTTGTATAAATTAGCCGAAACGGGTCAGACCTTATCATTTTTATCTCAAAATCCAGAATGTGGTTAGTTTACCCATATTATACAAGTATACAAACTTTTTGGGTCTAAACCACACTCTAATCCGGTCATCGCTAAATCGTGCGTTTTGAACCGTATATCTTCCTTTAAAAACTAACCAGTCTAAGCTTAGACTTATTCAAAGACCCGTTAGGAATCTAATAGGTTATTAAAACCTTCGTTCCAGATTAGGAGCCCGGTAAAAGCTACGTGCACTTGCTGTTTGTGAAATTATACTTGCTCAGGTAAATACTTTTAACTTATTTTCCCTATACGGGCTTGGGATACGGTATTATAATAATACCGCTTGGTCGGGTGTGTAGTCATTTAAATCGGATTGTGATTAATGCATTTACATAACCTGTTTTAATCTGTATTATTTGGTGTATGGCCTTTGGGGGTTAAATGACCATGTCCCAGATATCCTTGGCATCATTCAAAGAAATGGCCACGACCTAAGCACGGGGTGTAGGAATACACCTGACAGTTGCATTATGTAAAAACTGGTAATCCACTTAAAGGAATCAACCTTGTGGGCATTATACCTGTGGCGTGTCAGTTAATCTTAACCGGCTCTTCTAACCGGTACTAACGGACGACAAATAAGTAAAACTGTATACAAGATTATTTTTAAATAATTGTCCCAAGTTATAAAAGATATTTTGTGCCTTGTGCATTCAAATCAATTTTCTTAAATGTTTTCAAAATGATTCAGTTAATTGTATTTACCAGTGTAAACTGGCGTATTTTCCAAAAAGGCCAAGTGCAGGTACTAGACGAAATAGGCTGGCTACTCCTGGCATCATTAATCAAGTCTTGCAAGCTCTAGATGTTAAAGTCTGTTGAACAATAATCTTTTTATCTTTCGATCCACCTGTGGATCCATTACAATCCGTTGTGATACTTTGATATTACTATTTATTCGGTTTGTAATGTGATTCATCTTTTGCTTCCGCTATGCATTTAAAATTGTGTTGTTTGACTATGATGATATCAACTACGTCACGATACTCCCCACCGGGCCCACCGGTTATACGTGGAAATATCAGGGTGTGACAGTATTATCTTCTTTTAATGAGTCAATTACCTTTTTAAACTCATTTTCATGATTTTTATGAAACATGTTGGACTCTGTGCATTTCGAAAGATCCACGATCAAATTTTGATTATGGATAAATGTCACGTCATATTTGCTTTGCAAATCAGATAACTTAGCACCTAAATTAACACAACTATCACATTTATCAGATTTAGGTTCATCGACACATACCTGACTTGACGAACCGCCAACTTAGCCATAAAGGCTGAATGATGAGAAGAAGAAGAAGAATAAGCAGCTTGATCCACCAAAATTGATCTTCTGCCATTCCCTGCTTTAGCTTCTCCCAAAAATTTCTCAACATCTGCATCAATGGTCTCCTGTGACACTTCATCTATGCCGTCTTCACCTGAACTTGAGGTTTCCTCATATGAGCTTCCACTATAACCAGAACTGTCTTCATCTTCTGAAGATTCTTCACCACATGTGTGCTTTAAATCCTTTACAACCTCAGCAAAACATGTTGTTCCTCCCTGATCACCGCTACCCAGTTGAATCGACCAGTCACAACCTTCATCAACTTGCACCACAAGAGCTCGGTTGTTGTTTGATGGACCTGCTTGATGAGAATTGTTTGCAGGCATCAAGGCACATTCATTATTCCTGGTTTGATTCTGGTTCAGTTGGTTGCTTTGATTTCTGAACGGATTCTAGTTCCCATGCTAAGCTGGCTTTGTGTATTCCCGTTTGAAATGAACTCGTTCACCACAATTGAAACACTTGACCGCTTGCTTATCGAACCCATACTTGGTGTCTTTCTTTGTTTCCAAGCTTGTTCTACCAGTTCTTTCCATGAAGTCTTTTGCTCGCCTCACTGCACTAGCAAATGCCTACTTGATATCCATCAAATCCATTTCATCCTTATCTATTTGCTGATAATCTTCCTGAGTCAAATTGATGTTTCCAATTTGCCCTGCTACTAACCCACATTACGCGCTCACCATAGTGTTTAACAACTCCATATGTTCCTTTGCCACCTCAATACTCATTTTTGAGAAACTTGAAGTGTCTAGCCGAACTGTGTTTGGATTAGTTGACTGACCAGCATTGACTAATGATGAAGTGTTTCCATAACAAGCTTGTTGTTGACCTTTGTAATTTGGATCAAGAAATGATGGTACTCTAGTAGACTGATAGCTTTGCTCTGAGGCAGCTGGTTGTGGTGTTCCATACATATCGGTGCTTGAGACAAAAGCCGTTTGTAGCTGAGCATGCTGAGCAGGTCTTGCAACGATGCTAGTACCTCCATAATTCCCATAATACATTTCAAGATTCTGTGGCACTGAACTCTTTTTGCCTTCCTAATTTCTTATTGATTCTTGTTCTCCAAAAGTTGAATGAAATCATGGATGTTGGTCGTAGCCAAAATGCCATTATACTTTAGAATCTCCAAGAATCCATTCCATTGAGCTGGCAATGCATCGACAAACTTTGTGACAACCTCTTCTAGAGTTACCACTACCCCAAAATTACCCAAGTCACTCGGTAGATGATAATATCGACTTTTCATGTCTCCCAGCGACTCCCTTTCCATACCCATGAAGCCGTCGAATTCCATTTTGAGAAAATCATGTCACAGTTTGCGTGACGCCGCATTTCCTTGACCTCTCACCTTTAACGCATCCCATAACCTTTTTGTAGTTTTGAAACTCGCAAACTGATGGTAGATATCTTTGTTTAAAGCTTGAGTTAGAATTGAGAACGCCTTCTTCTCTAAATCATATTTCTTATTCTCGTCGGCAGTAAGATCCGCAAATGACACGACATTTGAACTGGCTTCTTCAAGTGCTTGATCGAATTCCGAGGTAAAACACAACCACAACTCCGTGTTTTGCCCCAGAATATATGTATAAAACCTATCTTGCTATCCAGGATACTCATTCATGTGCATGAGCTTTGGTGGACGGTTGTTACTTCCGGTTTCATTTTCACTCAAGAGAAGACTTTGAATACTTTGATTTTGATTAGTAAACAATTGCCCATTGATTTTCCATAATTGAACTCGCTTGTTATGAGGACGAGGGTGTGGGAGACTGAGCCTATGAAGGCACTAATTCCTTTCTTGTATACATGTTATCCATATTAGGATCAGGTTTCCAACCCCACCAATTTGAACTCATGGTGGATTGAAAATAACAACTTAAAAACAATTTTGAAACAACTGTAAAGAACTAAAACCCTCTGTGAAAAATAAGAATCCCACTAAAAATAAACCTAAAAGAGTAGGCCCAATCCACTTGAGTCTTTCGTAATTGCTGTATGTAAAATAATTAAGCCCAAGATTACAATCCCAAAGCCCAGATCATATGGGTATTTCGTGAAAGTGAATCCCAATTGCAAGGCCGCAAAAGGTGAAGATAGATGGGCCTGAAGGTCCATGAAAAACTTAATAAATAAAACACAAGCCCAACCCCACGAAGAATATAAGCCCAAGTTGATTCCCAGCCCAAAGAAAAATCCAATGGAAACCACGACTAACTCCAATATAATGTCAGCGAAAAATGTATGGTTCGTGGGACTTGATTTTCGTGAAACAGAGAAAAGTTCTCAAATTTAATCCCACGAAGAATGTTATAACTTTCGTAGAATATACATTTTTCGTGAAGAACAAGACAAAACCAGTATGTTTCGTTGACCCAGAGTGTTTCGCAGGTATGGAAGACTGCGAAGGTTGGTAGAAAGTTGGTAAACTTTATCCAAATTAGGCCATACCTTATCTTTGAACAAAAAAAAAGAAAGTTGGTGTGTATCCTTTAAAAAAAATAGAATATTCCGGTAAAACAACTCACCGGAAAGTTTTCCGAACAAGATTTTTGCAAAAAAATTCAAGAAAACCCCTATACTAACATGTCTCCATGTATTTGAACAAGGTTTTTGTAAAAATTTTAAGCAAACAACAAGTTTTTCAAAGCTTGTAAACCATTTTTCTTTCAAAAGTACAAGAACTTTCTGAAAAACTTCATGAAAATCTTCAAAAACACAAGGTAAAAACTTGGTTTTAACAAGGAAAAAAGCCAATGCTCTGATACCACTTGAAGGACCCTAGAGGAGGATCTAGAACAAACTATCCTTGTTATCGAACACACCCGCAAGTGCAGAATCCAAACGAGTATGCAACCAAAAAAAAGAACATACACACAAGAAGAAGATACAAACTTTAAAGCTCACTTGGATTACTTTCAAAAGAGTTACAATACAAAGTTAACAATAAAAACTCTCTGACTTACTGCAGTGCTCTCACTGTGTTCTACCTTATCTTCTATGTAACAAGCTGCTTTTTATAGACAATCTTATCTAAAACCCCACAAAAAATAATTGGGCTCAAGAAGAAGCCCACGAAAGACTTAATCCAGCGAAAGATGTGGGATCTTTCGTTGAATACTATAAAAGCGAATAACAACCAAATGAAGAATGGTTCTTCCTTGGATGATGTCACGGTGAACCAGCATGGCATTCTTTGTGGAAGTCCATTCAGGTAATAACACAAATCAAGAAATACTAAGCCCAATGAAAGATGTCGGCCCAATAGAACATCAGATATGTTTCGTGAGGTGCATGGCACAAAAGTATGAATTCTTGTATGCATTTAGTCAAAAGACATGACATCATCATGGTGATGTCGGTTCGCGGCTATTCGTGCTTCGCGTGTCGATCTATGGGGTGCACGACGGAGGAATGTCGTGATGACGGTCTTGAGCCTGATGTGTGTCGGTGTGAATATATTTTTTAGTTATATTTTAAGTCCTTTTTAACACTTTAGTCAAGTTTTAAATTTATAAAACACGATATTCTACTAACACTAAACACACATATGGGCAAGTGCACCCATCGTGAGCATAGTATAGCGTTGGTAAGATACCGAGGTCGTCCAAGGACACGAGAGCTTTTAGTACCGGTTTATCCTCAACGTCTAATCAAATCAAAATTTTAGAAAAGGTTTTAAACATGAAAATTAAAAGCTAAAAATGCTGAAAAATAAAAATAAAATAAAAAACAGATAGACAAGATGAATCACTTGGATCCGACTCGCCTTTAGTGTAACCTTTAATGATTTCCGCACTTTTGCACTTTTTAAGAGATTATCTTAGTTATAGTATTAGGCCCCTCTTTTGAAGGTGACGTTACCCTCAACCCAGTGGTTTGAGTCAGCAAGGATACAATCCTAAAGGGTCGGGATATTGAAAGATAATTAATTAAGTTATTAATGCGTAATGTGGTAGGCCCCTCTTTTGAAGGTGATGTTACCCTCGGCTAAGTGGTTTGAGTCAGCAGGGATACAATCCCAAGTAGCCGGGTTAATGTATTAATAGTAGTTTACATATGAGGGGATCAAGCCATTCGCACCCCCGCCATCCAATACCAGTGAGTATTGAAGGAGGTCCTAGTAAGCTTGACACAAATCCTTGCAGGATCTATACACTGAACAAGGCAAGAACCTTACCAAACCATTCCCTTAACCCCCGACCAGGTAGCCAACATATCTCTATATAGACCGTAGAGATATGAATGGTGTAAATCTTTATTTTATATATACAGTAAAATAACGCCAAGACATCACGGACAAATAATAAGGAAGTTTCACCTTCAACATAAGAAACTAGTTATTAAGTCATTAATACAAAACCAAATAAAAAGTGCGAAAAGATTAAAAATCAAAAGTATTATACTAAATGATTGTCTTCACCAAGTGATGTAAGAGACTTAGGCAAACATGGCCTTTGATTGTCAAGAACTCTTACTATCAATCTTGGATCCCAAGACTACTACACACACTCTACGATGGATGATGGATGATGGTGGTGGATGTGGGTTATAGTGGTGGTGGAGTGTGGGTGAAGTGGGAGAGAGGTGGTTTGCCAAGGGATGCCTTTGAAGTAAACCGAGCACCTCTATTTATAGCCTGCACAGAAGCCTGGACATGGCCCCGTGTTCATTGGGCATGGCCCCGTGTCCATCCACTTTCTCTTTCTTCATTAATTGCAATTTGTCTCCATTAGCTCCACACACCCCCGTGTCCGCCGGGCACGGCCCCCTGTGCAGAAGCGTATCGGTACTATCAAGATTTGCTTGGATTCTACGAATCTTAGCGTTGACCATGCCCCGTGTCGAGCTGGGCATGCCCCCGTGTCTGGAATAGAAGCTTCTATAGCTTTGTCCTTTCTGCAGACATCTGGCCATGCCCCCGTGTTCGCTGGGCACGGGGTCGTGGTCAGCCTTCTGTTTTCTTATTTTTGCTTGGGAAGATGTTGTCGAGGGGTCGGGCATGCCACGTTTTTTCCTTTTTATGTATTTATGTTTGATTTTGTTGCATATTTGTTCCTTTTGTTCATTTACGCTCATTTAATCCTGAAAATACAAAAGGAAGACAAAAGCATACTTTTTCCAACATTAGTACTAAAAAAGGGTTAGTTTTATGCCTCATTTGATGTAATTTATATGTTGCATTTTACACACATCAAATACCCCCACACTTGAATTTTTGCTTGTCCTCAAGCAAAACTCTTTATAATGTGGCTTACACTCCCAAATGGAATGAGTAGAAGAGAAGTTTTGGGCTTGTCTTGAGTGTCGGGAATCCAAGATCTTTATTAGGCTTTATTTTTATGTTATTTACAATCCTATTCATTATGATTTATTTAGAACATTTCATAAGAGAAATTACTTATTTGGGCATAACATGCCTTTTTAAAATTCCATTTATATACAAGTTCACATACCTCACGGGAGATCACTCAACACTAGGCCGAAGATGTATTTTTGTGAAACACTCGAGACCGGCATGGAACTTACTTCTACCATATGCTTGCCAAGCAATCAATCCTCCTCCTATTTAACAATACACCTTTGTAAATATCAAGAGGACTTGGGGAAGGGTTAGGCTTGGGTTAAAGGTAGGTGGTTTTGGGTTAGTGGTTAGTAAAAAGGGTGAAAACCGAAAAAAGCATCGGTCGTCGTAATCCTTTTTTGTTTTTGTGACTTTTATTCAAAGAAAGCATTTTCAAACAAAGTTTCTTTTGAGGAACTTGATTGTTTATTGCTATACTTCATTTTTTTTATAAGGAATGTCACATGAAACCGAGCTTTTCACTAAAATAAAGGGTTAAAAATAAAAAAGGTTTTGGTGGGTAAAGGGTGATTGTTTTGTGGGTTTAGAAACGAAAAGGTTTAGGCTCAAAGGGGTTAACTTGGGGGATTTTGGGTAGGTGGTAAAAAAAATGAAAAATAATGGTGTAGAAATGAAAAAGGGTTAGTCCTAATGCCTCCATCATTTACTTACTTGGGTTAAAGTTGGTAAGGACCGGTAATGTATTGTCTTGGCAAGTTCTAGAGTCGTAAGAAACCAAGCGGCTATTCACACAAGAAAACGAAAGATGAGCATTTAAATTAATGATGTATGCTTTTATGCTCAATAAAGGCTCAAAAACTCACTTTTTGTGGGAATGGGTTTATAATGTGATCAAGTATATATAATCAAATTTTAACTAGATTTGTCATGCCATTTCATAATTTTCTTATGTTGGCTCTTTTTATCACGACGCTATCGGTTTTAAATTTGTAAAAATATAACCTTTTTAGAACTTGTTATTCCCAATTTAAACCAAGACAAGTAAAAAAAATGAAAAGTTTTTGAAAAAATTTGGGGTGATTAGCAGTTCCAATAGAGTTTTGTGTAAGGCTTGCTATTAGGACTTGAAAAATTCAAGGTTTTAGCATCCCCCCACACTTAAATTACACATTGTCCTCAATGTGTCCCAAAAATAAGTTTTTAGGTTGATTGAATGTGTAAAAAGATGTTAAAAACAAGGTTTTGGTGTTACTGGGCATCTGGACACGGCCCCATGGTCAGACTGCCAGTAACGAAAACTTACAGAAGGCGAACACGGGGGCATGCCTGGTGAACACGACCCCGTGTTGGGCAGAAATTAAACAAACAGCAGGTACTGGGCGGTGGACACGGGGGCGTGCCGGCTGGGCACGACCCTGTGTTGACAATCTGCAATCTCCAAAAACAGGTTTTGGCTTTCGGTTCTGGTTTCCGGGCTTATGTAGCACTAATACTTAGTGCTTCCAAGCCTCATATGTACCTGTTTTACTTTAAAATACCACACCACACAACATAACAAACATCATACCTTACCATAGTTTCAACATCCATAACACAAACTAAAAAGAAAAATGCAGGAAAGTAAAAGGGTTACGGAAAGTAAATTGTTCAACAAGTGGCACGCAGACCATGAAATTGTTTGCTAGAGATAAAGGGGTTAACCTGTTACGACCTTTAACCATGTTACATCACCTCCAATGCCTCCATCTCAATCCAAGTCGTCGTCCTCACCATCTCCTCCTTGGCTCGCCATGTACTCCCGGATGTTGCTGATGTCATCCTGCATGTCGGAGATGTTCCTTTCTATAACTCCGACCCGGGTGTACGTGTTGCTTGCCATATTGTAGGTGTTCCGGGTGCACATGAGATTTTCCTGCAACAAATCATATAAACTTTGGAAGTTAGGAAAACCACCTTCTTGAGAGGAGGATTGGCCCGGATCACCATGATGCTGATAGTGGTACTGGGGAGGAGGACGAATTTGTGGAGAGTAAAGGACGAGAGCTTCTTGAGGGTTCCACACATGCCCTTGAATCGTTTGAAAATGAATAGTTCCATCACCCGCTTCGTTTATAATCCCCATCGAGCGGCATATGATGAGATCCATCTTTCCTGACCAGGGCCCCTTTTTAAAGGACCTTGGCATCCTTTGCATAAAATGCTTGAAGAGGCGGTAAACCCATCCTCCGAAGAAGATATGGGTCGGGGGATTGGCTAGCTCATTCAGGTGCATGTTGCGTAGGAGTAAGTATGGAACATTGAGGTTTATACGGTTGTGAATGCAGTGGAGGACCATCAGATCACGCAAACTTACAACACCACTATTGTCATGTCTCTGGCAGAGGGAGTAGCTGAGGACCCTATGGATGTAGCGGTAGAGAGGGTCCCGGAACTGTGTGCTCTTGGTCTGGCTCGGGTTATAGTGTCCTTCCCCAATCTGAGCCATGCTGCTTGATGTTGGTCTAATGGGAGTTCACGGAGACCACCCGTGTTTTCCTCATTCCCAGCATCTGCCTCATCATATAACCCGATGATAGCCCCAAATTATGCAATTGATATTAAGAACGTTTCCCCTGCACAACAAAATTCCACCCCCCTCATTATCAAATGTCTCCGCTTTTGCCTTGAAGGCAAGTGTGCTATAAAATTCCATGTTATACTCGTGCACGGAGTGGAGCCTGGTGCAGAGAGCTGCTCTTAGTGGACCAGTAACAAGGTTGTTGAAGCGGTCGATTTGGCCTACTGTTTCTAGAGTATCCAAGCAAACTTGTCAGGGGTTTTCTTCGGGCCTCGTCTTGTGAACCTTAAACCGTGCTTGAGCAGCCCACTCATTCGAGTTGAACCTAGTAAACGTTTTGGCCATCTGAAGGAAAACACCAAATAATTAGCACGAAACAGTAAAATTTTCGAAGAAAACTAAAAACAGTCAGCTGAACACGGCCCTGTGTTCAGTGGACACGCCCCATGTTCGCCAAAGATCAGCTGGACATGCCCCATGTTTGCTGGACACGCCCCCATGCTCGCTGAGCACGACCCCGTGCTCAGGCGTCTGTTTCCCAAAAATCTTATTTTTCGACCCGGTCCCGAAAACTTGAAAATTTTTGGTTGAGTAGGAGCGGTTTTCCCCGAAAATGAAACCCCAAATGCCGTTTTTCCCAAAACAAACCGTTTACCCATTCAATTTCGTCTTTTTCGGTTCAAAAACAAGGGTTTGAGGTTTCTGTGAGAAATTGGGCAATTCTACAAACAATTCAAGTTTATTTACTTCCTATAACATGCATCTATACTAATACTAACAGATTTAAGCAAAAAATCGAGGTTTGATTCGGTTCAAGTTGAAGAACCCTTGATTTTTCCCCAAATTTTCGATGTTATACTACATGCAAGCGATTAAACTAACTAACTATGATGATAAAATCATACCTTGACGTTGTTGAAAGTCGGAAAAACATGGAAATCTGCAGAAAATTCCGGTGGGACCAGAGAGTTTGCAGGGAAACGGGGCATGTTGAAATGAAGAAATGAAAGAAAATAGGGGTTTTATCCCCAACAGTTGCGCGAACACGACCCCGTGGGCGGGCAAAATTAATTTTTTTTAGTGTTCGTGTGAGTGTCCTGTTTCCCGAAGCTTGGTTTTTAGAAATCTTACCGATTTAGATGCTTTCCCGATGTCCGTAACTTACAAGATATGATGTTGATGCTTAAACCTTCGTTTTATTCTTCGGCTGCTTGTAGCGAGATTTCTTCCTCTTCATCTTCAATAAATCCTTGATAAAGCTTTAGCCGTTGGCCATTGACTTTGAATGGGATTCCGTTTCGAGATTCAATTTCAATTGCACCGTGTGGAAAAATGTGGGTGATGGAAAAAGGTCCCGAACACCTAGACTTTAATTTACCAGGAAATAATCGAAGTCGTGAATTAAACAATAGAACTTGATCTCCTACCCGAAATTCATTTGGTTTATTGTGTTTATCATGCAAATTTTTCATTCTTTCCTTATAAATTTCGGAGTTAGAATATGCGTGATTCCTTAATTCGTCTAATTCATTTAATTGACAAAATCGATTTTTACCGGCTAATTCTAAGTCTAAGTTTACCTTTTTAATTGCCCAGTAGGCTTTATGTGCTATTTCTACTGGCAAATGATAGCTTTTTCCATAGACAGACTTTTATGGGGTTGTACCTATTGTTGTTTTATATGCAGTTTGAAAAGACCATAAAGCGTCGTCTAATTTATCAGCCCATTCCCTTTATTTAATCCTACTGTTTTTTCAAGTATTCTTTTTAAACCTCGATTAGTCTCTTCCGCCTGTCCGTTTGTTTGAGGGTGATATGATGTTGAGACCCGGTGATAGACCCCATACCTTGTTAAAAAAATTTCGAGTTGGTGGTTACAAAAATGGGTACCTCTATCACTTATTAATGCTTTTGGAGTTCCAAAACGAGAAAATAATCGTTTCAGGAATCTTACCACAACTCTTCCATCGTTTGTTGGAAGTGCTTTGGCCTCGGCCCATTTAGACAATTAATCTATTGCCACAAGTATATATTTGTTTCCTTTTGACGGTGGAAAAGGTCCCATAAAGTAGAGTCCCCACAAATCAAAAATTTCACAAACAAGAATCCCATTTTGTAGCATTTCGTTTTTGGAAGAAATATTACTTGATCTTTGGCAAGCGTCACATGTCTTGATAAGAATTTGGGCGTCTTTGTAAATGGTTGGCCAATAAAATCCTGAATCAAATACCTTTCGTGCGGTACTAGCGGTACTAGCGGCACCATGATGTCCTCCGTATGGACCTTCATGACAATGGCGGAGAATTTTCCTTGCTTCACTACCATGTACGCATCGACGGATGAGTTGGTCGGCACACACTTTGAAAAGATAAGGATCTTCCCAAAAATAATGCTTTACATCGGCAAAGAATTTTTTTCTTTGATGATGTGACCATCCTTTTGTGACTATACCGCTAGCTAAGTAGTTAGCGTAGTCGGCGTACAATGGCTCTTCTCGGTATTCCATCATTTCTAAGGGCTTCGTTGGGAATTTTTCATTGATTTGCTCGTCCCTAGTTGCCTCCAAAGTTGGATCTTCCAAGCGGGAAAGATGATCTGCAGCGGTGTTTTCTGCTCCTCTTTTGTCTTTTATTTCAATGTCGAATTCTTGGAGGAGTAGAATCCATCTGATTAAATTCGGTTTAGCATCTCGTTTCTTAAAGAGATATCGAATGGCTGCATGGTCTGTATAAACTATCGTTTTAGAAAGAATAAGATAAGAACGAAATTTATCAAAAGCAAATACCACAGCTAGTAATTCTTTTTTTGTTGTTGTGTAATTTTCTTGTGCATCATTAAGTGTTTTACTAGCGTAATAAATTGGGTGAAAATGCTTATCTTTTCGTTGTCCCAAGACAGCTCCAACTGCAAAGTCACTTGCATCACACATGATTTCGAAAGGTAATTTCCAATCAGGCGCTATCATGATAGGTGCATTGACTAGCATATCTTTTAGTTTTAGAAATGATTGGTTGCAATCCTTGTCAAAGATGAAAGGGGCATCTTTTTCAAGTAATTTTGTTAGAGGTCTTGAGATTTTTGAAAAGTCTTTGATAAATTGTCTATAAAATCCGGCATGCCCAAGGAAACTTCTGATAGCTCTAACGGAGGATGGGGGTGGTAATCGAGAAATAGTGTCTATTTTCGCTCAATCAACCTCCATTCCTTCGCTTGAGATTTTGTGACCTAGTACTATTCCCTCCGTTACCATAAATGGTATTTTTTCCCAGTTAAAGGCGAGGTTAGTTTCCTCACATCGGGATAGCATTCGTTCAAGGTTATCGAGGCATTGGTCGTATGAATCTCCAAAGATAGAAAATTCGTCCATGAAAACTTCCATTGTCTTTTCTATCATGTCATGGAAGATGGCCACCATGCAACGTTGAAAGGTTGCGGGGGCATTACATAGACCAAAAGGCATGCGTCGATAAGAAAAAGTTCCGTAGGGACACGTGAATGTTGTCTTTTCTTGGTCTTCGGGTGCTATCGGTATTTGAAAGTAACCTGAAAAATCATCTAAGAAACAATAAAATTTGTGACCGGATAATCTTTCTAACATTTGATCAATAAAAGGCAAAGGAAAGTGATCTTTCCTTGTTGCTTCATTTAATCGACGATAATCTATAGATACTCTCCATCCTGTGACGGTTCTTGTTGGTATTAATTCATTTTTCTCGTTAGTTATTACCGTCATACCTCCTTTCTTAGGAACTACTTGGACGGGACTTACCCAAGGACTATCGGAGATTGGGTAAATGAGTCCGGCGTCAAGTAATTTGATGACTTCATTTTTAACCACTTCTTGGACGTTTGGATTTACTCTACGTTGTGGTTGTATTACCGATTTATAGTCATCATTCATTAAAATTTTATGCGTGCACATGGAAGAACTTATTCCTTTGATATCTACAAGTTTCCAAGCGATCGCGTTTTTGTGTTTTTTTCAAAAGTGTGACTAATTTTTCTTTTTTTAAACTAGTTAATTTTGACGAAATAATTACAGGTAATTTGCCATCTTTGTCGAGAAAAGCATATTCCAAACCTTTCGGAAGTTCTTTGAGCTCAAGAGGTGGGTCTTTAGGAGACTCCTTATTTGGTTGCTCATTTTAGTCAAGAACCAAAAAGGTTTGTTCTATGGTGACATCTTCTTTAACAAAGTGGTCAATTTCTTCTCTCGTATCGGGTGGTTCATCTTCATCTTCAATTAGGGGGTCATTATTGCCGAATAGATATTTCATTGAACGCTCAAGATCGACACTTTTTTTGAATGCCCCTAATTGAATGGGTAGATTGTTACCCTTCCGATTTTCAAAGCTTCGTGGGTCTTTACAAAAGGGCGTCCCAACATTAGTGGAGCGTCATCAAGGATGACGAAGTCAGTTGGGATTACCATTTGATTGGTTTGGACCAACACATCTTCAACTATCCCTATTGATTTTACCGTTTTCCGATTAGATAGAAATATGGGTAGTTGAAGTGGAGAAAAATCACTAATACTTAATTTTTTGAAAATATAGTTTGGCATTATATTAACACAAAGATCTTTATCAATTGTAATATTACTAATAAAGGAATTTTGAAAGAAACATGAAACCGGTGTGATGTTAATTTCAAATGGATCTTCTTTTATTAGTGTAGTTTGATCATTTGTTAACTTAATGCTTACCGTTTCGTCAAGTTTACTGTTAGTGTTTAACTCTTTTAAAAACTTAGCATGAGTGGGTACTAAACAATGATTTTCGAAAGAAGGTGACAAGAGATTAATTTCTTTAAAATTAGACTCTTCTTGGATTTTAACGTTGTCGGACTCACCTTTTTCGTTGTTTAACTCATGTGTCAGCTTTTCACTTACTTGTTCTTCCGTTTTTACCTTTTCATCTTTTCTTTATTATAAGTTAATTCTTCCCTTGCGCGGGCTTCCTCTTCCCTTGTGCGGGCTTCTTTTATGTAGCGTGAGATAGTTTTAAGGTGTTCTATTATCTTATCGGCTATGGGTGTGATAGAATAAGGATCTTCAAAACTTGAATTCAGAAGTTCGATCCTTGGCGCCTTATGATACTCATATGAGGTAGAAGGTTCACACCATTGTTCCTCATTGTAAGTGTATGATGGGTAAGGGTCGTAACTTTGTTCTTCATAATACTCATATGAGGTGGGTTGTTCACGCCATGATTCCTCATAGTAAGCATATGAAGATTGATGCTCATATCTTGGTTCCTCAAAGTATGAGTATGAAGGTTCATACCTTGGTTCATCAAAATATGAGTATGAGGGAGAAGGTTCATACCTTGGGTCTTCATAGGAGTTGTATGAAATGGATGGCTCGTACCTGGGCTCCTCATAGTAGTTATATGAAGAGGATGGTTCAAAGAGGTCACAATATTGTACCGAATGAGGATTACCACAAATGGTGCAATAGTCCTCCCTATAATCATCCTCCTCATAGTGGTAGTTGCAATCTCCTGAGTATTGATCCATAAGAATCACTCAGCAGACCACAACAGAGTCTCGAGACCAGAAAACAAAAATAAAAATGGAAACACAGGCTGGACATGGCCCCGTGTTTAGTGGACATGGCCCCGTGTTTAGTGGACACGGCCCCGTGTTTAGGTTCTGTATCTGGGCATTTTAATAAAAGTGACTGGTTTTGTGCAGCACGGGGGCGTGTTCAGTGAACACGACCCCGTGTTCAGACTCTGTATCTAGGAGTTTGTTAAAAAATATGCAGCACGGCCCAGTGTTCAGTGAACATGGCCCCGTGTTCAATCTACTATAAATGTAAAAACTAACTAAAATGCAGAAAATGTGCGCGCGATTAAAAAGGTTTTGAAAAACTGATTAGGCCGTCGATTTTAAGCTTTCTTAAAATCCTTGTGTCCCCTGAAACGGCACCAAAAACTTGATGTGTGTCGGTGTGAATATATTTTTTTAGTTATATTTTAAGCCCTTTTTAACACTTTAGTCAAGTTTTAAATTTATACAACACGATATTCTACTAACACTAAACACACATATGGGCAAGTGCACCCATCGTGAGCGTAGTATAGCGTTGGTAAGATACCGAGGTCATCCAAGGACACAAGAGTTTTTAGTACCGGCTTATCCTCAACGTCTAATCAAATCAAAATTTTAGAAAAGGTTTTAAACATGAAAATTAAAAATTAAAAATGCTGAAAAATAAAAATAAAATAAAAATAGATAGACAAGATGAATCACTTGGATCCGACTCGCCTTTAGTGTAACCTTTGATGATTTCCGCACTTTTGCACTTTTTAAGAGATTATCTTAGTTATAGTAGTAGGCCCCTCTTTTGAATGTGACGTTACCCTCAACCCAGTAGTTTGAGTCAGCAAGGATACAATCCTAAAGGGTCGGAATATTGAAAGATAATTAATTAAGTTATTAATACGTAATGTGGTAGGCCCCTCTATTGAAGGTGACGTTACCCTCGGCTAAGTGGTTTGAGTTAGCAGGGATACAATCCCAAGTAGCCGGGTTAATGTATTAATAGTAGTTTACATATGAGGGGATCAAGCCATTCGCACCCCCGCCATCCAATACCAGTAGGTATTGAAGGAGGTCCTAGTAAGCTTGACCCAGGTCCTTGCTGGATCTATACACTGAACAAGCAAGAACCTTACCAAACCATTCCCTTAACCCCCGACCAGGTAGCCAACATATCTCTATATAGACCGTAGAGATATGAATGGTGTAAATCTTTTGTTTTATATAGACAATAAAATAACGACAAGACACCACGGACAAATGATAAGGAAGTTTCACCTTCAACATAAGAAACTAGTTATTAAAGTCATTAATAAAAAACTAAATAAAAAGTGCGAAAAGATTAAAAATCAAAAATATTACACTAAATGCTTGTCTGCACCAAGTGATGTAAGAGACTTACCTTTGATTGTCAAGAACTCTTACTATCAATCTTGGATCCTGAGACTACTACATACACTCTATGATGGATGATGGTGGTGGATGTGGGTTATAGTGGTGGTGGAGTGTGGGTGAAGTGGGAGAGAGGTGGCTTGCCAAGGGATGCCTTTGAAGTGAACCAAGCACCTATATTTATAGCCTGCACAGAAGCCCAGACACGGCCCCGTGTTCATTGGGCACGGCCCCCTGTCCATCCACTTTCTCTTTCTTCATTAATTGCAATTTGTCTGCATTAGCTCCACACGCCCCCGTGTCCGCTGGGCACGGCCCCGTGTGAAGAAGCATATCTGTACTATCAAGATTTGCTTGGATTCTATGAATCTTAGCGTTGACCACGCCCCGTGTCTAGCTGGGCACGCCCCCGTGTCGGGAATAAGAGTTACTCGTTATCGGCTTGTTTAAAAGCTCGAACGATCCGAGCTTTAACGAGCCAGAGCTCGAGCCTGAAATACAAAGCTCGTTTAGGCTCGTGAGCCTGAACGAGCCCAAATACCATTTTATTTTTATATATATAAAATAATAATAATAATAATAATAACCACAACGTTAAGGAACCGAGTTCGGGCTAATTCTCTCTCCAAAGTGGCGATCTGATCCTTAGAACTAGAATCAAGATTGGGAAGAGATTTAGATATGGGATATTTGGTGGTTTGGCCGACCGACTCATCAGCCTTTGAGCTCTTACTCATACGATCCAAGAAATCCCAATCTTCCTCTTCGGGATTGTTTAAAAAGTCCCGTTGCTCATGGACTTTAGATACTTGTGCTCCTTCTTAGCTAAACCCTTCATAAAGCTCTTTCCCAACTCCCACAATTCAGTTTGATGATGGAGGCATTTTTGTATTATATTTTTGAATCAGGTAAAAGTCTCGTGTAATGGCTCACCCGGTTGTTACCTAAATGCCTAGATTTCATCCATTTTCTGCATCGGTATTCTCCATTTAAAAATCCCTCAACCTACCTCATTTTGTGAAAAATTATGTCCGCCGATCATACTCCATAAGGCAAAAAAACCGGCCAAATGAGTGTTTGGCTCTTCGGTAGCCATACCGTGGAAATGAGGTAACATATTGATGTAATTCGACTTACAACCAAAAGAACGCCTCCCTACGGCCGATGGGACAATCGGTGAAACATTGTCGTCGGTCTAAACCGACCATTCACACCTTGAGCTTGAGGGTTTTGATGTTGGTGATGAGGTTGGTTTCAGTATTGATGTCGATGTGGACTATTGACTTCTTAATCACCCGAACGTCTTCGGTTTGTCCTTTGATTCACCATTCCTACAACGAAAGGACCCCGATTTTGATTCACATTGTTGTTCCGGTTCCTTGGCATATTTTTCCGCGGTTGACGGTTGTTGTTGTAACCCTCATCACTAATATAACCGTAACTCCAATTGCTATTCCCATAAACAAAGTTCTCACTTTGGTAACCATCTTCATCTTCATGACCTCCTCCATTATAGTAATTCCCATTGTTCTCGTAATATCCATACCCATCATTCTCGTACCCTTTATCGTCTCCGTTATTTGAGTACTCATCATTACTTGTGTGATAGGTATGAATACTAACCTGATCCGGTAAATGGTAGCTCGGAACTCTAAATGGATCATCATCGTTGTTGTTATTCCTCAACTCCTCAAGGATGGGAATTTGTTGCTCAAAATAATCCGCTTGGATTCGGGTAACTTGCTCAAACGTAGGATTGCCACGATTAGGAACGGGTCTACGATTTGGGTTGATATGAAGGTTGTTGGGATGTGGTGGCAGTGGCAGATTTTCAAGTGGGTACTCTAGGCATTGTGGTTGCCGTTGGTTTTGCGAATGGTTTGGATATGGTGGGGTAGTGGTTTTCAGTTGTTACTACCACCCGAGCGGTTGTTGCGGTGTTGGTTTTGGTTCTCCATTTAGACGTTTCCAATGCAGCGCGTGTGGTGTGAAGTTTGGTTTGGTGACCACTTGGCTCGGTTTCTTCTTACTACACGCTCAATTTCCGGCTTGAACACTAACAAGGAAGTTCTTTCGGACGTCCTCATACGCATGCACTACTGATGTGTGCAAAATGAAACATATAAATTACATCAAAAGTGGCATAAAACTAACCCTTTTTAGTACTAATGTTGGAAAAAGTATGTTTTTGTCTTCCTTTTGTAATTTCAGGATTAAATAAGCTCAGTTGAACAAAAGAAGCAAAAAGGCAGCTAAATCTAACATAAATACAAGAAAAGGAACAAACGTGGCATGCCCGACCCCCCGACAGCATCTTCCCAAGCAAAAACAAGAGAAGAAAAGGCTGAACACGCCCCGTGCTCAGTGACCACGGGGGCGTGCCCTAGTGTCTGCAGAAAAGACAAAGTTGTTAAAGCTTCTATCACCCACCACGGGGGCGTGCCCACCGGACACGGGGCCGTGGTGAACTCTAAGATTCACAGAATCTGGGGAAATCTTGATAGTACAGATACGCTTCTGCACACGGGGTCGTGCCCAGCGGACACGGGGGCGTGGTCAACTAATGCAGACAAACTGTAATTAATGAAGAAAGAGAATGAGGATGGACACGGGGCCGTGCCCGAGCGTCTGTTCAGGCTATAAATAGGGGTGCTTAGCTCATTTGCAAACCATCCCTTGGCACACCACCTCTCTCACACTTCACCCACACTCCACCACCACCACCACAACACCATCATCCACCACCATCTTCCATCATCCATCATAGAGTGTGTGAGTCGTCTCGGGATCCAAGATTGATCGTAAGAGTTCTTGACAATCAAAGGCCATGTTTGCCTAAGTCTCTTACATCACTTGGTGAAGACAAGTGTCTAGTGTAATACTTTTTATTTTTAATCTTTTCGCACTTTTTATTTGGTTATGTATTAATGACTTTAATAACTAGTTTCTTATGTTGAAGGTGATTCTTCCTTATCGTTTGTCCGTGGTGTCTTGGCATTATTTTACTGTCTATATAAAATAAAAGATTTTCACCATTCATATCTCCACGATCTATATGGAGATATGTTGGCTACCTGGTCGGGGGTTAAGGGAACGTTTTGGTAAGAGTCTTGCCTTGTTCAGTGTATAGATCCTGCAAGGACCTGGGACAAATTTAGTAGGACCTCCTTCAATACCCACCGGTATTGGATGGCGGGGGTCCAAACTCTTTGATCCCCTCATATGTAAGCTACTATTAATACTTTAACCCGGCTACTTAGGACTGTATCCCTGCTGACTCGGACTACTTAGCTGAGGGTAACGTCACCTTCAAAAGAGGGGCCTACTACAATAACTAAGATAATCTCTTAAAAAGTGCAAAAGTGCGGAAATAATCACAGGTTACACTATACACGAGTCGGATCCAAGTGATTCATCTTGTCTATCTGTTTTTATTTTATTTTATTTTTCAGCATTTTAGTTAGTTTTTATTTTTCTAGTTTAAAACCCTTTTTTCTAAACTTTTTGATTTGATTAGACGTTGAGGATAAACCGGTATTAAAAGCTCTTATGTCCTTGGACGACCTCGGTATCTTACCAACACTATACTACGCTCACGATGGGTGCACTTGCCCATATGTGTATTTGGTGTTAGTATAATATCGTGTTTTATAAATTTAAAACTTGGCTAACGTGTAAAAAGGGCTTAAAATATACTTAAATATATATCACACCACATGCGCATCAAGGTTTTGGCGCTGTTGCCGGGGACACAAGGATTTTAAGAAAGTTAGGAATCAGTGGCCTAATCGTTTTTTCTAAATTTTCTGTTTTTTTTTTTAGGATTTTCTTAATTTTTCTGCTTATGCAGAACTCGGCACGGGCCGTGCTCGCTGAACACGCCTCGTGCCCAATCTTTGGAACTGGCAATCCTGTTTTAAGTCAGACAGTAAGCTGAACACGGGGCTGTGCCCACTCAACACGCTCCGTGCCCAAGTTTCAGTTACTGAAAACAGGATCGTAAGATCCTGACGGTTGGTAATTTCTGACACAAACATGAGTGATACTGATATTTATTACTTTCGGCACTCTTATGGTACGTGGTGTCAAATATCTGGTGGCCCTCATAAAGATTTAGAATGTTACTTTCTAAATTATAAGCCCATTATATAGACCCATTGTTTTCCTGTAGCCTTAAGAGGGGCGAAAGTAATAATAATCCATATCTCTCCCTCGAATGCTCTCAACCAGACCTTCTAGGAGAAATGCTTCTTGATGAACTATTTCAAATGGAAGATCTAATTCTTAATTGGTTAAAAGAACTTAAGATGGATTTCTATAGTTCATCTCAAGACGATAACCAAGAAGAATTATTGGGATCGCATTCAAATAAAAACAACTTCGTTGTTCCCGATATTACCTCTAACTCTAGCGAAGACGTGGGCGATAGTCGTCCATGTGTCGATTGTGCCATGGAGGACTCTCCATCGACTTCGTTCGGTGCATACATAGACCTGAGCGATTCGGCATACACCTTCTTTAACGAGAGCCCGGGAAAGGGTTGGACTTGTCCACCTACATTTAGCATAGGAATCACCCTCACCGACAACCTCTTGCATTCTCGTCTTAATCTAGAGAAATTAAGGTATCTTAGGCACTTTGGGGTTGTTCCATCCAGTAAGGAACCACCCGATCCGGAAAAGTTCCTTAGAAATAGACGAAACTTCATAAACAGCCTCTAGACACGGGGCCATGTCCAGGTCAACACGCCCCCGTGTCCACCAAAATATTCCTTTCTGACTTTTTGTCAGAATGCGGACAAAATGTGTCAGAACCTTGCCTGCACACGGGGCCGTGTCCAGCTAGTACGGGGCCGTGTGCAGCATGCTGTCGTTTTCTATAAATGCAGCCAAGAATCCTGCACATTTGGACCATTCCAGGGACAGAGATTTGAGGGAATCTTCTCACATACCATCCTAGGTATTTTCTAAAAGAAGTTTCTCAACAACCTTCTTGTCCTTTCCTCTTATGACCATTTCCTTCTTCTCCATTTCTTTTGCATCAACACCTCCATTAGAGCTTGAAATCACCATGATTCCAAGCTTTATTGTGATGTTTGTTAGGTTTTTGTTCAAGGAATCTTGTTAAAAATATGTTTTGCAACATTGTTTTAAGTTATTTCTGCTCAGAAATGCTTTAGAAATTGGAAAAATAACTTAAAACCCCGAGATTCCTTGTTCCAAAAATCTGCAGAAATGTGAACACGGGGCCGTGCTCATTGAGCACGGGGCCGTGTTCGAGGTTACTGTTTCATTAAAATGAACTCTTTTTCGTTTATTTTCGTAGAATGTCAAGCCAAAACAGTGGAACCTCTTTTGCGCACTCTAGAAACAGTCGAAGGGAAAGAAGATCTTCAATTGAAGCAGCTCTCGTACGCTACGTAATGGCATTACGTGAGGCTCTTGATGAGATGACATCGGTAGAGGAGGTCCTCATTGACCGTATAAATTATCTTACGGTGGGGTTGGAAAACAGTTTTCAAGAAATCAACCTCTTGCACCAGAGGTTGAACATTCTTGTGACACCTCCCATTGAACCAATCCTCCCTCAAGAGGATTGGAACCTAGAACTTGGAGTCAACAATCCTACCGGATGGGATGACATTCCAGCGGAACCTTCTCTTGAAGATCTACAAGAAGTACCGGTGGAGGTTGCCCCCCCTCAAACCAATGCCAATGAGCCCGCCTTTCTCTTCCCAAGGGAGATAGAGGAGTGGCTCGCCGACGTGTGAGGGACCCAGGACCGGAGGAAGAAGTTCTTCAAGCCACATCCAACCGAGAGAATTATCTTTTCGGAAATTTTGCTAATAGAATAAACTTTAGGCTAGAACTTCTTGGCTTATACTTCTTGTGCTTCTTGACCTATCTATCTAGAATTTTAACTTTGTTAGGAATATTATATAATTTTCTCTATTTGAATGAATGATGGTTTTAGTTAAAATGGTGTTTTGATGATGATTAAAATGGGTAAAACACACTCAGGATGGTGAAGGATACCAAGGAAAACTTGAACCAGCACCCCATGCACAAAAACAGGGCCACCCGATAATTTTTTCTTCATTACAGCAATTTCAGCACGGGGTCGTGCTCGCCCAACACGCCCCGTGCCCAACCATCTGCAGAAAATGCCCAGTTCAGGTAACTGGACACGGGGCATGCTCATTGAACACGCCCCCGTGCCCAGGCTTCTGTTTCTTTTTACTCATTTTGTTACTGGCGATCTGAACACGGGGCCGTGTCCAGACTCCCAGTAACACAAATTTTTGCTTTTTCACACCTTTTTACACATTCAATCAACCTAAAAACTTATTTTTGTGACACATTGAGGACAATGTGTAATTTAAGTGTGGGGGGGGGGATGCTAAAACTTCGAATCTTGCAAGTCCTAATTACAAGCCTTACACAAAACTCTATTGGAACCGCTAATCACCCCAAATTTTTTCAAAAAATTTTCAATTTTTTTACTTGTCTAGGTTTAATTTGGGAATTTCAAGTTCTAAAAAGGTTATATTTTTACAAATTTACAACCGATAGCGTCGTGATAAAAAGAGCCAACATAAGAAAATTATGAAACGGCATGACAAGTTTAGTTAAAATTTGATTATATATACTTGATCACATAAAAACTCATTCCCACAAAAAGTGAATTTTGATCCTTTATTGAGGATACAATACATATCTTTAAACTAAATGCTCATTTTTCGTTTCTTGTGTGAATAGCCGGTTGGTTCTTACGACTTTAGAACTTGCCACGACGATACATTCCCGGTCCTTACAAACTAAAACCCGAGTAAGTAAATGACGGAGACATTAGGACTAACCCTTTTTATTTCTACACCATTATTTTTTTTTACCACCTACCAAAAATCCCCCTAGTTAACCCCTTTGAGCCTAAACCTTTTCATTTCTTAACCCAAAAACAAACACCCTTTTACCCACCAAAACCTTTTTATTTTTAACCCTTTGTTTTAGTAACAAGCTCGGTTTTTCTTATTACTTTCAAAAAAAAATTTATTATGATGATGACGCAAAAAGAAATAAACAAACAAGTTTATCAAAAATAACTTTGTTTGAATAATAGCTTCATCAAAATAAAAAAAAATACAAAAATAAAAAGTGTTACGAAAACAGACGCTTTTTACGCCTTTCGCCCTTTTACTAACCACTAACCCAACCACCTACCTTTAACACAAGCCTAACCCTTCACCCAAAAGTCCTCTTGATATATACAAAGGTGTATAGTTAAAAAGGATGAGGAGTGATTGCTTGGCAAGCCTATGGTAGGAGTAAGTTCCATGCCGCTCTCGAGTGATTCACTAAAATACATATTCGGCCGAATGTTGAGTGATCCCCCGTGAGGTATGTGAACTTGTATATAAATGGAATTTTAAAAAGGCATGTTATGCCCTAATAAGTAATTTATCTTATGTAATGTTTTAAATAAATCATGACGAATAGGATTGTAAATAAATAGAAATAAAACTTAATAAAGAGTCTTGGAAATCCCAACACTCTATGACAAGCCCAAAACCTTCTCTTCTACCTATTCCATTTGAGAGTGTGAGCCACAAAATAAAGAGTTTTGCTTGAGGACAATCAAAGATTCAAGTGTGGGGGTATTTGATGTGTGCAAAATGAAACATATAAATTACATCAAAAGTGGCATAAAACTAACCATTTTTTAGTACTAATGTTGGAAAAAGTATGTTTTTGTCTTCCTTTTGTAATTTCAGGATTAAATGAACTCTGTTGAACAAAAGAAGCAAAAAGGCAGCTAAATCTAACATAAATACAAGAAAAGGAACAAACATGGCATGCCCGACCCCCCGACAGCATCTTCCCAAGCAAAAACAAGAGAACAGAAGGCTGAACACGCCCCGTGCTCAGTGAGCACGGGGGGCGTGCCCAAGTGTCTGCAGAAAAGATAAAGCTGTAGAAGCTTCTATCACCCACCACGGGGGTGTGCCCACCGGACACGTGGCCGTGGTCAACTCTAAGATTCGCAGAATCTGGGGAAATCTTGATAGTACATATACGCTTCTGCACACGGGGACGTGCCCACTGGACACGGGGGCGTGGTCAACTAATGCAGACAAACTGCAATTAATGAAGAAAGAGAATGAGGATGGACACGGGGCCGTGCCCAATGGACACGGGGCAGTGCCCGAGCGTCTGTTCAGGCTATAAATAGGGGTGCTTGGCTCATTTGCAAACCATCCCTTGGCACACCACTTCTCTAACACTTCACCCACACTCCACTACCACCACAACACCATCATCCACCACCATCATCCATCATCCATCATAGAGTGTGTGAGTCGTCTCGGGATCCAAGATTGATCGTAAGAGTTCTTGACAATCAAAGGCCATGTTTGCCTAAGTCTCTTACATCACTTGGTGAAGACAAGTGTCTGGTGTAATACTTTTTATTTTTAATCTTTTCGCACTTTTTATTTGGTTATGTATTTATGACTTTAATAACTAGTTTCTTATGTTGAAGGTGATTCTTCCTTATCGTTTGTCCGTGGTGTCTTGGCATTATTTTACTGTCTATATAAAATAAAAGATTTTCACCATTCATATCTCCACGGTCTATATGGAGATATGTTGGCTACCTGGTCGGGGGTTAAGGGAACGGTTTGGTAAGAGTCTTGCCTTGTTCAGTGTATAGATCCTACAATGACCTGGGTCAAATTTGGTAGGACCTCCTTCAATACCCACCGGTATTGGATGGCGGGGGTCCAAACTCTTTGATCCCCTCATATGTAAGCTACTATTAATACTTTAACCCGGCTACTTAGGACTGTATCCCTGCTGACTCAGACTACTTAGCCGAGGGTAACGTCACCTTCAAAAGAGGGGCCTACTACAATAACTAAGATAATCTCTTAAAAAGTGAAAAAGTGCGGAAATAATCAAAGGTTACACTATACACGAGTCGGATCCAAGTGATTCATCTTGTCTATCTGTTTTTATTTTATTTTATTTTTCAGCATTTTAGTTAGTTTTTATTTTTCTAGTTTAAAACCCTTTTTCTAAACTTTTTGATTTGATTAGACGTTGAGGATAAACCGGTATTAAAAGCTCTTGTTGTAACACCCCGTGTTTTCACAAGTCAAAGTCAAAGTCAAGGTCAAAGTCAACGACCGATTTCGCGCAACTTGACTCGTAGAAACTTCTTGTTTTTATATATATTATGTGGAGTAAGTGTTGTTAATTGCAATAATCGATGTGTGTTAATCGTTATTCAATCGATCTACGACTGTGAACTATAGGAAGTAACAATGCGATAAAGTTAACTAATCAATAGTCAAGCTATGCTAACCGAATCGACATCAAATCGCAACTCGAGCTACGTATTTGTACTTGCTATCATACATGTGTGTGTGCCTTACGTGTTACCTGTGCATGTTTATTTATGTTATGTTGTGTAATCAAGCGAACCCAATCGAAACTCGAATGCTATCGAACTCGAATCACAATCGAACTATGATAGATGGTGGAAAATACATTACGCGAGATACGAAGTAGTTGGGACTGAAAGTAATTTGATTAGGAAACCCTATTGCATCGAACCGCTCGCAATCGAAATCGAAATAATCAGAAATCGTCGCGCAAAACACTCGAAAGTTGCGACCGATCGATCAGGCTTCCCAGCCGATCGAACTGCCAGCCGAACGGACTACTGTCCGATCGGACAGGCTGTCCGATCGGACAGGCTGTCCGATCGAGCTGCCAGCCGATCGGCCAGCTCTTTCCTCTTTTGTCATCCTATAAATACCCCTGTCATTGTCATCCTTTACCACTTTTGGAAACCTCTGTTCGACCAGCATGCTCAACTCACCTTTTCTCAGATTTTAGAATGATGTCATCATAGGTTCTTGAAGAACTTCATGTTTTGGCCTCAATCAACAAAGAATGACTTGGATCTAGCCGATTTCCACAAAAACAGACAAGGATCTTTTATAGATCTAAACATAACCACGGTGAAAAGGATTGGAATATGGATTTTCCAACTTTCTCCCAACTCTTTTTCACTCTATAACTTCAAACCGGTAGAAACGGAACTTGAGCCGGTTTACAAATCACTTCGGTGGTTGTACGGTTCAAGATCTGGATTCTATCCACAAGGTTAACCGACTTCGAGTTAAATGTTAAACTTCGTTCCGAACAGACCACTGACCGGATTTGGGTGATTCCTGTCCGACCCAGGAAACCAAGTAAAGACAAGGCACCTATGGTTTTACTCGCTGTCAAAATACCTCGATAAAACGACAAACGAACAGAACAACCAAGTGCTAGACGAAAGGAACTGATCAGGTCAGGATGCTGACCGATCGGACTGCTGTCCGAACGAACAGCCAGCCGATCGGATAGTCAGCCGATCGACCAGCCAGCCGATCGGCTAGCACTTGGCCCCACTCAACCAATTTATTTTGAAGAATAATATTGAACGAACTGTCGTTAGATCGAACTATTGTCCGATCGGATTACTCTTCGGATCATGAGATGCTATGCTTAAATACTTGATCAATTTTCAACATGTTCAATGCACTAGAAGTGCCACCCGATCGAACAGCCGTCTGATCAGGTGACACCCTGTTGTCCGATCGAACAACAATTGTGCTATTCGATCGACCAACTGTCCGATCCACTGCACCACACTTTACATTTCATTTAAAGTCTTTGACTTGTTGACCAGTTGTCTGATTGAACACCTGTCCGATCGAACACCTGTCCGACCCAAAGACTGAACCTTGAAATTCATTTGAATGCCTAGCCGATCGGGTTGCCGGCCGATCGAACAGTCAACCGATCGACTGACCTGAAAGGCAAAGATACTTCAATGTTTTCAAATGCTACAACGAAATCTTCAAAAGTCAAGCCATCATACACAAACACATCCTTCCCAAAGGAAGGAACAATCCACTCGAACAGCCATCCGATCGGGCTACCAACTGACCGGACAGCCGTCCGAGCAGACTGTCAACCGAACGGTCAGCCGTCCGATTGGACTACCGTCCGATCGACCAGCTGTCCGACTCCCCCAAACTTATTTCCTGTTTTACGTTTCACTTATCGTTATGCTACCGAATCTATTCAGGCTAACCGTACTCGCTAAGCGCTCCCTTCAATACATTAATCGCTGTGAGTATACTCGATCCCTTTTTTCTTTAAGCACATTTGGGTGTTACATACGTTACGAATATTCAAACTACAACTATCACACTACTCAAACTATTTGAACGCTAACCGTTAATGCATGTTATACGTGGCTTATGAATGCTTGTTTGTTATGTTTACACATGGAATGCTGTCTACCTGCCTTAGCAACGATAGTACTATAGTTTGGACTCAGCACCCGTTCACTCGGGGGTTGTTAAGGATCTTTTACTTGCATGGATTACTTTGGTAATCATGTATTGCGAACTGCCTTGGGCAGTCAACCCGCAGTCATTGGTATCGATGGATCTATGTCGATAACTAACGTGCTTCATTTCACTATGTGTACGTGCTGGTTATGCGTAAACGAATTCGAACTCTATATACTATTATCAAACTTGTATGCTCACCTTTACATTTTATGTATTGACTTTATTTTAGCGTATGTGACAGGTGTTTAGGTTGCTTGTATGCCTAGCCCACTGTGAAATCGAGGCTAGGAAAGGTCTAGGATGCTCTCTGTGCTGTGATGAAATTGAAGCTAGGAAAAAGGGGTCCTAGAAACCAACAAATAAATTATCTATGTTTAAATCTGAGTTGTCGGAACAGAATATTTGCCTAGATTTTATCTGTAATAATTTGATTACTGTTTGAGACATGGTATGGGACATGTTAATTTAAATTGAATGGTAATGATAATTGTTATGGAAACTTCTGGACAATCTGTTTCGCTCAGTGCCATGCCCTGATGACTCCGCCATCGGTTGGGGTGTGACAGATTGGTATCAGAGCCATAACTATAGGGAATTAGGCAAGACACGGCCTAGTCCGGGTCGATGTCTTAGAAACCTAGTCTATAGTTAAGAACCAACAGACCGACTTGTGCATATCCGTTAGGGATTTTGTATGAGCCTGCTATTTCTCGCTATTCTCGCTTATACTACACTCACACCACACTCGAATTTTCAACTATGAGTGGGCAATGAGGTCGAGAATAGGTGTTAAAACCGCAAACTCTCGACTGAAGTTGCTTACTGAGCTCGCATTTAATTACAAGCAAGGGGAAATTATACCAAATCAGGAGTGAAATCCATATTTTGATGAATAATTTCCTCTATTTTATCAAAACAGGGACGAAGTTGTTAAGCCAGGGGTGAAACCCTAACCTTGACGACTTGTTCTGCACCTTTTACAAAACTCCCACCAAGGTATCGACGGACTCCAACGACCTGAAGTCGCGACATGACTAACGGAACGTGCGCCAAACGCCCAAGAATCGAGGCAAGGGCATAATTCCGGGGGTCAAACGTGAACAACAAGTCCTTGTGAATAGTTGAACCACCTTGGGTAGTCGAAGTCTACTAGCCGCGGACGATCTACCTCTCGATTTTTATGCATTTCAAAGATAGTTTGCCGATTTTATATGTGCTTTATGTGTCATTACCCGTTTACGTGCTTATTTTGACTCCAAACGATTGCATAACGACACATTCGACGTGCGAAATCCGTGAACGTACGTGACCGAACACACTAGATGTACAATTTACCGTGATTCTTGTTAGGTCCCGGTTTTGACTCCCGAAATGATTGCGTAACCGAACGTGTGACGTGCGGAATCCGTACACGAATGAGACCGAACACACGAGACGTAATTATAACTGTGATTATTTGATAGATCTGAAAACATACAAGAAACGTGAATCACCTTTTGCCTTTCTCTCTCTAGCACCTATCTCCTCAAATGTAGCAAATGGCAAAAGTGTCAAAAGTTGCAAAAATCTTCAACTCTAACCCTAACACATCTATTTATAGGCCAAGTCTTATAAGAGATTTCCTCTTATTTACAATATTGCCACCTTGCCTTTTCTATCTAATTATAACAATATAAGGCCTAGAATTAGAAAGCCTTAATTACGATTTGAGATAACGGAGGCGATAGACAGAAATGCTCCAACAGCTTACAGTACGTCCTTTTCGAACGATCGCAGACCTGGAATGATAGGTTTCTGTTTTCTGATTGCCTCTATTGGTTAAATGCGTATGTGTTTCTTTGCTTCTGTGCTTACGTGCTTAGGTACTAAATGATTTTGTGTTCTACGTGCTATATGATTATGTGATTTCGTGATAAGCACTTACGTAAGTATACGTGTTCCTGAGCTTTAGTAAGTAATAGACGTGCGAGGTGAGATTCGAATACAATGTGATGAGTCCTGTGACGATGTCTCTTGCAGACCATGTCGTCTGGATCCCGTCATGCACTCTCTCGTCAAGAAAAGAGACACAAACGCCTTGCTTCTATCATCGCCAAAAGTGTGGCAAAGGCCGTGAGCGATGTTTAAGAAAATGCCAGCAAGTCATCCGAGGAATCAAGGACCGAAGCTCCTAAGGCTACCGCAAGACCTTTCAGCTTCAAGCAATTCAAGTCGTGTAGGCCAAAAGAATTCACTGGCGAGGGAGGTCCTACTGCACTATTTCGCTGGTTTGATTCCATTGAGGTTACTCTGTGACAGAGTGGTTGCCCTGATGACCTCCAAACTCTAAATGCTACCGGCGTTTCCCAGTCTCGTGCTCTAGACTGGTGGACGGCCGAGAGGAACAAGCGAGGGAACGATGCAGCCTACGGTCTGTCGTGGGATGAGCTCAAGGAAATTATGCTAGAGGAATTCTGCCCTCCTCACGAACGTCAAAAGCTAGAAGATGAATTTTGGCACATACAACAAAAGGATGGTGACAATGCTAGTCTCACTGCTCGTTTCAAACAGCTCAGCATTATCTATCCCGACCAAGTCAAGACCCCAGAGATCACCATCAAGAAGTACATCCGGGCCCTGCCCGACTGCGTTGCTGATTTCGTGCAAGCGGCTAAGACTACGACGATCGAGGAAACTTATCTGCTGGCCGCTGAAATCAACGACAAGCGGGTTAAGGCTGGTGTATGGGATAAGACTTCGAAGCATCTGCATCAAGCTACCGCTACCGCACCCATTGCTGAACCCACCTCAACAAGCAACAAGAGAAAGAACAAGAGAAAGAACAGCTCCACCAACAAGAACTGTGTGATTGCTGCTGCACCGATTCAAGTTGTACCTGCCCAACACCGTCAAGTAGCGGCGCATGTGGCCAATGCACCGCCTGCAAAGCGTGCATACACTGGACCACACCCGCTCTGCCCTACTTGCACCTACCATCACCCAACTACCATTCCTTGCCGTTTTTGTGCCCATTGCAACGTATACGGCCACTTTACTGCCAACTGCCGTATTCGTCAAGCTCCTTCCAATCAAGCTCTACTCACTGCCCCACAGGGTCAACAAGCTCCTCCGGCACCCGCAGTCAAAGCCAGAGCCTGCTTCGCATGTGGCGACCCGAACCATTTCGCCAACATGTGCCCGAACAGGGCTGTGAAACAAGAGCCTCAGCAACAGCAGCCACAGCAGCAACAACAACAGTAGCAACAACAACAGGCCGAGGGTAACGTCACCTTAGCCGAGGGTAACGTCACCTTCAAAAGAGGGGCCTACTACAATAACTAAGATAATCTCTTAAAAAGTGCAAAAGTGCGGAAATAATCAAAGGTTACACTATACACGAGTCGGATCCAAGTGATTCATCTTGTCTATCTCTTTTTATTTTATTTTATTTTTCAGCATTTTAGTTAGTTTTTATTTTTCTAGTTTAAAACCCTTTTTCTAAACTTTTTGATTAGATTAGACGTTGAGGATAAACCGGTATTAAAAGCTCTTGTTGTAACACCCCGTGTTTTCACAAGTCAAAGTCAAAGTCAAGGTCAAAGTCAACGACCGATTTCGCGCAACTTGACTCGTAGAAACTTCTTGTTTTTATATATATTATGTGGAGTAAGTGTTGTTAATTGCAATAATCGATGTGTGTTAATCGTTATTCAATCGATCTACGACTGTGAACTATAGGAAGTAACAATGCGATAAAGTTAACTAATCAATAGTCAAGCTATGCTAACCGAATCGACATCAAATCGCAACTCGAGCTACGTATTTGTACTTGCTATCATACGTGTGTGTGCCTTACGTGTTACCTGTGCATGTTTATTTATGTTGTGTTGTGTAATCAAGCGAACCCAATCGAAACTCGAATGCTATCGAACTCGAACTCGAATCACAATCGAACTATGATAGATGGTGGAAAATAGATTACGCGAGATACGAAGTAGTTGGGACTGAAAGTAATTTGATTAGGAAACCCTATCGCATCGAACCGCTCGAAATCGAAATCGAAATAATCAGAAATCGTCGCGCAAAACACTCGAAAGTTGCGACAGATCGATCAGGCTTCCCAGCCGATCGAACAGCCAGCCGAACGGACTACTGTCCAATCGGACAGGCTGTCCGATCGAGCTGCCAGCCGATCGGCCAGCTCTTTCCTCTTTTGTCATCCTATAAATACCCCTATCATTGTCATCCTTTACCACTTTTGGAAACCTCTGTTCTACCAGCACGCTCAACTCACCAGGAGTGATTGCTTGGCAAGCCTATGGTAGGAGTAAGTTCCATGCCGCTCTCGAGTGATTCACTAAAATACATATTCGGCCGAATGTTGAGTGATCCCCCGTGAGGTATGTGAACTTGTATATAAATGGAATTTTAAAAAGGCATGTTATGCCCTAATAAGTAATTTATCTTATGTAATGTTTTAAATAAATCATGACGAATAGGATTGTAAATAAATAGAAATAAAACTTAATAAAGAGTCTTGGAAATCCCGACACTCTATGACAAACCCAAAACCTTCTCTTCTACCCATTCCATTTGAGAGTGTGAGCCACAAAATAAAGAGTTTTGCTTGAGGACAAGCAAAGATTCAAGTGTGGGGGTATTTGATGTGTGCAAAATGCAACATATAAATTACATCAAAAGTGGCATAAAACTAACCATTTTTTAGTACTAATGTTGGAAAAAGTATGTTTTTGTCTTCCTTTTGTAATTTCAGGATTAAATGAACTCTGTTGAACAAAAGAAGCAAAAAGGCAGCTAAATCTAACATAAATACAAGAAAAGGAACAAACATGGCATGCCCGACCCCCTGACAGCATCTTCCCAAGCAAAAACAAGAGAACAGAAGGCTGAACACGCCACGTGCTCAGTGAGCACGGGGGCGTGCCCAAGTGTCTGCAGAAAAGATAAAGCTGTAGAAGCTTCTATCACCCACCACGGGGGCGTGCCCACCGGACACGGGCCGTGGTCAACTCTAAGATTCGCAGAATCTGGGGAAATCTTGATAGTACAGATACGCTTCTGCACACGGGGACGTGCCCACTGGACACGGGGGCGTGGTCAACTAATGCAGACAAACTGCAATTAATGAAGAAAGAGAAATAGGATGGACACGGGGCCGTGCCCAATGGACACGGGGCAGTGCCCGAGCGTCTGTTCAGGCTATAAATAGGTGTGCTTGGCTCATTTGCAAACCATCCCTTGGCACACCACCTCTCTCACACTTCACCCACACTCCATTACCACCACAACACCATCATCCACCACCATCATCCATCATCCATCATAGAGTGTGTGAGTCGTCTCGGGATCCAAGATTGATCGTAAGAGTTCTTGACAATCAAAGGCCATGTTTGCCTAAGTCTCTTACATCACTTGGTGAAGACAAGTGTCTGGTGTAATACTTTTTATTTTTAATCTTTTCGCACTTTTTATTTGGTTATGTATTTATGACTTTAATAACTAGTTTCTTATGTTGAAGGTGATTCTTCCTTATCGTTTGTCCGTGGTGTCTTGGCATTATTTTACTGTCTATATAAAATAAAAGATTTTCACCATTCATATCTCCACGGTCTATATGGAGATATGTTGGCTACCTGGTCGGGGGTTAAGGGAACGGTTTGGTAAGAGTCTTGCCTTGTTCAGTGTATAGATCCTACAATGACCTGGGTCAAATTTGGTAGGACCTCCTTCAATACCCACCGGTATTGGATGGCGGGGGTCCAAACTCTTTGATCCCCTCATATGTAAGCTACTATTAATACTTTAACCCGGCTACTTAGGACTGTATCCCTGCTGACTCAGACTACTTAGCCGAGGGTAACGTCACCTTCAAAAGAGGGGCCTACTACAATAACTAAGATAATCTCTTAAAAAGTGCAAAAGTGCGGAAATAATCAAAGGTTACACTATACACGAGTCGGATCCAAGTGATTCATCTTGTCTATCTCTTTTTATTTTATTTTATTTTTCAGCATTTTAGTTAGTTTTTATTTTTCTAGTTTAAAACCCTTTTTCTAAACTTTTTGATTTGATTAGACGTTGAGGATAAACCGGTATTAAAAGCTCTTGTTGTAACACCCCGTGTTTTCACAAGTCAAAGTCAAAGTCAAGGTCAAAGTCAACGACCGATTTCGCGCAACTTGACTCGTAGAAACTTCTTGTTTTTATATATATTATGTGGAGTAAGTGTTGTTAATTGCAATAATCGATGTGTGTTAATCGTTATTCAATCGATCTACGACTGTGAACTATAGGAAGTAACAATGCGATAAAGTTAACTAATCAATAGTCAAGCTATGCTAACCGAATCGACATCAAATCGCAACTCGAGCTACGTATTTGTACTTGCTATCATACGTGTGTGTGCCTTATGTGTTACCTGTGCATGTTTATTTATGTTGTGTTGTGTTGTGTAATCAAGCGAACCCAATCGAAACTCGAATGCTATCGAACTCGAACTCGAATCATAATCGAACTATGATAGATGGTGGAAAATAGATTACGCGAGATACGAAGTAGTTGGGACTGAAAGTAATTTGATTAGGAAACCCTATCGCATCGAACCGCTCGCAATCGAAATCGAAATAATCAGAAATCGTCGCGCAAAACACTCGAAAGTTGCGATCGATCAGGCTTCCCAGCCGATCGAACAGCCAGCCGAACGGACTACTGTCCGATCGGACAGGCTGTCCGATCGAGCTGCCAGCCGATCGGCCAGCTCTTTCCTCTTTTGTCATCCTATAAATACCCCTGTCATTGTCATCCTTTACCACTTTTGGAAACCTCTGTTCGACTAGCACGCCCAACTCACCTTTTCTCAGATTTCTCTCGATTCCGGTAAGTTTTCGTCCTAAATCTTGTACTTTCTTGATCTATACACACTCCTACACCTTTCTATCTTTTAAATCTTAACTTTTAACCGTGAAATCACCAAGAATCAATTGTTCTAGGATGATGTCATCATGGGCTCTTGAAGAACTTCATGTTTTGGCCTCAATCCACCAAGAATGACTTGGATCTAGCCGATTTCCACATAAACAGACAAGGATCTTTTATAGATCTAAACATAACCACGGTGAAAAGGATTGGAATATGGATTTTCCAACTTTCTCCCAACTCTTTTTCACTCTATAACTTCAAACCGGTAGAAACGGAACCTGAGCCGGTTTACAAATCACTTCGGTGGTTGTACGGTTCAAGATCTGGATTCTATCCACAAGGTTAACCGACTTCGGGTTAAATGTTAAACTTCGTTCCGAACAGACGACCGACCGGATTTGGGTGATTCCTGTCTGACCCGGGAAACCAAGTAAGGACGAGGCACCTATGGTTTTACTCGCTGTCAAAATACCTCGATAAAACGACAAACGAACAGAACAACCAAGTGCTAGACAAAAGGAACTGATCAGGTCAGGATGCTGACCGATCGGACTGTTTTCCGAACGAACAGCCAGCCGATCGGATAGTCAGCCGATCTACCAGCCAGCCGATCGGCTAGCACTTGGCCCCACTCAACCAATTTGTTTTGAAGAATAGTATTGAACGAACTATCCTTCGATCGAACTATTGTCCGATCGGATTACTCTTCGGATCATGAGATGCGATGCTTCAATACTTGATCAATTTTCAACATGTTCAATGCACTAGAAGTGCCACCCGATAGAACATCCGTCCGATCAGGTGACACCCTGTTGTCCGATCGAACAGCAATTGTGCTATTCGATCGACCGACCTGAAAGGCAAAGATACTTCAATGTTTTCAAATGCTACAACGAAAACTTCAAAAGTCAAGCCATCATACACAAACACATCCTTCCCAAAGGAAGGAACAATCCACTCGAACAGCCATCCGATCGGGCTACCAACCGACCGGACAGCCGTCCGAACAGACTGTCAACCGAACGGTCAGCCATCCGATCGGACTACCGTCCGATCGACCAGCTGTCAGACTCCCCCAAACTTGTTTCCTGTTTTACGTTTCACTTATCGTTATGCTACCGAATCTATTCAGGCTAACCGTACTCGCTAAGCGCTCCCTTCAATCCATTAATCGCTGTGAGTATACTCGATCCCTTTTTGCTTTAAGCACATTTGGGTGTTACATACGTTACGAATATTCAAACTACAACTATCACACTACTCAAACTATTTGAACGCTAACCGTTAATGCATGTTATACGTGACTTATGAATGCTTGTTTGTTATGTTTACACATGGAATATTGTCTACCTGCCTTAGCAACGATAGTACTATAGTTTGGACTCAGCACCCGTTCACTCGGGGGTTGTTAAGGATCTTTTACTTGCATGGATTACGGTGGTAATCATGTATTGCGAACTGCCTTGGGCAGTCAACCCGCAGTCATTGGTATCGATGGATCTATGTCGATAACTAACGTGCTTCATTTCACTATGTGTACGTGCTGGTTATGCGTAAACGAATTCGAACTCTATATACTATTATCAAACTTGTATGCTCACCTTTACATTTTATGTATTGACTTTATTTTAACGTATGTGACATGTGTTTAGGTTGCTTGTATGCCTAGCCCACTGTGAAATCGAGGCTAGGAAAGGTCTAGGATGCTCTCTGTGCTGTGATGAAATTGAAGCTAGGAAAAAGGGGTCCTAGAAACCAACAAATAAATTATCTATGTTTAAATCTGAGTTGTCGGAACAGAATATTTGCCTAGATTTTATCTGTAATAATTTGATTACTGTTTGAGACATGGTATGGGACATGTTAATTTAAATTGAATGGTAATGATAATTGTTATGGAAACTTCTGGACAATCTGTTTCGCTCGGTGTCATGCCCTGATGACTCCGCCATCGGTTGGGGTGTGACACTTGTGTCCTTGGACGACCTCGGTATATTACCAACACTATACTACGCTCACGATGGGTGCACTTGCCCATATGTGTGTTTGGTGTTAGTATAATATCGTGTTTTATAAATTTAAAACTTGGCTAACGTGTAAAAAGGGCTTAAAATATACTTAAATATATATCACACCACACGTGCATCAACTACATGTGATCTGCACAAATAACACAACCACGAAACAAGAAAAAGAGAATAGAGCAAAAATAGACCAAACACTTTAAACAGTTAATCATTAAATAATCAAGCAAATCTTGACATGATGCGCATGAACTCGCCGAAAACGGCGCCAAAATTTGATTGGAATGTCGCGATCCGATCAAAGATAAATTTATAAGTCCTAAATACCTCAAACAAATAGTAAAGTAGCTGGCAGGGTGTCGAACCACAGAGAGTTTATGGTCCGTGTCACAATTCAATCGATTATTGGTTATGAAATATTTATTAAGCTTGCTATTTAATTATTTTTGGTTTGTTTGTTTGGTTTGAAAAGAGATCATATTGAACCGACAATTTAATATTAACTACAAGAATGGTTCATTAATTAATGTTAGGATCTGAATTTGATACTTGTAAATTAGTTCAGATAAAACAAGCAAAATTGATTGCAATAAATAATAAAATTTACAAATAGGAATATATTATCTACAACTATTTTTTCATATCTAGTCAAATGATTACAAAAGTTTTACAGAATGATTCTACAATCTCCCCCTCTGCCTGATCAATCACAAAACTATTTGTACAAAAGAGAATGTGTGAAGTGATAAAATAGATCTCTAACGGGTGAGATCTATGTGAGATCTATTTATACTAATTTAGTAAGTACAAAAGCTCTGTTTGTGATTGGCTGACATCACTCTGATATAATCAATTAGTATAAACTTCAAGCGTTAAATGCAATTAGTCACAAATCGAAACTAAAACAAATGTTCAAACCCTAGAAATCTTACAAAATCTACACCGGGGTGAAATCCAAGGAGATTAGTCACTCATGGTACGCGAGACTTGAACGCCGGATGTTGAAAGCTAAGAATGAGACATTGGACTTGAATCTGGTGACTTAATGATTAGGTTAAGATGTGGACAATGATTGGGTGATATGTGAATAATGGGAACCAAGAAAAATATGAAAATAATAATGGTCTCCAATAATCTTAGGACAAAAATAAAAATGATAATGTTAGATGATGATTGTTGATGAGTTCAATAGTGATGCGATGATGACTTTTTTTTTTGAAATTGTGTAACCCCCTCTTTCCAGCCATCCAAAACAATAATAGCCTCCAAGAAGATTTGGTCAATAGGTCAACATATTGACCGGTATGCACTGATTAGCATCGGGATGTTGGGGACTGGACTTCTCGGCGTCGCCGACACATCATTAAGGGTTGACGGTCTAACTTTCTGTCTACGGACTCTGCCCTTGATGCAATGGCGTCGGCAATGGCCAAAGGCCAATTCACCGATGCGGATAACAAGTTTTGTTTCCTTTTTCATGTCCGGTTGGTCCTAGCCTCATCCCGATCTCACGTAAAGCTCCCGAAATGCTCATTTAACTCCGTTAGACCTGCAAAACGCAACCATATCAAAATAGATCATTCGCAACTCAAATTTGCACAAAACACAAACTTAAATACGTATAACACCGGACGTTCAACCACATATAAATTAATTAATTAATTTTCCACATTAAATTTAATCAAATGTCATAAATTGATGTCCGTTTAACAAGTTCGTCGTGTCTAACTAGTTGTTTTTGGATATAAATGTTTATAATTTTAAATAATAATTAATCTAATGTTTTAAATAAATAATCGGTGATGTTTAATTTCGATAACTACTTTAACCTTCTAAATTAAAACCTTTAACACAACACCCTACTGTTCCCAAATAAGACATAGAAATCCCTAACACCTTAAACTCTAGTTTTAGTCATTTAAATTTTAAACCTTATTATATACTTGAAGAAGCATGTCCGATTATTGATGATCCGGTTATAGCAATTATCATTACAGTCGGAAAGAATGATATACAATGCACCCCTGCAGAAGTGATTGCTATGCTCAGTGACCTCGGAAGGGTGCTTAGAGCGTTATTTATGTTCCCCGCAATGTCTTTATAATTGTGGGACAAGTACTTGGTTTTTCATCAGTGGTTGTGTGCATCTATTACCAAGATACCCACTGGAGTAGTAGTGGATGAATACATCTATTACCAAGATGCCCACTCTTAGCGCTGTATAATTTGATCATCTGACTTTGTTATTATGAAAAATATTTCGTGTCAGAGTTGTTTTTTACCGTGATATGCAGTTCAAATGCGGTGGTAATATTTTGTACCGTAATATGCAGTTTAAATGCGGTGGTATGCTATGTTTACAAATGTTTATATGAACACTTGTAGATATCAGAAAGTGCTTTATAACCCGCGCGGCGTTAATGAACACTTGAAAAACAAAGTGCTTTCTACGCGCTTGGCGTGAGTGAACACTCATTGAGATAATAAAATGCTTTATACGCGTTAGGCATGAATGAGCACTTTATGTAAGCTACTACGTGCTTTTCTGGACGCACACTAGCATGTGGAATGCTTATAGTAGGTGGCATGTCTGTTTACCTCGCCGACTGTGGCGTGAGGGTTTTCTTTTATCCATGTCGCAGACTGGCGTGGAGAATACATATCCGAATAAGTATTTTTCCTGTCGCATAGCGTGTGAAATACCTATTCGAATGATCAAGTATATTGGTTTCGTCGTGCGTTTGTCTTGACTACCAAATTGAATATGTTGTGTCGAGTGGTATAGTTGTAGGCCAAATGATGTGAGAATTATAGATATCGTCTGGCGTATTGAAACACCCACATTATATAAGAACCGATGCGGGATAATGTGTCGTGGATATCACCTTAATGGGCAGCCTAAGAGAAGATTATCACTTTTAAGGCGTAATGGCGCTATACCCTGCTAGTCCCCCAGTTCAATGCTGCTAAAGTATGTTAGTAGGTTTGAACTTGATAGGTACTAAAAAGAAATCGACAAGTAAACATGTAGTATATACGGACCATCATATAGAGATATATGTATATAGTCAAGTGAACCAAGGGCATGCAATGAGATACGAGGCGCATTTGAACAAATGAAGGTGCGTTGCGCCACTAAATAAACAATAAAAAAGAATTGTACCTGGAATTGCGTTCCTAAATATGTAGCTCAACATAATGAACTCCAGCTTAGGTATATCCTTACCAAAGTATAGCTTGGTGAGGGCGTAAATGGCGACAAGGACCAACCTACAAGTAAGAAGACTTGACAAGAAGTTGTCCAACCGATATCGCGTTGTTGGAGAAGGGTTTTCAGGTGTGTAAATCGAATGCTCGAACCAAGGTCTTTGGTCTTGGTGACTACGTTCCGTAGTGCTTGTAGCGTTACACGGTCTCCTTCCCTTGTTTCAATGTTGCTTAGATAATGTTAGCAGGAGCGTTATGTGCTCGAAGTGTCATGTTGGAGACAGCGAGAACATTATCAGGAAGACTGTCTAGCTTGAGGATGTCTATTCCTACCGACGTGCCTCTCGGTTTTACTAAGTGCCTCTCGGTCTCCCAGTTTATTGCTGCTTAAATAAACATTGGTAGCATTGAAATAACAAAGTAGAAAATTGCATTATTTGTACGTATACAGAAAGTTTTCCAAAACACGTCCTACTTAGACAAGGACTATTTTATGTACAAGTCGAAATAATCGAGCTTGGTTGTTTTTTAACACATCTTGCCCATGGCGGTATTATACTGCGAAGATAATAGTCATGTAGTTTCGATCATTTTGAGGAAAATGATTTACGTATGCTCTTTTTAATGGTAGAGGTTATCTATGCCACCAAATTTCAAGTACCGGATCATGTTAGTTAACGTAAATGCATGTCCATGATGTGGGAGATGATGTGGATGTTGGGGAGGTTACCTGACACCCCATGAATATATGCTCATATATGTTTAAAAGTAGTGCAACAACGGTTGTACGGTCTCGTGCTATAAAGCATCGGTACGTGTAAAATGTGGTGTAGTATAAAGAGGAGAGAATTGAACCATTATAAGTGATCTGGTTCCGTCAAAGGCTCTAGTAACGCCGGTGTATACACGGGTGGATGAGTGGCGACGTAGGCGCTATGGCGGTGGCGTGACTAAATGCGGCACAACCCCATTTATAATAATAGGCCAGAAGGTTGGAAAGTATATCTTTCTGCATGACAGCTGAGAATTTCCAATAGGTACTCTCGCGTTTTGTTGTATGGTAAAATAAATTTACAAGCGTGACCAAAGTCGTGACTTAGGATGGTGCTCACCGGAGATGGCGCGAGCAAGTAAGGTATCCACCGGAGATGGTGGGAGTGAACGAAAAAGTCCGCCTGAGTGGCGGGTAGAATGAAAGCTCCAGCCATAGGCGTGGGTCGGTAAAAAAGCGGCCGCCTGAGTTGAGGGTGTACAAAAACATTCGCTAAGGTGGCACGGGTGGACCGGGAGTATCCACCGGAGGTGGCGGAGTGGATAAAAATGTTCGCCAGGGGTAATGTGGTGAACCGAAGCCTCCGCCATAGGCGGAGTGGATAAGTAATCGTTCGGAAACGACGCATGTGGATAAAAACGACCGTTGGAAACGTTCCGCGGTGAATAAAAGCTTCCGCCGGTGACGGCGGGTTGAATAAAATCTTTCGTCGATAGTGGCGGGTTGGGACGACCTCGTAACCCAATCGGTAAGGCGTCTAAGAGTGTGCTGATTAAACAGCAAACCTCGCTTGAGAGTGCCATATGATAAGGCTTTTCGAGTTTCAACCAATGCTTGAGAGGGGATTATCAGGCCAAAAATGGCAAAAGAAGTGTGTGCTAAGAATGGTGCAGCAAAGGGAGTCATTGCCGGAGTTGGCGCGACCAAGAGAGGTGTCTGCCGGGGGTGGCGAGATGAATAAAGTTGAATAACGACCGCCATGTTCTGGCCTGGCACCTGATAAGATAGACCAGCAATAAGCGATTTGAAAAACAAAAGCTCGGCTAGCCGTTATCTCGATATTTTCTTGTCTTTAACTAAGGATCATTTAACATGCATCATCCTTAGATAAGCGTAGTTTGGTGTATAATTAAGCGGCGCCCAATCTTATGAACGTTTTTAATGTGGTCCAATAAAAGTGATATTATGTCACCATAGTCCCTCATTTCAATGCATTGCCCATACGGGTACTGCGCCTACTTGGGTGCAGCGTCGTACGTTTCGGTGCATTACGGTGTCTACCATGTATGGTGTGTAAACCTGAATGTCTGGTTCGAATGCATAGTAATGCTATCGTTTCACACCATGCAAGTCCACTTAATTCATGGGTTTCAATTATATATTTCTGATTGTAGGTAAATTTGCTTTAGCCATGCCTATGGCTAAAAGTTGTGGTGTCATGGAATACATGCATGTTAGTAAGAGGGATGAAATAGTCATAAGTTGAATATAGAAAAGATACATGTACCTTGAACTTTGAATTTAGGATATGTTGGTATGGTGGTGAAAATTTTTCGTCCTATCAGTCTGGGCCCAGAGGCGAGCCCAGGAGTTGTTCTTCAAAAACATTTTTGTTTCGCGGGTTCGTTTTGTTGTAAACTTGTAGTCCGCCTATTTGAGAAAGGAATAGTCTGACAAAGATGCTTTTGCCATCGTACATGAGTTTCGCATAGCTTTACGCCTTTTTTTTAGAGAATATAAGTGGCAAGATTGGTCACTTTGCGCTGGAGGTTTCGGAATACTTGCGATGTGGTATGTATCTCCGGAAAGGTCATAAGTTGTTTTCACGCTTCATCGCCATCCTCATTTTTAAGTGATCAGAATGTGATTCATAGGAACACAATTATATGACATTTTGTTAATGTGAACAATCGCTAACACATGTGTATGCATATACGCAAACGCGCATGCAAATATACTCTGTGTTAGAGTAAGGTGGTAACGGAACCGTCTAAATTGTGTTAATGAGGACACACGTGTGTAGAGAGACCTTCAAGCATAGTTTGCTTTTTTATAATAACTCGAAAAGGATGAGTATATTTTAGCATTAAACTTGCGTTATGCCTTGAAGTCAACATTATATATGTGCGTATGTTTTTCCAACATTCAACACTTAGATTGAGAAAGCATTTGATTACATCTGATATCGTGTATGCATAGATGCATCATAAATTGCACAATCTATGTTAATATTTCACTTCTAGTTACAAGGTTAATCTTAGATATATGATCAAACGTGTGAGTATTGTGAAGAAAATAGCATACCCAGTTCTTGATTGGTTTATTTTTAGAGAGGGCGGTGCGTCTAGCTCGAACCTGCAAGTTTGATTATTCTATGGGGGTTTTTTGCTTCGCTACGACGTCGTACAACACGTGGAGTAGTCCGCCATGTTGAAAGATTTCCGCTCTGGGAAGTTTGCAAATGGCATAGGGCGCGACTTTTGGTTAGACGATTTTGTATCCAATTAACCTTACGCTAGACGTAGCGTGAACTGTTGGGTCATATACGAATGTGGCATGACCCAGAACATCGTATGGCGGTCCCCGGGGGTGGTGTGACTAAGAACATCATACGCCGGAAACAGCGTGACCGTTCCACTCGTGCGTTATATAACAAGCAACAATCGAGATAAGACCACAAGGTTGTCAATGCGTAACCTCCCATGTGCTCAAAAGCCAAGAGTTCTTAATGAAAAGGTTCTCAATGACGACGCAAATTACACGCGACGACTGGCGGCGCGAAGGCCGGTGTCGAGGTAAAGAAATCGAGCGTCCGAGGCGGCGTGTACAAGAGAATTTTTCGTTGGAGGCTGTGTGGTAAAGAAATTGAACGCCAGGAGTGCCACGACTTAGGATGTCCTCCGCCGGAGACGGCGTGAACAAGAAAGTCTTCCGCCTAAGGCGGCGTGGTAAAGAAACTAATCGCCGTAAGTGGCGCAAACAAGGATGTCTTCTGCCGGAGGTGGCGTGCCCACTGGAAGTGGAGTAGTTTATAATGCGTGCACTGGAGTGAAACTTTAAGGAAATTTATTGATGATGCACAAGGTATAGAATATTAAGAACTTCAAGAATATAGAAGAAGACTGGTCCTTCCATAAAGTCTGTATAGTTCCATATGTCATACTTACAATACCAAGATATGACAAAACTAATAAGATGAAAAATTTTAGCATCTCTATGTTATTTTCCATGCTTTAGTATGTGTACATTAGCATCTCGTATATCTTATCTATGCTTTATTTTATTCTTAACTTTTGCTAAAAAAGTCAGATACATGTGCATAGATACAAAATTTTTCAAATCGATGGTTTCTCATACCAGAAACCGTAGGGTTTAAATCGAAAATACAGATGGTTAGGATAGACCTAACAAAATCATCATAACAACACGTGTTACTTCGAAGTTTTAGCATGAGAAATTGCGTACCCGATTTGAAGGGGGTTTGGATGCAGTAATCGTCTTGGTTAACCTCGAGATTCCAAACCGGCAAAGAATAAAAAGACAAATCTAGAGATTACCTTGAGAAAAACGAGGCGTGGTCCGTTGACGGTCCCACGGATGGCGCCAATGAAGAAGCATGTCCCGAGCAGGTCGGTACTTCTTCGGTGATGGATACGAACCTGGCCACACCTCGTCTTCTCCGTCTCATTCTAGACCTGCAAATAAGAAGAAGAGAGAAAAACGGGGATGTAGAGACGACCGGTAGGGGAAGAATCCCCTGTTTCCAGCTACAAAAGTATTTGCCCCATATTTGATGCCCTAATAAGGAGGTAGAGACCTCCTTATATAGGAGATATGGGAAACCCTAACCTCAATGGGCCAGGCCCAGTTAGGGGTTGTCTCTACAAGCCCACAACCTAGTGTAGTATATAAACTACAACGCGCTGGGCTTCGCGGGTTAGTATGCAATAATAATAATATTAATATGCAAGGCGATAAATAACGTGTAGCCATTTTGGCCGGGTCAAGTACCTTACCTCGTCAATACTTATTATAATAGGGTAGCATTTGGGATTTTCTCCCAAAATCTTATGTACTTATAGTTTGTTTGATTTGCTTGCACCCTAATTAAGGTGAGTACGTAGCCCCTTTTCAATTTTTTTTTTTTTTTTACTTTTGGGGAAAACATATGCTTATTACTTTACATTTCAACTACTTTATGGCTACATGTGTTTCTAAATGCTTTTGTGTGTAACTTGTTTGGATAACTCCACGTGTGCATTCATTAACTGTGGCCTAACCAAACAGTGGTATATTATAGCGCTATAAGTTTGACAACCCATTCATGCTTCAGGTGTGTGTTTTAAACTTTTTGTGTAATCTGGATGACCATTGTGGAATGATAGAATCTACCAAGTACTTTAACATAAGGTTTGAATGTGCCCATCTATGTTAGTGAAAAAACAAAATTGTTTTAGTTATCATATATTGCCATGCCTCAACTTTTACCACGTGCAATAACTATAAAACCTATGTTTCTTATCAACGTCTTTGAAGTTGACCTTTGCATATGTTTTCACGTGGTAACCATTGATGAATTCAAGATATCTATCACATAGGACTCATGTTGTCTTGCCTTAGTTTAAACTATAATTGAAACATTTGTTATGTTAGTTTTGGAACAAGTTTGTTTGTTTGTTTGGTGTTTGTTATTAGGGTTGTTTGTTTACGTTGGACAATGAAATTTTACATTTAATAATATATCGCAACTTTGTTTAATACCATGTTTTTTGAGCAATCTACTACGCTCCAACGTTTTCGCCATCGATTGGGGTGTTACAACAAGTACCCCAGACCTTCCCTAAGCGTCCATACAAGCAAATCCTAAAAAAGCGCACATAGAGAATAAGCATGTCTTATCTATTTTTTAATAAGCTTAGATTTAATCACCCAAGTTTAGCTGTTAGGTAGCGTTTGGTATTCAGGAATGAGAGGCGGAATGGAATGTACTATCGAGAGAGAATGAAAAAATGTTTTTGGTTGATCAAGGTAATGGAAGTACCCATTACATAAGGCATTCCATTCCCTCAAAAAACTCAAATTAATTTCATCCACCCCCTTTTTTTTCATTCTATTCCCTCTCTCACCCTTCATTGCCACCACCCGCAATACATCTCTACTACCCATCGTTGCCACCCCTAGTCGTTGCCGCCGCCACCCACCACCACTGACCATCGCCGCTGTCTCCGCCACCCGCCGCTGCCACCAACTCCAACATCCACTACCACCACCCATTGGCGATTTTATTCCCTCGTATTTTCCTTTCCAGCCTACCAAAAAACACAAAGTAATGATTTATTCCGTTCACATATGGTAACCAAACAAGACAATGGAATGGTAATGATCCATTTCATTCCATTGGTTCCATTACCTCGGTCATTTAATTCCCTTATCCATTGCATTACCCTAAACAAACCCTTAGTCGCTTTGTTTGACCTAATCATCCACCCTAATTAGCCAATTTAGCAATCACCAAAATGTGTGTGTTTGTGAGAGAGAGAGTATATAAATCGTTGTTAACACATGAAGTGTATAAAATCATCAAAATGTGACACGGGTTTTGAGGCGAGGGATATACGCGTCAATATAGTTTAACAACATAATTATGCACAATATAGTCTTTATTATGCAGAAGTTATTGCCATAGTTTCAACTTTGGATGGATCTACCAAAATGTTGTTAGAATTTATTATGTGGCCCAAAATCGAACTTCATGAAACTAGAAGGCACGTTTAGAAAACTTAACATACAATTTTCCACATAGGTGACCTGTGCAATTATATTCCACTGTAGTTATCAATCAAAAAATGTGTGAACGTCTTCGAGTACCGGAAAAAAAATCCTTTATTTTGAATTGAGTTAATTACTGTTTTCATCCCTGTGGTTTGTTAAAAACCATTATTTCAGTCCATTAGTTTAAAAAATGTGATTTCAGTCCATGTGGTTTCACTTTCGTAACCATTTCAGTCCACCTCGTAACCATTTCAGTCCTTGTACTAACAGAATAAATGGATTGAAATGGTTACGAAAGTGAAACCACAGGGACTAAAATGGTTACGAAAATGAAACCACAGGGACTGAAATTGCAATTTTTAAACTAATTGACTGAAATAGTGATTTTTGACAAACCACAGGGATGAAAACAGTAATTAACTCTTTTGAATTTAACTTTGTTTTCGGTTAAAAATGTTGACAGAAGATAACACAAATCAAAAATAAATTAATATTCAGTCTTCAACAAACAACAATATTAGAGAGAAATAAAACAAAATATATATGATGAAAGAAACTTATTGAAAAATTAAAAAATAAGTGAAGCGGCACTTGATGGATGGTTGAGTAATATTCATCATAGTTTTTTATACGAAGAGAAATTTTAAAATTTTCAACATACACATTTAGAAGTGGATGAGGTTAGCGGGGAATAGTTTTGATAAGTGGTTGGCCACTTTTGGCGGCCACTTTGACTTTTGAGTTTTTTTTTTCTTTTTTCATACAATAGTTATTTATAGGTGATGCCAAATTACTATTTTAACCCAGGTGTAAAATTACGATTTCGCCCTCGATTCAAAATAAAATTTTGCTTTTGTCCCCTGCTTAAATTTACGATTTTGCCCTCAGTTAAAAAATACAATTTTGCCCCCAGTTCAAAATAAAATTATGGTTTTGCCCTCAGCTCTCATGCCAAATTACGATTTGGTTCCGAGTTTAAAATTACGAATTTGCCCCCAGCTAAAAATTACGATTTTGCCCGCAGCTAAAATATTACGATTTTGCCACCATTTCAAAATAAAAAAAATGGTTTTGCCCTCAGTTCAAAATATTATTTTACCTCCATTTTAAAATTACGATTTTACCTCCGCTAAAAATTGCAATCTTGCAATCATTTTTTTTTCTTTAGCAAAACCATGGTAGTGTTTTATTTTATTTTGTTGACTTAATTTTGTTTTTATTCATGTCAAACAGCTGCCTAGCACTCACTAATTGATCCTGACAAATTATTGTTTTGCCCCAACTCTAAATTACATGCTTGTCATCGTTTTAGTTAAATTTTTTTTATCATAACTATGGTACTGTTTTTCTTTAATTGGTTAACATGATGTATCTTTTTTGATATCGTGTTATAGGTAGCATGTATAACTAACCGACATAAAGGCGTACATATTATTAACCTAAGAAATACTCGGTTTAGCGCCCCGCCCCGCGACGCGGGCCGCGCATAACTCTAGCTGCCTAACACTGGCTCATTAGTCCTGAAAAATTACAGTTTTGCCCTGAGCCCAAAATTACGGTCTTATCATCGTTTTTTTCATAGCAAAATTATAGTAGTCTTTTTTTAATTGATTGAGAATTATTCGGCTATTGCCCCGTAACGCGGGCGGGGCATCTACTAGTTATAATTATAATTATAACTATTATATTTATGAAAACGGATGAACTATGTTTTTTCTTTGCTTTTTGTCTTTTCCTTTTTTTTTTATAGTTTTTTGTTTTGTTTTTTTTTTTTTTTTTTTTTTTTACTTTTTTGGCCTTTTGTCTTTCTGTTTTTTTATTTTTATTGCATGAATAGTGGTGGTTGTGGCTATTTGTTGCTTTTAGTTTTTTTCTCTGCTTTTAACTTTTTTTATTTGCCTTCTCTTTTATCTTTTTTTATTTTTATTTATATTTTTGTATTATTTTACTGTTTTGTGATTTTTTTAGAGTAAATTATGGTTTTAGCCCCTTTGATTTATAGCCTATTGCAATAATTTACAAAATTCAAATGTCTTACAATTTACATACTAGGATTTCTATTTTATTGCAATTTTAATCCACCAAATTAACTTGGTCCATCTTCTAGCTAAATCCTAATCACATAAGAGATATGTGATGGGCAAATACGTAATTAACCATATTGAAGGAAACAAATATTTTTTAAGTCCAAGAGATTCTTATGTTCATAAATAATTAATGTAAACTATACAATTTTGGTAATAAAATTAAAAATCCCGTATACATAAATGTCTATAAAGTTCACAATTACAAATTAAACATTGTACCACAAGAGTTTTGGTTCTACTCTTTACCAAAAAACTTAGTTAACATACTTTTGATGGTTTGAACAGGATTCATTTTCATCATCTAAATATGATCCACCAGTATGATAATGAATATGATGCAATCTATAAAATGTATAAATAAAAAAAGTAAAATCTGGTGACGTGATGATACAACTCGAACTAACCATACACAAAAATTATTTAGTAAAGTTCAATTTCCATTGTTTACGAAAAAGATTTAATTGGTGATATATATATATATATATATATATATATATATATATATATATATATATATATATAGGGCAAGGCTAGGTAGAAAACCCTATCTATATGAAAAACCTTAGAAAACCCAACCTCCCGACATTTTTTTTTTTGAAAAAATTAACACATGTAATATACATGTTTTTAAGAGTTTTGGGCCAAAAAAATCAAAAAAGCGCCGAAGGGATCTTTTTAAAAAAAAAAAAATTTCAGCAATTTCTGTCATTTTTGGCTAACACGTGTTAGGCGACCGGACATGGCTGAAATTTGTTTATTTTTTTTAAAAAAATCCCTTCGGCGCTTTTTTGTTTTTTTTGGCCCAAGACACTCTAAAACATGTATATTACATGTGTTATTTTTTTCAAAAAAAAAAATGTCGGGAGGTGGGGTAAAAAGGCCGGGAGATTTGGGTTTCCAGAGTTTTCTACCTAAATGTGGGTTTTCTGTCTAGCATTATCCTATATATATATATATATATATATATATATATTTTTTATTTAAAATAGTTATCGTCAATATCATTCCACGCGAAAAAGAGCAATTACAAAGCAATGGCAGGTAGTCGGGCAACAAGTTGCGCCGCCACCCCCTTTTGAATAGAAAAATCAATTCTACTAAATACAAAGTTTGAAACCTTTAGCGACGAAGAATTACTATTAACGACTTTTTGAACCCGATTCAAAAGTCGCACAGCGTCAGGAGCGAGACCACCAAAGGTATTAAACGCAAACGGGACAAACACATGTTGATATTCCAGGCAGGCTTTCTCATGTTTTGCCACTTTGCTTGCCTCTGCCTTGAGCACCGCTTGCCTTACGACAAAGCCCTTGTCCTTGGAACTTCAATCTCTACTCAATTTAACAAAAGTTCACTCCGTGAAAGCCTTGTTGATGCAATTGGGGACAAATTTAAATTAAAAAGAAAACGAATCATATACATCAATATTAAATCGATACACACTTTTGATGTTGAATTCAAAAACTGATTGTATACATAAAAATTTATATGAATTCAGTTCATATGCTATTTTGGAAAAAAATGATTGTATACATAAAAATTTATATAATTCAGTTCATACGCTATTTTGGAATGTTGAATTCAGAAAATGATTATATACATAAAAATTAATATGAATTCAGTTCATACACTATTTTGGATAACTTTAGTTATATAATTTAATTAATTTATTTTTGAATGGGTTAAAAACTTAAGCAGATGCAAATGTAAATTAAAAAAATATAAGGTTTCTTCAATTTTGATGGGTAATTATGTATTTGTTCATCACATAACTCTCATGTGACTAAGATTTAATAAGAAGATGGATGAAGTTAATCTAGTGGAGTGAAATAGCAATAAAATAGAAACATTGGTAGGTAAATTACAAAACATTTGGATTTTGTAAAATATTGCAATATGCTATAAACCATAGGGACCAAAACCGCAATTTACTGTTTCTTTTATCTTTTGTTTTTTATAGTTTTGTATTCTTTTACCTCTTAACTTTCAGCGTTGACATATACAACCTTTTAACTTTATAAAAACTTTGTAATCAAGTTTTATGTGTTTATTTTTATTTATATGTTGGTATAAATTAAAATTGATTTGCGTTATTTTGCGTTTAGACGTAAATTTTTCGCAGAAATGAGTTGGGTCAAGTATAATATGTTCTCATCCGTATAATCATGTACATTTTCAGTTAGTCTATATTTGAACATACTTTTTTTTGGAAAATGAGTCGGGTCAAATATAATACACTTTCTCACTTATTTTTATTTATGTTTTCAATTTCTCTATGTTTTGACGTAAATTATGTTCGAAAACGAGTAGAGTAAAATATAATACGTTTCCATTAAACGATATAAATTCGAGTCACTTTGCGTTTTGACATCGCCGCAATGCGCCATAACTATTTTCTTACGTGCTTATTTTATTGCTCGTGTCGGTATAAATTTAAGTTGATTTACCTTTAGATGTAATTTTTTTTTCCAGAATATGTCAAGTAAAATATAACACGTTTCTATGCTTATTTTTATGTACTTTTTTTTTTCTTTCTTGATTTTTTTTCTAGACTTTATTATTTCTATTTTTATAATTTTCTTTATGTTTAGTGTTTTAGTTTTATGTTCCTTTTTTATTAAAGTTATATTTAAGATAACTTTTAAGTTTTCATTTACAATTAATTTAAAATCAGCCCATCTCGCTGTCATTATTAAAGTTATATTTAAGATAACTTTTAAGTTTTCATTTGCAATTAATTTAAAATCAGCCCATCTCGCTGTCCAAATTAAATTTATTTTTATGTTTTCGATCAATGTAAGAAATGTTTCAATATTCTTTTAAATTTATTTGTTTTGGTTGATTATTAAATTGAATTAGAATGGATATCGAACGAAGCCTCATAGCGTACCGCAGGTAATCTCACTAGTATATAACAATTTTCATATATACACAATTAAAATCTAGTTAATAATAAAGTATTAATTAATTACGTGAAGTGTCTAATCTATACTATATAATAAAATAAACTTATAGGGGACAAATGTCATTGGAGCTATCTAATTTTTTTTGTTTTCCCGCCTCTCTCACTATCATTATCTGATAAAGATATCATAAAATTTCGAAACTTAGAAGGTCAGGAAACGATAAAATGCACACTAAAATGCTGATTTTTTATAATTAAAAAAAATACATCATCTGATAAAAATAGAACAAAGTTTTGAAACTTAGAAAGTCAGGAAACAATAAAATGCACACTAAAACGTTGATTTTGACGTCTCAATTATAGCTACAAACATTAAGTGGTTGTTAATGATGCGTCTTAATTATAGCTACAAACATTAAGTGGTTGTTAATGTTAAGAAAAATGGATAGTTTTGTAATACAGTAGAAAGAAGTACAACAGGTTATTTATTAATATTAATTTCAACGGTTATTTATATATAATTATTCTCTTGGACCAACTGATCATCGCCTTGGTAAGCTATTACCTCACCAACTAGCTAATCAGACACGAGCCCCTCTTAGGACGGATTCCTCCTTTTGCACCGCCTACAGAGTATTAGCAATCGTTTCCAGCTGTTGTCCCCTCCTAAGGGCAGGTTCTTACAGCTTCTAACCTAATAATAAATTAAAAAAAAAAAACAAAGTAAAATGTAATAAAAAGTATATAGTATATCAAAATTCATTTTTTTCAAAAGAGTAAATTACAAAGTTCGTCCTTTATGTATGTCATATATTACAAAGTATGTCCTTTATCTTTAATAAGCTCAGAAAACATACTCAATGTTTGTAAATCCTTACAAGTTATGTCCTTTAGTCATAACACAATTAGTTTTCATGGTTAAAGTTGACTAAGTCAACCCCCACATAAGGGTATTTTAGTCATTTTATCCTAAATATTATAATAAATAATCATAAAACCAATAAACAATTTAGATTTAATATTAATTTACGTACTCTATATGTAAATATATACATACAGACATTTAATATATACATTCTCCTTCTCTCTCTCACCTACCCCCACCACCACCACCACCACAACTCACCTGCCACCACCATCACCACTACCACCACCGATCTGCCACCACCACCACTTTCACTCTCTTACTCTACCTGCTCTCTCTCAATCTCTCTCTACAATCTCCTCTTTCTCTCTCTCTCTAAACTTCCATCGCAAGGATTTTGGAGAATCAAAGCAGTCTTGCTTTGAATTAATTGTGTAGCTAATCAACCACTTACAATTTAGCAATGCAGTTCGGAGGCTCTGACCATTACACCCTCAATCTTTCTTTCCCACAGCCACACAATCCCCCTTACATAAAGGGCAAATCCGTAAACCCCTCGTCTATTTATCCTCTTGAATATCACCCAACAAAATATCCACTTTCTTCTAAAACTAGTGATTTTCCGACCATCATTTCCCACCGGAAAAAATGGACTCCTTCATGAAAAGCGTCAAAACCGCCACAGGCACCGGCGGCGACGACAAAAACAAAACCAACCCGCCACCATCACCCAACTACAGCCAACACCACCGCCTTTGATTTGCGATTACAAACAACGTACCTGAGATTGGAATAAATTAGGGTTTTCGTTTCTTGCAGGTTGCCAAGATCTCACAGATCTGAGAGTGGCGGTGCCCGGGTGATGGTGGTGGTCGAGTGGTGGTGGTCGGGTGGCAGATCGAGTGGCGGTGGTGGCCGATCGAGTGGCGGTGGTGGTTGTGTAGAACAGAGAGAAGTATGGGTCGCGGTGGTGGTTGTGGCAGATCGGTGGCGGTGGTGGCAGATCGAGTGGCGGTGGTGGCAGATCGGTGGCGGTGGCAGGTACTTTCTTCACTTCTGAGTTCAAACAGGGTAAAATGGAGCAGTCTTGCTTTGAAATATATATATACACATATATAATTCTAAAATTATTTTATTTATTGGGTTTATGATTATTTATTATAATATTTAGGATAAAATGACTAAAATACCCTTATGTGGGGTTGACTTAGTCAACTTTAACCATGAAAACTAATTGTGTTATGACTAAAGGACATAACTTGTAAGGGTTTACAAACATTGAGTATGTTTTCTGAGCTTATTAAAGATAAAGGACATACTATGTAATAAGTAGCATACATAAAGGACGAACTTTGTAATTTACTCTTTTCAAAAACATATATTGACGACTATGTATGTTAACCGATTACATTATATATATTCAGCCGTTTAATACATGTGTTTATTATTAAATCCATGCAATGCATAAGTTTTTAAAGATGTAACTTTTATATTATTTAGTATATAAAATTATATTTAATCACCCCATGTAAAAGACTCCATAAAATGTCACGTGACAGTTTCTCCTACACCCTCAAACATTCCCATTAAAAATATTTATTTTATTTTAGTTTAAAGATTAAACATAATACCGAACTCAAACCAAATTTCTTCGATACTAGATATTATATTCTAATTTTAAATTCTTTAAATCTCCTAATATTTTTAAGCTTATGAATATAAGATATACTAAGTTATAACCCCGTATATTACACAGGTTGAAAAAAAATGTAATTTTACATACTAAATAAAAAACAATGTATCTTTAAAAACCTCATTTATTACACGGGTTGAATAAATGTAATTTATATACCAAATAATAAAAAAGTTAAATCTTCGAAAACTCTGCGTATTACACGAGTTGAATAAATGTAATTTTAGATTAATAGTATATTAAATAAATATAATTTTGGATTAATAGTATATTAAATAAATACAATTTTTGATAAAGTCTTATATATAAATTTTAAGTGATCAATATATTTGATAAATAATAAAAATACTAATAATAGTAAAAAATCTAATTTATATACTAAATAATAAAACAATATATCTTTAAAAAATCATTTATTACACGGGTTGAATAAATGTAATTTTATATATTAAATAACAAAAAATACTAATATTGGGGTGGTTGTCCATTGGCAAAGGCAAAACTTTCAAACACCTTGGGAGCCGGAAGTCTTGGGTTCAAGTCCCACAAACAACAGGGAATAAAATAATTTGCCATTCAAAAAAATATTAATAATAAGAAATATTATATCTTTAAGAACATCCTCTATTGTATGGGTTGAATAAATGTAATTTATATACCAAATTATAAAAAAAGTTAAAAAAAACTTTGTGTACTAAACGAGTTGAATAAATGTAACTTTGGGTTGATGGTATATTAAATAAATGTAATTTTGGATTGATGGTATATTGAATAAATATAAATTTGGATAAAGTATTATGTAATTTTGGATTGATAGTATATTAAATAAATATAATTTTGGATAAAGTCTTATATATAAAAAATTTAAGTAATCGGTATATTTGATAAACAATAAAACAATAATAATAATAGTAAAAATAAATCTCATACATGTATATTATCAATTAAGTAATCGACATAGATGTTATCCAATAATTTTTTTTGTATTCAATTAACATTTTTTTAATTTAATATTATTTATAATTATTAGAACTTAGAAGATAAATATAAGAGAAAGGCGAAAAACCCCAAAAATAGGTGCCTCCAATGAATAACACGTGTCACATATTGGTTTCATTTATTATATAGTATAGATTTTAAAACCTATATCCTTTAAACAAATGATAAATGCAATGCTCCAAAAATTCGAATGTATATATTCACTATATGTTCATATATGATATATCATGAAATAAATAACTAGGCTATGTAACCTAGTTAAGTGTATGGCAAAAACTATTAAAGAAGGAAAGTTATGCCAATTATGTATTAGTATCAAACAAGAGGGACTAAAGGTGAAGATTTTGGGGTGGAGTTCTAATTAAAAAGAAAACAAAATGCAGAATTTTGTGCGTGTTACGTGATATGGAGAAAAAGAGGGAAGAACACCCTCTAAAACCTAACCACAAATTCAGCAAATTAATGGAGCAATTGATGTTGATCTAGTGCATGAACATCAATCTTTTATCACCTCTACTTGTTAAGCATAAGGTATGCTACAATTTATGATTTGGTAATTATTGATGAAATGGGTTGTGTTCAATCCGTGAGTTTATGTGAAACTAGAATGATAATGAATTAAAATCATCTCATGAAACATGAATCATGCTCGAATTTCGGGTTACTTTGATGTTTTAATGAAAACCCACTTGTGGAAGTAATGTTATGAAGATGATGATGTTGCATGTGCTAAATTGAGTATAGTTTTGATATGTATGAAGCTTGATGTTGTAGATTATTGTTAAATGAATATGATTAGAATGAAAGTTATGTGAAATTAGTTGAATATGATGAATGAAAGCAAGAAATAGGTAATAAAGTATGAATGGGTTGTACATTGTGCTTAGATAGTAGTACGCACGCCAAGTGTTTAATGAAATGTCTAGGTGAAGTTAGAATGTGAGATTATATGAAATAACTTGATAAATATGAATGAAAATGATGTAATTAATAGTAAACTAACATGAATAATGTTGGAGTTATGTTATACTAGTTACCTTGGATGACATTGCCAATTGTAGAATCACAAAGCATTAGCATGTGAAAGTGTGTGTATGCGAATGTGTATGTGTATATAATTAGGTGATCATGTAATTGTATATGCCGTACAATACAAGTATGAAATGCGTAGGACGTTAATACAATGGTCAACCATGTTAAGATGAATACATGTTCATAAATCAAAAGTGTGTAAGTAAGACAGTTGACTTTCTAAAAGTCAACAATGTATGAATATCATGGAATGACCCTTGGACACGATTGTTAGAGTAGAGAGTTAATGTGTTATGTGCTAGATGATTTATGTGTTATGCATGATGATAGTTGAGTTGTGTGGATTCGAAACGAGATGACTATTAGTATATGTCTTATTTATACGGCATTTGACTAACGAAAGTCAATGATTGTATGAATTGAAAGAAAATGAATGTTTGTATGTATGCTTACATAAGCTAACAATGTTGTGAACGTAATGATATGTAAGGACGGAAATCTTGTCAATTGAGTCAAGCATGGATGGCTATCGGGTCAAGAGGAAGCAAGGAGGCAAGTATGAACATGGATGCTAAAGGTAAGTGATTTCCGGAATCACTTCTTATTTTATAATTGAAGTTTGGTTTGTTGTATATAGGGAACCATGTAAGAAGTTACTGGTAATGGTAAGTACCAAGGTAAGTTCGTATGAACTTCGTATATCCTTAATGTAAATTAAGATGATAGTCTCATCACGTTAATGGAATGTTCATGATGTTAATGGAATGTTCATCATGTTACTGAAATATTCATCATGTTACTGAAATGTTCATCACGTTAATGGAATGTTCATCATTTTAATGGAATGTTCATCGTGTTAGTGAAATGTTCTTCATGTTACTGAAATGTTCATCATGTTACTGAAATGTTCATCATGTTAATGGAATGTTCATCATATTACTGAAATGTTCATCGTGTTAATGAAATGTTTATCATGTTAATGGAATGTTCATCATGTTACGGAAATGTTCATCATGTTACTGAAATGTTCATCACGTTAATGGAATGTTCATCATGTTAATAGAGTGTTCATCATGTTAATAGAATATTCATCATGTTAATGAAATGTTCGTCATGTTAATGGAATGTTCATCATGTTAATGAAATGTTCATCATGTTAATCGAATGTTCATCATGTTAATGAAATGTTCATCATATTAATGGAATGTTCATCACGTTAACGGAATGTTCATCATGTTAATGAAATGTTCATCATCTTAATCGAATGTTCATCATGTTAATAGAATATTCATCATGTTAATGAAATGTTCATCATGTTAATGGAATGTTCATCATGTTAATGAAATGTTCATCATGTTAATCGAATGTTCATCATGTTAATGAAATGTTCATCATATTAATGGAATGTTCATCACGTTAATGGAATGTTCATCATGTTAATGAAATGTTCATCATGTTAATCGAACGTTCATCACACGTTAATGGAATGTTCATCGTGTTGTTGGAAGTTAATCGGTTATGTTTATTTGTAACTGCATCGATTTGTATTGATATGTTTGTAGGTAAGGCTCAACTTTAGATGCTTGCGACGTTCAAAGTTTGATATTTGAATACGAATAAGTGAATGTGACTTGTATGCATGTATATAGATATGGAACTGTAGCGTGTGTAAGTAGTGTGAACTTGTATGTACACACATATGAATGGGATACGTATGAATATACTTAGATATATGAATGTGTATATGCATGTTGTAATCTAATGATTGTAGAGCACTGGTATACGTATATGTGAAGATGTGGGCTTTCAACATGTTTGAGATTACGTATTCCTAACCATGTTACTATTGAGAATGAAATGAGGTGTAGGTATGGGAACGCCGGACTCTCGAGGAATTGATTTTGGACTCGAGTAAATAAAATTGAGAGGATGTTTCAATGGAATACATTACATAATTAGATTGTGATATAGCCTTTCAAGTATATGTTTTAAATTATATATGATGTCACCATGTACTAATGTGTTGGTTATATATGGTGACCGCAGGTTAGTCAGATATTCATGATGGACAAGTGAACGAAGGTCTAGTTGAAGATCATGGATTGTACGGGAAAGCAGTCACGTTGTTTGTAACTATTTGTTAACATAGTTGCATTAAATAAATGATCAATGATGTATTTATGTTAAAAGGGTTGACCTAAACGGTATTCAAGTGTGTTAGATTAGTTAAAAGAAAGAAATTTTACGGTTCCTTTTCCGCTGCGTCGTTTTGGGTCAAAGCGTGATAAGGGTCTTACAATAAATAGCTATCACAAAGTCTGTAATAATTTTTTATAGCATTAGTATTCATATCCCTTCATTCATCTCCATTTCTATAATTACATAAAAAATCGATACATTTTATTTCTCTTTTTCAATAAAATAATAAATTTTATACCTTTATCATTACATTTTCTCTTTACTCCACTCACAACCACTTTAAAAAATATTGAAAAAATAATAGCGCTGAACAATGTTCCCCAAATACACAGATGAACATTTTCCTTCTCATCCACTCAAAACCACTTTTTATAATATTCAGAACTCACTCGCATAAAAATGCAGAATGAGATATGAATGCGCCCACATCCCTCGCATCAAATCTACCATATAGTTACATTAAAAACAACTACATTTATCTCTTCTTTCAATTAAATATTACTTTTTATACCTTTGTCATTATCTTTTTTATCTTTTCCATTCACATCCACTTTCAAAATATATTAAAAAATTATAGAGGGTGAACAGTGTCCTTCCGAATATACAGATAAAAAGTAAAATTTTCCTTCTCCTCTATTAACAACCGCTTTTTAAAATATAAAGACCACCCTCACAGAATTTGATGGAATGGATGTGCATATAAAAAAGTAATATTTTAGTAAGTTATTACTATTGGTTTTCGAATGTTAATATCTATACTAATTAAAGATTCCTGTCATGTGACATTTTCTCCTTTAATGTAAGTTTTTTATTATTAACTATTATTATTAATATGATATAATAATATAAAAGATATTGATATAATAATTCTAATACTATTTATATAACATTTATTTGCAACATTTATATGCAATGAAAGTTGTACATTGTGTTAGCATTATTGTACCACTTTTGTTGGTTTTGTCATATCATTGGGCAGTGAAACTGTGAAAGACACATACCCATTGCTCACTGAGACACGCATCACTAATCCTCCCTCGTATCAAAACCCTAAACCCATCTTCCTCACACAAGCCTGGATAAGGAGAGATTGATCTAGAGAAAGAGAATCAGGAGAGAAAGAGTGATCCGCCCACACTCTGGCGGCCGCCGGTATCGATGACGACTGCGATGATAGGGGTAAACAACAATGAAGACCATCGCCCATTGACACGATGATGGTCCCGGCGAATGGTACGGTGGTTGTTGGTGACGCATCAGACCCGATCTCCGATGACATTAGATAATCTCCGACAAAAGTACTTGGTAATGAGGTACACACTCTTTAACCCGATCTTCGGAGACATTAGATAACCTCTATTTTCTTGCCACTGTAAGTGGCTTTGTGTTAATGACAGTGTTACATTTTGATTAAAATATCTCTGTTTCTTTTTTCTCCACTTCAGACTTGTATTCTTAGAGTTAATCTACACTGTGATGGTTGCAAACATAAAGTGAAGAAACTTCTACAAAGAATTGATGGTATTCTCTTTTTTTTTTTGTCATTTCTTTACCATATATGAACAAACCCTCTTGCAATTTCAGCTATATAGCTCATTGTTCTTTCTTTGGGCAACTGTAGATGGCAGCTAATTAGTCTGATCTTTTCTGTAATCTCTCTCTTTCTCTGTTTTATATATATACACACATATACATGTATGTACAATAGGAATATTGAATAAAGGTGTCATCTTTTTCTCATTTGTGGGGACTTTGTTGATGTTTTTTTGTGGAATAAGGGTTATTTTCTGATGTGGGTATAGTATAGGTTACTTTGATGGAATGTTTTTTATTAGGATTGTTTTGATGTTGCTCACAAGATGTTTGATGTGTTAATTGAATGAGTTTTGAGAATTGTCTTTTTTATTTGTTTACTTGAACTTTCATGGTAGTTGGTCAAGATTTAAGTCTCTGAATATCAACTTGTGACTTTGGTGACCAGAAGATTGCTTAAACTTAGCTGCTAGCATCTATCTTGCTCAAAGTTTTACTTCATTGTTGTTACTGCATGCTAATATTATTTATGGGATCTTTGGTATTTTATTAACTGGCAGCATATAAACTAAGATTCTTTTGTGTCTTTTTGGCATATCAGGGTGGTGGTTTTGCTGGTTAATTTCAGTGGGTGTTTCACTGAAGGAGTTAACAATACCATTTTTTTAAAAAGACCAGAGGTCGTATGAATTTCGTCTATCTTGACATTCAATTCCATCATCAGGAAGGTAGCAGAAATCGCTTTAGAAGATGCAATTAAAGATGTTAATTCTGAGCCAACTATTCTTAATGGAACCAAGCTAAAAATCACCCTTCATGACTTGATTTCTTAGCATGATGGCGGGTAAACATTTTCTTTGTTTTTCATTGTAGTTTTTGTTTGTATACAATTTTAACATAAGAAGTCACTGGCGAAAGATATACTTTCATTAGATACAATTTCATTTCGAGAAATGAAAACAATCTGAACAGGCTTATCTCTCAGGTATTAGACAAAATGCCTGAATGAAATTGCATCTGTTTGAATTGGTGTTTTTGTAAGTAATTATGTAATTGATGGCTTGTGTTGTTACAGGTTATCTCTTCTTTGACCACATGCTTATATTCGATGGGGCACTGAATGTCAATATGAATGACGGGTGGTCCGTAGGACAACCCTTAAAAGGTCTAAATGTACGCACATTCCATGCTTTATTCAGTTAATTGCTTGAACTTGGTAACCACTCTATGTTTGATTATGCAGGTGCTAAAGTGCTTAAGATGCGGGACTTATGATGCTTGAATGGATGTGGGAAGATGGCATCGTTAAGAGGTGAAGAAATCAAGCTGTGGTGAAGAAATAAGAAGTCAAGTACACTCAGCGCCGTAACCTACGGCTGAGGGCCGTAGGTTACGGCCCCAACCTTTGCATCAAAAGTTATGCCGTAAAACAGGAGAGGCTTGCCGTAAGAAACCACTCAGAGCCGTAACCTACGGCTGAGGGCCGTAGGTTACGGCACTCTATGTTGACTTTGGAGTTGCTGACAGCCGTAACCTACGGCTGGGAGCCGTAGGTTACGCCTCCGACTGGGAGCCGTAGGTTACGCCTCCGACTGGGAGCCGTAGGTTACGCCTCCGACTGATCCAAAAATGTAACTCTCGCATTTAATTGTCATTTTGAGGGGATTTATGGAGTCTTATCATTGGATTTCGGTTACTACTTCTTGGTGGACGAATTTTGGTGAACTTTTGGGGAGATTTTGGCAAGGAGAACACTAGTTAATCTTGGGTTTTATGTTGGTGATTTGCTTGAACATTAAAACAAGTTTGATGATGTTGATTCAAGCCATGAGTGGCTAAACATTTGTGATCATCCTGGATTGAAGGTTTACTTTAGACATTTCATGTTTGATTTCATTATTTCTAGAATAACAATCTTTATCTTAATGGTTTGTTTGTTATGGTGTGTGATTGCTTGTTAGTAACTTGTTAATTCTTGCGTTAAACTAATTAGAAACCATACGTTCTTGGTGCCGTTGGCAATCGAGATATCATGGGTATAGTTAGGCTTGGGTAAGGGTTGATTGATCATCGGGTAACAACCTCACGTTCTAGGAATCTGAGTACTTAGTTCCCTTTCATCACTGCAAGTAGTCACACACGAGCTATGTCTATGTAGCTCTTTCTAGTAGAAAGTATAACATGAATGTCAATTGAAACTGGAAATCTAGGGTGATCCTTTGTCTCTAATTTGTCTACAATCAAAATTTTCTCTTGCAATTTAATTAGTTAAATTTAGTATTAAAATCACACAATCCAACTCTTGATTTTACTTTTCTTGCATTTAGATAAATTTAGTAAATTTAGATAAACTTTGAAATAACACATTTTCCACAAACTCCCTGTGTTCGATACCCACTTACCGCTATCTACTTAGTTGTATTTGGATTAAATTTGATTGTGACCACGACATCACGTCAAATTTTGGCGCCGTTGCCGGGGAGTAGTGCGCAACGTGTGTTATTTTATTTCTTTTCTTTTTAAGTTTGTTATTTTTCTGGTTTACGCTGGGTGTGTTAGTGTGCAGGTATTGACAGGTGCATGCGTACTAGGAGCTCTCACAAGCTTTCACCATTAGCATTTGATCCGGAAATCGAACGAACTTTGCGAGCAAACAGAATTTTGTTAAGGGAAAACACAATTAGCGGTTCACCAACAACACCAACTACACCAATTACACCACTGAGATACATGGATCCACCACCACCACTACCCACTACGGGTGAACCTACTCCATCATTTATACCAACATCCACTCAACCTTCACCAAATACCACCATTCCACCAAATACTACCGAACCCACCATAATTCAAAATGTTACACCAACCAACACCACACAACCCATTACTACCCAAGAAGAACCAACCATCACCTTTAATCCTTCCACTACTATACCACCATTATCCCATTTCTTCCCGGGTGCAGGTCCATCATATTCAAGCCACACCATAGCACCAAACTCGACCATTGTTCATGCTACATCGTTTCGACCGTCAAACTAGTCGGGTTTCCAATACTCGACTCTTCCATTTGGGCAATCTTCGGGAATTCAAGGAGATGGGTATGATGAAGGATTTGAGGAGTTTGAAGGTTTTGATGAAGATGGGTATGCTTATGCTTATGGGGGTGATGGTGATCAAGGGGAGTTTGCTTATGAGCAAGGTCAATCTCAAGGAATGTCAAATGTTGGTGGAGTGCCACAACAACAACAACTCATACCACAACACATTAGACCAAGGCCACAAGGGCCACCAATGCAACGCCCTATACCATTGCAACAAGTTCGGCCACAAAATGTTCAACCACAATTTCAAAGGCCAATTCAACACCCACCGATGCCCCAACAACAATTTCAACAACCATTCGTACCACAAGGGCATATACCAAGACCAATGGGTCCTATTCGTCCAAGGGGTCGATTGGGTGTAGAAGGCATCTTAGGGAACATGCGAGGGGAATTGAAGCGCATTTTAGGCCGGTAATTACTCACAACCCTTCACCGGTGGTTATTCCTCACAATAACCAAGGAAGAACTTTTGAAGTGAGAACAAATTCTTTGCAAAGTTTGCCAAAATATAAGGGTCTAGCAACGGAGGAACCCTACTTTCATTTGGAGGCCTATGACTCAATTTGCAATACTCTTGGGAGTCAAGGTTTTTCGGCCGATGATATCAAGTTGGTACTATTTCAATTTTCTTTGGAGGATAAGGCAAAGAAGTGGTTCTACACTTTGCCTTCAGCATCTATTTATACTTGGGCGGAAATGCAACAAATTTTCCTAGACGAATTTTACACCGCCCAAAAGACTAATGATGCTAGAAAAGGGTTGAGGAGTTTTCAACAACAACAAGGCGAAATGTTTCATGAAGCCTTCGAGCGCTTTAATATGATGATCAAGAATTGCCCACATCATGGAATTGAACTTTGGGAGTTGATGAATGCCTTCCACGAAGGGTTGAGTGCCGAAGATGCTCGTGATTTAATGTCCATTACAAATGGGTCATTTGGCACAAACTATGAGCATGACGATTGGGATTTCTTGGAGCAAATGGCAATTACATCGAAGAGGAAAGCTCAAGCATCAAGGAGAGCACGACCGGCCGTTACCCGAACACAAGTGCATGCGGTTGATGATGGTAATGTTCAACCCTCTAACCAAATTTATGATGTTTGTGCTATTTGTAATGAGATAGGTCATGCGGCTAAAAATTGCCAAGGATGTGATGGGCAATACGAAGAGGTTCATTCTGTACAAGGTCAAGGAGGGGGTGGTAGAAACTATAACATGAATTCCAACATTTACCACCCCGGGTTGAGGAACCACCCAAACTTTCGTTATGGGAACCCTTCAAATCAAGCAAACCCGAATTTCCAAGGAAACCAAGGATTTCAAAGGCAATATCAAACGGGTCAAAGCTCTTCGGGTGGAAACGAAGTAATGGAGATGTTGAAGGCGATGCAAGTTGAAATGCAACGAATGAATCAACGTGATGAGGTTCGGATGCAAAAGGACGAGGCCCGTGATAAAGCGATTCAAACTTTGACCACCCAAATGGGTCAACTTGCAAGTGAAGTGGCGATATTGAAGAAAGCAAAAGGCCAGCTACCAAGTGACACGGTGATAAATCCCAAAAACATTAAAAGTGTTAATATCAATGTGGTAAGCACCGTTCCTAGTACAAAATTTAATGAAACATTGCTAACTTCTTCGTCTCAAGTGAATGCAGGTTTGGAAAAAGATGCCGAAATCGAGAATGATAAAGAGTATGGAGCGCCAATCGTGCCTATCCGAGTGGGGAAACTAAAAATTCCTCATGCATTGTTGGATTATGGGGCGAGCATGAGTGTGTTACCGGGTGAGCTATATGACATGTACGATTTCGGTCCGCTTGAAGATGTAGACACCATGGTGAGTTTGGCGGATGAGAGTTGGAGGCGTCCACGTGGAATGGTTAAGAACGTTATGATGCGGTTGGGAGAATTGGAATACCCGGTGGATTTTCTGGTTTTAGATTATGCTACTACCACAATGGCGTCACAACAAAGGGCGATTTTGGGTCGACCGTTTCTCTATACGGCAAATGCTCAAATCGATTGTAGAGAAGGAATCATTACTATGACCGAAAAGAACCGTAAGTTGTTATTTGATGTTCATACTAAGATGATTAATTACGATTTTGTTGTAGCAAAGGATATCGGGTATAGTGAAAAGGTGTTTCAAAGAATGAGAAGAAATCACCCACCGGATCGTGAAGAAAGGCATATGGGTTCAAGCAAGAGCGTATTTGATTACCCACCGAGTCAAAACAAGATGGATGCATTTTGCTCAATGGCACGAGGAAGTGATGGAGATGGCAGTAACCGCTTCTTTGAGCCACCTTAAATAGGGGTGGCACGGTCTGGCTGAAGACCTGAAAACTTAGCACTGCTCGGGAGGCAACCCGAGGTTCTTCACTGATCTTGTTATTTCTTTAGTTTTCTATGTTTCAGGGCTATGGCAACATTCAAGTGTGGGGAAGATGTGCGGATATTTGTGTGAAGGTGGTGATAGGAAGTCAGATTGTCTCCAACATCGGTTGTGTCAAACTTCACCAGGTCAATGTACTATTTCCTTAGTCTTGTTATGTTCTTTAACTTTGAAATAATGGTAGTTAGTTTGTTTGCTGTTGTTAAAAAAAAAAGTTTGGTGTGTTAAGCGATCTTTCTCTCAAAACCATACATTGGGACAATGTATCCCAAGTGTGGAGATGAGGGGAAATTTTTGAGAATTTTTGAAAAAATTGTTAACCAAGCGAAAAAAATTGTTGAAATGTGAACACTTGATATTGTTTCGCATGACATGCCGACACCCATTCCTAGTCTTTTCTTGGTGAGAATTTGAGCCACATATTATTGTTATTGATATTTCTTTGTTTGAGTGGTGGTGTGTGTCGTGTGTTAATAGAACTTGTGTACGAATTCTTGTTAAATCTTAGAATTAGCATGCTTGTGAAAAGGATAGGGGACTTTTAGGTAGCCTCGTCTAGATGTGTGAGAGTGTGGGAATTGGGGGTTGGACCTCATACGTTACATATATGAGCTTGGTATTGTGAGGGGTGGGGGTTTGGTCTTTAGAAAGCCATGTTTGAGCCTTATACCATTCGGTTGCGACCCAAACCTACTTCTTACAAAACTTTACCTATTGAGATGACCCGGTTTAGGAATTTAGTTTGTGATTGTTGATGTTCTTGTATATATTTTTGAGTTCTTTGCTTAAAAAAAAAAAGAAAAAAAAAGAAGAAGAAAGAAAAAAAAAATATGAGAAAAATACAAAAAGAAGTATTTAGTTGCAATAGTAGTTAAGATGTTGAAGAAGTTGTGTATTTAGTTGTTGTTTGCTTTGTTTAGTAGTAGAAATAAAAACCGGGTCGAATCAATGAGCTACTTTCACATTCCCACTATTTCCTACCTTTACACCTAGCCTCGTTACAACCCGTAAGTTCCTTTGATTCATAAGCATGCTAGATATTTGTTAGGAGGAGACTTGATTTTTATACAAGCTTATTGTCGCACACACACACACGCATTGAGTGGATTAGCATTATATGCTAATAATTCTTGTCACCGAGAGATTTTTGTGAGGGGTGTGTCTTGTGGTATGATTGAAAGTTAGTAGAAGGATGGCACATTTTAGCTCGGTTTGCATGATTGATCGCTTTAGTTGAAAATGGTTTTTGAATGAGTTGCTTGGGACAAGCAACGGGTAAGTGTGGGGATGTGACGGGTGGTCCGTAGGACAACCCTTAAAAGGTCTAAATGTACGCACATTCCATGCTTTATTCAGTTAATTGCTTGAACTTGGTAACCACTCTATGTTTGATTATGCAGGTGCTAAAGTGCTTAAGATGCGGGACTTATGATGCTTGAATGGATGTGGGAAGATGGCATCGTTAAGAGGTGAAGAAATCAAGCTGTGGTGAAGAAATAAGAAGTCAAGTACACTCAGCGCCGTAACCTACGGCTGAGGGCCGTAGGTTACGGCCCCAAACTTTGCATCAAAAGTTATGCCGTAAAACAGGAGAGGCTTGCCGTAAGAAACCACTCAGAGCCGTAACCTACGGCTGAGGGCCGTAGGTTACGGCACTCTATGTTGACTTTGGAGTTGCTGACAGCCGTAACCTACGGCTGGGAGCCGTAGGTTACGCCTCCGACTGATCCAAAAATGTAACTCTCGCATTTAATTGTCATTTTGAGGGGATTTATGGAGTCTTATCATTGGATTTCGGTTACTACTTCTTGGTGGACGAATTTTGGTGAACTTTTGGGGAGATTTTGGCAAGGAGAACACTAGTTAATCTTGGGTTTTATGTTGGTGATTTGCTTGAACATTAAAACAAGTTTGATGATGTTGATTCAAGCCATGAGTGGCTAAACATTTGTGATCATCCTGGATTGAAGGTTTACTTTAGACATTTCATGTTTGATTTCATTATTTCTAGAATAACAATCTTTATCTTAATAGTTTGTTTGTTATGGTGTGTGATTGCTTGTTAGTAACTTGTTAATTCTTGCGTTAAACTAATTAGAGACCATACGTTCTTGGTGCCGTTGGCAATCGAGATATCATGGGTATAGTTAGGCTTGGGTAAGGGTTGATTGATCATCGGGTAACAACCTCACGTTCTAGGAATCTGAGTACTTAGTTCCCTTTCATCACTGCAAGTAGTCACACACGAGCTATGTCTATGTAGCTCTTTCTAGTAGAAAGTATAACATGAATGTCAATTGAAACTGGAAATCTAGGGTGATCCTTTGTCTCTAATTTGTCTACAATCAAAATTTTCTCTTGCAATTTAATTAGTTAAATTTAGTTTTAAAATCACACAATCCAACTCTTGATTTTACTTTTCTTGCATTTAGATAAATTTAGTAAATTTAGATAAACTTTGAAATAACACATTTTCCACAAACTCCCTGTGTTCGATACCCACTTACCGCTATCTACTTAGTTGTATTTGGATTAAATTTGATTGTGACCACAACATCACGTCAATGGACGAGTTTCAGACCAATTTGAAGCCATACTCTAGGATTCATTTCATGCTTTCTTCATATGCTCCTGTTATTTCATTAATTAATATATAACATAAGTATATTGATCAAATTCGTTAGGGTCTAATATATTTCTAATATCATTTTATTAATATATATATAATATAAATATAAAGTATTACTGAATATAGCTATAGAAGGTTGGAAAATTAAGGAATATACACTTTTGAATTTAAATTAATTTTATATAGTTACTAAATTCTATTTAACTTATAACTGTAATTTAATTTATGATCAATCATATACATAAGTTAATTCTCATTATTGTAGTCATTATTGTAGAAGGTATTTACATAGCTCCTTGAGTTTATATTTGATCGATGGGATAAATTTATCATGTGTAGTTTTCCATTTCAGATTATTCATAATTCAATTTGTTTAGATTGTAAGTTTTAACTTATATATATATATATATATATATACATATATATATTGATAATAGCAATAATTATCTATGATATATTAACATCTTAAATTGTGTTAGTTTATTTCATTTTTCTTTAAATTTCAAAGAAATTGACATTTTCCTGATTATGGGTGGTCTTAAGCAAATTTTTATGGTATTTGTCATCTTTTACTTACGTGAGATGTTTCTTTATTCAACCCGTGTAACATACGGGGTCCATAACCTAGTTATCATTAATAAAAGTTTAGGTTAAATTGTTTAGTTAAATATTGAGTTGGTGGAAGGGAAGGGGTTAGAGAATTTTTTAATGAGATATATATGTTATTAAAGTAACATTTAATTATTTTAATTAATAAGTATCTTTTTTCTTGAACGGTTAATTATAAAATTTATTTTATAAAAAGAGGAGGAGAGTCATGAGTGACGGGCGACCTCGTTATGGTGGAATAGACGCCTAATAAGCTAAGTTGGTTTGATTTTCATTTATTCACCTGTTGCAGATTGCTATGAACTAGTGGGTTAGCATTTGTGTTTCACGATAGATTCGAAACGTATATAAATATAAGCAAATCATGAACGTGACGATAAAAAATGGTGTCACAACGGTATATTTGAAAGTTACAGTAAAAGTAAAACCACGACATTTTATATGAAAGTCAAGTTATTCGAACAAAATTTACACCAAACGTATATAAAGATAAACACAATGACCGCACATTACAACAGGTCGGTTTAAACGTAGATAAAAATATGGGTTGCAATGGTGTAATTAGAAATGAGCGTAAGGCAGTTTTAAAAAACCGAACAATTTAAAAGAGGTTTAAAACAATTGCTCGGTTTAAAACAACGTTACGAAAATTCACGTCGAAATTATCCTATATATTAATAAATGAAACTTGTGAATAGTAATGGGTGGACACGTGTCCACCCATTGTTGGTTATTTTTTTATACTGTCATCATTTATTTGTATTTATAAGTCATTTAATACAGATGTGTTCAACAAAAAATGTGTTGGTCCAGCGGTTGAGGTGCTAATTAACTAGCATTGAAGGTCGGGTTCGAGTCTGCTCTCTGTGGTTTTTTTTCTTCTTTTTTACTCACTTATCACTTGTCCCTTTATCACACGCTCTGTAAAATCCTAACATACCGCCACAAATTCATCTTTACTTTCTATTCTCTCTCTCTCTCTCTCAACAACTCATCTGAGAACCTCACTCTTCCTTCGTTGTTTGTTTGTAGATTACGGCGGTGTTTTAAGATGATAACGCCGAGAATGGCTTTACCAGCGGGTGAATCATCGTCACCATCATCTTCGCTTCTTGGAAGGCTGTCGACGCATGCTCAGGTAAACTCTATTGAACGCGTTTTATATGAATTAGTGATTGCAAGCACTCTGCATAAATTGAATTTATATAACGTTTATGATGTCTTTCAGTCCCCCCCACCCCACCCCACAAAAAAAAACCCCTAATCTTTCATCTACCAACAAGATCTTCTTCATCAGTCGTAAGTGTGACAGTATTCGAATGTTCCGTAACCTTAAAATTGAGGTTGTCAGATGTATTTTGTATTGTTTACAACAATTTGTATAAAATTTCACACCTGTGCTTCTAATGTTCGCCCCTAACGAAAACCTAGGGTTTATGTGGTTAATTTGTGAAGCAACTAATACATTTTATTTGTAGATTGTTCTGTGATGTTTTGCTTCGTTTTCCTATCAGTTCTGGTTTTGGAAACGCAAGAATGAGGCCTGGGATTGATGAATTATCATGCAGGAGTAAAGAGGTGAGTAATAATTTGATTTTTGGAGTTTAAATTTGCTGTTGAGTGCATGAATTATCTTGCTTTAAACAATCATATTTAATGTGTTTTCATGTCTATTGCAGTCTTGGAATGGAGGTGGTGATGGTATTGCAACTGCTGCCATCATGGTTCTTGGTGATACCTGCACCAAGGGATACAGATTTTGTACTATGAAAACTAGCAAGCATGACCCTATGGAACCGCAGAACACGACCGTAGCTGTTGTTGGTTTGGGGTATCTTTTATAAACTTTTATTTATATATAGATATAACTTCATGTGTTTGGCCATCATCACTCTTACTAATGTATGTTGGATTATGGTTAATGCAGTGTGGATTATATTATTCTAACACGTGTGGATCGCGATGATCTTCCAGACGTTGGGAGTGGTCATTTCACAGAGACTGTTAGAGCAATGAAGGTTGATTATATACATATTCTACTGATTTCAGCATATTATATATAGTGGGCTGCGGATAACTGAGGATCATGGCCTGCTCACCTATGAACCGGTGTAATGATGATGTTGCAACGAACGCGTAAGTGAAACATGAGTGTATGTTGCATAGCTAACTTAAAAAATGACCCTAAATTAAAGTCGTTTGAAAGTTTGATCCTTCACGTGAATGGTAATAAACTGGCGGCAAAACATTAAGCAGACCAAGGTCTGTTACCTCAATATGCAATTTATCGGTATTGGCAATTGAATCACTTAGTACTCTCTTTCCAGGTTCTTGGACAATGCTCTTTCTTTCTCTATAAAAAATCAGAATTTTGATTGTTATTATTTTTTTTGTCGTAGGGACATCGACAAAAGAATTGTTTCTTTACTAGAGATACGACAAACATGGGAGTATATATATAGCAGATTTAAAGCTTCATTCTGAAGTTAGTGCTCAAGTAAGGTTGAATGCATTTACCAACTAAAAAATGGACATCTTTGAAGAGGATTCGTGTCAAGGTATGTGAACTAATCTATTTATTTTACTTATAAAGTAAATGGTATTTATGTCCACATTATGCGTACGTGGCGTGCACACCGAGGTGGCTAGGTGCGAAGGTGATGCAAGATGCATCCTATGTGCCACAAACACAGCAAAGCATAAGAAGCACCTGAACCAACAAAAAAATAGTTTACACTAGCCAAAAATGGACTGAATTGGACTAAAGCAGGGCTGCACCGACAACTGAAATTTGAAAGCGACTACTACTCTGAGGGATGTTTCAACTCAATAAAAAAAAATAAAGTTTCTTACACTCAAAGTTACAATGTTCATTCCAAGTCTTAAAAAATGGCGTAGGACGACAACCGGCGACGTAAGGGAATCCCCCTCCCCAGATCCCTCAGTTTCTTACACTCAAAGTTACAATGTTCATTCCAAACTAATTCAATGTTGAAGCAATCATATTTTGGTTGTACTTTACACAATATTTCAACATGGGATGAATAGAATAAAAAAGGACACGAGAACCCATCTGTAGCTTTACCATTTAAAGTAATATTGTGCTAATAGCCTTTTAATTTGATTAATATGGTTGCTCATTTTCAGTTTCACCAAACATTATCAGTTTGGACTAGCATAATATTTTAGAAATGTTAAAGAAAGTAAGCATTTGTATGAAGGAATTGTGAATGATTTGATGATAGTTTGCCACCATTTGTTTTTAGCGTTTTTAACTTCCATTTTGACGTTTTTTTTTTAATTACAGCTTTAAGCCAATCCATAGATCCGTCATCTTTATCGCATCGGCTGCAAGACGCTCAGCCACGATGTAGTGTGGGAGTTCGGCACTGGGAGCGCTCAGGCCATCACCTCAGTAAGGTAACGTTCCCCTCACTCATATCAGTTTATGTGTAACCGAGATTATTATTATAGTTATTATTACTTGATTTATGACCTATATGAGTATTTGAATAATTGAATTATTATTCATGTCCTATTTAGTTTTGTAATGGAATCATATTTGTTTTTTTAGCTTGGGGGCATATACAGAAGTGTAATCGGCACAAATACATGCAATACTCTCAAAAGCTAACTCAATGCTGAAGAAACATTCAAGATTGAATCGTGTGTGTAATATACCTCATTAAACTTGGAAGGGTTCAATGCTGAAGAAACATTCAAGATTGAATCGTGTGTGTTATATATAATAATAATTAGTCGGATTTTCATGTTTTGCAGCGGGCTTTCAGTTAGCATCGGTTTGTTCGTTACAGTAGTAGTACGATTCTGACACTTAGTATAACAACGAAAAAGATATGCCTAAGAGGATATCAATACAATCGAAAACCAAAAAAAAACGAATATAGGTAACGCTACCAATGTTGTTTGGCCAGTATCAGTTCGGTTAGCGGTATTCGATATAGCTTATGGTACAAAAAACACTTTATTGCGATACATAGAGAAGGTCAGAAAACCATAAAAACAAATATTCTACTAGTACTGACTACCGATGTTTAGGTGGTATTGATTAGGTTCATAACGGTGAAGCACAAAAAGATCAACTTTATTTGATCTATTCGAATTAAAGTTTTATTTAATCGTAGTTATAGACTAATTACACTTCAATTTTGGTCTATTCGAATTAAAGTTTTATGTAGTCGTAGATATATAATAATTACACCGCAATTGTATATTCGAAATTATATAAAATGTTATATATAGTTACTAAGTAACGAAAAGAGTAAATGACGTAAGTTTATAAAAATAAATGGCGAGACAACTTTAACAATATGTACATTTTTTGTGCCGAACACTTGTACGTAACACCAGTTGCTTTTGAGGGAAATATATCAGGATGTAGACAAAAATAAGCACGTCGCAACGAAATACTCGAAACTTTATAAAAATCGTATCTAAAAAGTTATATGCAAAAAATATATATATTTAAAAACTATTATAATAAGATATTATAAATTTATAATAGTAAAATAATAAATTAACATAAAACAAAGGTTCAGCAGCTAGGCAGTCACTATTCAGGCAGTTGACATTTTCATGCCATTGCCATTTAATTTAAACTAGGATTTAGACCCGCGGGCTAGTACATCGTGTGAGCGAGTGTTGTCTTCATATGCTTTGCTTTATTTATAATGTCGACTTAACTTTTAATTAGCAATTCCTAATTATGATGCTGAGTAAAGGACTTTAAAGCTACTCAATGACTAAACAGGCTAGTTGAAGACTGCTTCTTTTACATGGAGCATTTTGAAATCTATGAAATCCAACTAAGAAAGTCCAACAGGTAACTTGTAATGTTAACGCTTGAACCACACAGGTCAAACAAAGTTAGCACATAAAGATGAGAGTTTCGAGCTAATCTTTTGATCAAACCCACAAAACCTAACGAAAACAGTAAGAAATCAGCACATTCAAATTAAAAAACTTGAAAAAGACGTAATACTATATAGATTTCAACTTTTTAATCTATCAAATATCTCAATTTCTCCATTAATCAAAGTAACCTTAACATCAATAATATCAGTCACAAATGACCAGATTGAAAGTCAAACTTTCACAAACACATAAATACATACATACAAAACGTGAAATTTCTTTTAAATAAACGTTCGAACCTAATAATCTTTGGAAAGTTTCAGATCCGACACATGAACCACCTTTTCAACAAAACTCAAGCCTTAAGTACCGAGAAACCGAATTGAAAATCATGCCAAAAAATTAAGAATCACTAAAAAACCACAAAACAAACATCATTTTGAAACCAAAAACCGACATCCAACTGATGCCTGGCTGTGTTTCTAACACTCACCAGAAAATCAAGAAGGACTTAATCGTACACAAACCCACTTGTCCAAGATTCTATTTTCATAATTAGAAATCTGATCCATGTGCAGATAAGACAAAATTAAATCAAAAGAGGCTCAAATATGAATTGACAAAAAAGATGCGGGTTACCCCATGGCTGCAAATACACGGTTGCATAGTCACAAAATATCAACTATGCCATCCTAATATTGCCTCGCCAAGATACGGGTCGGATCTTTGATGTCCACCTTTAATACCTATCATCACAGCCTTTAAACAAATGTACAAACAAATACTGTTGCTAGCACAACAACGAAAACCACCACCATAAGTATTGTGAGCAAGCACGAAAACCAAATTGACTCAGGTATTAAACACCATCATCGTCACCAAAACCCATAAAATCCAAATCGAATCAGGCATAAAACATGAAACCACATTGAAGGTGTGCCGGAGTGGCCATAGACGGCCGGAAATAGCTCAGAAAGCTGCCGGAAATGACCGGCCAAACCCCCCTCTGTCGATCTGTGTCTACATAATCCGAAACACACCCTCGTTGTTACGTCATCTTCCCCGTGTCGGACCGCTACGACCGCCGCTACAGAAAAAGAATCTTCACCGCTCCCTCTGCTTTGTCCCACCGTCGCGAACTCAAACCTCAAAAACCCTCTCTGCCTGACCGCCACCATCACCGAACACAACGAAAGTGCAGAGCGAGAGGAGATGGTGATGCAAATGTGGTGGTGGTGATTCCGGCGTTCATGGTCGGCCGACGGTTTTCCGCGTGTGAAGTGGCTGTGGTTGCAACTCTCTCACCCTCACTTTCTCATACCTACAAAACTGGTGGGGAGGAAGATGGTAGAATGTAGATGTGTGGACACATGTATGAAGGAGAAACCGTATACTTTTTTTTTTGAAACACACCCCAAGCTCAAGTTACAACCACCCAAAGCCAAAAGTAGTTGCTTCTTTATATAGGTTTTAATATATATATAATATAATGAAATGAAATAGTAATTGTTTAATATGATGTTTTTTCTATTTATTTATTTATAAGACTTGTTTATGTTTATTTATTATTTAACTAGTAACAATATTTTGTATATTTTCCTATTTGTGTGCTTCATTTATGTTATTATTTCAGTAAAAAAAAAAAAAAGCTAAAATAGCTATGGTGCTTTGGTACCAAGCTAGAAAATGCCAAAGGTATTGATATTCATGAACTAGAGTTTCATCTTATATATAGAAGAGACAAGATCGGATCCTTTGTACTATCACAATCTCATCTCACCATGAATTTTCTGGTCATAATTTCCTTAGTCTTCCTCTTTTCACTCTTCCTCTTATTCTCCAAAAGGAAACCAAAACATCGTCTTCCACCAAGTCCCCCATCGTTACCAATTATCGGTCACCTACACCACCTCGGCCCACTCATCCACCAGTCCTTCAAAAGCCTCTCCACCCGCTACGGCCCGCTAATCCACCTTCGTCTAGGTTCGGTCACTTGTTTCGTTGCGGACACTCCCGAACTCGCCCAAGAATTACTCCAAAAAAATGACCTTGCTTTCTCTTACAGAAAACACACCTTAGCCATTGACCATATTACTTATGGTGTTGCCTTTGCATTTGCACCATACGGACCGTACTGGAAATATATAAAAAAGTTGTCCACAGTAGAGCTTCTAGGCAGCAAGAATCTTGGCCATTTCCTCCCCCTTAGAACACACGAAATCCAAGAGCTTCTGCGAACGCTAACCGTGAAATCGAAACAAAATGAGAGTGTGAATATGACGGATGAGTTGTTAAAGCTAGCAAACAATGTTATATGTCAAATGATGATGGGTATCCGATATTCTGCGACTGATAGTGAAGCAGTGGAAGCCAAGAAACTTGTTCGGGAAGTGACAAAGATATTCGGAGAGTTTAATGTATCGGATTTCATATGGTTTTGCAAGAGGTTAGATTTGCAAGGGTTTGAGAAGAGGTACAAAGATATACATAGAAGGTATGATGCTTTGCTTGAAAAAGTCATTTCTAAGAGAGAAGAAATGAGAAGAAGAGAAGGAAAAGGTAAAGATGACAAAGGGAAAGATTTTCTAGACTTGTTGCTTGATGTTTTGGAGGATGAGAAAGCTGAGATTAAAATTACTAGAAACCATATCAAAGCCTTGATTTTGGTGAGTTTACTCCTTTACTCCTTCAATCCCCAATAAGGGTTAGATGGTCCTTATCATCCGATTCTTAACTTTTGATAGGAAAAATTCTCAAATTTAACTTATGAATGGTTGATTTGACGGGTGTAAACAAGCCTAGAGGCTCGAGAGTTACTCGTTATCGGCTCTGTTAAAAGCTCAAACGAGCCGAACTTTAACAAGCCCGAGCCCAAACTCGAGCCTAAAATAGAGCTCGTTTAGTTATCGAGCCCGGGCTCGAGCCTGAAATACAAAGTTCGTTTAGGCTCGCAAGCCTAAACGAGCCCAAACAAAAATTTATTTATTTTATATATAATATAATAATAATGATGATAACATTGGCGAGCCGAGCTCGACCCGAACTTTGGCTCGTTTAAGCGATACTGAAGCGAGCTCGAGCCGAGTTTTTAGCTCGTCTGAGGTTGTTATTAAAATAGCTTGAGCCGAGCTCGAGTTTTGGGTTTTACTCGCGAGACGAGCTCGAGCTCAAATAAGTAGGCTCGATCCGAGCCGAGCTCGAGCTTCAAAAAAACTAGACGAGCCGAGCTCGAGCCCAGTCGAGCTTGGGCTCGGCCCGGCTCGTTTACACCCCTAGCCGATTTTGCCAAAATCCAACAGTAATTTTCTAACATCTATATCTAATAAATCAGTAACCGGTTAACATTACGCATCACAATTCAATAAACTTAAAATTCCTTTTTCTTGCTTCTCTTATTTCATCTCATCATATTCTAGTTTTGAATTTATATTTTTTAATAGTTAATTAAAAAAAATCTATAGTAATAAAACATATTGTATTCCTATGTCTTCGTTACTAACTATTTATAATTTTTTTTTATTTAAATCGCGGGTCTCTAACCTTGTTTTTGTGCGAAAATGCACTCCACATGGACATAATACGAACTCGACACGTGCATATGTTATTGCGGACCGTACAATATTAATGTGGTGGCCGTACAAATCTTAGTGTTGAATGTACAAAAATCTTAGCGTGAATCGCGGCGTGTATTTGTGGTTGGTATCGTTTCTGTTCATTTTGTTACTCGACACAAAAAAAAATATATAATTTTAACACAACTCGGTTCGTTACAGTACATGTACTTGTATATTATAGTTTATGAAACAAAAAAGAATTATTACAACAATTTCATTAAACAAAAATTGTATCATATAACCCATAAAATAAAGTTGGGTAACCTAAAAAATAAAGTCATGTTTTATATTGATCGAAAACCATAAAAACAAATAAAAGTGCTAATCCATAATATCGAATAGGTACCGCTGTTGTTTGGACGACACTGGTTGCCATTCGTCATGGTATCGGTACGGTAGCAACGCTCTATAAAACCTATGATACCAAAAGAATACTCTGTTTAGAACATAACTTAGTTTTCAACGAAATTTATTCCAAAATACAAGAGAAAAATTTAAATACAACTTGTACATCGGCTATTAAAAAACATATTGCAAGTTATAAAAGAAAATCAAAACTATAAAAAATTAAATTGGTTAAAAACGTATATTATTATGTACATGGATGAAAATAATAATATAAAAAAGTTACCATTCTTAAAAAAAAGAAAAATATGTTATTAAAAGTAAATATAATAATAAACTATTATGATATATTAAATAATTAAATAATAAAAAACTATATATTATTATAAAAATAAAATTACTATTATCGTCCCTCGAAATCAATATATATATATAATGGTTTTGTTAAGTAAACGGGTGAAAAGACTAATTTACCCTTCATTTAATAATTAAAAGTAACTAGGTTAGGCCTAAAGGACATAAATGCAAGATTTTGAAACGTTAAGTACAAAATTCGTCAATTTTAAAGAAAAAGAACACGAAAAAAAAGAATAAAGATAAAGAAAAAAACTTAAAATTCACTCTAAATATTAAATAATAGTAAATAGGTCAACAATGTATAGCAGCAATACTGAGAATGAAAATAAAGATAATATAGTTATTACTCTTGTAAATTGCAATTGTATATATACACAATTCTTTTGATATTTATTTGATTTTTTAAATTTTGTAAAGTGTACTTTTTTCGTAAAGAACTAAATGAAATTGTTTCATAGGACTTTTTTACAGCAGCAACAGAAACAACTGCTGTAACCATGGAATGGACCTTAGTTGAACTTATCAATAACCCTAAGGTCATTGAAAAAGCAAGACAAGAGATTGATGCAGTCATCGGAAGCAAGAGGCTAGTTGAGGAGTCTGATACACCAAACTTGCCTTACATTCAAGCAATCATAAAAGAAGTCTTCCGACTTCATCCACCTATTCCTTTGGTTATACGCAAGTCGAACGAAAATGTCACCGTTAAAGGATACGACATCCCCGTTGGCTCCATATTGTTCGTTAACATCTGGTCGATCGGAAGAAACCCGGAGTACTGGGAAAGCCCATTAGAGTTCAACCCGGATAGGTTTTTAGAAGGTGGTGCCCTTAAAGGTTCTTTAGATATTAAGGGCCACAATTTTACACTTTTGCCTTTTGGAACTGGGAGGAGAAGTTGTCCAGGCATAAACATGGCAATGAGACAGCTCCCTGTGGTGATTGCCACACTCGTACAATGCTTTGAATGGAACGTTAAGGAAAAACGACGGTTAAGTGTGGATGAGCGTGGGGGATTGACGGCTCCGAGGGCAACGGATCTTGTGTGTTTTCCCTCAGTTCGCAAAAACTCTCCATTTAAGGTTTAGGGTTTAGGGCTAGGTGTTATTTGAGAATTCATCTCGAGAATATTTATAGTAAATCCTGTAACAATATACATGAGAAGTTCTATAAAAGACAGACATACCGAGAAGGAATAAATAAATGTATTGGTTAAACCTAGTTCCGTTTTATCATAGTGGTAAAGAATATCCTCCATTAACAAAACTTTAAAATTTTCGGGTCGGTCCTGGTTCGGGTCGGTCATAGCGAGGTTTGAACTAGATTTAAAAAAAAAAGAGGAAAAACATGTTATACAAGGATTGAACCAATGAGCTCTTGTTGTTAAAAAGAGGGGTTTACCACTACACCAGGTTTCCTTTTCTTTCTATGATGTCCACCTAATTGTATTTATGGGGTCCTTATACAATTTAATATACCGAATCTACTAATTTTTTAAAAACATTGGGGTCCGGGGACCCCGACCCACTCTATATGGGTCCGCCCCTGCTCCACACAATTGAATAATCCACTCACAAGGCCCATGTGTGACCTGTTACAATTTTATTTCTGCATTGTTATTTTTAAGTCTAAGTTATTTTTATTTATTTGATTTAGTCAAGTAGATTTTTTTTTTTAATTCCCTAAAATGTTGCAACATGGGTATTCACCCCACCTTATGTACTGTAGAGCAGTTTTTTTTTTATTTCCAAATTAATTCTCTTGTTCTAGAGATTATTTTCTCCATTCCTATCCTTACTTTGGCTAGAGTTAGGAGGTGATCTTGGAGACTGATTTGGTTTTGTGTGGTGTGTCTGTATCATAAAATCAAGTTAGTTTTAGCCCAACGAAAACTTTCGAGTAGGGTTGTCTGTATCTCGAAGGTCCATTATAGTTCCGACCAATTCTAAATATCCATTTAGGGTTTCGTTGATCCAATTGTTACGCTGCTGGTTACCAGATAGTACCTTGTAAGTTTTGGGTATAATTTAAAGTAAAATATATGGATAGTATCATGTATGTTTTGGGTATATATATATGCATATTGCTGAAGGTCGGCTTCATAGAATCATATCATAGTGAGGTTATAATTGTTGGTCGATACGAACTCTAATAAACAAAATATCCTAACCAACTATGGTCACAAAAGACACACGCCTGCCCATAGAAACAAGGCGGCTTACAAGAGTCTACATCCCAATAGTTCCAGATATACAAAATACTATAGGACCCCAAATCAATTTTAAGCACCCATAAGTATTGTACTTCATATCCACACTTTTCATCCAAGCTTTTGTCGCGACCAAGGTGACCCGTTTGTGGACACAACCTTGAAGACCCAAGTCCATAGTGTGACACCCAATAGTCACTCGAGTAAATTTTCCAAGGCAAAACAAACCTTCGCGGATTGTTTCTATACGGACCAAGCAAAGGGCCCAATATAGAAAGCCCCAAACCCACTTGATATACCCCAAAACATTGGTGGAACACCCCCTTTGAATGGATAAGACCCTTAGTCCTGTTGGGCTTGATATTAGACCCTTTGTTGGTCAAAACACTAACCAAAAACAGCCCACTACCCAAATTAGAAACCCCATTTATGACATCCAAAATAGGCCCATACCCGCATACAATAGGCCCCATACTTCTGGACAGAAAACTACTTGCTATAGTTTTTAATGTAATTAAAGCAGCATAGATGAACACTCACAAACAAAAACGCTATAAAAATGAAAGTAACAAATTTCTGAAAGTATAAATAAGTTTTATGTACATAGATTAATCTACATAAGAAAAACTATAGTGCTTTTTTTTGCATTAAAAACTATACATATTTACCATCGCTGATCGCTTGAGAAGAGACCTTTTTTTACTGTTACATAAATGACATGATAGTTGTCACTTATTTTTCTTTATAATTTTTTTTTTGGATTAATAACTACATTTTATATATAAGCTCATTCGCTATTCAAAAGGGGGTAGCGGCGCAAAATATAATTGGATTTATTTTACTCCAATGAGCTTAAATCTGCCGACATCCAAAGTCGGTGGTTAACCGATGGTCAATTAAATTAACCGAACCATCTTTCCTAGTAACCAAATTAACCAAATTGAAAGTTTGATAAGTAAAACATTAGTTATAGGTTTTGTTTAGTCTATAACCAAACAAACCCATGTATGTAAAGCTGTAAACAAACTGAACGTTCAACGAATCGACCATGTACCATCTGACAATAAGTTTGTTTATGTCCGTTCACTTAATAAACTGATGAACGTGAACACAACCAACGTTCATCTAACTAAACAAACAAATATAACCACATGTCTCTTCGTTATTTTACATTTCTAAACGTTTATTAATGTTTGTTTATGACTTATGAGTGTTCATTTAAAGATTCATTCAAATGTATTTATTGCTGGCATTAATTTACAATTATTAATAAAATTTCTGTTGGCTGTTCGAAAAAAAATTAATTTACAATCAATTTATTACCATATTTAAAACCCTTTTACTTAAATATCTTTTGTTTATTTGTAAATGTTGGTGTATTAATGATGATAATTTAGACTTAAACACGGATTTTTACCTTTACTTTTCTTTTCTTGTTATTTTTAACAAAATCTACATCACTTGTCTTCGATCATTTTGGAAGAGGAACAATACAACACTTTGACATTATTGGACTTCACTTCCCAGATTTATTAGGTTTCCTTTAGAATTTGTGTATAGTCATGATTGGCTAGTGAAGATGGATATGATCGGATGATTGGTTCCGCTTGTGACACAATGATAGTTCAGTAGTCATTTGCTTAAATGTTCGTTCATTCAATTCGTTTAAGTTTTATGCTCACCTCTACGTTATGTTTGATCTCGTTGTCATTTCTCACGGAAGTTATGTGAACTCTTCAAAACAGTTGTATTGGCAGTGGACCAACAAGTTGATGCAGTGACAGCTTTTGATAATAATAACTTAGTCAGAAGCATTGGTCACAAACATTTAATTATCAAGCACTTTGACGTGGAAGTTTATTTTTGAGTCATAAATGTTTCAAAATACTATTCAACCGTCTTATCCTTGAAAGAAAGAAAAAAACCACGTATGGAATTTTAAAAAAATGATTTTTGAAAATGATGGTGTATCAATATCATTAATTCTAAATCACTGTAGAGTTATTCAACTAACTAAGAAAATGACAATGTTATCACTTAAGCAGTTAAGCAGTTATCACTTAACCACTTAAGCTTCTAAACCATAAAACATATACGTGTATTTTGCACTTCTAAGTAATCCACTACCCATCTTATTTTTTTGAGTAACTTTAGTTTCAATGAATCAACTATAAACTTTGTTGAATCATTTACTATCTTACTAGCTTACAAACCGTGTATTACACGGTTTAAATGTCCAAAAAAACTTGGATTGAATAATATTTTAATGTATATATGTTACAAACTCGGGTATTACATTCATTAAATATTGAAAAAAAAAATGTAAATGTAAATTATAAAATTCTATATAATCCTTATTACACGGTTCAAAAGGGTATAATAATATTATAAAAAGTGAAATAATATTATAATCTAATTATGATTGTGTTTTTTTTTCGGATTAGTATTAATATAAGGATGGTTTAGTAAAAAAAATCCAATTATTATATTATTATATTTTTGTGTTTTATGATAATATTTAATAACATAATTGTATTTATCTATTAATATTAATTAAATAGTGCATCCTAATCTCTCGTTATTACTATATTTAAATTAAATATATCATAATAGTAAGGAGAAAGATTAAAAGGATATTTTACAATAACAATAAAATATAAGAAAAAATTATGAGGTTAAAGCTGAAAGTGACACGTGAAATTAATTAGAATCGTTTATTAGAAAAATTAAAAGATTAGATTATATTAGATTAGATATCGAAATAAACTTGCTTCAATGAATTAACTATAAGCTTTGTTGATTCAGTTAATATATTGTATCCAAATAAACTTTAAATGTGTCTTGCATTTTTCTGTCCTGTTATCCAGCCTTTCGTTGGAAGTGTTTTGCCTCTTTTAATATATTGTTGCTGCAGTTCTAAAAAAAAAAAAACTTTAAATAAACTAGCTTCAATTAGTTAACTATAATTCCATATATCTAATTACAATATGCAGTTCTTCTATTTACATAGATATGTAATTCATTATTTACATTTAAATGTGCAGTTTCTTTTTATTAAATTTATAAGTTTGTGTGATTGACTTATTCATAAGTGTAAAATACAATATGGCTTAACGTACGAGCATATGTTGTGAAGTCACACATGTTGAAAACATAATTACGCATGTTGAAAGATTGAAGATTCCGAGTTTGTGAAGAATGAAGATTCCGAGTTTGTGAAGTCTTCCGAGTTTATGATGTCCGGATTTATGTTTTTTTCAATATGCGTGATTATGATTTTCAACATGCATGGTTATGGTTTTGAGTTTTATAACGTTCATAATATGAAGATTCCGAGTTTGTGAAAGAATGAAGATTCCGAGTTTGTGAAGTCTTCCGAGTTTATGATGCCAGATTTATGTTTTTTCAACATGCGTGATTAGGGTTTTGAGTTTTATAATGTGCGTAATTTCATATCGTACGCTCGGACGTTAAGAAACATTGTACGTTAACCGGTCTCTTTACATATACGTAGTCAACTATTTTACATGTATGTAAGTTACATTTTACACATGTGTAACTTCTGATACATTTAATTACTTATATGTAATTCCTTTTTTAACATGTATAATTAAATAAATTACATATATACAAGTGACCTATTTACCCATACTAGTGTTCATTAAAAAACGCGTATTTTAGTGATTCGGTGACGTTTTCGGGCGTCGGAAGTCACGTATGACCAACCAAGCACCAAGTAAACTTATAATTAGTTAAAATTCTTGTTGATGAATCCTCCTTGAAATGCTCCTAAAGTTACTTGGATTTTCAAGAGGTGTCCAAGAACTCTTATGTGTGTGAAAAGAAAGGTGTAAATGGGAGAAATTTGGAGAAGTAAGAAAAAGGAAAAGTAAAGTGAGGAGTGTGGTGGTGGTGGTCTATTTATAAGGAGAAGGAGAGAGGAGAGAGAGTGTCTTGGAAAGGGAAAGAAGTTCCAAGTCGTGTGTAGTGTAGTTCCTTTCGTGAACCTTAAGTTGGCGTGATGCGTAGGCAATGACCTTATCACGTTGCATCAACACGCAACCAAGTCCTTGGATGGAAGCGTCGCAATAAACCACAAAATCATCTGTGCCTTCAGGCAATGAGAGGATAGGCGTGCTACAAAGTCTATCTTTTAAGTGTTGAAATGCGGACTCCTGTGCATCACTCCAACGATAGATGACACCTTTCTGAGTCAGTGAAGTGAGAGGTTGCGCAATCTTTGAGAAATCCTTTATAAATCTTCTGTAATATCCTGCCAAACCCAAGAATTGGCGGATTTCTGTTGGTGTACGGGGTGCAGGCCAGTTCTTGATCGAGTCAACCTTGGATGGATCAACATGAATCTCATCCTTGTTTACTACGTGACCTCTCATCACCCCGTTCCACCACGTAAGAGCCCTCTTCTGAAACACACTTGAAGAAAACTCGACCTTGTGATTTTCAGGACACTGAACGTGACGGAAAGTATTCTCAATGCTCTCGAACCATTGAAGAAGCCCAGTTGCTCCCTCAGAACCACTAAACTTGAGAGGTTTAGCCGAGTTAAAATTCTTGAAATTGCATGGAGCATTGTTGTTGTTGATGGCTTGAATCATTTGAGCATAAAGATTTGGGAAGGCAGCAGCCATTTGCTGCGCGATGATTTCCGCCAGTTCGGCATTCGCCATCTGATTGTCGCGTTGAGGAGGCATTCTAAAAGAGGAAACATGAAAGGAAACGAGTGAGAGAATTAGACGAAAAGAATGAGATGAATCGAATCTGATAAAAGCAAGGATAGTGGTCATTTGTTTGTTACTACAAAGCAACAAACGACCCCGGTGATCAATCAAAGTAAATAGGTCAAAAATAATGTATCGCGAAGACATGCTCGCCCATATCGTGTGTAAGTGGCCCGTAATTCCTACGAGACCCGTTGTCAAAACCCGAACTCCGTTTATTATCAAAAGATAAAATTTTCGTATTAAAATACATAAAATACGGTCGGTAGTCGTTGTTTGCACGCCCGTTCGTCGATGACGGAAGTAATCGCGAAAAATTATATCGTTGTCGTCTTTAATCCGTTCTTCGATCCGGTTTTGACTGTAGTCACTAAAATTTACTTACGAAACTAAAATATATCGTAAAAATTTAATATTTGTCGGCGTTGTCAGTATCTTGTACGGTATCAGTCCGTTGTCGCGTCATATTCAGCAGGTTTTCTGTAGATCACCACACGCGCATTGTATAGCTGAACAAACGTTCCTGGGCACTCCAAGGGCCTGGTTAAGTTAAGTATCGTCATAAACACTATTTATTGTCGCGTTAATCGACTGTTAAACACGTAATTAAGGGCGTAAATTACCGGTTGTCACATCGTTTACAACCCTATCTGTTATGATAAAGAGGTTGCTCTAAGATAAAGACCCTCAACCACTTTTTTTTTAAATACAAGGAAAGCTCAGCCCACAGCATACACAACAAACATGAACCAAAACTAGATAATACTATCAAAAGCTAAAAATAAGCAACGGCATCAAAGATCAAAGACCAAAGTATTTCGTCAACACAAAAGACACCTACGGGTGAATCAGGACCGGCTTCTTCATTCCTTCGACCAACTTCTATGTACATTTCTTCAGAATACTATCACAAAAAACGTGAGTTAATATGAAATTTCTCAAATATCAGAATAGAAATTCCAAATCCTATGTACAAAACCGTGCGTTTATGGACAAGATTGAGGTTCTGAAAGAAGGGATTGTATCGGTTTGGCAAAAAAAGTGTGCGAGTGAAAGCAAGATCGCTAAGGCGTCTAAACAAATGCGAGAACGAGGGGATATGTTTGAAAAGTTGGAGGAAGAAAAGGCGAAACTTGAAGAAGAGCTTAAATGGAAGAATGAACGATTTAAGCACTTGGAAGAAGCGCATGAAACGGTTAGAAATAAGCTTTGTGTAAAGGAAAACAAGATCGCTAAGGCGTCTAAACAAATGCGAGAAGAGAGAGAGTGTCAGACAGGCACGGGGCCGTGTCCAGCGGACACGGGGCCGTGCCCAGCCTTCTGTTCAGCCTATAAATAGGAGTGCTTGGTTTCATTTCAACTCATCCCTTGGCACACCACCTCTCTCACACTTCATCCACCACCCACCACCATCACAACACCATCATCCATTGTCCATCGTAGAGTGTGTGAGTCGTCTCGGGATCCAAGATTGATCGTAAGAGTTCTTGACAATCAAGGCCATGTTTGCCTAAGTCTCTTACATCACTTGGTGAAGACAAAGTGTCTAGTATAATACTTTTTATTTCTAATCTTTTGCACTTTTTATTTGGTTTTGTATTAATGACTTTAATAACTAGTTACTTATGTTGAAGGTGATCTTTCCTTATCGTTTGTCCGTGGTGTCTTGGCATTATTTTACTGTCTATATAAAATAAAAGATTTTCATCATTCATATCTCCACGGTCTATATGGAGGTATGTTGGCTACCTGGTCGGGGGTTAAGGGAACGGTTTGGTAAAGGTCTTGCCATTGTTCAGCGTTTAGAGGTCCTGCAATGGACCTGGGTCAAATTTAGTAGGACCTCCTTCAATGCTTCACGGTATTGGTGTTACATCCTCACCCCCTTAAAAGAAATCTCGACCTCGAGATTTGTTAAAATGCTGGAAGTACTTTTTGTCGCATAATGGACTTAACTTCTATAACATATCTGGAGTCCTTCTAAGCTCCAAAAGTGACCCCTATATTAGGTGCATGTATTCTTTTGGAGCTTATTAACCTGTCGATCCTTAATCGATACAGGATGCTCATCACATCATAAATCTGCATATCATTATGTGATAGTGCTCCTTGACTTGTTGGTGAAACACATCCTTCTGTCACTAGGGTGCAATGTATTGCGAGCTTCGCCAAGCTCCTTAAATAGGTTTTAGCTTATGAGCTACTTGATCTTGATACATTCGATTCCTCCGAATGATTCTATATATTCAGAGCTTAACTAGCCTGATAATTTAACAATTTGGCACACCCTTCCTGGGTGATATCTTTTGTTGAACCTTATTCCTTACCAAGAATTTAGGAGGGTTGCTACTTTCATTAATTCTTGATTTTCTGCCGAATACTGGCAACTTATAGATGATTAGGGATTTGTATGATCTTATTTTTTGTTTCCAATGCAACTTTCAGATCCTGATAATTGGACTTACCAGTCTATTGTCCTAACAATAGATGTTTAACATTCCACCAATACAAGGTCTCCAAAGGAGCATCCTTGATGCTTATATATCAACTATTATAGAAAAACTTATCTTAAGGTGAGATGGTTATTCCAACGACTGCTTTATTACTTCTTAAGGAATAGCTAATCCTTGTCGTTAGTCGAATAAATCGACGATCCTGGGCAGCTCATGGCAAATTCTTAATCGTTGCCTAAATAGGGTTGCAGTAATTAATGCATAAGCAAAATGAACCGTCTTTCCTAATTAGCTATACGCAATTCTCAGGATATTGAGTTAGGCTATATGAATCTTCTATTTTAAAACTTACTTAAATCAGGGTTTCGATTCCTCCAATGATGGTACTAGCCGTTTTAGAGATTTCATATTATTATAGCCTTAAATGGAATATAAATTCCTAACTCTACTTGCCTCTAGGAGGTAAACAGGGTAATCTTTGCAGAAGATAATCAAAATACAAGGAGGTTACATAGATTTTCCAAATCTCAGGCTCTAGTTCATCCATCCTCGCTTGTGCCAAATGAGTGACACTTTTATGTTATGAGTCCACAGGTTCCTTTACCAGGAAACATTTATTTGAAAAAAATGCTATTTTCTAGATATCTTCATTGAATGCCATTAGCTGACTTTAGTACCATATGATCATTGGGATATCTTTGTGGTTTCATGCATTAAACCTCCATACTGATCAGGCATGGAAGCAATCTATGGAACATATTAAGATACACCATTCCTCATATAGCGCTTTTGTCATACCATTTGGTATTCGTAATCAATAGGGATCAAAGAGATATCAATTACATATGAATGTATTTAGAATCACCATCCGCACGGATAGTTCATGCGCACGGATGGCTTATCCGTACGGACAAGTTGTTTGTGTGGATAAACGTTCAAGTGGATTATTTCTTCCTAAGTGTGAGATGCGTTTGTGTATGATGGCTTGTGCTTTGGAGTTTTCGTTGTAGCATTTAGAAAACACATAAGTGTTTCTACCTTTTAAGCCGGTCGCGCGGACGACAATCCGTGCGTATGGTAGTCCGTGCGGACAGTCTGTGCGCGCGGGCAGAGACAATCCGTCTGGATAGCCTGTCCGTGCGGATGAACACTGTTTGAATTTATTTTAAGGCCTTAGTATCTCATGATCCGAAGAGTAATCCATTCAGAGGTCATCCGTCCGGATTGCTCATTCATCGATACTCAAACCTTGTTTGGAAAGTGGGTCCCAAGGGTAGCTCGTCCGGGTGACAACCCGTCCGTATGGCCTGTGCGTGCGGACAGCTTGTCCGTGCGGATACCTGGTCCGTGCGGACAGCCTCTGGTCTGATTGTTCCGTTCGTCTACGCTGGGATTCTGTTGTCGTTTATCGAGACGTTCTGATTACGTGGCAACCACTTGGAGTTGTATTCTCACCCGCGTGACTAGACCGGTCAGGAACCACCCTAACTCGGCCTGTCGGCGACTCAGAATGGTCATTCCGGTTGACCCCGAAATCAGGTGTCTGTGGGTAGAATCCAGATCCAGGACTAGTGCTTCACTATTATCGAGTAGAAGACTAGAACCGATCAGATTCGTACCGATTCTAAGGGAAAAAGAAGGAGAGAACTTAGGTTTATTTCTTTCAACTCTTTTATCCTTAGAAAAGTTTAGATCTAGGTGAAGTTGTTGTGAAATGTTGTGGAAATTGTTCAGATCTGAGTTACTCTTGGTGGAATGAGGTCAAGCTCGAAGTTCATAAGAACTTCATGATGACGTCACCCGAGAATACCTCAAATCTGGATGATTTCGTGGTTGAAAGTTGAGATTTGAAAGATGGAAAGGTGTAGAATTGTGTAGTAATCAAAGGTGTACAAGAATTAGTGCAAGATCTTACCTGGATTGAGAGAAATCTGAGAAAAAGTGAAGAATGCGTGCGGCTCGGACGTCACTTGCCAAAAGTGGAAAAGTTGGAGAGTGACCCGTGTATTTATAGGATGCCAAAAAGGGAAAGGGTGAGCCGTGCGGATGGCACGTACCCGGGTAGGCTATCCGCGCGGATTGGTCATCCGTGCGGATTGGCAATCCGTGCGGATTGTCAATCCGTGCAGATTGGCAATCCGTGCGGATTGACCATCCGTGCGGATGCCGCCTGCTTTGGTGTGTTCGGTGCGATGTTGCTTCGGTTTCGATTTGCGAGCGATTCGATAGGGTTTCCTAGTCAAATTACTTTCAGTCCCAACTACTTCTTATATGGTTCGACTCGGAATTCGGGTTCGGGTTTGTTTACATTCGAGTTAGACTTCGAGTTCGATTGAGTTCGCTTGATTATCACAACATAACATAAAATAAACATGCACAGGTAACACGTAAAGCACACACACACGTAGAAATGACAAGTAAGATACATAGTTCGAGTTACGGTTCGATGTCGATTTGATTAGCATAGCTTGATTAACTTTATCGCATTGTTACTTCCTATCATTCACAGTCGTAGGTCGATTGAAATACGGTTAGCATGATTCGATTATTGTAATGAACGACATTTACTCCACATAATATAAATAAAATAAAAACATTTCTACGAGTCAAGTCGCGCGAAATCGGTCGTTGACTTTGACCTTGACTTTGACTTTCACTCGTGAAAACACAGGGTGTTACAACGAAGGCGCGCGCGCGCACGACGTGCCCGAGGCGCGTGACGTAGGCCACACATGAGGGCATAGGTGCGCATGGGATCAAGGCGTGGAAAGGTATAAAGGAATAAGGAGATGGTATTCTTTCGGTTGCGATCATACCAGCACTAATGCACCGGATCCCATCAGAACTCCGCAGTTAAGCGTGCTTGGGCGAGAGTAGTACTAGGATGGGTGACCCCCTGGGAAGTCCTCGTGTTGCAACCCCCTTTTTCTCGTTTTTTATTTTATTTAATAGTCGTTGCATCTTTGTCGTAGCATCCGAGCGGCCGATTTTGTGAAAGGAAGGCTTTCACGAAGGCGCGCGCGCGCACGGCGGGCCCGAGGCTTGCTGTGAGCCTCAGATTGAGCTTTAGGCTTTGAGCGTGGTGTAGATAGGGTCCTACTCCGAGTCCCACTATATTCTTCATACTGCCGCTCCAAGGCCTTTGTAACTGTGTCGTCTACCAACGCTTTCAACTCTTTGAAATGTTGTGCTATATGAATCACAACATTAAATAACCGAACCATTATTGTAATTAGATATATGTTCCATTCAGATTAGAGAAGAGAAGAGAAGGAAATGAGCAAGGAAATAACTTGATGGTGTTGGCTATTTATAGTGATCATGGGATCACAAGATCATTCCATGTGTTTCTGTGGCCAACAAGGATTAAATAAATTGAGGTTCTGGTCTTTGGTAATCAGTAAAAATATTTATTTTATCACATTACATCAGTAAGATATTATTCATATGTGAGGTTTACCATTTATGGCCAAACTATGCTCCGAAAGAGCATTTTGGTCATTTCACATATGCCTTTAAGGACATTTTTGGAAGTCTGAGTTCATGATAAAATAAATGTTTTTGTCAAATTTAAAACATATCAACTTTTTTAACTTTATATTTTATGGGTCCATTTATTATATAAAAGTATATATTTTAGGAGCCCATATTTTCTAGTTGTAATTCTACACAGTAAGGCACTATTGAACTTTTTGTATTTAATTTCCTCAAACATAAATTATATAGTTAAATGAAATGTTATAATATGATGAAACTATGCTATTATGGATATTTATTTTTTTAGTAGTCCATGCTTATATATAAATTTTCTTATATTAGTTGGTTTATTTATATTGATCATATTCTAGTGTAATAAGATATAACAATAACGATAATTTCATTCTTCTTTCTTTCCCAAAATTTTATTTATTTTTATAACAAATTATTAGCATAAAAACTTTAACGAGGACAAGAATCAAAGAAACTGAATCCTTTTGTGAATATTTGTTTCATGTTCGAAAGTAATTTTATCTAAGAAACTGAATCCTTTTGTGAGTATTTGTTTCATGTTCGAAAGTAATTTTTAACTAGTGCTATTAAATCCGCGCGTTGCGCCGGAAATCCTCGCGTTGCGTCGTAGGCAGGTATTAGTTCGTTTAACTTCGGTACTGACACTTGTTATAGCAAACAATAGAGAAAAAACTAAAAAAAATCATGATATGACCAAAAATATACCAACACAGCGGGAATTTGATCGGTATTGGTTTGTTTTTTTACGCCACCTACACTCGTTACAACAACCCATAAAGAAAAAATCTTGATATGACCAAAGAATACCGACACGTGATTTACATGGATAAAAAACAAACGCAAGTTATATAAGATATATAAAAAACCAAATAATACATGTAAAAAACCACTAAACAACACATATAAAAAAAACCTTTAAAACAAATAATTACTGTTCATTTAGTTTCTTTATTAATAGTATACAATAATATACAATAGTATACAATGATTGTACATGCATGCTAGAACTAGATATACAAAACAGCATAAAATGCTTTTTAAAGTCCTCACTTATCTGCCCGTACTCTCTTGAGTCGACTTCTTTGTTGCTTTTCCGCAGAAAAGTAATTTTATAGCAAGCTTCTTTCCTGCTTTCTAGTATACTGATTCTCTTTCTTATGTTGTTTTCTGCCTGTAGTGTTGTTCTGTCCCTACTATTGAAACACTGGATGCTCTTGCTGCTCCTCTAGTCATTGAACCAACGCACTCCAATACAAGCTTCTCTTCTTTAATGAATGGGACTGGCTCGGCTAAGTAAAGTGTAGTATCGGCACTTACTCGTCTTTAAGGAAAGGGAACAGTAGACTTCCTCCCTTCCCTCCCAGTGTCCAGTGGCTCTGCTCTAGCAAAGTTGCGCCGGAAGTCCTCGCGTTGCGTCGTGGGTGGGTATTAGTTCGTTTAACTTCGATACTGACACTTGTTATAGCAACCAATAGAGAAAAAACTAAAAAAAATCATGATATGACCAAAAATATACCAACACAGCGGGAATTTGATCGGTATTGGTTTGTTTTTTAACGTCACCTACACTCGTTACAACAACCCATAAAGAAAAAATCTTGATATGACCAAAGAATACCGACACGTGATTTACATGGATCAAAAACAAACGCAAGTTATATAAGATATATAAAAAACCAAATAATACATGTAAAAAACCACTAAACAACACATATAAAAAAAGCTTTTAAAACAAATAATTACTGTTCATTTAGTTTCTTTATTAATAGTATACAATATACAATAGTATACAATTACTCTTCATTTAGTTTCTTTATAGTTTCTTTATTAATAGTATACAATATACAATTACTGTTCATTTAGTTTCTTTATTAATAGTATAGTTTTATCATCCCGCCGCGTTGCGGCTAACTACTTGTATTATTTAGTTTGTGTTTACTTGTGTTTTGAAATCACTACGAGCGCGTTGTGCACGGAACCGTTGACAAGAATAAAAATAAAATGCAGAAAAAAACACCAAAAGATAACCGAAAGAAAATCAATCAAAAAAGTTGTATGGTAATGATGTTGTTCGTATGAAACTTGTAGCCAGAGATGAGCAAATGGTATTGGATACCGGTACCGAATTTCCCGAACCCAAATAAGTACCAATTCAATACTGACTTTTGGTGTTCCTGATACCGGTTCGCTACCGGTTTTTACCTTCATATACCTGTACCATGACCTGTATTTCGGTACCAGTGCCAATTCAGTATCGGTTGGCACCGAGCTCATCCCTACATTTGAAACTAAAAAAAATTCATTAAAAGTTGAAGAAAATTAACAAAAATTGTTGTATGATACCGTTGTTGTTCGTACGGTACCCGTGATCAGGGATGAGCAAATGGTAGCGGGTAGCAGTACCGAATTTCCCAAACTAAAAGATTTTCAATATCAATTCGGTACCGATTTTCAACGTTTTCTGTACCTGGCTGGTCACTGTTTTTACCTTCATGTACAGATACCGAACGGGAGCGTACCGGTATTTTCGATACCAGTACCGGTTGACACCAAGCTTTTCCCAACCCGTGATACAAATTTAAAAATAATTATAATATAAAATGCACTAATGATACTAAACCAGAGCATACCAGTATCTTCGATACAGTGCCTGACACCAGCATTATCCAACTAAAAAAGTAAAGAAATTTTTTTTATATATTATTATAATATAAAAATTACTATTCATAATGTTGTATTATTAATATATAGGATAATATATTAATCGATTTAAAAAAAGTAAAAAATTAATATTAATTTAAAATATTTTTTTAAGAGATGATACGATGTTTACACGTGATATTCTTTGAAATCGTTCATTAGAAGTAGGATTATAATTTATATATTTTTTAAGGGTGGAGATACAATAGGAAGTTTATTTGGCTAGGAAGGCTAGGAAGTGATCTTAACCATCCATTAAGTTAATCAAGGGCTAAGATTAAATCAGGGAAATTGAAAGGAAGAAAAGAGGCGCGTGAGTTTGTTCAAGGACATTCTAGTCTATCCAAACCAATAGTTTATCTCTCCTCCAATTCCCCCCTCCCATTTTTTAAACGTTAATAACTCTTTCATACGACATTATTTTTTTTATAAAAATTGCACCAAAAAAACGAGCGTTTTTTTAATCTTTAAAACGAGTATACTATTGCTATATTTAAAAAAAATTAAACCCAGTTGTGTAAAACGCAATAGAAAAACCACCAGTTACGTAAAACGCAATGAAAAAAAAACCTAAAAAATGACATTTTTCTAAAACGCAATGCACCAAAAACACAAAGAAATGACTTATTTGTAAAATGCAATGGCCAGAAAACACAAAGAATGTCTTATTTCTAAAACGCAATAGACTGAAAAACACATAAAAAAGTTTTTTACCTAAAACGCAATGCACAAAAAACACAAAGAAATGTCTTATTTGTAAAACGCAATGGCCAGAAAACACAAAGAAATGTTTTATTTGTAAAACGCAATGGCCAGAAAACACTTAAAAATGTCTCATTTCTAAAATGCAATGACCTAAAAAAACAAAAGAAAGTGTTCTCTGTAAAACGCAATGGACTGAAAACACCTAAAAATGTGTTTTACCTAAAACGCAATGACTAAAAACACTTCAAAAATGTGTTTTACCTAAAACGCAATGACTAAAGATACTTAAAAATGTGTTTTTTTTTCTAAAACGCAATAGCCAGAAAACACATAAAACTCTCTTATTTCTAAAACGCAATGGCCAGCTCAACCCCAGCCAGGGGCTCTGCCCCTTGGACCCCGCCAGGGGCTGCCGCCCCCGGACCCCCGCCAAGATCGTAAAACGCAATGACTAAATAAAAACCCAGATCGTGAAAATGAAATTAAAGAATTTCTTACATGGATCGAAGCCGGTTTCTTCATCAATTGACGAAATTTGAAATGATAGAAACACTTATCAGCGATTGAATCGAACAAATCGAGTGATTATCTTCAAAATCACCAGAAAAAACGAGATTTTGAATGAAATTAAACTGGGTTTTCTTCGAAAAAAGCTGAAGAACACGTTGATCGGGTGGTTGAATCATTGATTGATGACGAAAATCACACTATAATGTAGTGATTATTGAGATAGTAAGTGAAGAAAAGGTTGGAGATGGTGGGTTTTGAAAATGGTGGGTTTTGAAGTAACTGGGGAGAAGAAGGAAGAAGAAATGATGAGATTGACTAAAATACCCTTTCTCTTTATTTTAAAATTTGCCACATGTCATAATCCTATGACTTCCTATCCTTCCTAGCCAAAATTAACTTTCTATTTGATCTTTTCCCTATTTTTTTAAAACTCTTACAGTTGTACGAGTATGACAAGTAATTTTTTTCTTATTTTCGTATAAAGTCCTTTTTGTTTGCTTACACCCATTTTTTTATTGCTTAAATTCCTGATGATATATATTATATGGAGTTAATTGCCCGGATGGTCCCTGTGGTTTAACGTTTTTTCACGTTTAGTCCCCATCTTTTGAAAATAGCAGGTATGCTCCCTATGGTTTGTTATTTTGTTACTCGGATAGTCCCTGAGTTAGTTTGGAAATAGCAGGTATGTTCCCTATGGTTTGTCATTTTGTTACTCGGATAGTCCCCTGACATTTACTCAGGGGACTATCCAAGTAACAAAATAACAAACCATAGGGAGCATACCTGCTATTTCCAAAAGGTGGGGACTAAACGTGAAAAAACGTGAAACCACAGGGACCATCCGGGCAATTAACTCTATTATATGCACAAGTCCTCTCGGTTAATAGTTTCAAGATAAACGATACTAACTAACTGAATGGATAACCTAGTAAAGCACACTAGATATTATGAACATTATTGCTGGTTTTTCTACGTAAATTCCCATAAAAAAATTCACCCTCATTTTTAGATAATTAGACGTAGGGAAACATGTCCAATAAATTTTAAGTGCGACAATATATTTTTTTACAGGAACAACAGATTCTATATTATTTCAAACCAAAAACTCCCAGGAACCGAAAGACATACAAACAATTACATCACCGTAGTTTGAATATTAAAAGTACATCAATTATTTTACTCAAAAAATGAAATTTCGATATATGATTCGTCCTTAAGAATGAGAAGGCTTTTATGTCCTCTAACTTGAGTCTTGAACATGACAATATTTTATAAGAATACCGGTATATTTGTTGGTATTGAATTGTAGGAAGGCAGTTGTTAGATATTGGCTTGGTAACATTTAATGATCATTTCTAGTTTTCTTTTTCTATTTTCAAAAATATTATCTATTTAATAGTTTTTAACTCTTAAGTTCTTATCAATAGACTAATACCAGATAAGTCAAACTTTTAGTTCTTATCTAATACCAGAAAAGTCAAACTTTTACAAAAGTAACATAAATGAAAACCTAAATTAGTTGAAAACTTAAATACAATACGGTTTTAAAAATACATGATAAAGCAAGGAGACATATGAACACAGAAAGGGATCAACTTGGAAGTCAAATATTAAATGATTTTGGTATAAGCCTCTCTAAGGCTAGAGGGTATGGTGACATCCCATCCTTGGAAGACCATCCGCCACGTAGGTGCCACCTCATAGTCCTCCCAAGGATGGTCCATCTCCTAAAAGTAGAGGGTATGGGAGGATGATCCTAGTCATAGTCCTCCCCACCATTTTTATATATTTTTTTAATCTTCTACTTTTTTTTAACATTTAAAAATTAAACTAACAAAATATTTTCATTAATATTAAAACCACATTACATAAATTTAAAACAAAACATAAACTTAAAAAAAAATCATAGACTTAAATAATATTATGCTTCTTCATGATGTCGGTTTGAAGTTTTTTCAACATCGAACGTTTCGGCTCGGGATACTGATCGACATCCATCGTTATCATTTCCCATTCCTTGAGCCGAATTTTTTCATCCGAAATTCTGATTTTCTCATTCGACAATCGGACCTTCTCGCGTAACTTTTCTTCCGCTACACGAGCTTTTTCTTCGACGGCCCGCTCCTTCGCCTTCGTCTTTTGGGCCGAGACTTCGTTGTACATTTTTAAGTTTTCCATAAACTCTTCCATCTCCGGGTCCACCTTTTCCTTTTCTTTCCCCTTGGCCCGCTCCTTCTTTGATTTGTCTCGGCCCGGTGGACGCTCCGCTTCATGTACGGCGTACTCCTCTTCGTCAAAGTCGGCGTCATCATTTAAGTTTATGTGACACCTCGCGTCCGATCCACCGGCGCTAAAACCACCCGTTTCCGATGTTTTTTGGCGTTTCGTCATCTCCACCTCGTTGGGAATCGGCGACCATTTCGGTTCCGTTTTCATAATTTCCCACGCGCGAACGTGAGCAAAGTTGGTATTATCATTGTTCGCCTTATACTTCTCCAAAGCTTGTTTGAAAACATCGTCGTCGCTCATGCCGCTACGACGCCCACTTGTATATATTTTATTATATTCCTCGCAAAACCTATTGACGGACGCGTTCAATTTCCGCCACTTTGACGACACCGAGTCGAGATCACGATACAGGCCTTGGTCCATAAGGTCGAGGAACTTCGCCAAAACCTTGGACCAAAACCCGTCACCCGTTTGGTTATTACCTATAATAAAACAAACAAAATATATAAAGTTAGACAAACTAAAAATTTAAATAAAAAAAAATAAACTGTTAAAAAAATAAAAAAACTTCAAACAAACTAAACAAACTGTTGAGCAAAAAATTTAAATAAAAAAATAAACAAACTTTAAAAAGTTAGAAACTGTTAACAAAAAATTTAGAAAAACAAACTTTAAAAAATTGTATAAACTTTAAAAAAATATTTAAACTTAAAAAAAAAAAGATAAACCTTAAAAAAAAGATAAACCTTAAAAAAATACGAACCTTTTTTTTAAACGGTAACTTTTTGAGATTGGGGCCCACATTTGGTTCCGTCGCCAACGTCCAAGAACCGACGGAGAGGACGGGGACCGGGGGGGGGGGGGGGGGTTGGTGTAGCTGGCGTCGCCGGGTCAAGACGGGAGGGGGGACGGGTCCATACCGTGTAGCCTAATACTATACTAGGTTTAAACCTCGTCGGGTTGCATAAATATAATTTTATATAATAAATAATAAAAAAAGATATATCTTTAAAAAACTCATGTATTACACGTGTTGAATAAAAATAAAATGTCATATATTAACACATACAATTTATCTTTTAAAAATGAACTTTGATATACTATTTACTTATTATAACATTTTAGTTTGTTTTTTTATTTATTAGTAGGTAAAGAAACACATGTATTACATGAGGTTGAATTTCGTTTTTATAATACATTCAAATTATGAGATACAGTGATTTTAGTTAGATTTATGATACATCATGCTTATTTGTTTATTTCATTCATAAAAAAATTCGTCTCAAATTTGTATTCAAAAGAGTTTATGGTACAAAAAGGTGGAAATCGATCCCCACATTTTTATATATTTCATCACATTTATGAGTTATACTATAAAATCAATAAATTAACTTCTCTTTGAATGGAGTATAGCATTGTTATATTTAAAAATTGTGTTCTTTCTAAATGTTGATGCAATGTGTGATAAATAATGGGTTTAAATCAATTATAAGAGTACGCCTAACATTACAAAGATGAAACTACGTTGTCTAGATTTGACATTTGAAAGAATTGTGCGACTATAATGGTAAGTTCAAACCGTTATAGCGATGCATCTAGAAACACGTATAATTTGATAGAAGCATATGTCTTGGACTTAGAATAATTATTTATTCTAGTGAAAAAAACAATAATATAATTTATTAAGTGTATATCAAACGGGAACCTTTGATTCCTAATTTACCATAGTTTCAATCACCAAACTCCTAAGTATGTATATCTACTAATACTCGGGATATAAATTTATGATTATATAAAAAAACAAACGTTTATCCTTATCTATTTTTTTAATTATTTATAGAAAAACAAATATTTATTCTTATCTAGTTTTTGTTTAAAATTATTATTATTATTATTATTATTATTTATTAATATGAGAGATAAATATGAAAATAAGGTGAGAAAGAATCAGAAAGTGCCACGTGTCCAAAAAAAGATTTTCATTTATTAGTATAGAAAGATTACATAGAGTATAATGCAATTTGTGATCCTGTGGTTCGGTCTAGATTGCCAGATGACACAATACATTTCATTTTTTTGCCAAATCAACCCTGAGGTTGGGATTTTATCTCTCATTGCCCCCACACGTTAGTCAACAGTTACTGAGAAAAGGTTTGACCGTCCAAATAAGGGGTATTCTCGTAATCTTGCATCTCCTTCTTCATAAAAACCCCCTAATCGTTTATTTTGTATATTGCGACCCTGTAGTATCCTAATTTTTAATCGTTCCTTCACTTGAAGGTGGTAAGAACACTGAACAAAGGTCGATCCAAACTTCAATTACATTCGAATTAACATTATGGCCGGTGGAGATTGGAGAGTTCGTCCAAGTGAAGACCATTTTGACCCATACCGATTATACCTTGGTAAGTATCGATTGTAATGTTCTGTGTATAGCAAAGGATGAAGCTTTGCATATGAAACTGAAATTCGTTGTTGTGTTTGTTTAAGACCGACAAAGTAACACTGTTTACTAGGGATGAGCAAATGGTACCCGGTACCGGTACCGAACTGGGTACATTTTCGGTACCGATTCGGTACCGCGTTTTCGGTACCGGTTCGGTACCGATCCTGTACAGTACCGGTTTGGTATCAGTATTTACCGGTTTTTCCCTCAAATACCGGTACCGTACCGGTATCGAACCGTACCGTACCGGGTATATTCGGTATCGGTACCTACTTTTGGGGATTTTTGGTATCGGTACTTTCGGTACCGGTCCGTACCGAGCTCATCCCTACTATTTACGTTGAAGATCTTCCATGGATGTGAGTTTACTCAACTTCCTAACCGGAACTACTTGCCTGGTGACATTGTATATATTGATTTTGCCGATACAAACGATTTTGGAATAGATGTGTTGGAAGAGATGGTTAAACAAGTTGGTTATGATGTAGACATGGTTTTCTACTACCATTTTAAAGATCCTAATTTTTCTTTGGATGATGGTTTAAGAAATTTGCCTGTCGATAATTATTTTGAAAAAAATTAGAGCTCGTGTCCAATCAGTTGTTACATTAATTGAAGTTTACGTTGAACATTGGGTTTCACGGGTGTTGTTAAACTCCAACCCATCATCTCAAAAGTTAAGAGTTGCTCCATCTAAGGATTCGTTTATAATTGAATGTAGTCAACCAGTTCCCTTAAGTCCTAGCTTGGGTTTAGAAATGGATAATACTGAAGATGTTAGTGATCCACTGGGATTAGAGGGGGATTCAGGATCAGATATTGATGCAGGTTTGGAAGGAGCAGAAGGTGATATAGGTTTGGAAGAAGAAGAAGAAAGTGATGCAAGACTGGAAGGATCAGACAAGGATGATGCTGACTTTATGGTAGTAGAAGGGCAATCCTGGGATGGATAGTTTAGAAGTGGACATGGGCAACTTCAAGGCAACATGATGTGGTAGAGGATGACCTCCATAATGTTTTTTTTATTGAATTAGAAGAAGACTAAAATGTTGATATAGACAACTTTGACACTGCTAGTGAGAACGAATGAGATAAGGTTTATGTGCTAAACCAAGCAACTAGGCGGATTAGGAAGCAAAGAAGGAAAAATGTTGACCAACATAATCCATTTTATATTGGCCAACTTATTGAAGATAAGTATCAGATTGATAAGATTGTTAAAGCATATGTTCTTAAGGCTAGGAGAGACATTTAAATTGTTAGAAATGAACCACTAAGGTATAGGGTAGTATGCAAAAGGGAAAATCCGCAATCAGCCTAAACACAACTGTCTACAAACTAGAGAAGTTGGTCTCTATACCATGAGTTTCATCAACAAGGAGATACAACCGCTAGCATAATTAAGATAAACGTGGAGCCTCATGCTAACTGTAGTAGTGGTGTTAGGCAATTCAGAAGGATTTACATATGCTATGCTAGTATGAAGAGAGGTTTTAAGCTTTGTGGCAGAGAATTGCTCGGATTGGATGGCTGTTTCATGAAAGGGCCTTATCCAGGACAGATCTTGAGTGTTGTGGGAGTGAATGGCAATAATGGTATCTATCCACTTTGTTTTTCTCTTCTTGAACGTGAATGCTATCAGAGTTGTACATGGTTTTTGAGGAACCTCCAGGATCATCTTGATTGCACTATGGAGTCTAATTTCACATTTATCAGTGACCGACAAAAGGCAAGTCCTCCAATGCTTCATCTTTGTGCATTGACAACTAACCTAAGTTGTCTGGTCCTATCCATGCACGGTCTTATTCCAGCTTTGAAAAGGGTTTTCCCTCATACAGAACATAGGTATTGTCTTAGGTGGTGTCTGTTTTTTTAAGATATGCGTAGGCTCTTATGTCTACGTGTGCGCGAGGTCTTCAAGGTACAAACTTGTCCTAACCACTTTTAAGATCTTCAAAGGTCTATAGAGGGTTAAACACCACCACCCAGCACCGTCCACCACCCATCACCGTCTACCACCATCGTCCACCGTCTACATCCACCACCCACCATCACCATCACCACCACCACCACCACCCACCGTCCACATCCACCACCACCACCCACCACCACCGTCCGTACATTACCACCAGTTTATTTTTGAAGTCTACATACATTAAAAAACAAACACTCTTCTTCTTACAGACCACCGTCTACCACCCACCACCGTCTACCACCATCGTCCACGTCCACCACCCACCATCACCATCACCACCACCCACCATCCACGTCCACCACTGTCCACCACCACCACCAGTTTATTTTAGAAGTCTACATACGTTAAAAAACAAACACTCTTCTTCTTGCAGACTGAAGAGGTTTGGTCCACCTCTTCTTTTACAGATGCCTACAGATGTGGTCCGTAGACTGCAAACATTTTATCTCTTAAAAAACAAATTGTACCTTAAGTACATTCACGAGAACATGAAGAAGCTATAGGATCGTATACTGACCCGAACGAGTCTATCAGAGGAGTCTCGATCAGTTACAGGTGCGGAAAACAAGTAACCAACGTAGAAACAGCTAGATCTTCACTTTAAACACACTTTTGATTGATATTACAGCGTTTACAATCAAATCTCACACCGGCAGCACTTCGGTATGGATAACAAGAACTGATACAAATGAATTCGCTCCTAGGGTATATATAGGGACTAGGTTTCACTCATATAGACATGTCCATAAAAGCGAAACCCCCCATTGTACATAAAAGCGAAACCCCCTACTAGGTTTCCCACATACGGACATGTGGTTTCCCACATTTGAACATGTGGTTTCCCACATATGGACATGTCGGGAAATCTCGTACAATGTGCCCTAATCTAACATTCTAATACTAAGACTCGATACAAGACGAAATCAACAGATGTATGCACTAACAGACTCCCCCTCAGATGTTGACGAGTCTTAAGTGTCGAGTCTTCGCATCTTCAGTCTTGATCTGTCTCTGGGCTTTTCTCTCTGTATCTTCACCAACAAACTCTCCCTTAATAGTATCTGCTTGAATATCTTCAGACTCCCCCTCTCGATTTGCTGGCATTTCTTTGTTCTTCAGCAATATCTGATACAGGATCGTAGTCTGGCTTTCACAGATTCAAGATTGAAACCTGGCTAAACCTGCACATTCTTAACCCAGAAATAAATTTTCTAATTTTAACAAGTTGTATGCACCAACATGCTGATATAATCAGATGACTTTCTCTTATAAACATATGCAACAACACCGACTCTCCCTCAGATCATACACACAAGATGAACCACTTGTTGATTTAAAAAACATATTTTGACAATTAAGACACACTTCCTCTCACAACAATGTCATCATGTCTAGCACTTGGAATTTTGAAAATCAGCTTTTCAATATCAGTTGTCTAAAATCTTTTTGATTTTTCAAAAATTTATGTTAAAACACACCGAAAATCTTTTTGGATTTTTGAATGTAAAGAAATGCAGTAAAGAAATATTTACAGACAATATTTTTGTGAGTTTTGTGCAAGAGGATCATATCGGTTTATGACAAATCACAAGTACCGTTGAGCTTAGTTACACATTAAGAATTAAACAATTCACTTAGATTGCCGATATACTGATCCACTTAAATTTTCACACAAATTTCAACTGATTCAGGATATGAGTTAGATGTTTTAAGAACTTAAACTCATTCATGTGTCCCACCTCTTGAATATACTCCCGTATCCAGATCCCAATATTCAGTCTTACAGGTGAGTATACCACAGATGATATCTGTCAGGGGTTAATAAATTATGAAGAATCATGAGAGCTCAGGTCGGAACTACCGTTCAGCAGAGAGATCATGACTCAACTTTTGGGTGTGTCCCCTTTAGAGGATCTTTTGATTACAACAACAATGACTATCAATTTTATTGTTTCATCAATTTGCTGAGGGTGGCGCTATGTTTCAAGCAAGCGGAAAATATTCTCCGGGGACTAGGTCAGAATTTCCATTCAGCAGAAGTCCCGGGATAATACCCCAGATATCACTAAGCATAAAGACCTAGTATCTCAGAAAGAGGGACCTTTCAAACGAGATTTCAGGGGTTACCTATATATCCAAGTAGTATTCCCCACGAAATAAGCAAGTTTGAATTTAAGTTTATATCCCGAAAAAGCTTACTAAATGTGTAAAAACCTATCGGCATATCATCAGTGAGACCGTTTAACGCTATTTAATCATTACATTTCTTTAGCATACTATAACTGTCTACTGATGTACTATCATTTCCTCTTCTTTGACACCAAAACTCATTTTTGATTTTATCATGTTTTTGTCTTTTTCAAATTTTCAAATGTTTTTGGATTTTCTGAAATTTTCTACTCCCCCTAAAATGCAAACACATTTTAGGAAATTTGAAAACAAACTATACAGAAACAGACAACTGATATCAAATCACCTCAATTCGCCATCCACTTGGCATAAACAATCAGAACTCCCCCTTACACAAAACTATTTTCTCATTATGATTTCAAAACACTTAAGTTTGTTTTAACTAAAATGATTTTTTCGGAAAATAGGTTTTGTTTTAACCACTTGTAGGGTCGGGTTCATCATCTCGTCCATTCAATATCTTGTATCAGGATTACATCAGGTTCAAACTAATGACCTTGATTAATCACTTTGTAAGATCCAGCCTCTTACCACTTGTAAAAATATCCAAATTATATAACCACATGTAGGAATAAAACATCTACACAAACCATTTTACCACTTAAGATGCCGATTCCTGCTTCACACTTACCAACCTTGAAGCTCCGGCAAGTCGCACTTAACCTGTAAAAATTTAAACTTTATAAGATTCATTCACAATCATCAATTTTCAAGAAAGATGCCGATTCCTGATCCACGATTACAAACTTGGGATCTCCGGCAAGTCAGGTTTTTCAAGCAAAGAAAATATCCACCCAAGCCTGACCAGCCTTGGGTGTTTTCAATTCAGAAGCAGTTGGAGTATAAGTTGCTTTCTTTTTAGCATAAAACTCCTTTACCCCTTTCACCTTTCCATCAACCATTTTTCCGAAAATCTTCTTAACTTTCCCATTAAATGCTTTCTCAACATCAAAATTATCTTTGTCAGAATAAACATGATTTGATTTTTCAGACTTTCCAGTTTTCCTTTTAAAATTTCCAATCCTCAATGGTGGAAAGTTCTCATCATCCATTGAAGGAACTGAATTTTCATCACTCTCATCAAATTGTGGCTCCTCTGACTTTGTGGAATCAGATTCATCGCCAGATTTTACATCAGATTTCTTAACAACCCATTTTTGGTTGTCAAGTTTAACACTTCGCCTGTAAAATCTCTTCGAACACTCACCAACTTCAAATGTTGAATTTTTGAAAACTTAAAATTTTTCTGTTGGTGGTTCGGTTATATCAACAATAACTTCTTTCAGTTTTCCAGAAACTCCCTGTTTTATGTTTGTAGCTTTCGGACAGTTCCATGCAATATGACCAACTTCATTGCATCTGTAACAGGTTCTTGTTTCTGTCATTTGATAAGCTCCATTCTTTATCTTTTCAGCAAGAAACTCCTGGTTTGACTGTTTCGAGAATGAGCTCTTTGCTTCTTCTTCATGGCTAGTTCCTGCAACATATGTCATTTTTGATTTATAATCTCGAACATATTTTTCATTTTTATAGTTTTCAGGTGGAATAAAACCTAAGCCTTTCTTTTTGTAGCTACGATTTTGGTTAGGTTTCTTTTGAAAACCAGAACCAGAATTGTAACCCTTTTTCTTATTTAATCGTTGTTGTACTCTTGAGGTGTAAGGTCTTGGTTTTCTTGTAAGATTTTCATTTTTTATTTCAGAAATATTAATTTCTGTTAGTTTGAAAACCGTTTTGATTATTTCTGATTTAACACCTCTTATTGGAAACTCTTTATCAAAATATAATTTGTCAGAATCATTCAAAGTATATACAACTTCAAATGTTTCATCATTCAAATTAGATTTTGACAACAAAAATTCTTTACTATAAATCCGTTTTCACGACGATTTTGAACTCTTTTCGGACGAACTCGAACTCCCGATTGACTGACACGAACTTTCGGACTCGGATTTTGATTCTGACTCCTCATCCTTATCCAACACCTGATCAACCACTCTTTTTATCAGTTCTGACTCATGATCTGTGTTGGACACTGTGAACGTAACGTCAATATTGTCCGGTAAAACATCGGTTATCTCGGATTCTAACTTAATATTGACCGCCTGTTTTAGTTCTTCTTCATTAGGTTTTCTAGGTGAGTACCCTTCCCAAATCGGAGGCGGACACTTATTATAACAGACACCCTGTTTCTTACCAGTATCCTTTTTCTTCTTTGGCTTTGTTTCTTCACCTTTAAACGCTTCAAATCCTTCAACTGTTGGATAAATTCTATCAATTATGTAGTCACAACCTTTGTAACTTCGCAGTAATCTTCTGATTCTTTCATTCTCAGTTGCTTCAACATCCAACTCTTTCTTCCACTTTGTACATTCTTCTCTGTACAAGTTGATCTCTTTCTGCTTTGTCATCATGGTAGCATTCATCATCTTCAAAGTTTTTTCTCTTTCAGAGTTAGTCTTCTCCAGACTATTCACATGTCTGTTCAATACATCATATGACTCCTTCAAATTTTTTACATCAAACAACAACTTTTCTTTCAATTTTTCTAACTCACTAAACTTCTCATCCTTTTCTATACATTGTTTACATGACTCTAAACAAGTAAGACAAGGTTTTGTGATTTCAACGATCTTCTCGACTTCAGCTATCTTTTCAACTTCCACAATCTTCTCAACCACTTTGACTTCTTTCAATTCTTTTGCAACTTTCCTCTCTTTCAGCTTCTTCAATTTTTCTGCAAAATAAAATTTAAAAGTGTCAGAAGATAAATGTGTTTTTCCAAGATTTATCTGTTCCATCTCTTCATCGTCACTTGTTTCTGATGAACTGTTTTCTGATGAAACAAATCTTTCATCTTCACTTTTCTCATTATCTGATAACACAGCCATCCATTCTTTCACCAACTCTGGCTTTTGAACAATCTGTGCAATAAAATCTTTAACATTGGGATCAGCTGGAATATACTTATCCCAGTTAAAACCTTCAGCCACTTTCTCGTCATCTTGATCAATAATGCCATAGTAAGCTTTCCTGTTTGCATCTTCGATCATTTTCCCATGTGCCGTTTGTGGATCTTTTTGTTGATGTGGTAGATGAGTAATTTGTTGATATATGGACTTCTTATAATAATCATCTTTTCCAAAAGAATCCTTTGCTCCTCTTGGCTCCTGATTCTTGCACTCTCTTTTAAAATGACCTTTCTCCCTGCAACGAAAACAGACAACTTTAGATTTATCAAACCCTAAATTAGAAAGATTTGCATCCAAGAAGTCATTTCTTCCTGTAATCAATCTAAACTTTTCTGCTCTCCTCAAAACACTAGCTAAGGCCCATTTAATATCCATCAGTTCCAGCTCCTCTGCATCGATTTGGTCATAATCTTCCTTTGTGAGCATCGGATTACCAATTCTTCCGGCAATCAACCCTTCATAAGACTCTAATGCAGTGACCAATAATCCCATATGATTCTTTACAATCTCTTCAGAATAATTTTGTCCATTTTGAAGATGTAAAGCCACATTGCACTGAATTAGATGACCATTTCCAGCAGATGAACTTTGAACACTTGGAGGATTCACCGTTGAGAACCCACTAGTGTTGACTGATCCTTGACTGCTTGGTGTAGATTGATTTCCAGCACTAAATGCAGTTTGTATCTTTGGACTTGCTTCAGCAGTTTGAACATTTCCTTAATAGTACAATTTAATATCTTGTTGATGAGTAGAACTGTTCATTCTAGCAATTTTCTGCTGCTCCAGATCTTGTGCCTCCAACTTTTCAATAAACTGTGCAATTGATAACCTGCTAAATTGTCTGGAATTCTTCAATATCATCAGATATGTGCCCCATTCCTTTTGCGGTAATGCATCAGCAAGCTTTTCAACCCATTCTGCTGGAGTTTTTGTAATCTTCAATTGTGACATGGTGCGAACAAGATGACAATATCTTTCAATAAGTGTCTTTGTTGTTTCACCACGCATGCACGTAAACAGTTCAAATTCCTTTTTCAGCAATGCTGCTTTACTCTGTAACATCTCAGTACTTCCCTCAAATTTCTTTTTAAGAGCTTCCCAGATAGAATAAGCATTTTCATCATGTTGAAGCAACACAAATATATCCTCTTTAACTGCTTGTTGTAACAAATTTATCATCATCTTTTCTGCTTTATAACTCTCTCTTTCTTTCTCCGTGAACTCTGAAATTATTTTATCAACTTCCATTGAATTCTTTGGCCTCTCATATTCAGTTTCGATGCTCTCCCAAGCTTTTAGATGATTCGCCTGAACCCAATTCTCAAATCGTTTCTTCCACCCGTGATAATCCTCAATTCCCATAAGTTTCGGGGGTTTTTGCATTGTTCCGGTTTCATTCTCCATTGTCATGGTTTTAGTAATGTCGGATGGACTAGCCGGGGATGTAGCAAATACGTTGTAAAACTCAGAATCCATGATGACTTATCACGTTTTTTCTTTCTTTTAAGATCAGTGACAAATAAGTGAAATCAGATGTTTGTGCACGAAGAGCGAAAACCCAGATGTTCACAAGAGTGGAACCCTGATGTTCACAAGAGTGAAACTACTGATGTTTAAATGAGTGAAACTACTTGATGTCCTTATAAGCGAAACTACTGATGTTCAAATGAGCGAAACTACTTGATGTCCTTATAAGCGAAACTACTGATGTTCAAATGAGCGAAACTACTTGATGTCCTTATAAGCGAAACTACTGATGTTCAAATGAGCGAAGCTAGTCACTTGGGAAGTCCTTTGGAGCGAAACTAGCTACTTAGGAGGTCCTTTGGAGCGAAACTAGCCACTTAGGAGGTCCTTTGGAGCGAAACTAGCCACTTAGGAGTGACACAAAAGCGAAACCTGATGTATGTAAAAGCGAAATCACTGGTTGTTCGTATGAGCGAAACCAACTCGGGGGTTATTTTGGACCATTTTTAGTGTGAATTTTAAGCTTAAACTTTCAGGGATTTGTCAATGATCAATTTCCTTTAATCTGTGAAATTTTGAACAGGTTTCGACCGTAAAATCTCGTTCTGATGAAGAAAGAAGGTGTAGAAGTAAGAATTTATGATGAAATCCAGCAAATCTCTGTAGAACTCCTCCTCCTGAAGCTCTGATACCACTTGTAGGATCGTATACTGACCCGAACGAGTCTATCAGAGGAGTCTCGATCAGTTACAGGTGCGTAAAACAAGTAACCAACGTAGAAACAGCTAGATCTTCACTTTAAACACACTTTTGATTGATATTACAGTGTTTACAATCAAATCTCACACCGGCAGCACTTCGGTATGGATAACAAGAACTGATACAAATGAATTCGCTCCTAGGGTATATATAGGGACTAGGTTTCGCTCATATGGACATGTCCATAAAAGCGAAACCCCCCATTGTACATAAAAGCGAAACCCCCTACTTGGTTTCCCACATACGGACATGTGGTTTCCCACATTTGAACATGTGGTTTCCCACATATGGACATGTTGGGAAATCTCGTACAATGTGCCCTAATCTAACATTCTAATACTAAGACTCGATACAAGACGAAATCAACAGATGTATGCACTAACAGAAGCAATGGCCAGAAGATGTTTTTAAAAACATGTTAAAGAGAACACCTATGATGACAAGCACGCCTTACTTCTAAATTGTCATGCAGGACATCAAGGCTGCCAACCCCAAATTACACCATTGCCTTGTAACACCCTTCTAATTACTATTTGAATTTAATAAAATATGCATATTTTATATCAAAAGGACTTCACTTCATTAAATGTACAAAATAGAAGTGTTAAAGTGATCACTTACTAGTTAGCTACTAACTAGTTTAAACATCCCAAACATGATTAGTGAATTGTTTATATCATAAACATTGTCTACAACAAGTTAATTAAACGCGGAAGCTTCAAAATTCGTGTTCGGTTCTTGAAAACGGGCTTGATCGCCATCCGGAATGATTCCAACATCACCTAGAGTCAAAACCACTTAAAAAGTTAGTTTTGACATTGTTAAAATATGAATAAACAAGTACTAGCATCAAACCATCAAAAATAAAATAAAATTTCAGATTTTAGTCTGTCGCGTGTCGCGCCAGACCCCTTTCATTCTGTCGCGTGTCGCGAGGACTCTCGCGTGTCGCGCCAGATCCACTGGATCCTGTCGCGTGGCGCGGGGGATTTGGTTTTCCAGCAGGTGCAGGTTTGAAACCTGTATTTCCTGCCCAGCTCCGAATTTCGCAAGACGAACTTCAAATGCTCATAAATTTTGATCCGTAAGTCCGTTTTAGGCGATTCTTTTTCCTATGCGTCTGTAATTTAATTACCGACGCGTCTATTACATTTATTTTACCAAAATTCGAGTCTACGGATCGAATGTCTAAAATTACAATTTTAGCTTAATCGACCCACATAGTTAATACCAATTCTACTATCAATGCTAAAATAACTTCAAGACGCATTTACCCAGCATCCGGGCCTTACGATCATCGGCATTTCATTACCAAATCTATGGTTTCATGCACTTGTGATCCATCGATTGCCAAAAACTAACCAAAATCAAATCTTTACTACTTAACACACATTTATTTGACCCGTTTGGCTCATTTATGGAATTCCTCCATTTCTAATGACTACCAAACGTTTTCTAAGCTAATTTATTTTGTTCAATTAAGTAATGTTCATCATCACTTCAACTAATACAATTCCTTATACTAAAAAACAATTTCAATTATCCAAAATATCAAATTTACATGATGTAACGGAACATGTTACATACCTTCAAAGCACACCCTTCAATCGTGTGTCACCACCGGCTTGTCCGCTCGACGCTCCGGTTTCTTTTCCTATAGAGTTCAATCACGACACATTTAGAACTCTTTTACTTTCATATATCGCATAATTCGCCAACTAGCACACATATGCGGTTTTATTCAAATTTCAACATTTAGCCTTCACTTAGGCATTTCTACAAACACTTTAAGGGCAGAATTTTACATGATTCATTATCAAGTTCATAACTTGTTATATAGCCAAAATTAACATCAATCGGACTATCTCATATAAATGTTAACTTCAATAAATCAGAAATCACTTCATAAATATCATATTACACTAGAACAACAACCAAAATCCTAGTGTTTATCAAGTTCCACAAAAACCCACTAATCACCTTCAATGGTGTTCATGGAATTTACTAGAATCAAGCATGATTTCAACATATAATTTTCTAGGGTTTACTCCTAGACACTATATTGTTCCTATTTCATCCATATAACAATCATGCAACAATAAATTTCGAATTCTCTAAGTTCATAAAAAATTCAAATAGAGATTTCCTATCAAATTTCACATACCTTATGACCCCTTTACAATGGAGATCACCAATCCAAGCTCGGATTTCGTTTTGGAACTGATTTGAGCCTTCAATTTGTGAGATTTATGAAAGTTAGGGTTTTGGAGAAACCTGGTCGCCCCCTCTGTGTTTTGTTCGAACCCAGCACGCACACAAGTGTGTGTTTTGGGTTTAATTTATGTTTTATTATAATTAATTTAAATTTAAACACTTTTGGTCCCTCAACTATCATTTAGTTCATATTTTTAGTGTTTTAACCCACTTGTATGATTAGTTATACACTTTCCTAAATTCATGCAATCAGTTTTCTAATTCCAATTAATTTGCAAGATCCAATTAATAGTTTCCAATCATACAATAATCGATCAAACTAGGGTTTCAACATCAAATTCCTATGAACGCTAATCATATTCAAAACATAAACAACCATAACATTTAAACACATTAACAGGTTCATGATCTTGATTACTAATATGCACCCTAACATGACAACACAACAAATCATCCGCATATACTTTCATAACAGCCGATTGTCATGCATTCGGTTCTAGATCATCATTACATCACATAATTATCAAACCCTATATTGACCTACACATACTACACATGTGAGCCGATACACAAGAACACCAATCTCATCGATTTGCATTATAATCAATCATATATCATCCCTAAATCATCATGTAGGATATATGGATCACATCATCATGTAACATACAATCAATAGTGAGATACTAACCAGTTAGAGAGTAGAACAAGAGTTGATCCGAGCAAGAAAGCTTCAAGAAAAGGGGATGTTGCCGTCGGTCTTCGAAGAAGAGAAAGAAATAGAGTAGGGTTTGGTGTTTTGAGTGTTTTTGCAAACAATGAGGAAGCAAAACCTCATAAGGGTTATGTGTGGGTTTAAATAGAGGAGTGGGCCGTACCCTTGCATGGGTTGCCCTTGGTTTCGTGTTCAAAGGGTGTGGGCCGAGAGTGGTGTGGGACAAAAGCCCAAAGGCTTGTACGATTGGATTAGTGTTGTGTGACCAAGATTATTATACACTTACACACATAACACAATTTCACATAACATGTAATATTTAATCATTCATTAAAACCAACGTATCAATTAATCACATAGAGTTCATACAAGATACATCAAGCACAAAGATAGGTTCTGAAATACGAGTTGTCACATCATCCCCAAGTTGAAAGAAATTTCATCCCGAAATTTAGCACGTAATTACTAAGGAAGCTAGTTAGGTTGCGTGGTTTCCTGGTTTTCCTGGGGTGTCACATCCTTCCCCCGTTGGTTTGGAATATCGTCCCGAAATTCCGCAGTAGCTTCAGCCTCAGTAGTGGTTTCGCTTTTCTCGAACAATTGGGGATACTTGTGTTTCATTTGGTCTTCTCATTCCCAGGTAAACTCTTGGCCACGACGGGAGTTCGAACGAACTCGAACAATGGGTATCCTGGTATGTTTGAGAACCTTAACGTCTCGGTCTGTAATCTCTACTGGTTCCTCGACGAATCGCAACTGATCGTCGATAGTGAGTTCCTTGAGAGGAACAATGAGGGTCTCATCTGACAAACACTTCTTCAGATTTGACATATGAAATACGTTGTGAACTCCACTGAGTTCTTGAGGTAGATCCAGTCTATAGGCCACCTTGCCAATTCTCTCAGTGATTTCAAAAGGTCCAACATAACGTGGATTCAGCTTGGCTCGCTTGCCAAAGAGAACCACACCTTTCCAATGTGAGACTTTAAGTAGCACTCGATCTCCAACCTGAAACTCGAGTGGTTTCCTGCGCTTATCAGCATAGCTTTTCTAACGATCGCGAACTGCCGCCATTCGTTGTCGTATTTAAGCAATCTTTTCTGTCGTGTCGACGACGAGTTCTGGGCCAGTGATTTAACTATCACCAACTTCTGCCCAGCATAACGGTGATCGGCATTTCCATCCATACAACGCCTCGAACGGAGCAGCTTGGATGCTAGTGTGGTAACTATTGTTATATGAAAACTCTACCAAAGGTAGCTGCCTTTCCCAGCCATTACCAAAGTCGATAACACATGCTCGAAGCATGTCTTCAAGAGTTTGAATGGTGCGTTCCATCTGCCCATCCGTCTGTGGATGATATGATGTGCTCATGTCTAGACGCGAGCCAAAGGATTTGTGCATCGCTTGCCACAAATCAGAGGTAAAACATGGATCACGATAAGAAATGATGGAGGTTGGCACCCCGTGCCTCAAAACTACTTCCTTCAGGTAGATGTCTGCTAGAGTAGAGAACTTATCCGTTTCTTTAATAGCCAGGAAGTGTGCAGACTTGGTTAGTCGATCTACTATCACCCAAACGGTATCGTTTCCTTATTGAGATCTAGGTAACCCAGTAACGAAATCCATGGAAATTTGCTCCCATTTCCACGTCGGAATCTCTGGTTGTTGAAGTAGGCCTGATGGCTTCTGGTATTCAACCTTGACCCTAGCGCAGGTCAGACATTTACTAACATATGTCACTATGTTAGCTTTCATGTGGGGCCACCAGTACGTAGTTTTGAGATCGTGGTACATCTTATCAGAACCAGGATGTACTGAGTAACAAGACTTGTGAGCTTCATCCATCACAAGCTCACATAAGTTACCATAGAATGGAACCCAGATGCGCCCTACCAAGTAGTAAGTACCGCCTTCCTTTAGTTCTAACCGTTTCTCCAATCCTCGCAGGGACTCAGCCCTGATGTTCTCTTCTTTCAATGCTTCGACCTGAGCATCACGAATTTTGGCAGGAAGACTAGAGTGAATGGTAAGCTGTAACACACGGACACGCTTAGGTTTGGTTTCCTTTTGACTGAGGGCGTCAGCCACAACATTGGCTTTGCCCGGATGATACCTGATTGCGCATTCATAGTCGTTAAGGAGTTCGACCCATCGACGTTGTCGCATGTTCAACTCCTTCTGATCGAAGATATGCTGGAGACTCTTGTGATCGGTGTAAATGGTGCACTTGGTACCGTACAAGTAATGTCTCCATATCTTAAGAGCAAACACCGGTGCTCCCAACTCCAAGTCATGAGTAGTGTAGTTCTTTTCGTGAACTTTAAGTTGGCGTGATGCGTAAGCAATGACTTTCTCACGTTGCATCAACACACAACCAAGTCCTTGGATTGACGCATCACAATAAACCACAAAATCGGCTGTGCCCTCAGGCAATGAGAGAATAGGTGCGCTACAAAGCTTCAACTTCAGCTACTGAAACGCGGATTCCTGAGCATCACCCCAACGGTAGGTGACACCCTTCTGAGTAAGAACAGTAAGAGGCTGCGCAATCTTTGAGAAATCCTTAATAAACCTTCTGTAGTAACCCGCCAAACCCAAGAATTGACGGATTTCAGTTGGTGTTCGAGGTGCAGGCCAATTCCTGATTGAGTCAACCTTGGATGGATCAACGTGAATCCCATTTTTATTAACCACGTGGCCTAGAAAATGGACTTCATGTAACCAAAAGTCACATTTTGAGAACTTAGCATAAAGCTATTCTGTTCAAAGGAGTTCCAAAATGAGTCGCAGATGATGCTCGTGTTCCTCCTGACTCTTGGAATAGATCAGGATGTCGTCGATAAACACAATAACGAACTTATCCAAGTAGGGCTTGCACACTCGGTTCATAAGATCCATGAAGACCGCAGGTGGGTTTGTCAACCCAAAAGGCATGACCAGAAACTCGTAGTGGCCGTAACGAGTTCTGAAGGCTGTCTTGGAGATGTCCTCATCTCGCACTCTCAGCTGATGATAGCCCGATCTTAGATCAATCTTAGAGTAAAAGCTCGAACCTTGCAACTGGTCGAACAGATCATCGATACGGGGAAGAGGATAATGATTCTTTACGGTCACCTTATTGAGTTCGCGATAGTCAATGTACATTCGAAAGGTATCGTCTTTCTTCTTCACGAACAAGACTGGAGCTCCCCAGGGCGAAGAGCTAGGACGAATGGAACCCTTGTCCAAGAGCTCTTGTAGTTGTGCGGACAGTTATTCTAGTTCTGATGGGGCTAAATCATAAGGTGCACGAGCTATAGGTGCTGCTCCAGGAGCTAGCTCGATTTGAAACTCGACCTAACGATAAGGCGTAAGACCTGGTAATTCCTCAGGGAATACCTCAGGAAAGTCACGTATAATCGGGATATCTTCTATCTTCTTTTCCTTCGTTGAGGTGTCAGTAACGAGAGCTAGGATAGCAGTGTGGCCCTTCCGCAAACACTTCTAGGCCTTAAGGAAAGAGATGATGCTCACAATAGCACCACTCTTGTCGCCACGAATTACGAGAGGTTCCTCACCAGAATGAGGAATGCGTACGATTTTCTTCTTGCAAAGAATCTCTGCTTGATGTTGGGATAACCAATCCATCCCAACGACGATGTCAAAGCTACCAAGAACGATGGGGATAAGGTCGATAGGAAAGATCTGACCAGCGAGAACGAGATTACAACCTTTAACTATGTGTGTGGCCTCAAGACTTTTTCCGTTTGCTAGTTCTACAACATGCTTGGTGTCTAAGGGAATTGGGGTACGCTTAAGTATCTAACTAACTTTTAGGGACACATAACTAGTATCGCCACCCGAATCGAATCGAATAGAACAGAAACAAAGAAATCGTCCTGTAGGAATTTACCCATCACAACGTTGGGATCGTTCCTAGCATCACCCTGACCAATCACGAAAGCACGTCCCTTGGCACCATTACCATCGCTGTTACCCCCATTGTTGTTTCCATTTCCTTGGTTGTTGTTGTTGTTGTTGTTCTGATTCTGGTTCAGCTGTGGATAGTTCCTTTTGAAGTGGCCTTCAGCCCCACATTGAAAACACCCTTTATTATTACCCTGTTGTTGCTGCTGCTGCTGCTGCTGGTTCTGTGGAGCTTGTTGCTGCTGCTGACGATTCTGATTCGTAGGATATGGGCTCCTGCAATCCTTCGTTGCGTGACCAGGTTTGTTGCATCTATGACAGCGACCCTTGCTACAGTGCCCGCTGTGGTGCAAGTTACAACGGTTGCACTTAGGTTGATTTCCCCTGTACCCTCCTTGTTGACCAGGGCTCTTGTAGTCGTCAGTCCTTCGCTGCTGAGACTGAGACTGAACAGAAGCTGAACCCTTACTTGAATTTCCATCCCATTTACGCATGTTGTCACTAGGAGCATCAGAAGTAGTGGTAGCACTAATACGCTTTGGCAGCCTGTTCTGCTCGAGTGCCTGGTTAGTGAGACGATGGGATAGTCATATGACCTGCTGAATCGTGAGAAGGTTAGCCGAAGTCACCATACTCTGAATTTCTGCCACTAAACCCTTGATGTAAAGCTCGATACATTTACAGGGAAGATCCACCATGGTAGGACACAAAGCAGCTAGTTCATTTGATCTCTTAGTATACGCCTCGATTTCAGACCCCGTCATCTTCAAGTTGTAGAACTCCACTTCTAGCTTGTGAATGTCATCACGATGACAATACTCCTCGTTGATCAGATCCTTAAAGTCGTTCCATGGGGTGGCATTAGCAGCTGCCAACCCTAGTATTTAAACCTGAGCGTTCCACCACGTGAGCGCACAACCTTCGAGTGTTCCCGTAGCAAATTTCACCCTACTAGCAATAGGGCATTCACACATCTTAAAAACAGATTCGATCTTCTCGAACCAGTGGAGAAGACCTACAGCTCCTTCTGTACCACTGAAGGTACTAGGTCGACAGTCCATAAAGGTCTTGAACATACACACGGGAGGTTTAGCATGCTGACCTGTCGCGCGAGAAAGAAAAGACAAGGTTAAGCACGAGAGTTGGTTCGCGAGAGTAGGATCTAAACATCCTAGGATAGGTCGAAATGGCAGGTTATACCTCCTGCTGGAGCTGCTGCGAGTGCCTCAGCAACTCGTTCATTGATTAGAGCCGTCAGCTGGGCTTGAGTTAAGTTCAGGCGTCCACTCATGATCTTCACATCGAAGGAAACACAAGTGAGAAAGGTGTTGCGAAAGTGCGTAAGTATGGGATGACATAAGAGAGCAAGCACACAGGGTTTCAAACAACAGTTGTTACACTAACTAAGCATACCATGATCAATGCACTACTTTAACTAACAGGCAGGCAATACAAAAATAGACCATATCACCTATAGTGTTGAGTCTTGCACGTGGAGCGAAGTGTCGTTGTGGATCGTTAAGCACTGTACAGGTTATAGTCTGGTTTTGTCAAAAAGTTTTTCCCTTTTTAAAACCAAGTTCACTATAACCAATAGCTTTGATACCAATCTGTCACACCCCTTAAATTCCATAAGCGGAGTATCACCGTAGGAGGCGTGACATGACCAGGATCAAGCCACCAATCATATTGAACAATGTATTAAAGTAAATATAAAACCAACCAACAATATAATTGGTGTCCAAAACAATTTAACTAAGTTCAAGTTATCAGCGGAAGTATAAAGTTTAAAATCAAAACAAAAGTTTAAAAGTTCAAATGTTTAACATGGAACTCAACAGTCCATGTCCCACAACGACCTCTCCTTCTCGTGCAAGCTCCATCTAAGCACCTAACGACCTGCAAGGCATGTAGCAACGAATCAACAACAAAGTTTAGCGAGTTCACAGTTGGTTGTCCACTTTAAAGTTGTTCCAAAAACCATAAGTTATCTCGAAAACCATGAGTTAATCAGTTCCTTGTTTCCCAAACCATAACCAGTGGGGGCTAACCCATGTTAACCACTAGACCAGTTACCATATCGACTACTGACTGAAGACATGTTTATGTGCCCTGCGTCAATGTCTATCATCATTGACTAAGTGCCCAGATCCATTAGTCCACTTCCATCCTCTGCGGGACGGTGTGAGTCTTGTCAAACCTAATAGCGCTATTTAACTAATGACCCATTCGACATTGGCCCGGAGATTAAGTCGATATAAAAATGAGGGACTTCATGATAGAGTTTTGTCTAGTAAGTTATATGTTGTCATCCTTCCTATGGAGGATGGAGGTACGTAATCTACCCAAGGAGAATACGCAAGATTAATGTTGTCATCCTTCCCATGGAGGATGGAGGTACATATTCTACCCAAGGAGAATATGCAGGTTTCATTTCAGTTCCTTAACCCGTTCCCAAACCACCGGGAATCCCATGCCTTGTAGAAAGTGTGAACTCACCTTAGGTTAGCTCGGCAGATAAACAAAAGGTCAATCGAGCTGCTAGGGGTCAAACACATCCTAACATGGTTACCATACAAGTCAGGTCTAGGTTAAAGTAGTGCACGTAGGGTTTCATATAAACTAACAAGTTACAACACATAACGATCATGGCAAGCACGTAAATCACGTTAGCAGTCAACTATACATAAGGCCCAACTTGTGCGACTCAGATGATTGGGCTGTTATGGTTGTACAGGCCCAATCATCTTGTTCAATTCAATAATCAAAGCCCAACAAACATTCAACCTAACCTGTTGTGCGTCCAGCACAACCTTGTGCGACTCACAACGGGTTGTGCGATTGAAAACATACCCGGCCCATTCCATCCTAAGCCCAACAGCTTGTGCGGCCCAATTAATTAAACAAACAGTTAACTTGTGCGGTCCATTTAATCTTGTGCGATTGGAGTTTTGGGATGCTCGGCCCAACAACATAACATAACCTAATATATATGCATCCCAACATCTTGTGCGATCGGCACAACCTTGTGCGATTCACAAGATATTGTGCGACTGTGCTTAAAGAGTTGTACAATGAGCTTAAACCGTTGCACCAAGCTTGTGCGACTGGCTTGTATGATTAGTTATACACTTTCCTAAATTCATGCAATCAGTTTTCTAATTCCAATTAATTTGCAAGATCCAATTAACAGTTTCCAATCATACAATAATCGATCAAACTAGGGTTTCAACATCAAATTCCTATGAACCTTAATCATATTCAAAACATAAATAACCATAACATTTAAACACATTAACAGGTTCATGATCTTGATTACTAACATGCACCCTAACATGACAACACAACAAATCATCCGCATATACTTTCATAACAGCCGATTGTCATGCATTCAGTTCTAGATCATCATTACATCACATAATTATCAAACCCTATATTGATCTACACATACTACACATAGGAGCCGATACACAAGAACACCAATCTCATCAATTTGCATTATAATCAATCGTATATCATCCCTAAATCATCATGTAGGATATATAGATCACAACATCATCTAACATACAATCAATAGTGAGATACTAACCGGTTAGAGAGTAGAACAAGAGTTGATCCGGGCAAGAAAGCTTCGAGAAAAGGGGATGTTGCCATCGGTCTTCGAAGAAGAGAAAGAGAGAGTAGGGTTTGGTGTGTTTGAGTGTTTTTGCAAACAATAAGGAAGCAAAACCTCATAAGGGTTATGTGTGGGTTTAAATAGAGGAGTGGGTCGTACCTTTGCATGGGTTGCCCTTGGTTTCGAGTTCAAGGGGGTGGGCTGAGAGTAGTGTGGGACAAAAGCCCAAAGGCTTGTGCGATTGGATTAGTGTTGTGTGACCAAGATTATTATACACTTACACACATAACACAATTTCACATAACATGTAACATTTAATCATTCATTAAAACCAACGTATCAATTAATCACATAGAGTTCATACAAGTTACATCAAGCACAAAGATAGGTTCTGAAATACGAGTTGTCACATCTAGCAATGATAGTACTATAGTTTTTACTCAGCACCTATCGTGGACAGGGGTTGCTAGGGATCACATCACTTTACTTCACGTGTTCGCTTCGGTGAACATGCGTCGTGCATACTCTACAACGCAGTCTCGTGGTTTAGATGTAATCATTGTTTGGTAGTTACATGCTTCGCCCGTTACGTGTTACATGTTGGTTATGCGTAAATGTCACGACCCCCGACCCGGTTTTACCCGTTTCAGGAGCCGCGGGACAGAAATCCCGTGGTATTTATTTGTTTGAGTTTAACAGCGGAAGTTTATCATCAGGATCGTTGTAAAGCTAAAATTTACCCGATTATTTTATTTCACAACTCGGGATAAAACCCCGTTAATTTACAATATTATGATTTCACAGAGAAATCTTTATTTTACAAAACATATTTCTTTATTTAATAATGAGCCACTTTCTTAAGCTTGCAGTGCTCCGTAGCACCTTTCCTGAATCACAACAGATCACCTGAAACATGTTTGAAAAAGGTTTTGTCAGCGGAAAATACTGAGTGAATCATTCTAATTAATAAAACAGACCTGTTTTTTATAATTTACAGTATTAAGGGTGATTACATTGTTTCTAATATCAACCAATTACCCACAGTATTTGTCACTCGACCATATCTGTGACTATGGTCATATCCCCCCATTGGCTGCCCCAATGGTGACGATTATCAAGTAATGTATACAAAACCCCACATACTGGCTGTAACTTGGTGATTACAAAGACTTAATCCCTGTAATTATAACTTTGAAATAAACATGCTTTTGTAAATAGATTTAATAAAAAGAGAATGACTCACATTGCAGATTTAATCCGGACAGAGTCTAGTCTTTGGATTAGCTTTGTTAACCTAATTTATATAACAATGCACACAAAACTGGGTTAGTAATCAATACAGCATTTACGATAACTCACGAGATCAACCCTCACAACGAATGACAAAGTGCTATGCTTAAACATCCATCGAATTAACGACTAATGACAAAGCATCTCCCTAACGTGGGCAGCACTTAAACATCCATTGAGTACATTGATCAATCGGAAAATGAATCGTAATAGCGATCGTGTTATTACCCTGTTTTGTGGCAGCAATTTAGTGAATCGTGTGTGTTGTGGGACTGTTTATGCTATAACTCAACGTACAATTCGAATTTGAACGTCGAACGAACACTCAATTGCATGAAACAGACGCTACTATTTATACATGAAATTGGTCCCTGTCGCGTGTCGCGACAGGTTCCCTTGTGCCTGTCGCGTGGCGCGAGGGGTGCCAATCTACCCTAGGGTAGCCTTGTGTCCCAGTAGGCTTGCTTAGTTGGTTTCGTGTTATTTCGAATTTTTGACAACAAACTGTATAGATATTACCGAATAGGGTTTACCCCCCTGAGTTTTAGGGGCCCTGATCCTGATTCTGATTATTCTGAAAATTTTAGGGTTTGTTCAGAATCACTTGGGTTTCTCAATTAGGGTTTCCTAATGGATAATTAAAGTAATAATTAGGACTTTTTAATGAGAGTTGTTACATTCTCCCTACCTTAATAAAAATCTCGTCCTCGAGATTTACTGGAATAAATGAGGATACTTTCGCTTCATCTCTGATTCCAGCTCCCAAGCGTATTCAGCTCCTCTCTTTGAATCCCACTTGACTTTAAGTAGCACTAATCGCTTGTGTTTGAGAAACTTTACTTTTCTATCTTCTATCTGAAGAGGTTTCTCAACAAATTTTAATTTTTCATTTACCTCTATATCTTGAAGAGGTACTACCAAAGATTCGTCTGATAGACATTTCTTGAGATTGGATACATGAAATACATCATGTACTCCAGCTAGTTCTTCGGGTAGTTGTAAACGATAAGCAACTGGTCCTATACGTTGGATCACTGGAAATGGTCCTACGTATCTGGGACTTAGCTTTCCTTTCTTACCGAATCTAACAACTCCTTTCCAAGGAGAAACTTTCAACAATACTCTGTCTCCAACTTGAAATTCTAACGGCTTGCATCTATTGTCTGCATAACTCTTCTGGCGATCTCGAGCCGTCTTCAGCCTTTCCTTGATTTGAGTAATTTTGTCAGTCGTCTCTTGTACTATTTCAGGACCTGACAATTGACTTTCTCCTATTTCTGCCCAACAAACTGGAGTTCTGCATTTTCTTCCATACAATGCTTCAAATGGAGCAGTTTCAATGCTTGAATGATAACTATTGTTATAGGAGAATTCGATTAAAGGTAAATGGTCGTCCCAATTTCCACCAAAATCTATCACACATGCTCGGAGCATGTCTTCTAGAGTTTGGATCGTCCTTTCACTTTGCCCGTCTGTTTGTAGATTGTATGCAGTACTTAAGTTTAGTCGAGTTCCCATAGCTTGCTGGAAGCTTTTCCAGAAATGAGAAGTAAAACGACTATCCCTATCCGAAACAATGGAGAGTGGAACTCCATGTAGAGATACGACTTCATCTACATACAACTTTGCCAATCTTTCCATGCTAAAGGTTTCTTTCATAGGCAGAAAGTGAGCAGATTTGGTTAATCGATCCACAATTACCCAAATCGCATCATTACCTTTTCTGGTTTTGGGCAACTTAGTAACAAAATCCATTGTTATGAGTTCCCATTTCCATACCGGCATTTCTAATTGTTGTAGTAGACCTGAAGGTTTCTGATGTTCTGCCTTAACTTGTGAACAAGTAAGACACTTAGAAACATATCTAGCTATATCCTTCTTCATGCCTATCCACCAGAAATTCTTTCTTAAATCTTGGTACATTTTATTGTTTCCAGGGTGTATAGTATACCTAGATTTATGAGCTTCTTCCAAAATCTTATTTCTTAGTTCTCCCTGTTTTGGTACCCATATTCTACTTTTGTGGAATTTCCAAATTCCATCAGCTCCTTGCTTTAATTCTTTTATTCGTCCCTTCATTCCTTCAGCATCATCCTTGAGTGCTATTTCTTGAAAACACTTCAGTTGTTCCATTAAATCTAATTGTAGATTTAATCTGAGAGCACGAACCCATCGTTGTCTTTCATGGTACTTACGACTTAAGGCATCTGCAACTACATTTGCCTTTCCTTCGTGATACTGAATATCACAGTCGTAATCACTTAAAATTTCCATCCATCTTCTTTGCCTCATGTTTAACTCTTTTTGCCCAAAAATATATTTTAAACTTTTGTGGTCTGTATAGACAGTAAACTTACTTCCGTACAGATAATGTCTCCATATTTTCAGGGCAAATATTACGGCTCCTAATTCTAAATCATGAGTCGTATAGTTTTCCTCGTGCTTTTTCAATTGTCTTGATGCATACGCAATTACCTTCTTACGTTGCATAAGCACGCATCCCAATCCTAGTTTTGAAGCATCACAATATACTTCAAAATCTTCAGTTCCTTCTGGTAAGGCTAAGATTGGTGCATTTGTTAATTTCTGATTCAAGATTCTAAAGGCTTCTTCCTGTTTAGGTCCCCATTCAAACTTAATGGCTTTACAGGTTAGCTTAGTTAATGGTACAGCTATCTTGGAAAAATCCTTAATAAACCGTCTATAATACCCAGCTAAACCTATAAAACTTCTAATTTCCATTGCGGTTTGCGGAACCTTCCAATTGGTAATTGCCTCTATTTTAGCAGGATCTACGTGAATACCTTCATGATTCACCATGTGTCCTAAGAATTGCACTTCTTGTAACCAAAATTCACATTTTGAGAATTTGGCATATAGCTTTTCTTTTCTTAACAAAGTTAAGAGTGTATGCAAGTGCTGACAATGTTCGTCCGGACTTTTTGAATAAATAAGTATATCATCTATGAAGACAATTACAAATTTATCCAAATACGGTTTACAGATCCTATTCATCATGTCCATGAATGCTGCAGGTGCATTCGTTAACCCAAAGGGCATGACTGTAAACTCGTAATGACCATACCTAGTCCTGAAAGCAGTTTTAGGTATGTCTTCCTCTTGTACCTTCAATTGATGATATCCAGAGCGTAAATCTATCTTAGAAAAATATCTAGCTCCTTGGAGTTGATCAGAAAGATCATCAATCCTAGGTAATGGGTATCGATTCTTAATTGTAACTTTATTTAATTCTCTATAATCAATACACATTCTCATCGAACCATCCTTCTTCTTTACAAACAACACTGGAGCTCCCCAAGGGGATGAGCTAAGTTGTATGAATCCTTTACTTAATAATTCATCTAATTGTGTTTTTAATTCTAACATTTCGGTAGGAGCTAACCGATAAGGTTCCTTGGCTATCGGTGTAGTTCTAGGAATTAGATGAATCCTAAATTCTACTTCCCTATCTGGTGGTAATCCAGGTAACTCTTCTGGGAATATATCTGGGTATTCTGAGACTACATGAATTTCCTTAAGTTCTTTACCCTTAGTACTAATGATTACTGAAATCATATATACTATTCCTTGCTTTCGTTCATAACTAGCAATTTTCATTACTGATATGAACTTCATGGGCTTACGTGGTTTATCTCCTGTAATCGTGATTATTTCTCCAGTAGTTGCCTGAATTTCTACAGAATTCTTATCACAAAGGATTCGAGCATGGTTGGCTATCAACCAATCCATTCCTAACACAACATCAAATTCAGCTAATTTCATAGGTAACAGATTTGCAGCAAATTTATGACCTGAAAGTTCTATTTCTACTTTTTGCAAAACCTGATCTATTTTAACTGAATTCCCATCTGCAGTTTCGACTGTAAAAATCTGCCTAACGTTGGTTAAAGGTAACTTAAGAGCTTGATAGAATAAAGTATTTATAAAACTTTGGTTTGCACCAGAGTCAAATAATACTTTTGCGTATACGTTGTGAACTAGGAACGTACCAGCTATCACATCTGGAATGAGTTCTGCTTCTTGAGTGGTTAGCTGGAATGCTCTGACATTTTTCTTAGTAGCTCCGTCAGTTGCCTTGGCTTTGTTGTCTGCTGGTTTGATCAATTTAGGACATTCTGTTTTGAAATGTCCGGCTTCTCCACAATTGTAACAAATTATGGATTTCTTTCTGCAGTTTTCTTCACGATGTCCTATAGTTTTGCAAAAATTGCTAGTTATATCGCATCTTCCATTATGTTTCTTTTTGCATTTCCTGCAGTATGATGGAATTGGTGATTGCCCGATTCCTCTTTTCTTGAAGCTGTTATTATTACCCGTACGAAATCCTTGGGTAATTTTCTGGGCCAGTTCCTTTTTCCTGTTTTCATCTTGTGTACGTACCAGTTCGTCAGTTAAGGTATTGGCTAATTCCACTGCATCGTCAATAGTGCGAGGTCTCGCAGCTTTAACGATGTTGCGGATTTCGCTAATCAGCCCCCAAATATAGCGAGAAATGAGTACCGGTTCTGGCGAAGCCAGCGTTGGTACCACCCTAGCATATTCGAAGAATGTCGAAGTATATCCTCGACAGTCCATATTAACCATCCGATGGTTTAGGAACTTATTTGCCATTTGATCTTTTTCATACTCGGGACATAATTTTCTTTCTACAAGACTCTTAAATTCTTCCCATTTCATGGCATAAGCCTCAATCCTTCTTTTTGCTTGTATCACAGTGTTCCACCATTCTAACGCCCCTTCTTTAAAAAGATTTGATGCATACATAACTTGATCTTCCTCAGCACATTTACTTGTAGTGATTACTGCCTCAGTTTATACTATTACTAAAGTTGTCGCCTTGAGTACGTTTACTAGGAATGATTGATTGCGGTTTAACAGGTTTTTGAACAGCAGCAACAATTGCTGGAATAGCATTGGCTATTCCTTGTGCAACGATATCCTCTATATCTTGTCTATTTAACAATTGTTCTTCCTGAATTTGCTCGGATTGATTTACTTCATTTACTGGTTCATTACCAATGTTTTCCATCTGATAATTAATTTATAGATAAATAATTAGTATAAAATAAATAATTCAATGTCATAATTAATTGCACCTAATCATGTAAACGACTATACAAACAAAAATCTAAAATTTCATTTATTTTATAAATTATATCATGCCTCTATATACAACCGTTTTATTATTTATTTTACAAATACTGGTTTTACTATTAGTATTACACAAATACCTACTCACTACCCACTTCTTTCTTGTCACTTGTCTTCCTAAAAACGAAGCTCCCTTTCATCATACTTCCAAGCAATTTGTCCCCCTATCTCCCGAATTCTACTTCCCGCATCCATTAACTCTTCGCCAAAATGGCGAAGTTCAGCCAGATTTTCGTTACTCATGGGTGGATTTGATAAGGGTTCTGGATCGAATTGCGGAAGAAAGGAATAAGGACTGTTGACAATGTTTTGAAATTGCCAATCATTTGTCCACCATTCATCCATTCCTACAGGTTGAGTATGGATTATTGGTTCTGGGATTGCTGGTTCAAGATTTATAGGGAGTTGATTTTCAATAGGACGAGTAAAAACATTTGTATTGACAGGCTGAATAGTTTCACAGCTTGCCAATATGTAATCTATTTCCTCCTGAAAAGTCATTCCCTGGTTTTGTTTGGAGCTTTCTCCAATTTCCATCTGAGTTGGTCTAAAACCTTTTCCAACCTCCATTTCTATATCCTTAGAATATTCCTCAAACTGTATTCCCATTAGCCTAGAATCTTCCTTGACTTCAGTCTCCATCTCCTGCTGTCTAGAACTTTTCATGGTTACAATTTCTTTTTCTTTTCCTTTTTCTAAAGGATTGTTTATTTTAGGAAGTTTCGTAGCTGGCTTTCTCCTACGTATACGACTTCCCCATACGTATTTCCTTCTTTTCTTTGGTTTTGGCTTTTTCAAAGGTGGAGCGCTGAATTCTACAGGTTGTTCCACATCAGGAAAATACCCAGTAAACTCTTTAGAAACTTCTAGATTTACAGGGTATAGGTTGAGATTCTCTAGGGCTTCCGATAATTCATTCATGCTGTTTAATATACAAAAATGCTAAGTTAAAATTTAGAAATAACCTTTAAATTTTTATTGCATACCCTGTGACTAATTTACATAAAAGAAAATGAACAATTTTAAACATACTAGGTTTCATTTATTTACTAGATTAAGTAAGGTTGCTATTACGGAATCATGGTATTTTAAATATTAGTATTTATTGCTACAGTGGCTAGCATATAAAGATCCGCCCATTTTTCCTGTAATTTGTCCTCCCAAGGTGTTGTACTTGTTAATTCATGGGTTTCCTGTTTAACTTTCTTCTCTCGGGCTTTCTTTATTTTCTCCTGACTTTTCTTTAAAATTAAACTTCTTTTATCCGGAGAAAGTGGGTTCTCGTATTGGGCTTTTCGAACAAATATTCCTTCCTCAGGAATTGCAGGGAGTTTTGAGGTTTTAGTTTGGGATGAACTTCCCTTCTTGTTGGATGACCTATCTAATTTAAGATAGATGCTTGAAAGCTTTTTCCTACCCATACTGTAACTAACAAATAGTCAGTTAATAAAACACATAATCACATAATAGTAATCAGGAAAAAATTAAGTATTTCTAAATACTTAATTAGCTTAACTCAGTGGCTCTGATACCACCTTTTTCTGTCACGACCCCCGACCCGGTTTTACCTGTTTCAGGAGCCGCGGGACAGAAATCCCGTGGTATTTATTTGTTTGAGTTTAACAGCGGAAGTTTATCATCAGGATCGTTGTAAAGCTAAAATTTTCCCGATTATTTTATTTCACAACTCGGGATAAAACCCCGTTAATTTACAATATTATGATTTCACAGAGAAATCTTTATTTTACAAAACATATTTCTTTATTTAATAATGAGCCACTTTCTTAAGCTTGCAGTGCTCCGTAGCACCTTTCCTGAATCACAACAGATCACCTGAAACATGTTTGAAAAATGTTTTGTCAGCGGAAAATACTGAGTGAATCATTCTAATTAATAAAACAGACCTGTTTGTTATAATTTACAGTATTAAGGGTGATTACATTGTTTCTAATATCAACCAATTACCCACAGTATTTGTCACTCGACCGGATCTGTGACTATGGTCATATCCCCCATTGGCTGCCCCAATGGTGACGATTATCAAGTAATGTATACAAAACCCCACATACTGGCTGTAACTTGGTGATTACAAAGACTTAATCCCTGTAATTATAACTTTGAAATAAACATGCTTTTGTAAATAGATTTAATAAAAAGAGAATGACTCACATTGCAGATTTAATCCGGACAGAGTCTAGTCTATGGATTAGCTTTGTTAACCTAATTTATATAACAATACACACAAAACTGGGTTAGTAATCAATACAGCATTTACGATAACTCACGAGATCAACCCTCACAATGAATGACAAAGTGCTATGCTTAAACATCCATCGAATTAACGACTAATGACAAAGCATCACCCTAACGTGGGCAGCACTTAAACATCCATTGAGTACATTGATCAATCGGAAAATGAATCGTAATAGCGATCGTGTTATTACCCTGTTTTGTGGCAGCAATTTAGTGAATCGTGTGTGTTGTGGGACTGTTTATGCTATAACTCAACGTACAATTCGAATTTGAACGTCGAACGAACACTCAATTGCATGAAACAGACGCTACTATTTATACATGAAATTGGTCCCTGTCGCGTGTCGCGACAGTTTCCCTTGTGCCTGTCGTGTGGCGCGAGGGGTGCCAATCTACCCTAGGGTAGCCTTGTGTCCCAGTAGGCTTGCTTAGTTGGTTTCGTGTTATTTCGAATTTTTGACAACAAACTGTATAGATATTACCGAATAGGGTTTACCCCCCCCTGAGTTTTAGGGGCCCTGATCCTGATTCTGATTATTCTGAAAATTTTAGGGTTTGTTCAGAATCACTTGGGTTTCTCAATTAGGGTTTCCTAATGGACAATTAAAGTAATAATTAGGATTTTTTAATGAGAGTTGTTACAGTAAACGCTTTTACTACTATATGCTATGCAAACTTGTGTACTCACCTTTACATTTTATGTATTGACTTTATTTTAACGTATGTGACAGGTTAAGTGGATGCATATGGAAATCAAGCTAGGAAGTCTAGAAACCCACTAATAAATCTGAGTTGTCGGAATAGACTTGTTTTTTTGACTTATTATCTGTAATGACTGTTTATGCTTTATCTGTTAGTAGTATGGGATATTAACATTAAAGATATTGTCATTTAATAGTCGTTGTGGATTCTCTTGAACAATCTGTTTCGCTCAGTGCCACGCCCCAATGATTCCGCCATCGGTTGGGGTGTGACAGATTGGTATCAGAGCCATAATTATAGGGAATTAGGTCGAGTCTTGTAGGATTGACCTAGTCTATAGTCTAGGTGCCAAAAGACCAGCTTCGTGCAAACCCAGTAGGGGTTTCGTACGAACCTACTTTTGATACTCTCGTTCGAACTCGCGAAAACTACAACTTCGTGCGAACCGTATGCTATAGCTTCACGCGAAGGCAGCCTTTCCTAAGGCTGAAATAATAGTTGCCTTTCCTAAGGCTGACACAATACACAAGTTTTCGAAAAACACTCGCATAACACAAACGAGTGATTCTATCGAGAATAGGTGTGAAAACCAGGAACTCTCGATAAGATCGCTCACTCTACGCGTATTTTTACTCTCAGCACGAGAACCTCTGTTGAGATACGAGTGACATCCATACCTCGACAGAGATCTCCCTCTCTATCTCGTAGTTTTGCCACACTTTCAGGAACGGAGTTGTTAAGTTAGGGGTGAAACCCACATCTTATTGACCTGTTCCACTCCCTACATTTATTTTACAAAACTCTCACCAAAGTCTCGATGGATTCCAACGACCCGAGTAACGTAGTAACTGGAAGGATGAGTGTCGTTCGCCGTATTTCGGTGAAAGCTTAGTCTATTAGGCCAAAGCGTGTACTCGAACTCGTTGGGAATAGCCGAATCGCTTTGGGTAGTCGACGTCTAACACCCAAGACACTCTGTTTTCAATTTAAGTCAGCAATCGCCGATTTTACGCGTTATCGATTTTATGTGTTTATATGTTTATATGTTTCGCTTTTCTCTTTCATCGCTCCGCAAAACGTGTACAACTCGCACAGCCTTCGTAACCTTAAACGCCAACTAAACGCAGACAAACTAAGAACTCTCGTATGGTAAACTCGACGCTACACTACTCGCTGCCGCTCGCAACTCTCGAACGCGCTACGCTGTTTTGAAAGATAGGTGAATATATGCAAAATATGTAGGTGAATACGTGCAAAATATGTGCTTATGTAGATTATGTGATCTTATGTGCTATGTGCTTATGTGTATACGTGCTTACGTGATTATGTGCCTACGTGTCTGTGTGTTTATATGCCGATGTGTTCCTTAGCTTTACCAAATAATAATAGTATGTATGTTGGTTAAACGCTAAACTTTTCAAAACCCGATATAATCGAATCTCGTCTAAAATCATATGACAATGTCTACTGTAGACAATGTCGTCATTTGGTTCTCATACTCATCGCGCTGCTCGCCAAAATCATGCTGACAAGCATATTGCTTCACTCGTGGCCAAGGAAAAGGCTAAAGTCATACCTCAGATTGTCAGTGAAATCAACCAGGTCAGCAGCAAATCCTCTGTCGAGTCAAAGAGCGACGCACCGAAAACTCCTTTCAGCTTTAAGCAATTCAATGCCTGCGATCCTACAAACTTCACTGGTGAAGATGGACCCAGTGCTATGTTCCAGTGGTTTGACTCCATCGAAATCACTTTCAGACAAAGCGGATGCCCATAAAATCTGTGTACTGTGAATGCTACCGGAGTTTTTCAGTCCAGGGCACTGGATTGGTTGACTGCTGAGCGTAACAGGCGCGGTAATGATGCAGCTTATGGCTTCTCATGGGAGGAACTCAGGGAGCTAATGATGAAGGAGTTCTGCCCTCCTCATGAAGTGCAAACGCTGGAGAATGAATTCTGGCATATCAAATCGGATGGAGGTGACAACGCTGGTCTCACTACTCGCTTCAAGCAGCTCAGTATTATCTGTCCTAGTCAGGTGGCTACGCCTAATATGACAATCAAGAAGTATATTCGAGCTCTCCCAGACTGTGTAGCTGACTTTGTTCAAGCAGCTAAACCTGCTACTATCGAGGAAACATACCAACTCACCGCTGAGATTAACGACAAGCGAGTCTTAGCTGGGTATTTCAAAACCTCGACCAAGAGCCTCAGTCAAGCAACCGCAACTCCCGCTACCAACAGTGCAGCATCACAAGGTTCAAAGTCTTCACGTCAGAGTCGCAAACGCAAGAACAACAACAACAAGAACAAGAATTATGCTACCACCACCGTTCCTCTCAACGCTGTCCCCGTACAACCCAACAACCGGAGCCGTCAAGCTACTGTCACCAATGCACCGCTTGCCAAGCGTGCGTATACTGTGTTCATCCTCTATGCCCTACTTGCACCTATCATCACTTAGCTGGGGTGAACTGCCGTTTCTGTGCACACTGCAACATCTATGGGCACCTTACTACTCACTGCCGCTTAAGCCCACGTCAACAAGCTGCTCAAGCTATCCCCACACCACCAACTCAACCCCCTGCTCCTCAGGTCAACCAAGCAGCTCCTGCACCCGCTGCCCATGCACGAGCTTTGTACTCTTGTGGTGACCCTAATCATTTTGCTAATGTCTGCCCTCTGCGTGTTGTGAAACAAGAACCGCAGCAACAGCCACAACAGCAACAACAGCAGCAGCCTCAGCAGCAGCAGCAACCACAACAAGCAGCCCGCGGAAGAACCTTTAACATCAATGTCCGCCAGGCTCAGACTGACAACAATGTTGTCAATGGTACGTTCCTTGTTAACGGTATTTATGCTTCTTGCTTATTTGATGCTGGAGCCGATAACTGTTTTGTGTCGTTTGAATTCAAAAATCTCCTTAACCGTAAACGCGCTAATCTCCCGATGACATTCGACGTAGAAATTACCACTAGAAGAACCATCACCGTCAGTTCTGTTCTCCGTGATTGTACTCTCGAACTCAACAATCATGTTTTCCCCATCGATCTCATTCCTATGCAACATGGTAGTTTCGATGTCATAGTAGGCATGGACTTTCTTCATGAAAACCGTGCCGAGGTTGTTTGTTTCGAAAAGATGATCCGTTTCTCTCTTTCAAACGGTGATCAACTCTGTGTTTATGGCGAAGTATCCTCAAAATAACTGAAGCTTATGTTGTGCATACAAGCAAGCAAGTATCTCCACAAGGAATACTTGGCTTTCTTAGCTCACATTGTAGTAGCGGAGGAGGAAAAGAAGCCGATAGAAAAGGTACTTGTGGTTCATGATTTTCCTAATGTCTTTCCTGACGATTTACCTGGTCTACCCCCTACTCACGATATCGATTTTCGTATCGACCTTATTCCTTGAGTTAACCCTGTTGCTAAAGCCCCTTATCACCGCGCACCGTCCGAAATGCGTGAACTTTCTAGCCAACTCTAGGAATTACTTGATAAAGGCTTCATACGCCCTAGCACCGCCTTGGGCGCACCTGTCCTTTTCATGAATAAGAAGGATGGATCGTTCCGAATGTGCATCGACTATAGGGAACTCAACAAGCTTACAATCAAGAATCCTTTACCCTGAATCGACGACTTCTTGATCAACTGCAAGGCGCTACGTGTTTTTCTAAGATCGATCTACATTCTGGCTACCATTAACTATGTATTCAGGAACAAGACATCCCTAAAACCTCTTTTCGTACCCGCTATGGCCATTACGAATTCATGGTCATGCCTTTTGGTCTTACAAACGCACCTGCAGTCTTCATGGATTTGATGAACCGTCTGTGTAAACCCGTCCTTGATCGCTTCGTTATCATTTTTATGGATGATATCCTTATCTATTCGAAGTCGACAGCTGAACACGCACAACATCTTCGTTTAGTTCTCGAGCTTCTCCAAGGGAATCGCCTCTATGCCAAGTTCTCCAAGTGCGAATTTTGGCTCGAGAAGGTTCAATTACTCGGTCACATCGTCAACAATCAAGGTATTCATGTTGATCCCGCAAAGATTGAAGTAGTTAAGAGTTGGATTACGTCAAAAACCCCGTCCAAAGTTCGTTCTTTCCTCGGATTGGCGGGTTATTACCGTTGATTTATCGTTGATTTCTCTAAAATTGGCGTTCCTCTCACCTCTCTAACGCATAAAGACAAGCCTTTCGTTTGGGGAACCGAACAAGTGGATGCCTTTCAAACTCTTAAGCGTATGCTTTGCAACGCTCCCGTACTCGCGCTACCCAATGGAAATGATGACTTTGTCGTTTAATGTGATGCCTCTAACCTAGGTCTTGGTTATGTTCTTATGCAATGAGACAAGATTATCGCGTTCGCGTCTCGTCAACTCAAGGTCCACGAGAAGAACTACAGAACCCACAATCTCGAACTCGGTGCAGTTGTTTTTGCGTTGAAGATTTGGCGACATTACCTTTTTGGTACTAAGTGTATGGTCTTCACCGACCATAAGAGCCTACAACACATCTTGAACCAGAAAGAGCTAAATATGCGCCAACGCAGATGGGTTGAACTTCTCAATGACTACGACTGTGAGATACGCTACCACCCAGGCAAAACAAATGTCTTTGTTGACGCTCTTAGTCGATGAAGCTATTTACATAGTGTTCGTGACGTTCAAGCCCAACACAACCTCGAAGCCCTCATTCTCGACGCTTAACACGCATGTTTTCTCGAGAACAATTTGAAGGAAGAAAGAATACTTGGATCCGAAAATCAATTAGTGAATCAACCGAATGGTATTTTTCACTATCTTGACCGCATTTGGATTCCTAGTCGTCACAATCTCCGTGAGATATTGATGACTGAAGCCCACAAATCCCGATATTCCATTCATTCCGGTGCCGATAAGATGTACCAGGACCTTTGATCCAGGTATTGGTGGCCAGGAATGAAGAAGGATATCGCCCTCTACGTTTCGAATTGTCTAACTTGCTCGAAAGTTAAGGCCGAGCACCAACGACCCTCTGGCTTACTTGAACAACCTGAGATCCCGATGTGGAAATGAGAGAGTATAGCTATGGACTTCATTACGAAACTCCCTCGCACGCCATCAGGTCACGATAGCATTTGGGTTATTGTTGATCGTCTTACGAAATCTGCTCACTTTTTGCCGATACAAGAAGATTACAAGGTAGAACAAATAGCACGAATCTATACCAATGAATTCATTTGTCGACATGGGACACCTCGTGACATCATCTCTGACCGCGATGGTTGATTTACCTCGCGTCTCTGGGAGACATTCCAAGCCGCTCTTGGTACGACTCTTAACCTCAGTACGACATTTCATCCCCAGACCGACGGTCAGACTGATCGCACGATCCGCACCCTTGAAGACATGCTTCGCTCGTGCGTTATAGATTTTGGTGGTAATTGGGATACGCATTTACCTTTAGTAGAATTCTCGTATAATAACAGTTGTCACGCTAGTATTCAAATGGCACCCTTTGAGGCATTATATGGAAGAAAATGTCGATCACCTATTGTATGGCACGAGATCGGAGATGCTCAGATCAACGGTCCAGAGTTACTACAAGAAAAAACTGACAAGATCCTCCAAATACGAGACAATCTCTTGAAATTTCGGAGTCGTCAGAAGAGTTACGCCGATAAACGCCGCAAGCCCCTTGAGTTTGAAGTTGGTGATCACGTACTCCTAAAGGTTTCACCTTGGAAGGGGGTGATCCGATACGGCAAGAGAGGAAAGCTTGCACCACGATACGTGGGTCCCTTTAAGATTCTGGAAAGAATTCGCAAAATGGCCTACCGACTCGAATTACCAGAGGAACTCAGCAACGTACATCCGACTTTCCACGTCTCGAACCTCAAGAAGTGCCTAGCTGAAGAAAATCTTCACGTGCCTCTTGAAGATTTGCAAGTAAACGAAACTCTGCACTTTGTGGAAAAGCCAGTAGAAATCATGGACCGAGAGACCAAGAAACTTCGATGCTCTTGCATTCCTAGAGTGAAGGTTCACTGGGAAGGCAAATGCGGCACCGAGTTCACTTGGGAATTCGAAAGTGATATGAAAGCTAAATATCCACAACTCTTTGTTACGCCTGCTCCTTAATTTCGGGACGAAATTTCCTAAAGCAGGCGAGGCTGTAACAACCCGACTCTTCGGGTCATTACCTATCGATTGTCTTTTTTCGTGAACGCTTGTACTCTTGGGATTCGATTAACGCAAAAGGGTTAAACTATATTTTGGCGCATTTTAAACGCTTATTCAAAACGCAGTTAACATATCTAAACGCTATTTTACAACGCATTTTATCGCATGTTTAAACTAAACGCTATCGCAACGCAACCTCAACGCAAACTCGAAACGCGGATGTCCTTACGTTATGTGTGCTGTTTGTGTGATTATTTGTTTAATTGTTATGTGGTTATCAACGCAACGCTTATACGCTCAACGCTCACTCGCAACTCGATTAAATGCAACGCAACGCTTAGCAAACGAAACAAAAGTTGGAAAACTAGCAAACACAACTCGGCCGTCGGAATGGACATCCGATCGAATGGGCATCTGACCGGATGACCATCCATCCGGATGGCCATCCGACCAAACACACCATCGCGCACAAACTTAAACCCTATCTCTCTCTCTCCCTATAAATACTACCCATACACTTCATTTCTCTGATTTGACACTTCCATCCGCTCACACACTCTCAGTCACTCTCAGTCGTGATTCAAGGCTACTTGTAAGGATTTTCATCTCAAATCTTGTACAATCTTCATCTCAAATCACTTCTACATCATCTTCTTCATCAAAATCACACACAAACACTAACTTTTTCCCTGAAATCACTAATTTGAGCCACTTGAAGGTGTTCTTCACTCATTTTGCTTATGCAAACTGTTGAGAAGCATTATCTCATCAAGATTGGTTCAGATCTAAGAGATTTCCATAACTTTCAACTAAACTATGGAAGATTTCAACACTTTTCATCTATTTTCAACTTTTCTTCACTTTCTACTCAAAATGGATGGAGTTTGGACTCAATCAGACTCTCGACTCATTCCTTAGTCAAGAGCCTGCTTGAGGGGGACGGGGCACCCTCACGGGTACCCTCCCCAGGTTTGTTCTTGTATCAAACACTGCCGCCACCCACAATGGTAGGCAAGGCGGGTTGATTATCCAGGTATCTCTATCCTGTGTTTTGTGACTTAAGACAGTGGCGGATCTAGAAAATCCGCCAAGCCGTAACGTTTTATAAAAAAGCGGTAGAAAATCCGCCAAGCCGTAACGTTTTATAAAAAAACGGTAACGAAATCAAAAAAAACGTTATATTTTTCCAAAATTTACACTAATTTTACACTACCGCCGGAGCGCCAAGCCGTAGCGGGGGTTGCCCCTTGTTATATGCTGGATCCGCCCCTAACTTAAGAATAATTTCTAGAAATTTTAACATGACGAGATTTGATTGGTTAAGGTAAGAATACATCTTTGGATGCCCATTCCCTTAATTATTTTGTGGTCCTGCACTTCTATTGAAAATATGTACTATTGATCTTGCTGTTATTTTTTATAAAAAAAGGTAGGTCTACTTGAAAGTAAAACACGTTGACCATGAGTCGAGCATGATCAATACGGAAAACCTACATTTGTTGCTCAAATTTTGTCAACGCGGCTTGCAATTAATTATACGCGGCATGACAATCAAGTCATGTCAATGTTTGTAAATCTTTGTTATGATGTTATCTACTCCATTTTTTTTATTATAATTTACTTTTATTAACCACTTAGACCATCCGTACTCGTTCAAAATTGGACGTTTTTTGGTTGAAAATGCCGGAGCACGCCCCGGAAGCCGCCCCGTGGGCGTTTTTATTGCAAAAATCGTTTGGAGCGTGCTTTATTCCACGCCGGATCGAGAGTTGAAGTGGCCAATCACATGTTTCCATGCCTTTTTTATCCAATAACATTTTTATGGTTTTTTTTTTAATTTAATTCTATTACACCACAATGTCCACATCTCCACTACACCTATTTTAGAAAACGCCCTATAATGTCCCACTGCTAACTGGGCTGCCACATGACCCAAAACGCCCAAAGGTAATAGCATTACCACTACACATGGTCTTACATCTACATAACTTAATCCCTTCATGTCAACATAATAACTCAATAAAACTATATTTAGAAATGTGTCTAACCAAACCAAATTCAGTCGACTTAATCGATTTATTCAGTTTATTTAATTCGGTTATTTGATTAAAGAGTTAATTACATAGTTAGTCTTTGTGGTTTACACAAAGTAACATACTTAGGTACTAATAGTTTAAAATCACATTCTAGGGTATTAACTTTTCATTTTGTAACGTTTGGAGGTATTAGCATTATTTTCTGGTTTAAAATCACATTCTATTAGTACCTAAGTATGTTATTTTGTGCAAACCACAGGGATTAACTATGTTAATATCCTAGAATTTAATACCTTCAAACGTTAATAAATGAAAAGTTAATACCCTAGAAGGTGATTTTAAACTATTAATACCTAAGTATATTATTTTGTGGAAACCACAAAGACTAACTATGTAATTAACTCTTTGATTAAACTAGTTAATATTTGGTTTATTCGATTGAATTCGGTTTGGTTATCCAAATAAGATTTCTGAAACCTATAACAGGTTCAGATACGGTTATGAACCGAGACGAAAACCAAATTCACAATTGTGGTTTTTTTGCAACAATCCTAAATAATATATATACGCCTTTCACCTATTTAATTTTTATTTAATTTAATTTTCTCTAGTAACTTACTAACTTAGGAATCCCACTGCTGTTATGTTAATTTATATAAAAAAATAGATTAGTTTGATTTATATTTTATTGTACTAATAATAACACAAAGTTTCTTAAAAAATGTTTACATTTAACTGCGTAAATAATTTATCGAGTTAATTACATAGTTAGTCCATGTGATTTACATAAACTAACAATCTAAACTCTTTGATTAAAGTAGTTAATATTTGGTTTATTCGATTGAATTCGGTTTGGTTATCCAAATAAGATTTCTGAAACCTATAACAGGTTCAGATACGGTTATGAACCGAGACGAAAACCAAATTCACAATTGTGGTTTTTTGCAACAATCCTAAATAATATATATATACGCCTTTCACCTATTTAATTTTTATTTAATTTAATTTTCTCTAGTAACTTACTAACTTAGGAATCCCACTGCTGTTATGTTAATTTATATAAAAAAAATAGATTAGTTTGATTTATATTTTATTGTACTAATAATAACACAAAGTTTCTTTAAAAAAGTTTACATTTAACTGCGTAAATAATTTATCGAGTTAATTACATAGTTAGTCCATGTGATTTACATAAACTAACAATCTAAGGTACTAATAGTTTAAAATCACTTCCTGTGGTACTAACTTTTCATTTTTTAACATGTGGGGGTATTAATTACATAGTTAGTCCATGTGGTTTACACAAACTAACAATCTAAGTTACTAATAGTTAACCAGAGAATTAACGTTAATACCCTCACATGTTAAAAAAGAGTTAATTACCCGGATGGTCCCTGTGGTTTCACGTTTTTTCACATTTAGTCCCCACCTTTTGGAAATAGCAGGTATGCTCTCTATGGTTTGTCATTTTGTTACTCGGATAGTCCCCTAACATTTACTCAGGGGACTATCCGAGTAACAAAATGTCAAACCATAGGGAGCATACCTGCTATTTCCAAACTAACTGCATCTACTCAGGGGACTATCCGAGTAACAAAATAACAAACCATAGGGAGCATACCTGCTATTTTCAAAAGGTGGGGACTAAACGTGAAACCATAGGGACCATCCGGGCAATTAACTCTGTTAAAAAATGAAAAGTTAGCACCCTAAGAAGTAATTTTAAACTATTACTACCTTAGATTGTTATTTTGTGTAAACCTAGGGAACTAACTATGTAATTAACTCTAATTTTATTACTATTAAGCATCTCAACATATATCCACCCCATTAAGTTTGGTGTGACATATCTAGAAGATATTTAACAGACCAATACAAAGTTTGAGTAAATGAAATGGTTGACATCAACATTTTTGAAACTTATACTATGCATGTGTAATTATACAAACACATTAATTAATGATGTGTTGCCTGTCAACGACTTATACATTATCTATAAATCGATTCATGAATGTTTACATACAAGGACGGATACGGACCTATATGGCACCGAAGTCAAGTTTTTTTGTTTTGTACGGCAACTAATGACGTGCCAACCACCGTGACACCGAGCGCTGTGGCCAAGGTCGACTAATTGATCGCCGCCAGCCTCTTGGCTCTCCCAGATGCGCGGAAACCCGACATTCACCCGCCCGAAGGCACGACAGTGGTTTTTTTTTCTTTTTATATGTAATTTGTATTACGAAACTTGAGGAATCTAATTGTTTACAGATTGTATACTTCTTATTTGTTATTCACTTTATTTGTTGTGCTTTTTTTGAATATTTTTATAAGGTATACCCCTCATTATTTGATTAGTTAATTTTTTAAAACCTCTACTACTTAAAAAAATTGAATGCATGTATACAGTTATTAGGTTTTTTTAAGGGTGGATAGGGTACTTTGGTAATGGGTTCATGTGATCACATAAAAAACTGATCAATTTTCTTATAATTTTTCATCAATTATGCAAATCCGATGCAACTTCAATAGTATTTTATTAAGATAACAAAAAAAATCTATCGAGATCCCAACTAGGGGTGCTGCCGTGGACCCTACCTCGGGTGATTACCCAAACCCGCATCAGGTTCGTTAGTGAATAAAATAAGAATAGTCATGAACGAGCATGTATTTCAAACCTTGTAACTTGTATCAATCAAAATTCTTATTTTCCTTTGGTAAATAATTTTTGATTTATTCAAAAATAAGTTGATGATGTTGTTTAACTTATCAAATCAAATTATGTATAAAGTTAAAGCTTCTCCACTAGCACTCAACAAGTACTAACGGGTCACTCAATTATAAGGAGTTGTCATTCTTGTTGAGCAAATTGCAATTGCATTTACTTCATTATTAAATACAAGAAATATTGGTTTATATCCATTTGATAACGTGAGATATATAGATACTAGGTTCAAGTTATTCTATAAAAGCTTCTAATTGTAAGAAGTGTAAGAAGGATTTATAGAGTGACAAGTGTCAAATAACCTAAAACTAAACCCACTACATCACCACCAAAAACCTAAACACCCACCCCCACCCCCACCCCACCACCACCCAAAAACCTAAACCCCCCCCCCCCCCCACCCAAAAACCTAGGGGTGGGTGAAGTGGGGGGGGGGGGGTGGGTTTGGTGGTGGTGGATGTTTAAGGTTTTTTTTTTTAGTGGGTTTTTTTGTGTAGTGGGTTTTTTAGGTTATTGGACACTTGTCACTCTATAAATCATTCTTACACTTCTTACAATTAGGATCCTTTGTATTTGATCCTAATCCATAGATACTATTTCAACTAAAGAAAACTAAAACAATTAATTTGGAACATTTAAACACAATTAATGGGGTGGTGGTCCATTGGCAAGGGAAGAGCCTTTAAACACCTTGGGAGAGGGAGATCTTGTGTTCAAGTCCCATAGATGACAGGAATAAAAAGAAATTTGCCGTTCAAAAAAAAAATTTGGAACATTTATGAGAACATTATTCTAGGTATAAAATAAATTTCTTGTTGCCATCGTTTGCTAATTGACGTAAATGAGACATAAGGAGTGTCAACTGTATAAGAAAATAACTTGTATAGAGTCAGAGGCGGACTAATGCCCTGAATACGGGGTTCGGCCACGCCCCATGATTTTTAGTGTTATGTATACATTAGAATCTCGAACCCCCATGAAAGTTTGACATCAAGCCATACTAAATTTTGAAAACGACTAGAAACATTTGGAATCCCGAACCCTCATGAAATTTTGACATCAATCCATATTAAATTTTGAAAACGACTAGAAACATAAAACTCTTATCTGTTTGGTATGAGGTAATGGAATGGACGAAGGAATGGAATGAACGAGGCAATGGAATGGACGAGGGAATGCAATGGATCATTACCATTCCATGTCTTGTTTGGTTACCATGTGTGAATGGAATGAATTATTATTGTATATTGTTCGGTAGGCAAGAAAAACGGAGTAATAAAATCAGCGGTGAGTGGTGGTGGTCGGTGGTAGTGATTGTGGGTGGTTATAGGCGGCGGTGGTGGGTGTCGGCGACGGCGATGGGTGGTGGTGACGGCGGCGAGTGGCGGTGCGGCGATGACGACGAGTGGTGGTGGCAGCAAGGTGGCCGTTGGTGGTGGGTGGCAGCAGAGGTGGCGGTGGGCAGCGTCGGCGGATAGTGGTCGAGGTGGTGGTGGCTGTGATGGTAATGGTGGTGGGCGGCGGCAACGAGTGGCGTTGACGGTTGGTCGCGGTTGTGCTGATAACGGTGGCGAGTGGGTGACGGCGGCGACGGTGGCTCTCGGGGTGAGGTGGTGGCAGGTGGCGGCGATGGCGTCGGTGGCATCGGTGGTGGGTGGTGGTGGGTTGTGGCGAAGGTGGTGGGTTTTGGTGTTGTTGATGAATGGTGCAAGAGGGGATGGAATGGAAAAAAAACATGGGGGGTGGAATGAATGATTTTGAGGGAATGGAATGCCTTTTGGAATGGGTGATTCCATTCCATTGACTAACCAAACACCATTTTCTTCATTCCCTCGTAATCATCTATTCCATTCCACCTCTCATTCCTTCATAACAAACACTACCTTAAGTTTATTGACTTTAAAAACTTCGTTCTCTCAAGAACAAACAGATCAACCCCCGATTGGGGTTAATCTTTTTTTTTTTTTTTTTCTATGTTGAGTTATAGATTATTCAGATTAAGGTTAATCTTTTTTTTCTATGTTGAGTTATAGAAACTGTATAAGAAAATACGTTGTTTAGAGTCAGAGGCGGACTAATGCCCTGAGTACGGGGTTTGGCCACGCCCCATGATTTTTATTGTTGAAGAAACAGTGATCAGAATTGACCGAAATCAATCAGATAGGGGTTTGTCTCTGCATAAAAGGGGTTAATCCTCTCGTTGATTCGGTGGTTTGCTAGTTTTCTTCTCCGGTGATCACTGCAAAACAGAAAGCCATTAGACTCGCCACGGGGAGAATGGGGGTTCTCTACGTGACCACCCTCCGGCGTGAGAATAAGTACAGGGATCTCGATGAAGAAAGTGAAGTGAGAGTAAGTGAAGTGAACTTGTGAGATCGTACCTGGTATGCCTTATTTATAACCGGATTTTGGGCGGGAAAAAAATCTGACGGAGATAGTAGCGGAAAATGCTTTGTCGTTGTTAGTTATATTTCCTTCCGTTCATCTTTGCACACGGATCGTGAGTCTTGATCAACGGTTGGGGAGTTGCCACGTGGAAAGTGGTTTTGGGTAGATCCTTCTCCACGTTAATGCCATCATCGTGTTTTGGATGAGTGTCTAGGATCATGCCACATCACTTTCGGTTGTAACCGAATGGTCATGCACGATGAGCATTTAAGGATTTCTTGTAACACTCGTCTTGTAAATCCGATATTTTAAAGGTTTTTCGTATATAAAACGAAAATTTAACATGCAATTACGATTAAGGATTCTTAGAAATTCGAGTAATTTAAAACTTTTACAAATTAAAAGTTTACAACATAATCTATATATATAAGTTCGTCATTTACAACGACATCTAAACGCCGTGCGGAAGCTTCATTCTGATGTGTTCGGTTCTTGTAAATCGTTTGATCTTCATCCGGACATTTTGGGCGCATTCACCTATTGCCAAAGCCACACAAACTGTTAGTTTTGACATGTTTAATCACGTATAATCAGTTTACTAATATTCAAGGTTCAAATGACGGATGAACCCTAATGGCGACTTTTGGCGATCTTCACGTTTCTTCATCCTAAATCTGATTTCCATCTACTGATTATAGGTATTGTTAACTGATTCTAATCTTTAGATCATTATCCAACTACAATTCTCTATAATCACCAAGATCGATCAGGTCTTAGGGTTTTTCTGGTTTTCTTGAAAGTCGACGGCTCTGAATTCTATTGGATTACTTGATTTATTATAAGGTCTGTTTTGATCACGGTTAACTGAGATTAATTCAGCTTGATTGAAACGAATCCCTCTAATAGATTAAAGTTTGAAGATAGGGTTGAGGGTTTTCTGTATTAGGGTTTCGTGTGCGACGGCTTTGGTTTTCTGCTGTGTTTTACGTTGGATTTGTTGCATGGTTTGGGCTTTGTTGCACTAATGGAGAGAGGTTCGGATTATAGTGGGGAGGGATCCCCTAAACCAGTGAATGGGGATACTGAATCAACGCCGGATACAGCTCCAGTGCGGGGGATTGGCCTAAGAGTGACGAACATCGAAGGTAATCCTTTGATGCCGAGGAAGGGGATATATGCAACGAATACTGTTTCGGTTATTGATGGCTTGGCTGCGATCTCTAAACCGATGGAGTATAATCAAGGGAGGAGCGGGAATTTGTCAAGTTCATATTTCTTTAGCGATAATAAGGAAGGTGGATTCTATGATATTCCTAATGCTATGGCTGAATCAGTGCTAAAACCTGTAGGGGTAACTTTTGCTGATAAAGTTTCACAATTAAATACGAAGGGAAGAGTTAACTTCAGGTTTTTGGAAAGCACTGAAGGTGTAGAGCATGCGGATGTCACGATTCCGATCGTGTCAGTGAAAAAGGTTCAGGAGAGATTCAATAACGTGCTGTTTGGGTATTTCTTGGGGAAGAGGTTAGCATTCCTTGTAGTTGAATATTTTGTTAAGAATCGCTGGGAAAAGTATGGCTTAACAAGGAGTATGATGAATTCTAAGGGATTCTTCTTCTTTAAGTTTAATACGGTTGAAGGGTTGGAACAAGTTTTGAAGGAAGGTCCATGGCTTATAAGGAATGTGCCTTTGTTTCTTAAAATCTGGTCCCCCAATACGGAACTAAAGAAGGAAGAGCTTAAGAAGGTGACGATTTGGGTGAAGCTTCATGATGTGTCGCTACCAGCTTATACTGATGATGGGCTAAGCTTATTGGCGTCCAAAGTGGGATCCCCAAAGATGTTAGATAATGAAACTGCTAATATGTGTCTCAATTCATGGGGGAGAAGCAGCTATGCTAGAGCGATAATTGAAGTAGATGCTACAGTTGAGTTAAAAGAGTCGATCTCAGTGGCTATCCCCAATGTTGAGGAAGGGGGATATCTTTCAAGCACAATTAAGGTTGAATATGAGTGGAAGCCGCCCCGTTGCTCAAACTGTTGCATGTTTGGCCATATGCTAGACTCGTGTCCGAAGGTGGTTAAGGAAGCTAGTAAGCAGGAATCCAAAGGGAAGGGGCAAACTGATGATGATGGTTATATGACAGTTACAAAAAAGAAAGCTGCTATGAAGAAAGGGTATAGTTATAAAGGAGAAGCAAAAATTTGAATACCGTCCAGTAAAAAAGCCGACTAGTTATGTTAAGACTGGGCCTTCCACAGCGTCTACGTCAGGGGTTCAGGTTCGTAATTCTTTTAGTGCTTTAGATGCTACGATTTTAGATAAGAACCATGATGACTCGGATTATGATGAGGTTATTGAAATACGTGATCATGTGAGCAAACCTCATGGTGAAGGTGTAGAGAATAAAACAGGGGCAAGCACTCCTGCTGAAGATGGTATTAATGGATAGTGTTGCGGCCTGGAATATAAGGGGGTTGAACCGTCCCCTGAAACAAAGAGAGGTTCGTGATATGATTCGTGAAAATAATATAAGTATTTGTGCTATTCTTGAGTCTCATGTCGAAGTGGGGAATTTGGCGGATATTTGCAAGAGGATTTGTAAGACTTGGAGCTGGATGTCTAATGGTCACCTTTGTAGTAAGGGTACTAGAATTATTCTAGGATGGAACTCTGATGTAGCTGATGTCATGGTGTTAAACCAAACAGATCAAGCTATGCATACTCAACTTATTTTTAAAGAGAATAACAAGTCCATGTTTTGCTCGTTTGTTTATGCTCATAATTATTATGGTGAGAGAAGGAAGTTGTGGGATAGTTTATGCCTGCACAAAAAATTTCGTAAAAGACAAACCGTGGGTGATGCTTGGGGACTTTAACACGTCGTTGAATCTTGAAGATAAAGTCATGGGTACATCTACTATTTTAGGGGGTATGCTGGATTTTAAAGAGTGTGTGGAAAAGCTGGAAATGTTTGATGTGAATAGCATGGGGGTTCACTTTACCTGGAACCAAAAGCCAAAAAAGGGGATTGGTATCATGAAGAAAATTGATCGGATTATGGCGAATGTGCAGTTTACAGATTTATTTCTAGCAGCTTGTGCCATATTTAAGCCATATAGGGTTTCGGATCATAGCCCATGTGTACTTAGATTGGCAGCCACCTCCAATCGGAAGCCGAAACCATTTAAATTCCCGAATTTCTTGACGTCTAAAAAAGAATTTGCTGATATTGTAAATACTGGATGGATGATGCAAGTTACGGGAGTGCCTATGTTTGTAGTTGTTAAGAAGTTGCGAGGTCTTAAACACCCTCTGCGTAGCTTAATGTTTAAACAAGGAAACTTGCATGACAAAGTTAGGACCCTTCGAAGTAAGTTGGATAGTTTACAATGTGATATTGATAATAACCCGACTGACTTGGAGCTGCGTAAAACTGAGTCTGATTGTCTCATCAAATACCAAGAAGCTTTGTTGGATGAAGAAAGTTTTTTGAAACAAAAATCAAAAGTTCTATGGTTGGATGTTGGCGATAGAAATTCTGCGTTTTTCTTTAATTCGTTAAAGTGCAGAAACCACAGAAGTAGAATTGACCTTATAAAAGATGTTGATGGTAATATTTTCGAGGGCAAGGAGGTGCCGCATGCTTTTGTGGAACATTTTCGGAATTTCTTGGGTAAATCTGAGTCGGTTAGCAAAATTCCTACTCATGATTTATTCCCAAAGGTCATTAATGAACACGTTGCAAGGAATATGGTAAGGGAGGTATCATTAGATGAAATTAAGTCTGCTATGTTTTCAATTGATGAAAACAAAGCGCCTGGTCCTGATGGATTCACATCAGCGTTTTTCAAGAAAGCGTGGAATATGGGGGGCAAAGATGTTTGCACGGCTGTCCAAGATTTCTTTGTTACTACGAAAATGCTTCAAGAGATTAATCATACTACGATTTCATTGGTTCCAAAGATTCCTACTCTGGCTACTGTTACAGATTATAGACCGATTTGGTGCTGCAATGTCTTATATAAATGCATTAGCAAGATTTTGACGAATCGAATTTTGGAAGGCTTAAAAGATGTGATTAGTGAGAATCAATCTGCTTTTGTTCCAGGGAGACGCATCTCGGTGTCACACCCCGAATTCCACGTGTCACCGGTGGGCCCGGTGGAGGAGTATCGTGACGTGGTTGGCAACATAATAGTCAAACAACACAATATTTAAATGCACAGTGGAAGCAAATGAAAGATATATTTCAACCGAATAAAATATTGTAATATCGTGTATCACAAACAGTTGAAAGTTTATCCACAGAAGGATCAAAATAATTAGGAAATAGTAGTTCAACAGACGATAGGCATCTTAAGCTTGCGAGACTCTTTATTGATGCTAAGGAGATAATCCAGCCTATTACGCTTAGTACCTGCATTTAATCTTTTTGGGAAAATACGTCAGTTTACACTGGTAAATACAATCAACTGACTCATTTTAAAAATGATTAAAAATTTATTTGGATGCACGTGGCATAAAAATTTTATAACTTGGGATAATTATTTAAATATATAATCTCGTAAAAGAATTACATGTTACTTATGCGTTCAGTAGCCCGGATCGTGCCGGGTTAAAGATCAATAGACACACTACATTATTTATTTGGCAACTGACAGGTGTACGCCTACACCCCGTGCTTAGGTCGTGGCCATTTCGTAAAATGATGACAAGGAAATCCGGGACATGGTCATTAACCCCCCAAAGGCTTTAAGTAAACAAAACAATTTAAACGGGCCGATCAAATTTCAATTAACCACCATACGATGGAAGATTTAATGCCCGACCAAGCGGTATTATATATACCGTACCCCAAGCCCGTATAAGGGAAAATAAGTTAAAAGTATTTACCTGAGCAAAGTAATAATCACAATAAGCAAACGCAAGTAGCTTTTACTGGTCCTCCTATTCTGGAACGAAGGTTTATAATAACCTATTAGAATCCTAACGGGTCTTTAATTAAGCTTAAGCTTAGACCGGTTAGTTTCAAAGATACGGTTCGTACGCACGATTAAGCGAAGACCGGATAGAATGTGATTTAGACCCGAAAAGTTTGAAGACTTGCTTAATATGGGTATTTCATACACATTCTGGATTTTGAGATAAAACCGATAAGGTTTGACCCGTTTCGGCTAATTTATGCAAACTAGTTACATAAACCGAACCGAACGCGCAAGAGGCGTAATGGGTACATATTAGAGCCATATACAGGTTTCCTAAGTTAATATGCCTCAAATATGTTGTGACATCAGTAAGATATCTTTTATTATGCCCGAAACGAATTTAAACACAAACTATGCCCTGTAAGGGTAGTTTGGTCATTTACAAGGTTATAAAAGAGTTTAAGTATTAACCTGAGTTACAGGTCTGATGTAATCAGCAAAAATACTTAATTTGATAAGTTATAACAGTAGGGTAAAGTATATATGTGAGATTTATCAATTATAACCAAACTAGGCACCGTAGGGGCATTTTGGTAATTTCACTGAAGTCTGAGTTTAACAACTTTTGCTTACTGTTAAAATATTATAATTTACCTAAAATATCAGTAGGTATCAACCCTTGTATGTTTAAAATGGTTCTAGTACATACTATGCGTTAAAAACGCTTCATAAGGCGATTAAAAGCCGTTTCCGGGTTCTATATAGAAAACTGATATTTTTATTTTTCTAGAAGGCTTAAAATAATTTATTTATCATATGTAATCATTAGCAAAAGGTTTGGAGTCAATTAGATATGTAAAACTCATTTTATAGCCCGTAAGGGCAAAACCGACAATTACCGGATTAAGCCTATGACTATAAGTTATGCTCAGCCTAAAATTAATTAAAAATCTTCAAAAATCCCAAAATAATATATTACATCATTGGGTAATAATTTTGATATCAAAAAGTAGGTTTAAATAGGCTATACGCTAATTACGCCGTTTAATTGCTAAAGAAGCTTTCTAATTACGCTAATGAGCATAACTCTCAATCTACACCTCAAACTGATGTCAAAATTTGGGTGCAAGTTTATAATTCAGTAACTAAGGTTTCTACTCTTTTACATTATCAAAAATCACGTTTTAAGGTGAAAAGGGCATAATGGCCAACATATGAGCAATTAACGGGAACATGCATATTAATTGGATAACTAATGAACCAAGGTGTATAATCACAGAGGGTTATACTAGCATGTAACCTAGTCCAATTAAAGCTCTAAGGTATTTCTAAAACATACCAAAACGGGTCAGAACTGTAGTCAAAGCAAAAGTCAAAGCTTTGCGACTTTCGGTTCCGAACCGAGTCTAAACAGTAAATTGTCGGGTTGAACATGTTTAGACATGTTCTTACACTAATTACCAAGTTATATTAATGATCAAACAGGTTGTATGTGTTCTACATTGCTAATTATGCATAAATTAGAAAATAAGCATTATGTTGACTTTTTAATAACAAGTTTGACCCGACATTAGACCTAGTTAGAGTGGGAATCAGAGGGTGCCCTTTTAAGGGTTTATTGCCCACATAATTACCAACTTATAACTACTTTCAATTTGACTAATCACTGAACCATCAATGATTAATCGCTAAGTGAACCGTTAATTACGACGGTTTGACTTTTAAGCTAAAACTAAGCAAAAACTTAACTAAGAAAGGTTAAGCATACTTACTAAAGTCCTTTGCACGATTAGTGATCACTTGAGCCTGCTTTGGAGCTCCAGAAATGATCAGGAATGCTGAAGGAAGGTGTGAAGAATTGGTTGCAACCTTGTGGCCTTATATAGTGCTCAAGAACTCATGGATCATTGACACACAAGTCTAACAAGGGCCATGGATCACTTCCAGATGTCCCTAAGTGTCTAGGGGTTGCCTAGGGGTCGTGAAAGATGAGGAAAAACGTTTATAAGTCGGTTAGAATGCAAATGGAAGACAAGAACCCAAAGTTTTCGGAGCAGACAACCCCTTCTGATCAAATCTCATATTTTAGATTTTTACGCTTTGGTCCTTGGCTCTTGGAAACTTTGCTACGACTTTATTTCTTGCACTTTGAACCCTCCAAATTGACTTATAAGGGCTTTAAGACATATACCCACTTTTTTAAGTACTTGGTTAACTTTATTGTTACCCGAAAAGTCATAACTTTCAACGTGACGCTTTAACCCCTCGTATACGAATTTGATCATAACTTTCTCATACGATAACGAAGCTTTATGAAATTTATATCGTGCATTCTAGTGAGAATAATTAACCGTTACAAAGCTTCGGGTTTGTCAAAAGGTCACTCAGAGGTATAACTTAAACATGTTGACACATTTAACCCCTGTAGTTTGTAATCTCTCACTTTTAGCTTCGTACGATCCATGATTTATTCGTTTGAAGTTATGAGCATCATGTAGGGTTAATGTACAATATATTTATTCACTGTTGACATTTAGAACTCGTATATTCACATACTTTCCATGATTGTCAACTTTAATCCTTTTATAACATTCTTTCACATGTTCAAACATACGACACGTGTCAACTCATTATAGGACGTGAATTTTCGAGGTGTTACATCCTTACCCCCTTAAAAGAAGACCTCGAGATTTACTGAAATAAATTAGGGTATTTTTCTTTCATTGTGGACTCAACCTCCCACGTGTATTCGGGACCTCTACGGGCATCCCATTTTACCTTTACAATAGGCACATGCTTCCTTCGAAGCTTCTTAACCTGTCGATCTTCAATCGACAATGGTTTTTCCACAAATTTTAAGCTCTCATCTATATGCACATCTGTATGTGGTATGACCAGTGATTCATCAGCGAAACACTTCTTCAGATTGCAGATGTGGAATACATTATGAATACCACTGAGCTCTTCAGGTAGGTTTAACTTATAGGTAACTGACCCGACACGTTCGATGACCTCGAAAGGTCCTATGTATCTTGGGCTTAGCTTGCCTTTCTTACCAAATCGCATCACCCCCTTCCAGGGTGATACTTTAAGCAACACTTTGTCACCTACCTCGAAGTTCATAGGTTTACGCTTCGGATCTGCGTAACTCTTCTGCCTATCTCGGGCAGCTTTGAGACGGTCACGAATCTGGACAATCTTGTCCGTCGTTTCAAAGTCTATCTCTGGTCCTGATAATTGGACATCTCCAACTTCCGCCCAACAAACGGGCGTTCTACACTTTCTACCGTATAAGGCCTCGAAAGGCGCAGCCTTAATGCTGGTATGGTAGCTATTGTTGTAGGAGAATTCAGTCAAAGGTAGGTGGTTATCCCAACTACCACCTAAATCAATTACACATGCACGTAGCATGTCTTCCAATGTCTGGATGGTACGCTCACTCTGTCTGTCAGTCTGAGGGTGGTAAGCCGTACTGAAATTTAAGCGTGTGCCCAAAGATTGTTGGAAGCTTTTCCAAAAATGGGACGTGTATCTAGTATCCCTGTCGGAGATAATAGACACAGGTATGCCATGTAAAGCTACAATCTTATCTACATACAGTTGGGCTAACATGTCGGAGCTATAAGTCTCCTTGATGGGTAAGAAGTGTGCTGACTTAGTCAGTCTATCCACTATAACCCATATCGTATCATTTCCTTTCCTTGTCTTGGGTAACTTGGTGATAAAATCCATAGTTACCATTTCCCACTTCCAAGTAGGAAGTTCAGGCTGTTGTAGCAAACCTGACGGTTTCTGATGTTCTGCTTTGACTTGCGCACACGTCAAGCATTTAGCTACATAGGTAGCTACAGACTTCTTCAAGCGTATCCACCAATAGTTTGCCCTTAGATCCTGGTACATGTTATCAGCTCCAGGATGAACGGAATATTTGGAACTATGGGCTTCCTGGAGGATAACATCCCGAAGTCCTCCATAAATTGGAACCCATATTCGTCCATTCAATCTCAGAATTCCATCCTTGCCAAGAGATAACTGCTCCTCAGTTACTCCTAGCTTTTCGTTAGGATAGTTAGCTTCCAACACAGCTTCCTTCTGTGCAGCTAACAACCTTACATTCAAACTGTTCTTTATTTCAATGCTCTTGGCATTGATTCGGATGGGTTTCACCCTTTCCTTTCGACTCAAGGCATCAGCGACTACATTCGCCTTGCCGGGATGATATCTGATTTCACAATCATAATCATTCAACGTCTCCATCCATCGGCGCTGCCTCATGTTTAAATCCTTCTGATTAAACAGATGTTGAAGGCTCTTGTGATCAAAATAGATCACACACTTGATACCATACAAATAATGCCTCCAGAGCTTTAGTGTAAATACAACGGCACCCAACTCCAAGTCATGGGTGGTGTAATTCTTTTCGTGCACCTTTAACTACCTTGAAGCATAGGCAATAACCTTGCCTTTCTGCATAAGCACACACCCCATGCCAGTGTGAGATGCATCGCAGTAAACTACGAATTCTTCGGTACCTTCAGGCAATGTCAGTACAGGAGCGTTGCTCAACTTTTGCTTTAGGATATCAAAGGATTCTTGCTGCTTAGGGCCCCAAAAGAACTTTACTTTCTTCTTAGTCAAGGAAGTTAGGGGTGCAGCAATCCTTGAAAAATTTTCAATGAAATGCCTGTAATATCCTGCCAATCCCAGGAAGCTACGAATCTCTGTAGGCGTCTTTGGCTCTTGCCAATTCATGACAGCTTCCACTTTAGCGGGGTCCACTTGTATTCCGCGTTCGCTAACGACATGTCCAAGGAATTGGACTTCTCGAAGCCAAAATTCACACTTGGAAAATTTGGCGTAGAGTTTCTCATGATGTAGAAGTTTAAGAATACAGCGAAGGTGTTTCTCATGGTCAGCTTGGTTCTTTGAGTAGATGAGAATGTCGTCGATGAAAACGATGACGAATTTATCTAAGTATGGCTTGCAAACGCGATTCATGAGATCCATGAACGCGGCAGGTGCATTAGTGAGCCCAAAAGGCATCACTAGGAACTCGTAATTGTTGGAACCTGAAGGTTTATTCATGTAGGTTAGCATAGTTTAAAGGTTGTTTATGTATTTGTTTAGTTTACATGTTTGGGCCGATTTTGTAAGGGGTGGGTTAGTTTACTATATGTCGCAATGGGCCTAGGGTTTTAGCCCAGTTGTTTTGTATTTAAACAAACCTCAACCTCTTGGTTGAGGTTGTTCGTTGGTTTGTTGGTTGCGACACAAGGGAGCCGAAACTAGTTAAGAGTCTTGTATCAGTCATCGTTTAGCTTTGAATGCAAGATCTCTGGTTTGTGTTTCAATCATATTATTGTTTACTTATTTGTTCTTGAATCAACTTGTGATTGTATTCCGCACCTTCACAAGTTAAGATCGATATCATTGAAGGATCCTAAACGGGTTTTACAATTGGTATCAGAGCCAAGAAACCATTCTTGGTTCGGTTTTGATATCAATCGGATTCAAGAACATCAGTTGCTACTAATCCGGTTTTGGTGTTTGTTTTGCAGTGAAAATTATTAAACATTCAAACTGTTCTTCGTGTAAATCATTGAAAGATATCACTGATTGTGGTTTGTGTGATTTCAGAATATTGTTAGCTGATTTCTCGAGAGTTGGTGATCAAAGAAAATTCAAAGATTACGATATCTTTGAATTTTTGAAAAGTGCTGAAAATCAGGGATTACGAGTCAACAGTGTTTATCTCATATCTGTTTTGCAGGTTTCGACTCGCAACCATTAGCAGTCTCGGCTTGTACTGTTCCAGTCTCGACTCGCAACCGTTAACTGTCTCGACTTGTCCTGCTCCAGTCTCGACTCGCAACCATCAACAGTCTTGATTTGTTCTGCTCCAGTCTCGACTCGCAACCATCGCTGTCTCGGCTTGTGTGGATTTAGTCTCGACTTGCAACTAACTACGGTCTCGAGTTGTCTGATTCTTAGTCTCGACTCGCAATTGTGGTCTCGACTCGCAACGTCACTTTGCAACGTTACTTGGACCTGGACTTTGAACTGTTAACACTTTTGGACCTTTAAAAATAATTAATTGATTAATTAATTATGACAACAAATAACGTTGAATTGGCTGCCCTTAACAACCAACAAGAACTGGATTCAAAGCTTGGAACCACAACACACATTCCAAGGTTGACTGATGCAAATGATTTTCCCGAGTGGAAGTGGCGCTTTGAACAGCACTTGAAGGTCAAAGATTATAAACTGTGGCGAAGCATCTTAAGGGGTCCAAGGGAGATTATGATGGAAAGTTCCACCGAACCAGGTGTTAAGGTAAAGAAACCTAGAGATCAATATACCGAAGATGATTTGCTTATAGTTGAAGAAGATGACCGAGCACTTTCATACTTAACCATGGGTTTGGGTCCTGACATTGCTATTGGATTTCGCACCTGCAAATCTGCCAAAGAACTGTGGGAATCATTGATCGACGTCTATGAAGGAAATGAAGATATGAAGGAGAGTCGAAGAAATCTGCTGCGACAAAATTTCAACAACTTCAACCATATTTATGGTGAAACTGTAGACAATCAAATTCAGAGGTTTGTGAAGTTAGTGACACAAATGCAAATGGAAGAAATTCATACATCAAATGCATCTACCAATAGACAGCTTCTTAATGCATTGCCAAAGAGTTGGGATCATCATGTCGCTATGATCAAGAAAACTAAAGACCTCGCGAGATGCAGCCTGTCAGAGATGATCTCTCATATCAAAGCTTGTGAACTAGATGATAAACAAAGAGAAACCAACTACAAAAACAGCATGCTAGCCGCAGGTTTTTCCGTTGCTCCCACTTCATCAAACAATAATAACACAGCTTTGTTGTCTCAAGGAGGTTTTCAAATGTTTCGCAATGCAACATCTGCTAAGACTGCTCCCACTTCAGCAAATGTCTATTGCTCAGGGTCCTCTAATCAAGTTGCTCCTCCAGTTGCTCCCACTTCCACTACAAATGCTGGGAATGCCTCCACTGCTGTTTTCGCCTCCACTGCGAACAATGAGATGATAGCTTTCTTTACTAAACAGTCAAAGGAAAATTTGGATATCGCAGCCTCCGTTATCAATTGTTTGAACGCTTTCGTTGCAGGAAAAATTGATCCTCCAAAATGGTGTGGCGATGACCTATCTCAGATTCATCCTGATGACGTTGAAGAAATGGACATCACCTGGCAGATGGCAATGGCTGCTTTCAGGGCACAAAAGTTTATTAAAAGAACAGGTAAAAACAGGTGGGGCACTGCTTGGAATGGAGCTGCTAAGGTGCCTTTTAACTTGCGCTGTTACAACTGTCATGAGGAAGGACATTATGCTCGAAATTGCACAAAACCACTGATGAATAGAGAACAAACTCCTGCACAGCCCGTAACACCTAATCGAGAAAGAGCTCTTGTGACCACTGCTAGTATATCAGATGCTGCTGCTACTGGAAGCCCTCAACCGCAGGGATTAGCGCAAGCCCTGGTGGTTCAGCCCAACATCAACTTTGATTGGACTTCTGAAATTGAGCGTCTGAACATCTCATCTCCAGAAAATCAAGCTGCTTCAAATAACATTGCTTTCATGACCTCAAGTGATCAAAACTCTAAGCCCGAAGAAGAGACTTCAGCTGAAAACTTTGCTTTTATGACTCAAATTCTTTCAGCTCCTGTTAAAGGTCTCACCAAAGAAGAGGTACTTTCTGTTTTCTGTACTCCTGAGTGTAGGGAAAGGGTTGAAGCTTATAGAATACACAACGCTGAGCTCATTCAAGATTATCAAGACATAAAAAATAAAAATTTTACCTTATCGAAAAACGAGAAACTTTATAAAGAAAAGATTGAGGCTCAGCGAAAAGACATCATCAAACTTAAGGATGATGTGAGTGTAAAAACAGCCCATTTCTTAGAAGCTCCGGAAAAAGTATGTATTTTAACTAAGGAACTGGAAGATATTAGAGACATATATCAAATTAATGAACTTAATATCAAGAAATTTGATTCTTCCAGCAAACTAGTTAAAAACCTGTGCGATCAACAGCTTGCGTACAAAGAAAAGAAAGGGCGTGGTTTGGGTTATAATCAGACTCCTCCTCCATATAATGATAATTACACTTATCTGCCAATGACTGAGGAGGAGATGATGAATGAGAGTAACATGACTTATGGTTCCAAAACCAACAAGTCGTCTTCTCATGACAGACAAGTTGAGAAACAGAAGTCTACTCCATTAAATTTTGTTTCCAAAGGCTCAATTGATCCTAACGTTTCATCTTCATGTGCAGATGATATTTCTGAAGTAAAGTGTGGAGATGTTCATGGGAGTGAACCAGTCGTTATTTCAAATATTTCTGAACCTTATTTTGAACCTTATTCTGAACCAACTGAATCTGACATTGCTTTTAGTCGTTCTTTATTTGCGTCATTTTCTGCTTATGTTTCGTCTTGTGAGCCTGTTGTTTTGGGCAAAACTGATGATGTTTGTGTTGATAGTTTGAACAATAAGTGTGGTGATGATTGTTTTTCAGCTAATGTGTGTGATCCTAATGTTTCTAACGTTTTAGTTAATGAAAATGTTACAGGTGAGGTCCCTCAGGACGCATTCAGTGAAACCACTGAAACGACTTCTCAAGAAAATCAAGAGTATCCTGATTCTTCTTCTGAATCTGTCTCAGTGGGTGTCCCTAATGTTGAATCTAGTGGGACCCCATTGGAAACTGTAGTAGAAATTGAACCTGAATCAGTTTCACATGATAAATGCGTTGAGGAAATGCATATTGATGAGACTTCTACACGTTCAGATAATGAACCTGAATTAGTTTCACATGACAAATGCATTGAGAAAACGCATATTGATGAAACTTCTCCATGTTCAAATACTGAACCGAAATTAAGTAACAAAGAAAAGGGAATTGATATAAGTGAGAAGTCATTAGAAGAAAAACCACCAAAATGCTCAGAACAACCACAAGCTCAACATGTTCAGAAAACCAAAACGTCAAATCATTCAAAATCAAGCAAATCGTGCAAAAACTTTCAAAATACTCACAAATTGAAGCGTCAAACATGTTTTAACTGTGGCATCGCTGGTCACATTGCCAGAAATTGTGTTCAACTCCCAAGGGCATCGTACAAGAAAAAGTCAGTGCAAGATCAGAAGGTCATGTCTAACCGATATCGTTGTTCAGAGTCAATGACGACTGAAAAGACTAAGACAATGAAAAACAACTATCGCAAGACTAAACCTTCTGATCAGGATTGGAATGCAGCCAAACGCAAAAATCAAAATCAACAAAATGATTTTCAAAGACATCAACATAATGCTTTTGGTAATTACAATTCTAATTGGTCAAACAAGCATTGGAAACCTAAAACTAAGGTCATGCAATCCAATCCATCTCATCCATGTTATCGAAATTCTGCCATTAGAAATACTTCGAAGTTTTTGAATAAAGACAATTTAGTGTGGCAGAGAGTGACTTATATTGATGCACAAGGAAAACCCAGATCCACTATGGGCTGGGTTCCTAAATCTAACTAATCCCGCTAATCGTGCAGGAACAGCTGTGGAGGACTACCGTGCGCCTCTGGTACATGGATAGTGGCTGTTCCAGGCACATGACAGGAGACTTATCCCAACTGGTAAATGTCAAAGAATTTAATGGAGGATATGTCTCATTTGCGGGAGGAGAATCAGGCAGAATCACGTTGAAAGGAACAGTTCAAAACGGCGTCTTAAGCTTCGAAAATGTCAATTATGTTCCAGAACTGAAACACAATCTGTTGAGCATTTCTCAGATTTGTGATCGTGGGAATTCAGTTCATTTTACAAAGAAAGGATGTCATGTTCTTAAACCTGGGATTGTTATTCCAGAAGATTGGTTCTTAATGACAGCAGAGAGACGAGGAAACGCCTATGTAATTGATATGAACAAGAAACCGTGTGAAGAGATCACTTGTCTATTCTCAAAGATTTCAGAACATGATGGTCTACTGTGGCATCGTCGCCTTGGGCATGTGAACATGAAGAACTTGAACCGTCTGGCTAAAGGTCAACTAGTACGTGATCTTCCAATAAAAGATTTCATGTTGGTTGAAAAGTGTGTTGCTTGTGCAAAAGGAAAAGCTCATCGAAAACCTCATAAGGCTAAACCAGCACCCTCGACGAAGGCCGTGCTTGAACTACTTCACATGGATCTTTTTGGTCCAGTGAATGTGTTGAGTATTGGCAAGAAAGCTTATTGTCTTGTAATCGTCGATGATTATTCTCGCTACACCTGGGTATATTTTCTCAGTCACAAAAATGAAACTGCAGTCTTGGTGAAACAATTTATCACTCTGGCTGAAAATCAAGCGAGTGCTAAGGTGAAGGTTATTCGATCTGATAATGGGACAGAATTCAAGAATGTTACTTTGGACACATTCTGCACAGAAAAGGGAATTGATCGTCAGTACAGTGCACCACGAACTCCTCAACAAAATGGAGTAGCTGAAAGAAGAAATAGTACTCTTATTGAGGCTGCACGAACTATGCTGGCTGACTCGAAGCTTCCTAGTTTCTTTTAGGCCGAAGCTGTTAGCACGGCTTGTTACATCCAGAATCACGCTTTAGTAAATAAACGTCATATGAAAACTCCTTATGAGATTCTGGAAGGACGTAAACCTTCGGTTTCACACTTTCGTATTTTTGGTTGTCCATGTGTATTATTACTCATGGACTCTAATGGAAAGTTTGAGGTCAAAGGGGACGAATGTTTCTTTGTTGGATATGCTAAAGTCTCTGCCTATAGGGTCTACAACAAAGTAACTAAAAAGGTAGTCGAGTCGTGCAACATTGAGTGGCTTGAAGAGAACGCTACGGATGCTAGAGTCGGACCAGATTGGTTATACGACTATTCTGAATTGTTTAAGTCATTTAACATTTTGTCAAGTGATTTTTCTGATGCAGGCGTGTCTATTCCAAAACAACCGTTGTCTTTTGAGGACACTGAAGACGAAGAACAGATAGAAGAAAGCGTCAGACATCATACCATTGATCCGCCGGGAATGATGTTTACACAGCATCCTACGCCTCCGCAAGCGTCCCATCACTCCCCTGAAGGTGCTTCAACTGGTGGTTCTGCATCAAGCGGTTCCGGATCTGCACTATTTCCTGAATCTATACCTGAAGATTGCATTGTCACCACTCCATTCGTTCATAGTACTGCAGCATCTAATAAGGGGGAGTCTAGCAACACCACCACTGAAGACGAGACCGTACCTGACCTGACAATACCTACAAGTGTTCAATGAAATCACCCCATAGAGAATGTGATTGGTCCTGTAAATGCAGGAATTTTGACCAGGAGCCAATCGGGAACCATCAATACTTGCTTATATTCTTGCTACATTTCTCAAATCGAACCTAAAACTGTTGATATAGCTTTGCAGGAACCAGGCTGGGTAGATGCTATGCATGAAGAGCTGAACCAGTTTGAGAAGCTTGGAGTATGGAAACTTGTCCAGTTGCCAAAGGGAAAGCGCAAACTTGGAACTAGATGGGTATTTCGAAACAAGCAAGATTCTGCAGGGGTTATTGTTTGAAATAAAGCAAGACTGGTGGTTCAGGGATTTCGACAAATAGAGGGTCTAGATTATGATGAAGTATATGCTCCGGTTGCCCGACTTGAAGCCATCCGGATCTTCTTAGCTTACGCGTCATATATGGGGTTCACTGTATATCAGATGGACGTCAAGACCGCGTTTCTATATGGAGATGTGAAGGAAGAAATTTTTGTTGAGCAGCCGCCAGGATTCGTGCATCCAGATCATCCAGAATATGCCTACAAGCTAGATAAGGCATTGTATGGATTACACCAAGCACCACGAGCTTGGTATGCCACACTAACTGAACATCTTCTGGCTCATGGGTACACACGTGGCACGATAGACCAGACTCTGTTTATCAAGAAAGTGGGCAAGGATCAGATCTTAGTTCAGATCTATGTCGATGATATCATTTTCGGGTCTACAAGTGAGGATCTTTGCAAGGAGTTTGAGAGAGTTATGAAGAAGAAATTTGAAATGAGTGCTCTCGGGGAAATGACATTGTTTTTGGGTCTACAAGTCAAGCAGAATTCTCAAGGGATTCTTATCCATCAAGGGAAGTATGTGGATGACGTGCTAGCAAAATTTAAGTTTTCAGACGCAAAGCCTGCTGAAACACCAATGGCAGAGAGACCGTTATTGACTGAAGATGAAAAAGGATCTCCTGTGGATCAACGTCAGTATAGGTCTATGATCGGGTCGTTGATGTATCTGACAGCTAGCCGTCCGGATATCATGTTTGCTGTCTGCAACTGTGCAAGATATCAGGCCAATCCTAAAACTTCTCATCTTATTACTGTCAAAAGAATCTTTCGGTACCTTAAAGGCCGACCCCGGTTTGGTCTGTGGTATCCGAGGGATTCCAATTTTGATTTGTTTGCATTTTCTGACAGCAACTTTGGAGGTACTGACAGTGACAGGAAATCTACATCAGCGGGATGTCAATTTTTGGGCGACAGGCTCATTTCTTGGCAATGCAAGAAACAACAAACAGTGGCGATATCTACAGGTGAAGCTGAGTACGTTGCTGCTTCTGCATCTTGCTCTCAAGTGGTGTGGATGCAACATCAATTGCAGGACTATGGTTTGACTTATCTCAACACTACTATTTACTGCGATAATGATGCTGCAATTCAAATTGTTCGAAATCCTGTTTTTCACTCCAAAACCAAGCACATTGACATAAAAGTTCATTTCATTTGAGACTGCTTCGACAGAGGTCTTATTACCCTTGAACAAATCGACACAGATGCAAATGCTGCCGATTTGTTCACTAAACCTGTCAGCAGCTCAAAATTCAAAGTGCTTGTGGATTTTCTGAAAATGATCCGTTTCACTGACTGAGCATGTTTGTGTTTCGTAGGTAAATTTGTTCATAAAGTTTTCTATTCTTAGGTAGTTTTTATTTATGCACAAATTTAGGGGGAGAAAAATACAAAAACAATAAAAATTTGAAAAATACAAAAAGAGGCGTTGCATGACAGGGAAATGAAATGAATTTTCACATTATGGTCAAGGGCTGACTCATGTAAGACCAGTATCGAAACAGTTTGGCTCTAGTATTGATGTGTTGGTAGGCTTTACTCTTTAGACTGAATTCATTAGCTGTTTCTGTTAAGAACTAAAATAGTATATGACCTCAGGAAAGAAAATCACTTGGATTTAGCTCATGTCTATTTGAATGTCTGTATGCTGTCCCGATACACACAATTTTGATCCGACTCTGAAATCTTCTCTGAAAAAGTCGTGTACCTCCTCTTAACTAAACGATGGCTATGTATGCTGTCCCGATACACACAATTTTGATCCGACTCTGAAATCTTCTCTGAAAAAGTCGTGTACCTCCTCTGCTGCATCCAGATACATGCTGACCTGGAGGTGCTAGGCAACGACAGCTTCTGCTGCATCCAGATACATGCTGACCTAGCTGTACGTTGTCGCGTTGTAGATCTAATACACCCGAAAGAGGCCCTCGAGTGCCCAAAAGAAACCCCAAGAAACCTATATTAAATTGAGAAAAACTCATTTGATCTGTATATTATATCATCTCTGCAAAAGATCTATTATGTTCTCTTCTCAATCTATTCCCAGTTAAGCTTTCAGAGATCTAGATTGGACTTGTGAAATATGTGGTAGGGAAGCTACATACATGATAGAGTGTGCTGTTTATATTTCCGGGATTTGATTAGTATTTGCTTGGGTGTTCATTGTTAAGAAATTAAAATATGATAAAATATGTTACGGGCAGTTATATGGAACAGGTCTGGGGAGATGAGTTTAGGTGGACAAATATACTGGCAATCGTCTAGATCATTCGATAGTAGATCAGTGTTGATAAGTGAAGTCAAGCCCGAATCCCTGTGATTTGATCCCTGAGTAATCTCCGTTATTTTCTTAATTTATTTTTGTAAATAATAATTTTTATTATTATTTATTTTTGTTTTTTAGGTTTTTGCAAATCATGCTCAGAAAGTTTAATGGGTTATAAGTGTTAACTGCTTAATGGATTTGATTAAATTTGATTTACTATAAAAATCTTTTCAAAGATAATCCGTCTTTATAAGCCCAAACAGTTGTTCCGGCCCAGGCCCATTTAATCGGGTTAAGGTATAAGTTAAGGGTCTCGAGTTGAGACCTCATTTCTCACTCGAGACCTTCAGCAATTCTCTCTCAAAGTTCCGGCGAAAATCTTTGTTCTTTGTATTTCCGATTTGATTCCGACGTAAATCTCCGGTTTCGAGTCATCATACTTGGTGTTTCCGGTCTCGATTCATTGTTTATTAAGGTATGGTGATGTTTTGCTTGAAGTTTTGCAGATAATTTGCAGATTTGATGATGATCGGATGATGTTTTGAAGATGGCCAAGAACCCTAACTTTATATATTTTGGTCTTCAAACGGATCAGAGGATGTTTTGGGATTTTGATCCAAATAGTGAAAGGATAAAGTTGTTTGTGGAAGTCTCGACTCAGATTTCGTTAGGACTCGAGACCAGTGATTGCGAGTCGCAACCTCATGATTGTGACTCGAGATCTTTAGGTCTCGACTCAAGGTCTTGACTCGAGATCTCATAATCTTGACTCATGGTCTCGACTTTGTGATTCCTGATTGCGACTCAAGAACTCATGGTCTCGACTCATGGTTTCGAGTCAACAGTAACCGGTCTCGAGTCAAGATTAGAAAATTCTGAGTTGATGTAGTCAAAAGTGTTGATTGTGAAAATATTACTGTACATGTTTGTAATGCACTTCTGTTTTGTGCAGACTATGGATTTAAAGTTCATTGCGACACACAATCAGGCTGGATACTTAGCACCTCCTCCAGAGAAGCACAGAAGATTGTATACCTCATTGATGAAAGGTCTCAACAACTGCCGCATCGTTCACGCATTACGAGACAATCCAGTTATCTATGAAAGTCTTGTTCAAGAATTCTGGAAGAATGCAAAAATTGAAGTTGTTGAGGGAAAGGGGGTTATTGTCTCTGAAGTTCAAAAGAAGACTGTTACTGTGTCAGAGCAGATGATTCGAGAAGTATTGCAGTTCAATGATCAAGAAACAGATTCGATCGAGCTTCCAGCACAGTTGAAGCAATATTGCCTAGACTGAGTTATGAAGGAAGATATCCACCTCTGGTTAAGAAATTTGTGCATCCTTATTGGCGACTTCTGCTGCACATGTTTCTCTTGTGTATATCCGAGAACAGAGGAGGCACAGATCAGCTGAACAGTACACAGGCTGCTGCTCTAGTCTGTGTGATAACTAATGAACCGTTCAACTATTCGAAGTATATTTTGGAAGCTATGAAAAGGAATGTGCTAGGAGTCAGGAAAGACAAATTTCTCATGTATCCAAGGTTTTTACAAATGATTTTTAATGCGCGTTATCCAGAGTTGGAGAAATCTGGAAATACATTGGAGTTGAAGCCTATGGGTCCTGCTTGTTTTGGTGCTCTCACTCCAAAGAAGGGTACTGAAAAGAAGTTTGAAGGATTAATTCCGTTGGAGAAGTTTGGTCAATTCTCAGAGACTGAAGATGTTGTTGCTGATCCTGTGATAGCACAACCTGTTCAAGAAAATGTTGAGCCTGCAAATGCTATTGTTGCTGAAGAACATGATATTCAGAGAGGTGTTGAAGATGAGCCTGAGACTGAGTTTTTGACAATTGACTCTGACAATGAAGGCATTGAAATTATGTGTGATTCTGGTGAAGATGAAGAGCTTCCACCTGAAGCTGAAGTTGTTACTGCTGTTACTACTGCTCCACCTGTGATTTCTGCTGATAGTTTGGCTCTGTTATTAAAATCTGTAATTGAAAAGATGGGAAATCCTCCTTCTGATCTTTCAGTTTCTAATGAAGAGTCCAGTGAGAACCCAAAGGATCCTGATTACCTGCCCTTGAAGCGGAAAAGGAGGGATCCTCGGCTCGGAATGTATGTTGAGCAAAGCAAAGATCAACCCGTGATTACCGATGAAGATGATGAAGGTCTTTATGACTTCGATTTTGAGAAGAATGTCACTGATACCACCACCGCTACTGCAGACATCTTTGATTTTGATGCTGATACTCAAAGAACTGATATGGATATCACCACTGATGATGTTCAGGTTACTAGTGTTAATGTTGATACTGCTGTTGAGACAACGCTACCTAGTGCTACTGAATCTGCAGGTCCTTCTAGAGTTGATCTTGATATGCCTAGCAGTTCAAGTGGTAAGAGACCTGTAGAGCCATTTAGAATGCCATTGGATGATGATTCTAGTGATGAAGATGAGTTTATTAGCATGAGAGATATGAAGAAACGAATGGTTGTGCTTGAGCAAGATTCAATTCATAAAGATGCGAAGATTATCCAACTTGAAGATACTATTGTGAAGAAAGATCAACAGATTGAGCAGCTTCAAGGAGATGTTAGTTTGTTGTTCAATATGGTTTATGATTTACGTGGGAAGTTGGAGAAGAAATTTGGATAAGAATTCTCTGATCCGACTGATGTTGAAAACAGAAGAAAAGCCTTTGCTAAGGATGATGCTGAAAGAAGTGCTGCAATGGAACAATATTTCAAGAGAGTTACAAATCCAGCGGGAGACAAAGAGAAGGCAGAAAGAATTAAAAAGAAAAGGGAGTTTGTAATTTTGAAGAACAATAATTTAAATCCAGATGATGAGGATGCTCATGCAACTCACCATTTAATGGATGTTGGTGAAACTCTCTATGATAAAGTTGGAAATCGTTCTGGTGTAGTTAGCTGGGGATATGATCATGATCGCAAAAGATGGTGGATAAAGAGAAAAGTTGGTCCTGTCGAGTGGTACAAACATCCAGGCCAGTTTCAGTCTTTCACTAAGGTGGATTGGACAAATTTGTCTAAAGCACCTTATGTGGATGATAAGCCTGGAGGTGTTGGATATATGTTTTTCGAGAGATTGAAGAGGGAGGTTCTTAAGGGTTTTCCTTCAATGCGTACGGCAGAGTCCATTGTTAAACCAGCTAAAGGCATTAGAGATCCATACACAAACAAGCGTATGAAGATTGTGCACTGGCCTGTAACTGACAAAGAAAAGACAATTCCGTTGGTGAAAAAGATTCTGAAAGGTGCTTTGAAGTCTTTACATTTCTGGACTTATGATGAGCTTCTAGGACAGGCAGTTATTGTTTGTGATGATAAAGTGAGTTTTCGTTTGGTGGATCAAATCGATTTGTTGAATCTTGCTTATGAAGACTTAGAAGTTTTAGCTCGTAATCAGATTAGAGCTACAGAAAAATATGAAGAAATAGCAAAAGGTTGGACTGCTGCTGTTGCTTCGGTTCTGCATATCAATCGAAAGGGTTTTGGTGGCTACAAAGATAGTGTGAGTGGTGATCATGACAGTCGAAGTTAGAAGAACCTCCATGCATAAACCTAGGGGGAGATTGTTGGAACCTGAAGGTTTATTCATGTAGGTTAGCATAGTTTAAAGGTTGTTTATGTATTTGTTTAGTTTACATGTTTGGGCCGATTTTGTAAGGGTTGGGTTAGTTTACTATATGTCGCAATGGGCCTAGGGTTTTAGCCCAGTTGTTTTGTATTTAAACAAACCTCAACCTCTTGGTTGAGGTTGTTCGTTGGTTTGTTGGTTGCGACACAAGGGAGCCGAAACTAGTTAAGAGTCTTGTATCAGTCATCGTTTAGCTTTGAATGCAAGATCTCTGGTTTGTGTTTCAATCATATTATTGTTTACTTATTTGTTCTTGAATCAACTTGTGATTGTATTCCGCACCTTCACAAGTTAAGATCGATATCATTGAAGGATCCTAAACGGGTTTTACAGTAATGACCATAACGAGTCCTAAATACAGTTTTGTGTACGTCTTCATCTCTAACCTTCAGTTGGTGGTAGCCTGACCTCAAGTCAATCTTCGAGAAATAACTTGCCCCTTGCAATTGATCGAACAAATCGTCGATCCTGGGCAAAGGATACCTATTCTTTATTGTGACCTTATTAAGTTCACGGTAATCGATGCACAGACGCATCGATCTATCCTTTTCTTGACAAACAAGACTGGTGCTCCCCAAGGAGACGAACTAGGTTTAATGAAACCTTTAGCTAGCAATTCATCCAGTTGTGTTCTCAATTCCTTCATTTCTGTTGGTGCCAACCTGTAAGGTGCTCTAGCAACAGGTGCTGCTCCAGGGATGATGTCAATTCTGAATTCCACTTGCCTATCTGGCGGTAAACCAGGTAGTTCTTCAGGAAAAACTTCTGGGTATTCAGAAATGACGGGGATGTCTTCCATCTTCGGTTTCGGTTCATCAATAATCACTTGTGCCATGTAGATGACACAACCCTTCTTTAAACACTTGGAAGCCTTGAGCATAGTCACTTGCTCAAGCAGTCCATATTGGGTATCTCCCCGAATGGTAAGTGATTCACCAGACGGAGTCTTAATTACCACTTGTTTCTTGTTGCAGACAATTTGGGCCTGGTTATGAGATAACCAGTCCATACCCAAAACTATGTCAAAACCGGCCAACTTCAAAGGAAGTAGGGACAAAGGAAAAGAGTGGTTCTTAATGGATATGAAACATCCATCTAATATGGTTGAGGCGGTTTCTAAGGTGCCATCTGCTAACTCCACCTCATATTTCACTCTTAGGGTTTTAACAGGTAAATTCAGCAATTTGCAAAACTTATTATCTACGAAAGACTTATCAGCGCCTGAATCAAAAAGTACTCTTGCATAGACATCATTTACGAGAAAGGTACCTGTGATCACGTTATCGTCTTGCACAGCCTCCTTCGCATCCATCCTGAAGACCCTAGCATTGGTCTTCTTGGCCTCTTCAGGCTTCTTGGCGTATTTAGGGCTGTTGGTTTTTATGTGCCCTTTCTCATTGCAACTGTAGCACGTTGCATCCTTCAGATTTTTGCAATCCAAGGTCTTGTGTTCCTTGGGCTTGCATATCCCGCAAGCAAAAGTTCTTGACTGAGTCTGCGAATTCGAGTTGGGCCTGCACTTTCCAAAGTGTTGTTTCTTGCAAATCCTATTGATCTGGATTCGAGTCCTGAGCCGTTGGTGAGGACTAAGGAAGTAAAGAGAAAACAAGAAAAAGTTGGAGTTGCGGCACAGCCAACGAAGGAGATTTCAAGAAGGAAAATTAGCAAGAAAGGCAATCTGGATGCTCTCGTTGCAAAGTTTTCTCCAGGTGAGTGTCTTTAGGGTTTCTACTTTTATTTTTCTATAAAGTAACTTTGTTGTCTGCTGCAGAAAAATATATTCCAGCTGTCCAGCAAGAGTCCTCTTCTGTTTTTAATGATGACTTTCTGCCATCTCCACCTCGCCCGTTCATTAAACAACAGTTGGAAGGTTCTGAGGCTGTGGAGGCGGAGGTGAAGAAGGCTGCGGAAGTGGAGGATCCTGTTGAAGTGGTGAAGCCTGTTGAGATTGAGTTGGAAACGAAGAAGGTTGTGGAAACGGAGGCTGCGGATGTTAGTGTTACCAAGCCCAGGTCACCTGAGGTTGTGGTGCATGAGACAGAGAAAGGAAAATCCATTCAGGAGGACCCTGTGATAACCATTCCATTTTCCGCCACTACTTCTGCTCCTCCTAGAGATGATGTAGAGAAAAGTCTAGCTGGTGTAGATCAGGGCTTTATTTACCATGATGAGGAAGACTCTCCTATCCGCCTAGAGGAAACTCTGGGGGATTACTACTATCGATCTTATTCGGAGAAGAGAGCTTCCGAAATTCATGCGTCGGTGTGGAAACTCAAGCAAGACGATATTTTTGCTTACTGGCAAGTTTGCCGGGACTGGTTGCAAGGTGTTTATCCTCCAGCTGAAGTTAAATTTCAAGAGGAGCGCTCCCATGATCAAACTTATCACGCTTATCTCGAAGAAAATGCTAGCTCAACTTCAACACCCACCATTTAGTGCACGAATGACGCAGCATGCATAAGGAGTGGGCTGCTTTTGAATCGTCTAAGAAGGAAGTTAGTGAAGAAAAGGCAAAGGTTTCCCTATCAAGAGCTAAGTTGGAGGCTGATCAAGCCAAGTTTGAAAGCGAGCAGAGGACTGAGGAGTGGTCTGCTGCGGGATGGAAAAGAAAAGCTGAATCTAAAGCTGCTCTTATTTCAGAAGATCGAAAGCGTTGGAGAGAAATTTGTGAAAAAGATAACAGTGAGAAGATGGTTCTTCGGAACAATCTCAAGGCGGAGATTGAAAAGTTGAAGAAAGAGAAAACAGAAGCTGGAGCAGCACATGATGAGGCTCGTTCTCATAGAGAGAGAAGCGAGCAAAGAGAGGCACAAACCCGTGCCACCCTTACCCTTAGAAATAAGTAATAGAAGAACTCACTTCTTTATTATCTGGTCAGGAACAAACCAAGGCGGAGCTTGAGTCTGCCAAAAAAGACTTGCAGCTTGAGAGGGTTGAGAAGGCTGAGACCTCCCGCCATCTTGCTGAAACTGAGGAGAAACTGGAGAATTCTTGGGCGTTTGGCACACATCCCGTCAGTCATGTCGTGACTTCAGGTCGTTGGAGTCCATCGAGACTTTGGTGGGAGTTTTATAAAATGAGCGGAACAAGTCGTCAAGGTTAGGGTTTCACCCCTGGCTTGACAACTTCGTCCTTGTTTTTGATAAAAGTGGAGGAGATTATTCATCAAAATATGGATTTCGTTCCTGATTTGGTATAATTCCCCCGTTGAACAAGCGTTCGTTATTGAAAAAGAAAGAAGAAATCATTGATAAGTTGATAAAACAGCATTAATTTAAGCAATTTAGTCAAGAGTTTGTGGTTTTCACCCCTAGTCTCGACTTTATCGCCTATTTATAGCTGTAAATTCGAGTGTAGTGATAGTGTAGCGTAAGCGAGAATAGCGAGGAATAAGCTCGTACATAATCCCTACTGGATATGCATAAATCTGTCTGTTGGTTCCTAACTATAGACTAGGTTTCTAAGACACCGACCCGGACTAGGTCGAGTCTTGCCTAATTCCCTATAGCTATGGCTTCTGATACCAATCTGTCACACTCCAACCTATGGTGGAAACATCGGGGCATGGCACTGAGAGAAATAGATTGTCCAGAAGTTTCCATAACAATTATCAATACTATTCAATTTAAATAATACGTCCCATACCGTATCTCAAACAGCAAAATAATTATTACAGACAAAAATCCAGGCAAATATACTGTTCCGATAACTCAGATTTAAATAGGCAGCAATTGTTTATCTGCTTCTAGAGACCCTTAGTTTGACCACTACAGACAACTATTTGTTGGGCTCTAAAGCTTTATTCTAGCTTCAAATTCCTACCATGTGTGCGTCCTAAGCACCTGTCACATACGTTAAAATAATGTCAATACATAAAATGTAAAGGTGAGCATACAAGTTTGATAATAGCATATAGAGTTTGAATTCGTTTACGCATAACCAGCATGTACACATAGTGAAATGAAGCACGTTAGTTATCGACATATATCCATCGATACCAATGACTGCGGGTTGACTGCCCGAGGCAGTTCGCAATACATGATTACCACCGTAATCCATGCAAGTAATGGTCCTTAACAACCCCCGTGTGAACGGGTGCTGAGTCCAAACTATAGTACTATCGTTGCTAAGGCAGGTAGACAACATTCCATGTGTAAACATAACAAACAAGCATTCATAAGCCACGTATAACATGCATTAACAGTTAGTGTTCAAATAGTATTGGGTAGTGTGATTGTTGTAGTTTGAATATTCGTAACGTATGTAACACCCAAAAGTGCGTAAAGCAAAAAGGGATCGAGTATACTCACAGCGATTAATGGATTGAAGGGAGCGCTTAGCGAGTAAGGTTAGCCTGAATAGATTTTATAGCATAACGATAAGTGATGCGTAAAACGTCACAAGGTGTGAAAGGGTCGGATAGTGGTTCGATCGGATGGTAATCCGATCGGACAATAATCCGAGCGGATAACAATCCGTTCGGATGGTCATTCGGTCGGACAGCTCGTCCGGTCGGATGACGATTCGAGTGGATTGTTTCTTCCTATGAGGAGAATGTGTTTGTGTACGATGGATTGTTTCTTCCTATGAGGAGAATGGAAAGAATGACAATGACAGGGGTATTTATAGGATTCCAAAAGAGGAAAGGGTTTTCCGACCGGATGGCATACCGCCCGGTTGACGATCCTGTCGGATGACATCCTGGTCGGATGACACCTGACCTGTGGCGTAATGGCTATCCGGTCGGATGGCTATCCGGCCGGATGGCACTTGGTTCGATTGTTTGATGCGACGATTTTTGATGTTTCGATTTTGATTGCGAGCGGCTCGTCACGAGAGGGTTTCCTAGTCAAATTACTTTTAGTCCCAACTACTAATTATCATAGTTCGATTTTCGATTCGGATTCGAGTTCGATTACGTTTAGAGTTTCGATTGAGTTCGATTGATTTCCACAATATATATATATATATATATAATTAAGTCGAGTTGCGGTTCGTATCACGATTCGATGTCGAGTAGCATAGCTTGATTATCGATTAGTTAACTTTATCGCATTGTTACTTCCTATAATTCATAGTCGTAAGTCGATTAGATAGCGATTAAGACATATCGATTTTAGCAATTAACAACACTTACTCCACATAATACAATTAAAATAAGGAAACTACTATAACTCAAATTCGTACAATCGGTCGTTGACTTTAACCCTGACTTTGACTTTGACTTCCGAAAACACGGGGTGTTACATCCTCCCCTTGTTTAGGGAATTTCATCCCGAAATTAAGCTGAAAGCTGTACAACACCGTGACGTGCGGAATCCATACACGAACGTGATCGATCAAACGAGACGTAATACAATCGGTGATTCTATTGATCGATATGAAATCGTACAAAGCACCTGAATCACGATGTCACTTTCTCTCTCTAGACTTTCTCGTTAAACAACTGCGGGTACTTCGCCTTCATGTCGCTTTCGAGTTCCCAAGTGAACTATGCGCCTCGTTTGCCTTCCCATCGGACTTTCACAATGGGAATGCGAGAGCGTCTGAGCTGCTTGGTTTGGCGATCTATGATTTCGACAGGCTTCTCCACGAAGTGTAATGTTTCGTTTACTTGCAGGTCATCGAGAGAGACATGTAAGTCGTGGTCGGCTAGGCACTTTCGGAGGGTTAACACGTGGAAAGTCGGGTGGACGTTACTAAGTTCCTCCGGTAGTTCGAGTCTGTAGGCGACTTTTCCGATCCTTTCCAGAATCTTAAAAGGTCCAACATATCGAGGCGCTAGTTTCCCTTTCTTGCCGAATCGGACCACACCCTTCCAAGGTGAAACCTTTAGGAGTACGTAGTCGCCAACGTCAAATTCACGGGGCTTGCGCTTTTTATCGGCGTAACTCTTCTGTCGATCCCGAGCTCTCACTAGGTTGTCCCGGATTTGGAAAATTTTGTCTATCGTTTCTTGCTGTAGCTCAGGACCGGTTAATTGCGAGTGACCGATCTCGTGCCACACAATAGGCGATCGACATCTCCTTCCGTATAATGCCTCGAATGGTGCCATTTGGATGCTAGAATGATAGCTGTTGTTATACGAGAATTCAACTAACGGCAGGTATTTATCCCAATTACCACCTAAGTCTAAGACACATGAACGGAGCATGTCTTCAAGAGTACGAATCGTTCTTTCAGTCTGACCGTCGGTTTGAGGGTGGAAAGCGGTACTTAGATTAAGCGATGTACCGAGTGCCGTTTGAAATGTTTCCCATAGTTGCGAGGTAAACCGAGCATCACGATCAGAGATGATGTCACGAGGCGTCCCATGATTACAAATGATCTACCTTGTAGTCTTCCCGTATTGGCAAAAAGTGAGCTGATTTAGTCAAACGGTCGACCACAACCCAAATGCTGTCGTGACCTGATGACGTGTGCGGAAGCTTCGTTATGAAATCCATAGCTATACTTTCCCACTTCCACATAGGAATTGGTGGTTGTTCGAGTAAGCCAGAGGGTCTTTGGTGTTCTGCCTTGACTCTTGCACAAGTTAGGCATTTTCCAACGTAGAGGGCAATATCCCTTTTCATGCTGGGCCACCAGTACCTGTAGCGAAGATCCTGGTACATTTTGTCAGCACCGGGGTGAATAGAATAATGGGATTTGTGGGCTTCGTCCATCAGGATCTGTCGCAAATTGGTCCGCTTAGGGATCCAGATTCGGTCCAGAAAGTGGAATATCCCATTGGATTTGCTCACAAGCTGGGCTCCATCGTGGTAGATTCGTTCCCTCTTCAGCGTGCGTTCGTTAAAACACGCATGCTGAGCTTCACAAATAAGGGTTTCGAGATCGTGTTGGGCTTGAACATTAAGAGTGCTAAGCAGATAACTCTGTCTGCTGAGTGCGTCGGCAACAACATTCGCTTTGCCTGGGTGATAACGGATCTCACAGTCGTAATCGTTTAGAAGTTCTACCCATCAGCGTTGACGCATATTAAGTTCCTTCTGATTAAAGATATGTTGTAGGCTCCTATGATCGGTGAAGATCGTACACTTTGTACCATACAGGTAGTGTCACCAGATCTTTAATGCAAAAACAACCGCGCCTAGCTCGAGATCATGGGTTGTATAGTTCTTCTCGTGGATTTTGAGCTGACGAGACGCGTAGGCTATAACCTTGTTCCGTTGCATGAGGACACAACCGAGACCAAGGTTAGAAGCATCATAGTAGACAATGAAATCGTCGTTTCCGTCGGGTAGCGTGAGAACAGGAGCATTGCAAAGCTTATACTTGAGGGTTTGAAAGGCAGTCTCTTGTTTGGTTCCCCAGACAAAAGGCTGATCTTTATGCATGAGAGAGGTAAGCGGCACAGCGATCTTTGAGAATCCCTCGATAAATCGTCGATAATAGCCCGCTAGTCCGAGAAAAGAGCGGACTTCAGACGGGTTCTTAGGCATAACCCAGCTCTTGACAGCTTCAATCTTCGCAGGATCGACGTGAATGCCTTGACTATTAACAATGTGACCCAGAAACTGAACTTCCTCTAACCAGAATTCGCACTTGGAGAACTTGGCATAGAGTTGGTTCCCCTGGAGTAACTCGAGAACCAAACGTAGATGTTGCGCGTGTTCGGCTTTCGATTGGGAATAGATCAAGACGTCGTCGATGAAGACGATGACGAAACGGTCGAGATATGGTTTACACACGCGATTCATCAGATCCATGAAAATCGCTGGTGCGTTGGTTAAGCCAAAAGGCATGACAACAAATTCGTAGTGACCGTATCGGGTGCAAAACGCGGTTTTGGGTATATCCTCCTCTTGTATGCGTAGTTGATGATATCCTGAACGTAGGTCGATGTTCGAGAAACACGTAGCACCTTGTAGCTGATTAAACAAGTCGTCAATACGGGGTAGGGGATAGCGGTTCTTGATAGTTAACTTATTCAATTCCCGATAGTCGATGCACATCCGGAACGACCCATCCTTCTTTTTGACGAAAAGGACTGGAGCGCCCCATGGAGAGGTGCTCGGGCGAATGAAGCCTTTCTCAAGCAATTCCTAGAGTTGGTTTGAGAGTTCACGCATTTCGGATGGCGCTAGTCGATAAGGAGCTTTGGCAATAGGATTTGCTCCAGGAATGAGTTCGATACGAAACTCGATATCACGACTTGGTGGCAAACCTGGAAGATCATCAGGAAACACATGAGGGAATTCACGAACCACAGGAACGTCTTTTACTTCCTTCTTCTCTTTCTTTTCCTTCTCCGCTACTACAATGTTCGCCAAGAAAGCATTGTATTCCTTGCGGAGATACTTGCTAGCTTGGACACACGACATGAGCTTGAGCCCTTTCGAGGCAGTTTCACCGTATACACACAATAAATCACCATTCGCGAGTGAGAATCGAATCATCTTATCGTAACACACAACTTCAGCAGGGTTTTCGTGTAGAAAGTCCATGCCTACTATGACATCAAAACTTCCGAGTTGCATCGGAATGAGGTCGATTGGGAAGATGTGATGTTGAGCTCAAGAGTACAATCACGGATAACGGAATTGACGGCGACGGTTCTTCCGGTAGCGACTTCAACATCGAACATCGAGGAGAGTTGGGAGCGTTTACGACTAAGGAGTTTCTCGAATTCGAACGACACAAAGCAATTATCGGCTCCAGTATCAAACAAACATGAAGCATAAATACCATTCACAAGGAAAGTACCATTGACCACGTTGTTTTCGGCCTGGGCTTGACGCACGTTGAGGTTGAAAGTTCTGGCGCGTGCGGCCTGTTGTTGCTGTTGCTGCTGTTGTTGCTGGTGTTGCTGCTGCTGTTGGGGCTGTTGCTGCTGGGGCTCTTGTTTCACAACCCTGTTTGGGCACATGTTGGCGAAATGGTTAGGATCTCCACATGCGAAGCAGGCTCTGGCTTTGACCGCGGGTGCCGGAGGAGCTTGTCGACCCTGTGGGGCGGTGAGTAGAGCTTGATGAGCAGGAGCTTATCGAATACGGCAATTAGCAGTAAAATGGTCGTATACATTGCAATGAGCACAAAACGGCATGCAATGGCAGTTGGGTGGTGGTAGGTGCAAGTAGGGCAGAGCGGGTGTGGCCCAGTGTTTGCACGCTTAGCAAGAGGTGCATTGGCCGCAGGCGCGGCTACTTGACGCTGTGGAGCTGGTATGGCTTGAACTGGTGCAGCTGTGATCGCACAGTTCTTATTGCTGGAGCTGTTCTTGTTCATCCTCTTGTTGCTCGATGAGGTGGGTTCGGCAGTTGGTGCGGTGGCGGTAGCTTGATGCAGATGCTTCGAAGTCTTATCCCAGACACCAGCCTTAACCCGCTTGTCGTTGATTTCAGCGGCCAGTAGATAAGTTTCCTCGATCGTCGTAGTCTTAGCCGCTTGCACGAAATCAGCGACGCAGTCAGGCAGGGCCCGGATGTACTTCTTGATTTCCATGTCTGGAGTCTTGAATTGATCGGGACAGATGATGCTGAGCTATTTGAAACGAGCAGTGAGACCAGCATTGTCACCATCCTTTTGCTGTATGTGCCAAAATTCATCTTCTAGCTTTTGACGTTCGTGAGGAGGGCAGAATTCCTCTAGCATAACTTCCTTGAGCTCGTCCCACGACACACCGTAGGCTGCATCGTTCCCTCGCTTGTTCCTCTCAGCCGTCCACCAGTCTAGTGCACGGGACTGGAAAACGCCGGTAGCATTAAGAGTACGGAGGTCATCGGGGCAACCACTCTGTCACAGAGTAACCTCAATGGAATCAAACCAGTGGAATAATGCAGTGGGACCTCCCTCGCCAGTGAATTCTTTTGGCCCATACGACTTGAATTGCTTGAAATTGAAGGTCTTCGCGGTAGCTTTAGGAGCTTCGGTTCTCGATTCCTCAGATGATTTGCTGGCATTCTCATAAACATCACTCACGGCTTTTGCCACACTCTTAGCGATGATGGCAGCAAGACGTTTGTCTCTCTTTTCTTGACGAGAAAGTGCTTGACGGGATCCAGACGACATTGTCTGCAACAGACATCGTCACAGGACTCAACACATGTATTCGAATCTCACCTCACACGTCTACTACTACTAAAGCTCAGGAACACATATCATGTAGACACATAGACATATAACCATATAGGACACAGAACCATAAAATCACATAAACACATTGGCACATAAGCACATAGGCATATAACTTACTTAAACACATATTTTGCGTGTATCCACTTTCTTATGATTATGTGTGTTCCTTTATCATTGAGAGGTAGTCAGAATACATAAACCTATCATTCAAAGTTTGCGAGTGTTCGGATATAGCGATCGCGTTTAGTATATCGAGTAGCGTAGTATAAGCGTTCATCGTAGCATAAGGTTGTCCAAAATTAAACGATTTGTTAACGTTGTGTAGTGTGTTGTGTGATTAGCAGAAGCAAAGGCGTTAGATCGAATCCAATAGTACCTCAAAACGCTAACAAATAAACATAAACCACATAAATCACATAAAATCGACGAATCATCAGAGTCAGCAGTTGCGGGCTCAGAATTGAAACACGCCAAAATCGAGAGATAGACTGTCTGCGGCTAGTAGACTTCGACTAACCAAAGCGATTCAACTATTCGCAAGGACTTGTTGTCTATGTTTGACTTCCAGGACTGTGTCCTCGCCGTCAGTCATGTCGTGACTTCAGGTCGTTGGAGTCCGTCGAGACTTTGGTGGGAGTTTTATAAAATGAGTGGAACAAATCTTCAAGGTTAGGGTTTCACCCCTGGCTTGACAACTCCGTCCTTGTTTTTAATAAAAGTGGAGGAGATTATTCATCAAAATATGGATTTCACTCCTGATTTGGTATAATTCCCCCGTTGAACAAGCGTTCGTTATTGAAAAAGAAAGAAGAAACCATTGATAAGTTGATAAAACAGCATTAACTTAAGCAATTTAGTCAAGAGTTTGTGGTTTTCACCCCTAGTCTCGACTTTATCGCCTATTTATAGCTGTAAATTCGAGTGTAGTGATAGTGTAGCATAAGCGAGAATAGCGAGGAATAAGCTCGTACATAATCCCTACTGGATATGCATAAATCGGTCTGTTGGTTCCTAACTATAGACTAGGTTTCTAAGACACTGACCCGGACTAGGTCGAGTCTTGCCTAATTCCCTATAGCTATGGCTTCTGATACCAATCTGTCACACCCCAACCGATGGCGGAAACATCGGGGCATGGCACTGAGCGAAACAGATTGTCCAGAAGTTTCCATAATAATTATCAATACTATTCAATTTAAATAATACGTCCCATACCGTATCTCAAACAACAAAATAATTATTACAGACAAAAATCCAGGCAAATATACTGTTCCGACAACTAAGATTTAAATAGGCAACAATTGTTTATCTTCTTCTAGAGACCCTTAGTTTGACCACTACAGACAACTATTTGTTGGGCTCTAAAGCTTTATTCTAGCTTCAAATTCCTACCATGTGTGCGTCCTAAGCACCTGTCACATACGTTAAAATAATGTCAATACATAAAATGTAAAGGTGAGCATACAAGTTTGATAATAGCATATAGAGTTCGAATTCGTTTACGCATAACCAGCACGTACACATAGTGAAATCAAGCACGTTAGTTATCGACATAGATCCATTGATACCAATGACTGCGGGTTGACTGCCCGAGGCAGTTCGCAATACATGATTACCACCGTAATCCATGCAAGTAATGGTCCTTAACAACCCCCGTGTGAACGGGTGCTGAGTCCAAACTATAGTACTATCGTTGCTAAGGCAGGTAGACAGCATTCCATGTGTAAACATAACAAACAAGCATTCATAAGCCACGTATAACATGCATTAACAGTTAGCGTTCAAATCATATTGGGTAGTGTGATTGTTGTAGTTTGAATATTCGTAACGTATGTAACACCCAAAAGTGCGTAAAGCAAAAAGGGATCGAGTATACTCACAGCGATTAATGGATTGAAGGGAGCGCTTAGCGAGTAAGGTTAGCCTAAATAGATTTGATAGCATAACGATAAGTGATGCGTAAAACGTCACAAGGTGTGAAAGGGTCGGATAGTGGTTCGATCGGATGGTAATCTGATCGGACAGTAATCCGTGCGGATAACAATCCCTTCGGATGGTCATTCGGTCGGACAGCTCGTCCGGTCGGATGACGATTCGAGTGGATTGTTTCTTCCTATGAGGAGAATGTGTTTGTGTACGATGGCTTGACTTTTGAAGGTTTCGTTGTAGTATTTTGAAAACACGGAAGTATCTCTATCCATCAAGTCGGTCGATCGGATGACTGGTCGTGCGGATGACATTCCATTCGGATGGTCATCCGGTCGGACAGTGGTCCGGTCGGACGACGACTTAGTGATGAGGTTACTTACTGAAGGCAAGTTCACAACATAAGCGTCATTCGATCGCATGGCAATCCGATCGGATGGCAATCCGATCGGATGGCAACCCTGTTATTGAACATGTTGAAAATTGTTTAAGTCTTTGAAGTCTTAGTATCTCATGATCCGAAGAGTAATCCAGTCAGATGGTCGTCCGATCGGATTGCAGTTCGTTCGATACTCAAACTTCAGCTAAGATTGTTTAAAGGTAGGACCCAAGTGTGATCCGTTCGGATGACCTATCCGATCGGATTGTAATCCGGTCGGATAGCAATCCGTTATGGTTGTTCCGTTAGTCCTACACTTGGTCGTTTTGATGGTTTGTCATTATGTCGAGGCACTTTGACAATGTGTTAGCCAACAGAACCCCTAGTTCGACCCAGATGACCAACCCGACCAGGAATCACCCTAGTCCGGCAGGTTACCAGCTTGAGACGGTTGTTCTTGACTAACCCGAAATCGGTAGTCTCGTGGGTGGAATCCGGATCTTGAGCTAGTACAACACTACGATAGAGTAGAAGACTAGATCAGGGTCAGATCCTATCGGTTTTGAGTACCTTGAGTGTAAAAGAGTTGAAAGAAAGTTAAAACCATCTTTCAATCCTCTTTTATCACCCTTGTGTCGAGATCTTTACAAGATCTTTGTGGAAATCGGTTTGATCTAAGTTGTTCTTGGTGGATTGAGGTCAAAACATGAAGTTCTTGAAGAACACATGATGACATCATCCTAGAACACCCGAAATCTAGTGATTTCACGGTTAAAAGTTAAGATTTAAAAGATAGAAAGGTGTAGGAGTGCGTGTAGATCAAGAAAGTACAAGATTTAGGGCGAGATCTTACCTGGATTGAGAGAAATCGAAGAAAAGGTGAGGCGTACGAAAGGTTCGGACAAGGACTTCCAAAAATGGAAAGAATGACAATGACAGGGGTATTTATAGGATTCCAAAAGAGGAAAGGGTTATCCGATCGGATGGCATACCGCCCGGATGACGATCCGGTCGGATGACATCCTGGTCGGATGACACCTGACCTGTGGCGTAATGGCTATCCAGTCGGATGGCTATCCGGCCGGATGGCACTTGGTTCGATTGTTTGACGCGACGATTTTTGATGTTTCGATTTCGATTGCGAGCGGCTCGTCACGATAGGGTTTCCTATTCAAATTACTTTTAGTCCCAACTACTAATTATCATAGTTCGATTTTCGATTCGGATTCGAGTTCGATTTCGTTTCGAGTTTCGATTGAGTTCGATTGATTTCCACAATATATATATATATATATATATATATATATATATAACACGCACAAGTAACACATAAGGCACACACACACGTATAATAACCAAATTAAGTCGAGTTGCGGTTCGTATCACGATTCGATGTCGAGTAGCATAGCTTGATTATCGATTAGTTAACTTTATCGCATTGTTACTTCCTATAATTCATAGTCGTAAGTCGATTAGATAGCGATTAACACATATCGATTTTAGCAATTAACAACACTTAATACAATTAAAATAAGGAAACTACTATAAGTCAAATTCGTACAATCGGTCGTTGACTTTGACCCTGAATTTGACTTTGACTTCTGAAAACACGGGGTGTTACAACGCGTAATGACGGGATATGCTCAGGGGTACACATAATGTACTCAACATGTTAATGATGCGCTGAAGGTTGGCTGGGACAACAGCAGATCTGCCACTCGTGGAGTTAACACTGGGGCTGCCCATGCTGCTGCTAAGACGGAGTACAACAACTTGCGCCTTCCAGTGATGGATCTGGTAACTGCTGCACTCCAATTGATGACTTTGTGGCGCAACTGAGGGATATACTTCCAGATGAAGCGGATGATGATGAAGACCTGTAGTAGGTTGTGTTGTATTTTGTGGTTGTTAAACATGTTTATTTGATAGGTTTGGGATGTAGATCCCGTTTGTAATAGTTTGTTATTGCACTGTTGCGCAAGTAACTTTGTGCATGCACTGCTACGCATGTAATTTTGTAAATGCGATGTTGCGCAAGTACTTTATTAATGTATGGTGTGTTAATTACAATGTTTGCATGAGTACAATTACTTTGTTTAGGTAAGAAAAATAAATATGGTCTAAAGCTCATGTGTGAACGTAGGGCTGGACCTCGCGCGGTACTGGTGACCATGGACCGTTCATGAGACTAGTATTAGATTACCATAGTGTTTTTGTGCTTACCAAAAGAAATTGCATGCATTTGTAATAAAACACAAAGGTGTGGAGTAACATACTTTGCAATTAATTTGGATAAGGCGCAGGGGCCATGTAGTACAAAGCTGCCATTAGGATAGATAAATAAGAAACATAATTTACTGCGCATGTAAATAGCCCTTGTGCCATAAGTTGACAAGTTGAAGAACCTGCCAAGTATGAAGGAAACTATGATTACATGCGCATTGAGCTGTCCCAGATCTTTTAAGCTTGTTTAGCTTTTTTGCTGCTTGGCCCTTCATCACCACGGGTGATCTGTTTGATTTCCTTGCGCACGTTCTGAACTAGATGCGTAAGCTCCCCACTCTTGAGTACTTCCTCTATCTCTTTGCGCAGGCTGATGCAATTGTTCGTGGTGTGGCCATTGTCCTTGTGGTACTCACAATAGAGGTTCGGATCTTGTCCTCCCTTATTTTTCATCGGCGGTGGTGTTTTGAACTGGTAGTTCTTGGTGCTAAGCACTTCTGCAGGTGTCTTGGTAAGAGGCGTTCACTGCCTTTCGCGATTTTCTTGTTTGGCTTCCTTTTGAGCTGTGATCTTATTGACTGTTGTGCGGGCGTCATCTCAAGAGTATGCGCTTGAAGTTTAGTCTTTCCATTTTTTCTTGAACTTCCGACCATTGCTTCCGCTCATGTCTTTAGGGCGGTTTTGGGGCATTGGTGGTCTGTTTGAGAGTAGACCTTGGCTGCTGCCATCAACTTCTCCCAGCTTTTCGGCAATCCTTCAGTTCGTGACAACACTTTGATCATATCATCACATCTCACCGCATATTTGAACTGTGCGCGGATTAAGTGTTCATGCACATCACTGATTTCTAACACTTCCTTGTTATACCTTGTGATGAAGTCTTCCAAACTTTCATCGTCCCTGGGCCAGATATTCATGACATCCGCGGAGTCTCGAACGGATCAGCGCTGCTGACTAAAATGAACCAGGAACTTTTCCTTAAGATGAACCCAGGATGTTAACTTCCCTATTGGTAGATTGTCAAACCAAAGGCGTGCGGCGCATATCAGGGTTTGGACAAACAAGTGGCAACACATACGTAGTGTCCATCCACCGACTAACCCCGCGCTGGTAAACACGCGCAGGTGATCATCAGGATCTGACATTCCATTAAACTTTCCAATATTTGAAGGTAGTTTTGCCTGCTCAAGGGGAGCTAGTGCAATCTCCCTGACAAACTTTGAGTTTTCGGCCGCTCTGCTGGTCGGTAAATCAGATTGTAATCATATTCCGCTTCTGGGTTGTAAACTGCACGGATTTTTGGTTTGTAACTCGCATGATCTTTTTGCAGTCGATTGAAAATGCTCGTGTTATCATCTTCGTTGTACGTCCCGTCGTATTCTTCAGTTTGGGTGTCGCGCTTCTGCGAGTAACGCGGGCCCAAACGCGAGTGAACCGACTGGAATTTTTGAGAATATTGCTCTTCATGGTGATTTCGTCGTCTGGATTCGGAGTGAGTCGATTCATATCTAGTGCTAGATTTGGAATAAGATTCCGCATCGTCAACTGACATGCGTGACGGTGCATCATAATGTAATACTCGAGGTGCGGAAGGAGCTCGCACCTGAGCTGTAGAACTACGCGTTTGCGGTGCTGGTTGAGCAGTTTGTGCACAAAGCTGTGCATAAACGGCATTCAATGCACCCTGCGAATTAACGTACCAAGAGATTGGAGTTTCGCTAGGAGGTAAAATTGAGCTGATCGGGATTTCAGGCTGTACTCCTGGTGTAACAGGATCATTCTCATGATTAACGTTGTTTTGAACATTGTTATCATTGGATGCTTCTTCCACAATCCCCTCGACGGGGGAAGCAGGAACAAAATTGCCCCTGAACTCTGGTCGAGGACCTAGTGGATGATTCGACAGAGCTTCTGTGTAACACTCTACTTGTTTTCATAAGATTTTATTATAAACAAAGCCTTAGTAAACCAAAACCTTGATTTTTATATCAAACACAAGGAAATTTTAACCAAGTTAACATCTAGGACAAGTACTACTAGTTTAAGAAATCCCAAGACAAAAGAACAAGTATTTAAGTGTTAACTACATAGACATTGATTTGATCATATTTAAGTAATCGCGGAAGCTCAAAAGATTGTGTTCGGTTCTTGGAATCGTGCTTGATCGCCATCCGGATTTAGTTCATTATCACCTATAGTCAAAACCACACAAAAGATTAGTTTTGACACCTTAAATATAAGTCTGGTTAAGTTCCATGCTCAAAACAATGCAAAAACAACAAAATCCATCCGTTTTGGATGGGCGCGCCGCGCGATGAAGACCACCACCGGTGGTCGCGTGCCGCCACCACTGTCGCGTCGCGCGACGGGTTTTGTGTTTGGCCGTGGCGTAGCGCCACGGCGTGATTTTGACAGAATATTGCTTGTTGGAGCTGCATATCAGCCCAACACCAAATTTTTAACATTTAACACTTCAAATCAACATAACTTTTGACTCGTAAGTCCGTTTTAGGTGATTCTTTTTCCTATACGTCTGTAAATTCATTACCGACGTTCCTATTATAATTACCGTACCGAAATTTTGACTTACGGGCCGAACGACTAAAAATCACTATGCATATATTCGACCCACTCTAACTTCACTCATTTTTACTACCGTTTCACTAGTAAGCCTATGACGCCTTACACCCAACATCCGGGGCTTATCATCACCCGCATTTCCTTACCAATCTCATGGTTTAATGCTCTTATGATTGTTATCGCCATCGCTAACTATTAAAACACTAGTACTACAGTTTACCCCATTATTCGACCCGTTGGCTCATCTTATGGAATCCTCCAATATAATGACTACCAAACGGTTTCTTGCCAATTCTTAACCTATTGATTCAAGTGACAAACATGGTCACTAAAATCAACACAACATCTATTCTACTATATAACTATACATAATTTAATAACAATTCACTTGATGTAACGAATCAAGTTACATACCTTCAAAGCACACCCTTCAATCGTGCGTCAACACCGGCTTGTCCGCTCGATGCTCCGGCTTCCTTTCCTATAGAGTTCAATCATATTTGCACTTAGAACTCTTTGTGTCACATATAACGCATAGTTTACCATTTAGTAAAAATTTATGCGTTTTTGTTTATATCTCAACACATGGCCTTCTATTCGGCATTTTCACAAACACTTTAAGGGAAGGATTTTATATCTTTTATATTGAAGTTCATTGCTTGTTACTTAACCGAAATTAACATCAATTGAGCTATCACATGTAAGATTAAACATCAATATTTCAGAAATCACTTTCTATGTACCTTATTACACTAGAATAAAACTCAAAACCCTAGTGTTTATTAGTTTCCCACAAAACTCATGAAACACCTTCAATGTGTTCATGAAATTCTCAGAAATTAGACATGATTTCACATATCGCTGTCTAGGGTTTTGATGTGTGCAAAATGCAGCATATAAATTACATAAAATATGGCATAAAACTAACCCTTTTTTAGTATTAATTTTGGAAAAAGTATGCTTTTGTCTTCCTTTTGTATTTTCAGGATTAAATGAGCTCAAATGAACAAAAGAAGCAAAAAGGCAGCTAAATCTAACACAAATACAAGAAAAGGAACAAACATGGCATGCCCGACCCCCCCGACAGCATCTTCCCAAGCAAAAACAAGAGAACAGAAGGCTGAACACGCCCCGTGCTCAGTGAGCACGAGGGCGTGCCCAAGTGTCTGCTGAAAAGACAAAGTTGTAGAAGCTTCTATCACCCACCACAGGGGCGTGCCCAACAGACACGGGGCCGTGGTCAACTCTAAGATTCGCAGAATCTGGGGAAATCTTGATAGTATAGATACGCTTCTGCACAAGGGGTCTTGCCCAGCGGACACGGGGGCGTGGTCAACTAATGCAGACAAACTGCAATTAATGAAGAAAGAGAAGGAGGATGGACACGGGGCCGTGCCCAATGGACACGGGGCCATGCCCGAGCGTCTGTTCAGGCTATAAATAGGGGTGCTTGGCTCATTTGCAAACCATCCCTTGGCACACCACCTCTCTCACACTTCACCCACCACCCACCACCATCATCCACCACCATCATCCATAATCCATCATAGAGTGTGTGAGTCATCTCGGGATCCAAGATTGATCATAAGAGTTCTTGACAATCAAATGCCATGTTTGCCTAAGTCTCTTACATCACTTGGTGAAGACAAGTGTCTAGTGTAATACTTTTTATTTTTAATCTTTTCGCACTTTTTATTTAGTTATGTATTAATGACTTTAATAACTAGTTTCTTATGTTGAAGGTGATTCTTCCTTATCGTTTGTCCGTAGTGTCTTGGCATTATTTTACTGTCTATATAAAATAAAAGATTTTCACCATTCATATCTCCACAGTCTATATGGAGATATGTTGGCTACCTGGTCGGGGGTTAAGGGAATGGTTTGGTAAGAGACTTGCCTTGTTCAGTGTATAGATCCTGCAAGGACCTGGGTCAAATTTAGTAGGACCTCCTTCAATACCCACCGGTATTGGATGGCGGGGGTCCAAACTCTTTGATCCCCTCATATGTAAGCTACTATTGAAACTTTAACCCGGCTACTTAGGACTGTATCCCTGCTGACTCAGACTACTTAGCCAAGGGTAACGTCACCTTCAAAAGAGAGGCCTACCATATTATGCATTAATAACTTAATTAATTATCTTTCAATAATCCAACCCTTTAGGATTGTATCCTTGCTGACTCAAACTACTGGGTTGAGGGTAACGTCACCTTCAAAAGAGGGGCCTACAACAATAACTAAGATAATCTCTTAAAAAGTGCAAAAGTGCGGAAATAATCAAAGGTTACACTAAACACGAGTCGGATCCAAGTGATTCATCTTGTCTATCTGTTTTTACTTTTATTTTTATTTTCAGCATTTTTAGTTTTTATTTTCTAGTTTAAAACATTTTTCTAAACTTTTGATTTGATTAGACGTTGAGGATAAACCGGTATTAAAAGCTCTTGTGTCCTTGGACGACCTCGGTATCTTACCAACACTATACTACGTTCACGATGGGTGCACTTGGCCATATGTGTGTTTTGTGTTAGTAAAATATCGTGTTTTATGAATTTAAAACTTGACTAACGTGTAAAAAGGGCTTAAAATATACATTAAAATATATATCACACCACACGCGCATCAAGTTTTTGGCGCCGTTACCGGGGACACAAGGATTTTAAGAAAGTTAGGAATCAACGGCCTAATCGGTTTTTCTAATTTTTCTCTTTTTTTTGGATTTTCTTAATTTTTCAGCTTCTGCAGAACTCAGCACGGGCCGTGCCCGCTGAACACGCCTCGTGCCCAATCTTTGGAATTGGCAATCCTATTTAAGTCAGTCAGTAAGCTGAACACGGGGCCATGCCCACTCAACACGCCCCGTGCCCAAGTTTCAGTTACTGAAAACATAACTGTAAGATCTCGACGGTTGGTAATTTCTGACACAAACATGAGTGATACTGATATTTTTTACTTTCGGCACTCTTATGGTACGTGGTTTCAAATATGTGGTGGCCCTCATAAAGATTTAGAATGTTACTTTCTAAATTATAAGCCCCATTATATAGACCCAATGTTTTCCTGTAGCCTTAAGAGGGGCGAAAGCTATAACTTTGCCCCGTTGCATTAGAGGCATAAGCTATAACTTTGCCCCGTTGCATCAGAACACATCCGAGCCCCGATAGTGAGGCATCCGAGTAAACCACCAAGTCTTCGACTCCGTCCGACAACGTTAATACCGGAGCTTGAGTTAACTTCTCTTTTAACGTTTGAAACGCTCTTTCTTGTTCGACACCCCAAATGAACTTTTCCTCTTTCCGGATTAACTTAGTTAGCGGCGACACAATCTTGAAGAAATCTTGAATGAACCTCCTGTAGTATCCCCGCAAGCCCTAATAAGCTTCTAATTTCTGAAGGATTCTTCGGAGGGCTCCATTTTGACACGAACTCTATCTTTGAGGGATCTACCAATATTCCATCGGCGCTTATGATATGGCCGAGGAATTGCACCTCTCGCAACCAGAAGGCGCATGTTGAGAATTTCGCATACAACTTTTCTTGTCTGAGTGTCTCTAACACCTCTTGTAAGTGGCGTGCATGTTCTGCTTCACTTTTCGAGTATACCAGAATATCGTCAATAAACACGATTACCGATTTATCCAACATCGGCTTGCAAACCCGGTTCATGAGGTCCATGAAAGCCGCGGGTGCATTTGTCAGCCCGAATGACATCACGAGGAACTCGTAATGTCTGTATCTCATGCGGAAAGTCATCTTCGGTGCATCCTCCTCCTTGACTCTTAGTTGGTGATACCCCGATCTAAGGTCAATTTTTGAAAACCAGTTCGCACCTTGTAATTGGTCGAATAGATCGTCTATTCTCGGAAGCGGGTATCGATTCTTTACCGTGAGTTTATTTAACTCTCGATAATCGATACACATGCGCATGCTTCCGTCCTTCTTTTTCACGAATAGCATGGGCGTGCCCCAAGGAGACACACTCGGCCTTATGAATCCTTTATCGAGCAAGTCTTGAATCTGCGACATTAATTCTTGTAATTCCGATGGTGCAAGTCGGTATGGTGCTTTTGCTACGGGTTTCGCGCCCGGAACTAATTCAATTCCGAACTCTACCTCCCGCTCGGGCGGCATTCCTGGTAAATCATCCGGAAATACATCTTCAAAGTCACGTACCACTGGTACGTCTCCAATCTTCGGTAATTCTTTCTCGGGCTCATTCGCGTATATCATAAATGCTTTACATCCATGCCTCATGAGCTTGTGAGCTTTCATCATCGAGCATACTATAGGATTGCCTGACTTTTCGCCATAGATTGTGACGTGTTTTCCGCTCGGAGATGTTAACTTTATCTCCTTACGGAAACACACGACCTTTGCATGGTGTCGAGATAGCCAATCCATCCCTATAACCACTTGAAACTCTCCCATAGACATCGGAATTAGATCTATCAAGTATTCTTCATTATCGATACTTAATTTGCAGCTTTGACAGACATCACATACTATGAAACTTTTATTATCTCCTATCTCAACCTCTAAAGGCATAGGTAATTTTGTCAATACAAATGAAGGATGTCGAATAAATCCATGTGAAATAAAGGATTTATTCGCACCCGTATCAAATAATACACGTGCAGGGATCGAGTTTATTGCGAATATACCTGAGACCACATCGGGTTCTATCTTTGCTTCAACTGCTGTAAGTTGGAAGGACCTAGCCTTCGCCTTTGGAGCTTCCGTTGGAGATTCTTTAGTGTCTCTCTTTCCAACCAATTCTGGGCATTCAGACTTTTTGTGGCCGGGCTGATAACATTTATAGCAAACGGAAACCTTTCCCGGACATAACGATGCGGTGTGTCCCGTCTTCCCACATACCGGACACGGCTTGTCTTTGAAGCAGCACTCACCCTTGTGCCCCTTTCCACACACCTTGCAACTCGGTGACCCACCTTTCACATCCGCCTTCTTCCCCGATTCAACAGTTCGAGCTTTCTTTGTAGGGCTTGGATTCACATCCTGTGCCCTTCGCTCACCCCTCTCGATTTGTTTCTTCAACTCGATTTCCCGCTCCAGGGCGGTGTTGATAATTTCTGTGAGGGTTTCATACTTTGAGGGAGTCATGAACTCCCGGTATTCAGCGCTCAGCATGTTGTAATAATAATATATCTTCTGCTCTTCAATGGTGACTAACTCGTCACAAAATCTCAGCTTATCCATAAAGATACCCGTGATTTTATCAATTGTTTCACCCTTCTGTCTTAACTGGATGAACTCTTCCTTAATCCTGTTGATGACTGCTTTGGGACTATGATGTTTAAGGAATGGCACCTTAAACTCATCCCATGTCATTAACCTTGCCGCTTCGACTCCTATCTCCTTCTTTTTGTTATCCCACCAATCCTTGGCTTGACCCCTCAACTGGCCCGTTCCGTAAGCAACAAAATCACTTACATCACAGTGGGTCCTTTCAAACGCCCCTTCGACGTCACTCAGCCATCTTTGGAAAATTATCGGGTCAACCTCCCCGTTGTAGATTGGCGGTTTACACGCCATAAATTCTTTGTACGAACATCCTTTACGTTCTCCCGATTTCTCTTTCATAAGGTTGACACTATCTTCCAAACTTTTGACTCGTTCTTAAACTAATGATAACACCGTGTTTTGAATTTTGTCTATGAACCCGGATAGACTACCCTCAAGTGCCTTTCCCACTTCTTCGGCAATTATTTCTTTCATTTGTTCGGTGCTTGTCGGCACCGGATCATCGGCATTCCCTTCCAATATCTCAAAACTGAAATGTTTACATCAATTATTAAACATCTCATTTATATCACAACTTTATTTGCTTTGGTTTATCCAAGTTCGTAACTTGCTTTAACCGTTCACATTTGGTGCACTTTCCGGGTTTGAGTGTGTTAACACGCTCTTCCCATGCACATTAACTCACATCTCATTTCTTACATAAGATAAAATCTACTAACATAAATAATTAATTCTTACCGGACGATCAATCAAGCTTGAACCGAACACTTTGTTGACAACCTTAAGCTCTGATTACCAACTTGTAACACTCTACTCGTTTTCATAAGATTTTATTATAAACAAAGCCTTAGTAAACCAAAACCTTGATTTTTATATCAAACACAAGGAAATTTTAACCAAGTTAACATCTAAGACAAGTACTACTAGTTTAAGAAATCCCAAGACAAAAGAACAAGTATTTAAGTGTTAACTACATAGACATTGATTTGATCATATTTAAGTAATCGCGGAAGCTCAAAAGATTGTGTTCAGTTCTTGGAATCATGCTTGATCGGCATCCGGATTTAGTTCATCATCACCTATAGTCAAAACCACACAAAAGATTAGTTTTGACACCTTAAATATAAGTCTGGTTAAGTCCCATGCTCAAAACAATGCAAAAACAACAAAATCCATCCGTTTTGGATGGTCGCGCCGCGCGACGGAGACCACCACCGGTGGTCGCATGCCGCCACCACCGTCGCGTCGCGCGACGAGTTTTGTGTTTGGCCGTGGCGTAGCGCCACGGCGTGATTTTGACAGAATGTTGCTTGTTGGAGCTGTATATCAGCCCAGCACCAAATTTTTAACATTTAACACTTCAAATCGACATAACTTTTGACTCGTAAGTCCATTTTAGGTGATTCTTTTTCCTATACATCTGTAAATTCATTACCGACGTGCCTATTATAATTACCGTACCGAAAATTTGACTTACGGGCCGAACGAATAAAAATCACTATGCATATATTCGACCCACTCTAAGTTCATTCATTTTCACTAGTAAGCCTATGGCGCCTTACACCCAACATCCGGGGCTTATCATCACCCGCATTTCCTTACCAATCTCATGGTTTAATGCTCTTGTAATTGTTATCGCCATCGCTAACTATTAAAACACTAGTACTACAATTTACCCCATTATTCGACCTGTTGGCTCATCTTATGGAATCCTCTAATATAATGACTACCAAACGGTTTCTTGCCAATTCTTAATCTATTGATTCAAGTGACAAACATGGTCACTAAAATCAACACAACATCTATTCTACTATATAACTATACATAATTTAATAACAATTCACTTGATGTAACGAATCAAGTTACATACCTTCAAAGCACACCCTTCAATCGTGCGTCAACACCGGCTTGTCCGCTAGATGCTCTGACTTCCTTTCCTATAGAGTTCAATCATATTTGCATTTAGAACTCTTTGTGTCACATATAACGCATAGTTTACCATTTAGTAAAAAATTATGCGTTTTTGTTTATATCTCAACACATGGTCTTCTATTCGGCATTTTCACAAACACTTTAAGGGCAGAATTTTATATCTTTTATATTGAAGTTCATAGCTTGTTACTTAACCGAAAATAACATCAATTGAGCTATCACATGTAAGATTAAACATCAATATTTCATAAATCACTTTCTATGTACCTTATTACACTAGAATAACACTCAAAACCCTAGTGTTTATTAGTTTCCCACAAAACTCATGAATCACCTTCAATGTGTTCATGAAATTCTCAGAAATTAGACATGATTTCACATATCGCTGTCTAGGGTTTACTCCTAGACACTATATCACTCATATTCTATCCATAAAACAATCATGCATCATAAGATTTCGAATTCCTAAATTCATGAGAATTTCAAGTAGGGATTTTTCTATCAAATTTTACATACCTTATGACCCCCTTGCAATGGAGATCACTAATCTGAGCTCGGATTTCGTTTTAGAATAGATTTGAACCTTCAATCTTTGAGATTTGTGGAAGTTAGGGTTTTGAAGAACCCTGGTCGCCCCCGCCTCTTGTCTTGTTCGATCTCAGCACACACACACGTGTGTTTTGAGTTTTAAATTTTGTTTTATTAATATTAGTTTCAATTTGAACACTTTGGGCCCCTCAACTATCATTTGGTTCTTATTTTTAGCGTTTTAACTCATTTAAGTCACTACAAGACTTTTACCTAACTAGGTTATTTTAATCCTAGTTAGTTCACTTGTTTATTTACCAACATTATATTTAAAATAAATGATTTACATTTTCGGGGTGTTACATTCTGCCATTGAAAACAGAAGGGCAGAAATGAATCAAACGAAAAGATGAAAATGAAAATAGAAGAATCGGTGGGCGCCAATGAAGAAATAGTGATCAGAATTGACCGGAATCAATTAGATCAGGGGTTTGTCTCTGCATAAAAGGGGTTAATCCTCTTGTTGATTCGGTGGTTTGCTAGTTTTCTTCTCCGGTGATCACTGCAAAACAGAAAGCCGTTAGACTCGCCACGGGGAGAATGGGGGTTCTCTCCGTAACCACCCTCCGGCGTGAGAATAAGTACAGGGATCTCGATGAAGAAAGTGAAGTGAGAGTAAGTGAAGTGAACTTGTGAGATCATACCTGGTGTGCCTTATTTATAGCCGGATTTTGGGCGGGTAAAACAATCTAACGGAGATAGTAACGGAAAATGCTTTTCCGTTGTTAGTTATCTTTCCTTCCGTTCATCTTTGCACACGGATCGTGGGTCTTGATCAACGGTTGGGGAGTTGCCACGTGGAAAGTGGTTTTGGGTAGATCCTTCTCCACATTAATGCCATCATTGTGTTTTGGATGAGTGTCTAGGATCATGCCACGTCACTTTCGGTTGTAACCGAATGGTCATGCACGATGAGCATTTAAGGCTTTCTAGAAGGTTTACAGCTGTAACCCGTTATGCCTTTACCACGTGTCCATTCTGTTGTAACAGAAAAAATTCCTTTGTTTAAGTCTTGATTTTCAGGCGTGCATTATCTTCAAGTTTAACTGTACCCTTACGCGAGCCCGTGCAAGGGTGTTACTTGAATGTTTGTTTTTTCCTTTTCTCCTGCGCATGGTTATCAAAGACTTCTCCAAATCCTGTTTAGAACCATTGCGCGGCCGCGCAGGGTCTTGTTCAGGATGTTCTTGGAATAAGGTTATGGTATGGTCCTATGCGTCTGCGCAAGGTTTTTAGGACCATACCCCTTCAAGTGCTATATATACATTAGAATCCCGAACCCCCATGAAAGTTTAACATCAATCCATATTAAATTTTGAAAACGACTAGAAACATTTGGAATCCCGAACCCTCATGAAATTTTGATATCAATCCATATTAAAATTTGAAAACGACTAGAAACATAAAACTCTTAAGTTTATTGACTTTAAAAACTTCGTTCTCTCAAGAACAAACAGAGCAACCCCAGATTGGGGTTAATCTTGTTTTTTTATGTTGAGTTATAGATTATTCAGATTAAGGTTAATCTATTTTTTTCTATGTTGAGTTATAGATTATTGATTATCAGGTTAGCTTATTTAATTTTAAACCTTTTATTATATGATTCGACCACCTGAATTAGACCAAAAAAAAATTAATATATAACGATAGACGACTTTCAAAATATTCTGACCCTCATAAAAAAGTTATTGGATCTACCATCGTTTAGGGGCCTACTTTCAAAGGGCCCTCAGTTTTCTTGATTATATGCTAAAATCGTATATCAGTTTTCTGATTATTTGTATATGATTGGGCAAGTTTGGGGAATATGGTTGTATACATTTGGGAGGTTGTCAGTATATTAGAAATGGTTGTGACAAATAACTTCTTCCATTTATCTTATTGATTATTTTTTACGTCCCACAAACTACATTTAAATAGATGATTTAGGGTTTAACTCAGTTCAATTTTTAGTTTTGACTAGAAGAATAAAAAATCGGTATAACTAGAAGAGAATTATATTTAAAAAAAAAAACTCACTTCAACTCTATGGAGTATGATGTATGCATCTTAGGATTCTTATACAAAACATATACATCATCGTATTTTCATATGTTAGGATATTAAGCAAAAAAAAAAACATTACCTTTTAAACGAAATGGACTCCGATTTCAGAATCTGCTTTTGACCTCAAAAACTTGAACTCAGCCCTGCACATAATATACATATATACATACATGTATATAAGCAGTGGCGGACCCAGAAGAATTATTCAGGGGTATCCTAACTTTTTTTTTATCTAGGTCCGTCTCTGAGAATTTAAGGGTCCCTAAGGTCCATGTGCGGCTTAAAAATGGGCCCTTAAATTTTTTTTTTTACCAAAGGTCATCAATGAGAATACGAGAGCCCTTAGGGGCCCTATGCGACCAGTGTGTGTATATTTTGGAAACCCCCTCCGGTTGAGCAATCCCTGCAAATTCTATGTTTCGAATTGTTTTTTTTTTAAATAGGACATGTAATATATATAATTTTAAGAATTTTGAGCCAAAAAAGCACTAAGTGAAAATTTTTAAAAAATTAAAAACCAAAAAAAATTAAAAAAGTAAAAAATTTTAAAAAATTAAGCTTTCTATTGTTTTAAAAAATGTAGGTGCATAACATTTTCAACGAAGCTTTTGTACAAGTAAAATTATAAATAAACAAAATAAAAAATAAAAAGTAAAACAAATAATTAATGTTTAACAATAAATTAAATAAAGTAAACATAATATTATAATTTAAAGTCTGACTTTGCAGACTGTATTTATGTTTTCATTCCCAATGTATTAATATAATATAACTTTATGTATCTTTCATTATTAATATAATATAACTATACTTCATCTTCTCCGTTCAACCAGCCGCTGCAAGTTTCTTCGAAAATGGTGAATGTGTAATTTATCAAAAACCAAAATCATCTTCTTCTTCGCCACTACGGGTGGTCTTAGGGGTGTCCTTGTAGTTGTTTATGGGTATCTTTGTATAAAAATAAAAAATAAATTTACACTACCGGTTCAAAGTTGAGCCCTGTCCCGTGACTGGGCTGTTGAATGCTAGGTCCGCCCCTGTATATAAGATTGTTTATTATTGAGAATGCAAATCTTCGTGTTAACATATCCTTTAAGTCCTTGCGTTTATCAAAAACATGTTGGTGTAATGGTGTTCTTTAACCACAACCATCACCAATAATCGTTGACCACCAACGCTCACCACCATGACCACAATTACCTCCTTTGTCCCCGTTTTCGTTGCCACCATCACCATCTACATTGCTAAAGATTTAAAACCCAATTCACAATTACCTCCTATACAGTAAAGTCGCTTAGGTTTTGGGAGAGAAGTTTGACCTATCCTTACGCTAGAAAGCAATGTTAGAATGTTTTCGGGGCCCCATGCTAAAGATTTTCTGACCGTTATCCCCATTGAAGGTCTAGGTCAACATATGTTAGCAGTGGAGTATCTGTCCATCCTTAAATACCGGTTAATGATCCCCATGGTTCCAGTTGATAAGCCTTACCTATTTTGCAGCAAGGTTTGTATGGATAACTTTGGGAGCATACGGCCATTGCAAGGAGCTATCGGGTTTCAAATACAGGCATGACTTGGTTAGGGATATCTTATGTAATCACTACTACAAAAATAGGCATTTGCTATGAAATTTTGTTACGGAAAAAAATGGTGGCAAATTTTGCTACGAGTTAACTACGGATTAGCTACGAACACATTTTGTTACGAATTAGCTACGTATTAGCTACGAACTTTCGTAGCAAATCTCATAGCAAATCCGTAGCAAAATTGACGAAATTAATATAAAACATATACCGGTAGCAAAATCCGTAGCAAAACCATGAAAATAAGTATTTAGAAATAAACTAAAAAAGTAAAATAAAATCTGTAGCAAAATCGATAGCAAAATTGTGAAAATAAATATAATAAAAAAAACTTAGAAAAATTGGTAGCAAAGTCCTTAGCTAAATCATAAAAATAAATATTTAAAAACTAACTAACTGAGGTTTAAAAAACGGTAGCAAAATCGGTAAGTAAATAGAGTCCGTAGAGAAATTGGTAGCAAAATCTAGAAAAATTCTTAAAAAGTAACGTAGCAAAATCTGTAGTAAATCCATAGAAAAATTCATTGCAAAATAAGAAAAAGAAAGTATTCAAAAAATAATTTACTAATATCCATCGCAACATCCATAGCAAAATACGTTGTGAAAACAAAAAAAATTAATTAATAATAGTGGTAGCAAAATCTATAGCAAAGCTAACAAAATAAATATTCAATAAACAATAAAAAAGACGCGTAAGAAAATCCATAAGCAAAAATGAACAAAGGAAATATTAAAAAATAATTAATAATATATACAATAGAAAAATCAAAAGCAAAAATGTTAATTACTTAAAAATAGTTAAAAAAAAGTCAATTTTACACAGACTATTGTAAACATAAATACATTTAATATAGCTATCTCATACAAATAATACAAATAATACGTACTAAATTAAGCATATGGATGAGCAAATAGTGCTGGGTACCGGTACCGAATATATTTGGTACCAACTTTTGACGTTTTTGTTACCGGTATTTATCGGTTTTACCACTCAAATACCAGTACCGTACTAGGTATTTTCGGTACCGGTGCCCATTCTTGGGATTTTCAGTACCAGTTGACACCGAACTCATCCCTAGTTAAACATATTAGATCATTCTGGTAATTGATTTCTAAAACGTTTTCATATTATTTGCACTCATTTTATAAATATACAAAATCCATGGAGAGGAATAGTGCCAGGCAGCTGCCTGACACTTGTCCATTGACCCGAACAAATTATGATTTTACCCCAACTTAGAATTACGATTTGAACCCCAGTTAATATACAAAATCCATGGAGGGGAATAGTCAGGCAACTAGCTGCCTGGCACTTCCTCATTGGACCGAACAAATTACGATTTTACCCAAGCTTAGAATTACGATTCCCCCCCCCCCCCCCAGTTCAAAATTCCAGTCTTACCATCGTTGAAGATTTCGAAAAATTATGATTTTACCACAGTCAAATTTACGATTTTTCCCTCAGTTCAAAGTTACAATGTTGTCACCGTTGTATCTTTTGACAAATTATGATTATACCAATGTTTTAAAATCCGGTTTTTATACCGTACCGGATTTGGCTCAAAAACGGTTTAACCAAGTGTATCGGGCGGCTCAACCGGGTGTACCGGACGGTTTGACCAGATGGTTCAATCGGTACAACTGGCCGGTTTGAACCGGTTTTTAAAACATTAGACTATACCCAAGTTGAACTTAGGATTTATCCCGAGTTCAGAATTACAGTCTTTTCATCGATTTCGTTTTTTTTTTCTTGCAAAACTTTGATAGTGTTTTATTTTAATTGGTAGAGAACATTTGGCCGAGTGCCCCGCAACGCGGACGGGGCATAGACTAGTATACAGTAGAAACTCTATAAAATAATACACTTGGGACCACCAAAATTTATTAATTAAAAGAGTTATTAATTAATCGATAAATTAATAATTATTAATTTATATATTAATTAATATTTTATTAATTTATAGTAGAATACTTAGTTTACAAACACCTTTCAAGCTTCCACTTAATTATTGTATACAATGCATGTATATCAAATGTACATCCCAATTTGAAAGAAACCTTCAATCTCCCACCTTATTATGCTTCTTGTGTTCAATGTATCACTTTATGGACATTAAAAATATTTTCTATATAAATACAAGATCAAAATAGGTTAACACAAACAAATCATACACACAACATGGCTTCCCATCTTAAAGGTGTGAAAAAAACAACAATGATAGACGAGATTCGAAGAGCATTATGCAAGCACAACAAGGATAATCCAAGTCTCACTCAAAAGCAATTGCAAGAATTTCTTGTTGAGCTATGAGAAAACAACACCAGAAGTTCTTACCATGCTAAGGAAAATTAGAGATGAGATTTAAGGGGAAATTGATTTCAACAAAAATAAAAGACAATTGAGTCATTTTTCTAGAAACCTTCATAAATCATTCATGTAATATGCTATATATAAGGAATTATTAATTTATATTTTATATGGGGTCTAAAGAAATTATCAAAAATGTATTATCTTATAATTTTAGCGAATTATTAATTTAGCACCCTATCCCCGAGTCGGGACCGACAAAAAATATTATCTTAGAGAGTTTATTAAATAATCGAGTATTAATTTATCGAGTTTCTACTGTACTACAAAGACCATAAGGGGAACAATGCCAAGCAGCTGCCCGTCACTCCCACATTGGCCCGGACAAGTTACGATTTTACCCACAGTTTAAAATTACGATTTTACCCCTTTTTCAAAATTATGATTTTGCCCCTAATTCTAATTTACATTCTTGCCACTCTTTTAGGTTTTGACAAATTACGATTTTACCCCAATTAAAAATTATGATTTTGCCCCAGTTCGAAATTACGGTCTTCCCATCGTTTTAGTTTTTTTAGCAAAACTATGGTTGTGTTTTATTTTAATTGGTTGACTCGATATAATTTATATTCGTGTTAGGCACCTGCCTTGTACTCGCTCATTGTACTGAAATTCGACCGGTACGATATTTTTCGCTAATAGTACCGAATTGTTCATCCTTAGTGTGTGTATATATTGTAAGGATCAAATACAAAACGATCTTAACGTTCTAAACATGAGAAATGAAGATTTTTTTTATTTATTTTTCATCTAGCATGTGTTTTTTTTGAACGATGACTTTTTTTTTTAGTGACCCAATGTCACACCGCCTAATCGGCGGCCCTAGCTAAGTCTGCCTAGACTTACGTTGTCTTAACCGGGCCCGCACTGGGTTGGCCAGACTTGGTTACGGCGTTCCCCCAAAAACCGTACTGCCTCCACACGAGATGCCTCCCTGAAGTAACAGTCGTATGAAAACTGGGGTGCGGCTCAGGATCAAACCCCCCCCCCCCCCCCCGGTGGTTTGTCACCATCATTGCCCAATATAACACAAGTGGGAATTGAACTTGAGTCTCCATTGAAAAACCCAAGTCTCCTACCACTATGCCACAAGTGGGGGATCATCTAGCATGTGTTTTAGTTGAAAAAAATGAGTTAATTGGCATTTTAGTCCCTGTGGTTTGGGCCATTTTGCCAGTTTAGTCCAAAGGTTTCATTTTTAACATTTGGATCAAAAAATGTTTCATCGTTGCCATTTTGGTCCAACTGACTTAACTCCATCCATATGTGTTAAGTTTGCCAAGGGCATTTTAGTCATTTCATTTTTCTTTTAATTAACCCTTTATTCTTTATTGTATAAAAACATTAATGAAAGGGCATTTCAGTAATTTTATAAATCTAACTATTTTTCTCTATTATGTATCCTCAAACCATCAGTTCATTCAAAAAAATCAAAACTTCTGTACATCACCTTTCATCACCAACAACCTCTCCCCTCCCTCTGCTGCTAATCGACTACCACCACCACCACTACTATTTGCCATTACCTCCAAACCGCCATCACCATTATCACCATCGCCACCGGACCTCACCTCCACCCTTCCCTTCCCTTCCCTTCCCTTCCCCACCCCTTCTCTCTCTCTCTATACCTTCTCAACCACCACCACCAACCCACCCACCACCTCCGCCACTATCGCCACCCACACCACCGCCGCTATCACCACCCACTCCACCTGTTCCCTCTGTCACTCTCAATCTCTCTCTCTCTCTCTCTCTCTTTCTAACCTGACCCCCTTTTAATCAAAAGATTTCATCTACCAAAACAAACCCTAGAATCAAACCCCAACTTGTATATTCAAAATCCCCAAATTTTAAAAAGAAATCAAGAACAAATCATACAATACAGAGCTAGATAGGTGGTCATGGTGGCGGTTCGAAGCTCTGCCGCCGCACCCAATAGCAGCGACGGTGGTGTAACAACCGTTTTTGAGTGGCGGCAGTGTCAAATCTAGGGTTCCGACCAGGAACCAAGTTTCCGGCTTGTGCCTTTCTCTTGCGCCGACGGTGGTGTAACAGCCGTTTTAGGGTTCCGGCCAGGAACAAACCTGTGGGGCTTGGGGTGGGGTGGCTGTGGTGGTGGTCGTCCATGCTCGTGTGGAGTGGGCGGGGGTGGCTGATGGTGGTGATGTCGGCTAGTGGTCAGGTAGTAGCGGTTGGTTGTGGTGATGGTGTTTGTTGATGATGGAGAGGAGAATGTGTATAGAGAGAGAGAGAGAAGAAAAGTCAGTGTGTTTTCTGCGTTTTGTTTATATATATATAAACTCAATTCTATCTTTAATGTTTTTAAACAATAAAGAATAAAGGGTTAATTAAAAGAAAAATGAAATGACTAAAATGTCCTTGGCAGACTTAACACATATGGATGGAGTTAAGTCAGTTGGACCAAAATGGCAATGATGAAACCTTTTTGGATCCTGATGTTAAAAATAAAACCATTAAACTAAACTGGCAAAATGGCCCAAACCATAGGGACTAAAATGACAATTAACTCAAAAAAAATCTATAATAATTCTACCAGTGCAATTATATGTATTTTTTTAGGTTTTAACACTTAAAATATGCCTGACTAGTAATAAAAAAACAAAAAAAAAACTTGTAATGTAGTTTATATAACTTTTAACAATTTAAAAAAAATGTATTATCTTATGATGCTACTTTTATTAAAAAAATTATAATTTGGGTTTCAACTTTTTATTTGTCGTAACACTATGTTTATTAGTTAATTGTTAAAAAAATACAAAAATGAATTTATGACATCCCATAAAATCATTTTCCCTCTTCTAAAACCACTTTTTTCCCTCCACTAACCCACTTTCCCCCGAAACTACTTTAGTTCCCTCTCAATTTCAAAAACAATTTAGCAACTCCCCCCATATTACCCTATTTAAATCAATATATAGTTACATCCTCTATGTCTTTAGATTCATGCCTCTCTAAAATCTTCTTCCCTTCCCTCTTTCCATCTCACGAATACCAATCCCTCATCAGTTCTTGGTCACGAAACAACCGGTATATTTTCTTTTAACAATTGATAAGTGTTTCTATTATTTTAATTTCATTATACTTTACTTCTATTTAGTCCATCAGGTTTGGTTTGTAGGACTACTAAAACCTTGTGAAGCATTCATGTTTATAAACAACAGGCCCATCAACTGTTTGATAATTTGCCCCAACTAGATGTTGATGTTGGGGATACACAAGGAGACAACCATTGATTCATGCATGCCTCAACTTTCGTTTGTTTGTTTGGCTGAGATGTACAACGAAGTAAGGAATTTTGTGAATCAAGTAGTTTATTAATGTCCTAGAAAAGAACCATTGGACATGGTTTTATAACCCTTGGAAATGGTGCTATTATTAATTCTTTAGAGATTATGTAGGACATTCTCTCATTTCTTCTTACGAAACAAGGCTGATAAAATTGCATACAAATATTTTTATATTCTTAGACAATGTACATTGGTTCAGATTGATGGAGGTATGCCTCACATGGACACTGGTACACCTTTATCTCTACTTATTAAATTTTTATCTTTGCACATTTTGAATTTACAGTTTATGTACTAATGAATTTGCTACTTTTTTTATATGTGCAAATGACTTCATTAGATGAGCATGACAACGATGGATGAATATGGGACTTGTGCTCAAAATTCAAGATATAGCAATATCCATAAACCTTACCCATCAAATGGGATGGTCTATATGATGTCGAACTGCTAGACATTACATAATTCTAAACTTGTGATTAGGGAACACAATTTGTATCATATTTAGAGAATTTGTATAATTTTGTATTTCATTTGAATAATATGTACAATTTTGTTGGTTTATATAAAGTTTAATTATATAATTTTTTGAGTTGAATTGCGTTTGTATGTATACGTACTCGTTGAATTATATAATTTTATAGATTTTGCTAGTAATATTTTTTTTTATATTTAGCAAAAGTTATGGTAAAATTTTGTAGGTAAATTCCATAGTGCAATTTGTGGCTAAAAGAGTCTAGCAAAATCAGTAGAAAAAGTTGTAAATGAGATTTCGTGCTAAAAATTCGTAACGAATGTTTTCGTAGCAAAATTTGTAGCTAAAATAGCGACACACCGTTTTGTAGCTAAGATCGTAGTAGATGTGATCCCGTAGCAAAAATGGTTGCGATACATAACAAATTTCCGTATCTAACATTCGTAGCAAAAACTACTTCGTAGCTAAAAATCAGTAGCAAAATTTCATAGCTAAAAGTCTCCGTAGCTAAAAACCTCTGTAGCTAAAAATCATAGCAAAATTCTGTAGCAATTTTTTCGTAGCAAATTGGTGACTAAAATACTGACGACCCTTTTTGTAGCTAAAACCGTCGCAAATATAATTTTCGTAGCTAAAGTTTGTAGCAAATAAATTAGCGACGAGACTTGTAGCTACGGACCAAATCCGTGGCAAATCCGTAGCTAAATGGGTGTTTGCTACGAATTTGACCATAGCAAATACCTATTTCTGTAGTAGTGAATATGGTTAAGCGAGCAGGAATCTCCGACAAAAAAGAGGCCCCTGTGAATTTCTTGACCGACCCGCTTGAAGGGAGGTCCACTCTTCTGTCAGTGGATGTTATTTTGTTTGGGTGAGCAGGTGGGAAACATGCATGTGTGCAGTGGCGGAACTAGCCCAAAAATTTAGGGGTATCCCAATTTTTTATTTTTTAGACCAGGGGTATCCTTTGTATAACAGAGACGAAGTTGCGGGGTATTTTTACACTATAGAAACAGAGTTAAGGGGTATTTTTACACTACGGAGACGGGGTTTAGGGGTAGTCCGTGCTACCCCTACTAATATTGTAAGTCCGCCATTTCCTGTGTGGATCTTACTGGGGAGTCCCCCCTTGTTGAGCTCAATGAAAACTGTTTTGTGGCTGGTTGGGCTGTGTTGAAAGTAGAATTAGGGAATATCGCCAAGCATGAAAAACTTGTGTTGAGAATGAAAATGTTTTCATTTCCTTTGCCTGGGATACTTTCGGTCCTCTTGCTTCTGAAGCTATCGGTTTCCTAGACAGAGTGCAGAAGATCATGCACTACAATTTCTCGACGCCAAAGAACCAAAGTTTTGTTTTAAGTAGAATTGGATTTGCAATTCAAAAGGGGATTGAGGCGTAACTTGTTGTCCGTTTAACTGCCATTGTTATGTAATTTCCTTTAAATGATTATGAATTCATTAACCCAGATTTACCTAATAGTATACCTGTGTTAATGTCTTAGAAAATATTTTATAATAATGACTAGATAAGAACTTTATACTTGTGAACTAACAGAAATATATTGATTGACAAGCTTTAATCATATTTTATTCTATTCTCTTAGCTTTTTTAAACTTTTTGGTAGTTGATGCTTAACCTAAACTCACATGTTACACTACGCGAATACTAGAAGGGTTATGCCCACGTAAAAATCATGAAAACCTGTCAATTTAAATCTTTTTTAAAGTTTTATCATCACACGAGTGAGTGGAAATACTCGTGTACTTTTAGATCAAGATTATTAAAATGTCACACGGTTAAAAATGTGACTTCTTTACATAATCGTGTCTTAAGATATGCTACATTTTCTTATAAAATATAGACTTTTGCACAGCTATGTAAATTCATTAACATAGTTAGTGTGATTTGGTTAAAAGAAAAATAATATTATATGACATGGTTATATAGAAAAAACAAATAGCAATGTACAAACATTTATCATAGTTTGATTGTTATGACATAGCAAAACATGGTTATCAGTTATGTTCAAAGGAACACATAGTCGTTTTCCGTATATATATCAACTCAACCTTATTTATAATACATAATCGATTACTTTCGTTCAAAAGAACATGTCCTAATTAACACTTATACAAAACTTAATTTTTAACAGCGGTGGAGACGCTCATATGTGCATTACAATATAAATTAGCATTTTCCCCGACCCGTGACATATGGAGTGAGTTATCTACCTTCAGTCAGTTTAATATCTCATACGTAGCTAGACTGCAACAAAATGAAAAAAAAAAAAAAACTTTTAATCAAACCATATAATAATATTCCATACTGAGATGCAAATAATTACACATGCTGGAATCTATGGAAACTACGTAACAACGTCATTTTCTCCGGTAACTTTTGCTTATAATAAAAGACTCCAATTAATTACACATGCTGGAATCTATGGAAACTACGTAACAACGTCATTTTCTCCGGTAATCGGGTGGATATCTCTAGACTCCTGGCTGAAATAAAATCCACAATTCCTTTGGGTGAAAAATAGAGCGAAAATGCACTTGTTAGAATGGTCGGATTGGTGAAGTTTTAATGTTTTGTAACTTTTGCTTTCTTTTTGTATTGTCTAGCTCCTTGCTAGTTGTTTTCTTTATAAAATCAGCCGTTCAAAAAAAAAAAAAAATTACACATGTCATTCTCTCTTTCAACCTAACAATTATACTAATATTCCATTTAAAAATAGTTTTTGTTCTTATTATTATTATTATTAAATTTCTTCTTTATTATCGTGCTTCCGATGAAAAATCATCTTACAAATTTATCTATCCACCCATAAGACGGTTAAAATTGATTTGTTTCCAATGAAAATTTAATAAGAAAAATAAAATGTATAAGTTATTTTTTCGTTGGTATTTGACTTAGCAAAAGAGATGAAAACTTAATTATTCATACATCTTTTTTGTAACAATAAATAAAAGAAGTGCTTATTTTTTTCAAAGTTTATTTAACTCAGAGAGTGCTTTTTTCTTAAAAGTGTTTATTAAATTATAACTTTTTCATAAGGATTTTTTTTAAGTATTTATATTGTCTTTGATGATGGAAAAAGTAAATGACTAAAAAAGATGGGTAAATTTACATGTTTTGATGTTATTTTAAAGGGTGAAGGTAATTTGATAATTTTGTATTATAAAAGTTAAAAGATATTTAAAAAGATAGGTTTTTGTGGCTTTTGAAAAACAACTTATTACTTCTTTTAGAAAAGCCAAAATAAAAAACACTTTTATTGATTCCAAACATTTTGTTTTAAATTATTGGCTTTTTAGTTTATCACACTAAAATTTTAAATATTATTTACACATATTCAACCTTGTGATAAGATTATAATATTATAACATTTGTTAATGATATAGCACATTTATATAAGATTATAGTTTATATTTTCTCGGCCCATGTGATAAAATTCATGAATTATGAATATGTAAGATTATAATATTATAACATCTTTAACCGTGTGGTAAGCATCATATAGAAGTCTATGATTAACATTTTTTTCGATAGTTAGGGGCTGTTTGGCTAAGCTTTTCAGAATCACTTATTTGCTTATTTGCTTTTCTGAAAAGCAAATAAGCAATAAGTCATTTTGAAAAGCTCTATTTTAAAGCTTTTCAAAATGACTTATTTGCTTATTTGCTTTTGAGAAAAGCAAATAAGCAAATAAGTGATTCTGAAAAGCTTAGCCAAACAGCCCCTTAATCTATGTAATACACGGGTTTATAACATCTATGAATTAAAATAATAGTCAAACTATTTTTTTTTAATATTTAACCCGTGTAAAACATGGGGTTATAAGCTAATATTAAATATAGTTACTTCCTTACAATAAAATTTTCACATGTTAGCATTTTATCAATCAACACTTTTAATGCACTTGGGTTACTTTAAAGTTACGATAATTTATAGAGACATTCTTGATCTATATCAATATTCAAACATCCACCATTTGCCTTGAAGCTATTTAAAGTTTAAACATAAACTGACCACTTAATATATAATATTTTAAGTATTAGCATTTTATCAATCAACACTTTTAATGCACTTGGGTTACTTTCAAGTTACGATAATTTATAGCACTTGGGTTACTTTCAAGTTACGATAATGAGTTTCATCAATAGCTTATAAAACATACGGCTCCTTAGAAACATTATTGATGACCCATGGCTTTATAGCCTATTGGTATCTTGGGGGTGAGATAACACTTTGTAACAATAGGTCCTGGGTTCGATTCTCACAAGGGAGTTTTCCCATATTGGTTTCCTCCTGAATTGGTGTATAGGCATTATGCCTAGTGGAGATGGATATGATCGGGTGGTTCCGCTGGTGGCACGATGATACTCCAGTGATCCAAATTTGTCGTTAAAATAAAAGAAACATTATTGATGTATATCAATAATCAAACATCCACCATTTGCCTTGAAGGATTTAGGCTATTTAAACATAAACTAACCACTCAATATATAATATTTTAACAATAACTGGATTGTGTGTTTTCGTTAGATTGAAACTCCAAGGGTATGTTTGGCTAAGCTTTTTGAAACAACTTATTGATTTATTGCCTTTTTTGAAAAGTCAGCATGGAATAACTTATTGACTTATTGGCTTTTTCCCCTCACATACACCCTCATTGCCAAAAATCATTTTGAAGCTTATGACTTTTCAAAAAGCCAATAAGTCAATAAGTTGTTTTAAAAAAGCTTAGCCAAACATGCCTCAAGTACTCACACTTGATTAAAAATGTAAACCTTTCATTTCTGTAAAAGCATCGGTTTTCCAATTCAAAAATGGTTGCGACACAGCTTGTTATCTGTTTACCTGCCGTTTGTTTGTAATTTGTTGTTTTGGTATTTTAATGATAAGGAAGTTAAATGATCCCGCCTTTTTTTAAGATTATTGTTACCATTAAAATATCCATAACATGAAGATAATTATTTCTCAGTGTTATAGTACTTTAGTATCGAGCTGGAGACCTGGGGTTTTCTCCCCGGTTCGGTTAACGTTCGGTTATAAGACACCTTTAACCTTATCCATAACCAACTTAGTTGTTAATCAAATAGCATGATCCACAACCATCGTTAATATCAGTTATTGGTTGTGGTTTGGTTATCGGTTAATTTCAGTAAACGATTAGGGTTTGCTCACCGCTAGTTCAAGCACTTGAAGAATGAGTAATGTTATCCAATGCATCCCTTGTGAAGGGCGTTGCCACGTGTCAAGGGAGATCCTCAAGGACACCTTTAACCATATGCATAACCAACTTATTCGGTTAATCAAATAGCATGATCCATAACCGTCGTTAATATTAGTTATTGATGGTGGTTCTGTTATCGGTTAATTTCAATTAACAGGTAATTTTAGTTAACAAGGGTTTGCTCCCCCCTAGTTCAAGCCATTGGAGAATGGGTAACGTTATCCAATGTGTCCCTTGTGAAGGGTGTTGCCACGTGTTAAGGGAGATCCTCAAGGACGACATGTGTCGATAGTCTAACACCCCTAGTTCAAGCCCTTGGAGAATGGGTAACGTTATCTAATGCGTCCCTTGTGAAGGGCGTTGCCACGTGTTAAGGGAGATCCCCAAGGACGACAGGTGTCGATAATCTAATATTCATATATATGAGAAAAAACTAAAACTATATTATATAAAGTGACATACCAAACAAGAGAACTCAACCAAAAAGACTAGTGTGGTGGGTGAGAGAGCCCATTTGGTATATAAACCCTACATTGATTGCCCATACAACCAATGTGGAACAACTATCATACCTTGCAATGGTTTCAGTCCATAACAATAGACTCTCCTTAAAGGCCAACGTCCTCGTTGGTCATGGTTGGCTCATTCTAGGCCACAACTCCGTGGGCCACCACTCCGAGTTTAGCTCGGATATCAATGTTACATACCAAACAAGAACTCAACCCAAAAGACTAGTCTGGTGGGTGAGTGAGCCCATTTGGTGTATAAACCCCACATTGATTGCCCATACAACCAATGTGGGACAAGTTCATACCTTATAATGGTTTTAGTCCGTAACATAAAGGCTATCAAATAATAAAACAAAACTTTAATAAGGAATTACCAAATCGGAGTATGGTAACAACTAATAAGACCTAACCCTTTAGTTTTCAATTGTGAGTTATGCCCGCGATATAAAAAAATCAGAACATCTCTTGGTTGTTCAGACAATATTTGAGTCTGTAAAATTAAGTGAACCAAGTAGGCTCATTGTGTCAGAACACATATAGAACATAGTTGTAAGAGCATCCACAATAGGGGTGTAAAAAAACGAGATAAGGTGGAAGTCTTCTCTCTCCTGCCCAACTTGTCCCTCTCACAACAATTATCTATTCTCTAAAAATGGGACCACACTCTCTCTCCTCTCTCCTTAATCATCACTCACATACTTGTTTTTTCTTATTTTTGTGGAAGAACTTTTCTTCCTTCTCTCACTTCCACATCACCATCTCTTTCCTCCACATTATCCTAAAAACACCAAAATACATCCTATTGTGAATGCTCTAACCTGGACATTGTAATAAATCTAAATATGACATATAGAACATAGTTGTAACTTGGACATTGTAACAAATCTAAAAAAATTAAATTAAGAAAGCTATTTAAAATATAAAACAATAGTATTACCAAAAGATACAATCAATTTAGATAAGAGTAAACTGCCATTTTGGTCCCTGTGGTTTGACCAGTTTTGCCACTTTAGTCCAAATCTCAAACTTATTACATCTGGGTCCCTGTGGTTTGCATTTTGTTGCCATTTTGGTCCAAAATCCAAAAACCCTCCATTTTGACTGTTGAAAACTGGTTATTTTGTCCTTTAGTGCAGTGGCATTTTGGTCCATATTAATTTATTATAACATTTCAATAATTAATAACATCATCTTCAAGAACATCATCAAACATCATCATCAAAACCCAGTAAATCCAGAAAATCAAGAACATCTTCAAGAAAATAAAGAACCCAGAAAATCATCATCTTCAAGAACATCATCAAAACCCAGACATCGTTCATCTTCAAACATCATCATCAAAACCCAGAAAAATTACAAAAATCAACAAACGATTTTTGAACAAAAACAAATAGACAAAAAACACAAGATGAATTACCATTCTCCTTCTCATTAATCTCTCCAGAAGGCCCAAAATGGCAGTTTACTCTATAATAAAAGTATGGAAATTCTTTTGTGTAGAATGTTTCCCTCTTCCCCATAAATAAAGCTAATTGAATGTACCTGCCATTCACTTTCACTTTCTCCAACTCTCTCCCTCACATGGCCACCGATCAGATTTTCATCTCCAGAAGGCCCAAGAAGAATCGCAATCGGCAGATCTGAACCACCATCACCCCCAACCACCATCCCGCACCAACAGCCCCGCACCCCCACCACACCGGCAGATCTGAATTTGGGGGTTAGGGTTTTGGTGGTGATGAAAAGTTCAAATGATAAGCTTTTCTTCCAAACGAGGCCCATCTTCAAACGACATACTGACCTTCAAGCGACATACTCACCTTCAAACGACAACCAGATCTTCAACCGGGGATGTTGGTCTGCGGTATATTGGTTGTTTGTCTGTTCTGAAGGTTGTTCATGGTTCTCGGCGGTAGTTCTTGGTGTTAATTGCGAGCCGGTTGACGACCGAAGCTGGAGGAATGGCGGCTGCTCTGCTCGGTTCATGGAGGTGGTCGTATCTGTGGCAACGATGGTGGGTTTAAGCACAATCAAAAGTAACTGTGAACTCTGGTGAAGTTATAGGTTGTAAAGATGGTGAAGTTGTTGGAGGTTATGTGCAGGTGGTAATGAATTTGGGGGTTAGGGTTTTGGAAAGTACAGGGTGGGAGAGTTTATGAGAGATAGAGACTTGTACAGTGGTTATGTTTATAGTGTTTATGTTTATAATAAATCTAAAATGACCAAAATGCCCCTGAGGGTAAAGACAAAATAGCATGGTCATTAATGAGAAATCTGGTCAAATTTGAAATTTGGACCAAAATGGCAACAAAAACCAAACCACGGGGACCCAGATGTAATAAGTTTGAGATTTGGACTAAAGTGGCAAAACTGGCCAAACCACAGGGACCAAAATGGCAGTTTACTCTTTAGATAATATATAACACAATAAACTGTTTAACATTACACTAACACAAGAATATTAACCAAAGTTAATCTGAAAATTTTTGAAATAGCATAACAATTATTTTGCTATTGGAAAACTACAATAATTTATCTTTAGCTAAATGAATGAAATAACACATTAACATTGCAAATATGAAATACACGATTTATAAAATGATAAAAATCGATCAAAAATATATGTTCTCTCTTCTTTCGACATTCTCAGTCTTTTAGTAGAAGCCTTGTCTTAATACATTCAACAACTACCACAAACCACAAAAAAGAATATTATTGTGAAACACCCATGAACAAGGGTTTCACAAAATACCAAGACCTATCATGAAGTGAAAATGATGAAGATGTAAAAGATATGTTGTGAAGATGTGAAATTGTTATTATCAGCCTCATAATAATATTCTCATCAGCTGTGCTATGGGAAGGACATGATATTGCGTTTGATTGTCTAGCCTGAAATAAAGTATTCGGTAACCCAATCCAGCTTCGTGATAACAAATTCTTTGATATGAGTAGGAGAACTATTTGGGAAGGATATCTGGGGTCGGATTTCTCGTGGGAATCGTCGATAACTCGTGTGCTAAGTGTTGTGTTCTTACAATGTGATATAAGCAAGCGCGCACATATTTTTAATGTCAAATTACACCCATTTTTTATTGGTTTTGTTAAGAATATATTTGAAATAAACTTATTTTGGTTTGTCTTTTATTTTCAGGACAAAACGAACCCAATTCGAACAAATGAAGCAAAACCAGGCAAAAATTTGAAGAATTGTTGAAAAATCATCCAAACATGCCCCGTGTCTCGAACTCCAAAGACATCCAGCACCTTCTGAAGACTGCTACTCAAATTCCAAAACAAAAAGAGTGAGACATGCCTCTGTCTAGGCACTTAAAGACAAAAATGACTTATGGAAGATTTGCAAAGATTAGGTGGGACCCACAAAGTTGTTCACGGTCGTGTCTCCCAATCACGCCCTGTGTCTGGGCAACTGGTTATAGCCAGTCATTGGTAACCATACACTTCTCTTCTACCCACTATCTCTAATCATTGTATTCATTAAGAAAAACTCAAAATTCATTAGTGTAATCAACCTTTTAATGATAAATATAATCTTTTCAATTTTGGTGAAAACTATCTCCATGGCCATTTCTGGTTAAGTTTCTTTTGAGTGATTGGGGGGAAACATACCCCCTTGATGAGGAGTTAACTAAAGTGAATCATGGGTTAACAAGGTGTGTGTGTGTGTGTGTGTTAGTGACTTTAGGTAAGAAGGTATTTATTGAAATTGAGTGAGATATTAGTGTAACAACCCGACTTTTCGGATCGTTACTTATCGTTGTTGTCTTTTTCATAACCGCTTGTACTCTTGGGATTCGATTAACGCTAACGGGTTAAGCTATATTTTTCGACGCATTTTAAACGCTTATTCAAATCGCAGTCATCACATTTAAACGCTACTTATAACGCTAACTACTTAAACGCATTTTATCGCATGTTACATCCTTATTTAGACTAAACACTATCGCAACGCAAATTCAAAGCAGACTCGAAACTTGGATTTACTTTATGCATTTAGTTTATGTGTCTTATTTGTGTGATTATTGTTTAAATGTTATGTGGTTATCAACGCAACGCTTACACGCTCAAACACTTACTCGCAACTCGATTAAACGCAACGCAACGCTTAACAAACAAACCAAATTTGGAAAGCTAGCAAACACAAACCAGGCCGTCCGAATGGACATCCGCTCAGATGACCATCCGCCCGGATGACCATCCGACCAGATGGCCATTCATCTGGACAAGCCATCCGACAACTTATAGGATCGTTTACAGACCCAAACGAGTCGATCAGAAGAGTTTTTGCTTGATACGAAAGGCGGAAACAGACGTATCAAGTTCAATTCAACTAGATATACACTTTAAACTGTCTCTTAATTGATTTGACAACGAATTACAGCGAGTAGACATTTCGGCAGCACTTCGGCTCTCAAACCGGAATTACAGAACTACTTCAAACGAAATCAGGACACTCATATATATAGGCAAGCTAATTTCGCTTGAACATGCTCAAGCGAAATTACCTTTCACACAGAATAACTATTTCACACGGAATTAACAAGGTGATTTCGTGTGAAATGACATGGCGATTTCATGCGGAATTACAACTTCTAATTCCATGTGAAACTGCCTCTCATCCTATATTTGACATTTTTCTCGTATAATGTGCCCTGATCTATTTACAAACATACAAGACTCGATACAAGACGAAGTCGACAGACGCATGCACCAACAGACTCCCCCTCGAATGTTGACGAGTCTTCAGTGTCGAGTCTTTAACATCTTCAGTCTTTATCAGTCCTCTTGAACTCTTCCAAAGTATCTAACAATGTAAATATTCTTCATCTCTCTCTCTCTTCTATTTATCAACTTATCTCCCCCTCGGATGTTGATCTAATCTACAATTTCAGAATCACAATTTGTCTCTTAAGTCTTCTAATTCTCTTGATCCGATCTCTTGATTCCTTAAGTTCATCAGCATCAGCAGTTCCAGGATTGTAACCTGGCCTACCTGCACAAACTCTACCTCACAATAAATTTCACAATTTTTAACATTTGACAAATTTAGAAATTACTTGCAGGTATTAAACATCATGATTTAACATTTAAAAATTTATGATGACCACTTGTAGGTAATCATTTAAAAAATGATTTTACAATGTTAAACTCTGATGAACCACTTATAAAACTTCTTTACATACACTCTCCCAACCCTGTTCATTATGTTTAGCATTCGGAATTTTGAAAATCAGTTGTCGAAAATATTTTTGGATTTTTCAAAAATTTTATGCTAAAACACACTAAAATCTTTTTGAATTTTTGATATTAAAGAAATGCAATAAAAAAATATTTACAAACAATATTTTTGTGAGTTTGTGTAAGAAGATCATATCAGTTTTTGAGACAAATCACCAACACCGTTAAGCTTTAAACATTTTAAGTTTTAAACGATTCACTTAGATTGTCAATATACTGATCCAATTAAATTTTCACACAAATTTCAACTGTTTCGAGATACGAGATTAATATTTTAGAGACTTAAACTTATTCGCGTGTCCCACCTCAGAATATACTCTCGTATCCAGATCCCAATATTCAGTCTTACAGGTGAGTATACCTAGATGATATCTGTAAGGATTAAATTGCGAAGACCGTGAGAGCTCAGGTCAGAACTTCCGTTCAGCAGAGAGATGACGGCTTCGACTTTTGGTGGGTTCCCTTTAGAGAATCTTTTCTTCAACAGCACATGATTAGCATTTTGCAATGTTTCATCATTTTTTATGCTGAGGGTGGGCTATATTTCAAGCAAGCGTAAAGTATTCTCCGGGGACTAGGCCATTGCTTCCGCAAAATCAGAAGTCCCGGGATAATACCCCAGATATCACTAAGCATAAAGACCTAGTATCTCAGAAAGAGGGACCTTTCAAACAAGATTTCGGGGGTTACCCATATATCCGAGAGATGTTTCCCCACGATATAAGTAAGTTTGAAATTTAGGTTTATATCTCGTCACAATCTACTAAATGTGCAAAAACCTATTGGCACATCATCAGTGAAACCGTTTATCACATTTAAACTTTCCAATTCTTTAGCATGTTGTGATCGTCCACTGATGTACTATCATTTCCTCTTTTTGACAACTCATTTTTGATTTTTTATCATGTTTTTGACTATATCAAATTTTCAAATGTTTTTGGATTTTCTGAAAAATCTTACTCCCCCTAAAATGCAAAATCATTTAAAGAAAATATGAAAACAAACTGTACAAGTAAAATGACAACTGATATCAAATCACTTCAATTTGCCATCCACTTGGCATAAACAATCAGAACTCCCCCTCACAACAAAACATTTTCCCATTATGATTTCAAAACACTGAAGTTTATTTTAATCCAATGGTTTTTCCGGAAAATTAGTTTTGTTGATTTTACCACTTGTAGGAATGGAGATTAATTCATCACCTTGTTCTTCTTTAACCACTTGTAAAAATTTAACAATTTTTAAGTTCAATCAACAAACACCACTTGTAGAAAATCAAGTACAAATTAATGTCCCTGATTTACCACTTGTAAGTCGAAATCACTTTTGTGAATTTCTCAAGAAAGATGCCGATACCTGCTCCTCTCTTACCAACCTGGGAGCTCCGACAAGTCCTGATTTTTACTGATCATAATAGGTTCCATCCCAATCACAAACCTGGGACGACCCATCTTTACCTGGTTTCTTCAATTTTTTTCTCATAAAACTCCTTCACCCCTTTAACCTTCCCATCAACCATTTTACCAAAAATATGTTGCACTTTGGAGTTAAAAGCTTTTTCAATATCAAATTCTTTCGTTTCTGAGAAAAATTGATTTGAAATCTCAATTTTACCAACTTTTTGTTTAAAATTTTCAGCTCGCAATGGTGGAAATTTGACATCATCCATTGGCGGAACTGAAGTTTCCAATTTTAACTCAACCTGTGGCTCCTCTGACTTTGTGAAATCAGATTCATCGCCTGAAAATAGCTCCTCTGATTTTGATGAATCAGAATCATTGCTAGAACTATCATCAGATTTCTTATCAACCCACTTGTGATTGTCAAGATTTGCTTTCCTCTTGTAAAACCTTTTTGAACATTCACCAATTTCAAATTTCAAATTTCAAATTTTTGAAAATTTTTGATCTTTCAATTGGTGGTTCAAACACAACCTCTTTTTCTTTTAGTTTAGAAACTCCCTGGTTAGCTTGAATTGCTTGTGAACAATTCACTGCAATATGTCCAATTCTTCTACATTTAAAACAGGTTCGAATTTCTTTCTTCTGATCAACAGTCTTCATTTCTTCTTGCTTTTGTGCAAGGAAATCTCTGTTCGACTGCTTTCTGAACAATTTTTCTTTTTCTTCCTCAGAAGATGTACCTGAAACAAATATCATTTTTGATTTAAAGTCTTGAATATATTTTTCATTTTTATAATTATCTGATGGAATAAATCCAAGACCTTTCTTTTTGAAGTTACTGTTATGGTTTGGTTTCTTTCGATAACCAGAACCAGAACTATAACCTTTTTTCTTGTTTTCTCTTTGTTTAACTCTTGAGGTGTAAGGTTTAGGTTTTTCAGAAAGATTTACATCTTTTATTTCAGAAATATTAATTTCTGTAAGTTTGAAAACCTTTTTTATCATTTCCGTTTTAACACCTCTTATTGGAAATTCTTCATCAGAATATAATTTGTCTGAATCATTCAAAGTATATGCCACTTTGATTGATTCATCATTCAAATTAAATTTTGATAACATGAATTCTTTATTGTAAACCCTTTTGTCCTTTTTTACTGTTGACTTTGACTGGTCAGACTTTGACTCTGAATTTAACTCCGATTTTGACTCCTCGGTTTCATCGTTATCCAACACCTGATCGACCACTTTCTTTATTAATACAGACTCATGATCAGTGTCAGACGATGTGAAAGTGACATCGATGTTGTCTGGCAAATTTTCTGAAGACTCAGACTCCCACTGTAAGTTTGTTGCCTTTTTTACTCTTTCTGAATTTGGATTTCGTGGAGAATATCCATTTTCAAGCGAGGGTGGACACTTGTTGTAACTGGCACTTTGTTTCTTACCAGATGTCTTCACTTCAGTATCCTTCTTCTTTCCTATCTTCTTTTCCTTCTTCTTTTCAACATTCTTTTCTTCAGTTACTTCATCTTCTTGAAATGCCTTCATGCCTTCAACAGTTGGATAAATCCTGTCAATGACATAAGAAGTACATGAGTAACTTTTTAACAACCTATTAACTATTTCTGTTTCAATTCTTTGAGTTTCCAGTTTCTGTTCCAGAACAACACACTTCTCAATATAATTGTTTACAACTTTCTGCTTTGTTATGAAAGCTCCCTGAAGTGTTTTCATTGCTGTTGCTTGTTCACTGCTGGACTCATTGTATTGATTCATGGCTTTATTCAGAACATCGTATGATTCTTTCAGCCTTTTTATGTTGTTAATCAACTCACTGTTTTTCTTCTTCATGATTTCACAGCTTTCACAATTCACTGGAACATTTCTTGCATCAGCTTCTTCATTGATTTTGAAAGCTGGAACTTCTTTTACCTTTCTCTTTACCACCTAAACTTCTTCATCATCACTGCTAACTGGTGTTTTAACTTTCTTCTTTTTCTTTTTAGCTTTTTCATCATCACTGTCACTTTCCTCAAGCATTTTCAAGTGCTCCTTCATTCTTTTTGCATAATAATCATCATCATTATCACTATCTTCTTCAATTCGAGCAACAAAAGCTTTTGCTTTTAACATCTCTTTATCCGGACAGTAATTATCCCAACTAAAATTCTCCCAGCTAAACCCCTCTGGTAATTTGATTTATCAAACAAGCTTTGCTATCAGCTGAAACATATTTATCCCAACTGAAAGCCTTTTCTTTATCATCCTTATTCACCATACAAGCTCTTTTCGATGATTCTTCAATTTCCCTCCTGGCATGAGCAGTTTGTGGTTGTTGAGCAACTTGGTGATAAATGGCTTTCCGATAATAATCATTGTTGTTGAACGGATTTTGAGCTCCACTTGCTTCGCGGTTTGTACACTCCCTCTTGAAGTGTCCTTTTTCCCTGCAAAGATTTATCAAAACCTAAAGTAGAAACATTAGCATCACGGAAATCATCTCTTCCTGTGATTTGTTTGAATTTCTCAGCTCTCCTCAACACACTTGCCAAACACCACTTTATGTCCATTAATTCCATCTCTTCAGCATCGATCTGATCGTAATCCTCTTTTGTCAACATTGGATTCCCGATCCGACCTGCCACTAAGCTCTCATAAGACTCTAACATAGTCACTAACAAAGACATGTGACTTTTTGCAATCTCTTCAGTGTAATTTTGACCATTTTCAAGATCTAAAACCATGTTGCACTGTAACTTCTTCCCATTCTTAGTTGTTGAAAAGTTTAGATCATATGATGGATATGAAGAAAATTCAGTTTTGCTGTTTGACCCTTTAGATGACCCTAGCGATGAATCTTTAGCATTAAATGTAGTTTGGATCTTCGGTGACATATTGGTTTTATCACTAACACCTCTTTTGTAATAAAGACCAATATCTTGTTCACCATCAAAGTCTTTCATTCTAGAAATCTTCCTTTGCTCCATCTCTTGAGCTTCCAACTTCTTAATGAACTTGCTCAAAGTTAGCGTGTTAAACCCTTTCTTGTTCCTCAACATCATCAAGTACGTGCCCCAAGTTTCATGTGGCAAAGCATCAGCTAATTTCTCAATTAACTCTTCATTGTCTTTTGTGATGCTTACTCTCTTCATGTTCATCACAAGATTGCAATATCTTTCGATAATCTGTTTTGTAGTTTCAGTTTTCAAGCCTCGAAACAAATCAAACTCCTTTTTCAAAAGCGATTTCTTGTTTTTAATCATCTCACTACTTCCAACAAATTTTGACTTTAACGCTTTCCAAATCGAATATGCACTCCCATTGTGTTGCAATAAGACCAAGATATCTTCTTTAACAGCCTGTTGCAATAAACTAATCATCATCTTTTCATTTTTATATTTCTTCTTCTCCTCAGCACTAAGATCTTTGATAGTAATCTCTTTTTCTTCATCATTTGTTGGTCTAATATATTTTGTCTCGACACATTCCCAAGCATCCAGATAATTGGCTTGTACCCAATTCTCAAAACGTTCCTGCCATCCTTTGTACTCCTAGATGTTCATGAGCTTTGGTGGTTTTTGCATAGTTCCCGTTTCATTTTCCATGTTCAAGTTCTGAGTAACAGACACCGGAATAGTCGGGGTAGTAGCAAATGCGTTATAAAACTCCTCTTCCATGATTCGGTTTTACAATTTCACAAAAATCAGAATGTTCAAACGGAATTAAGTTTCACGCGGAATAACTTTTTGGTACGAAATAAGCCTTTTCAAACGGACTCAATACTTTCAAACGAAATCCCAATCCCACACGGAATTACCTGCTCAAACGAAATACCAGCTTCACACGGAATTACCTGATTTCGTGTGAAACAACGCCCTTTCAAACGGAATAGCAACTTGAAACGAAATTACTAATTTCGTGTGAAAAATTTTCAAACGAAATTACTCTCTGATGCGGAATAAGGCTATTTCAAGCGAAATCAAGATGCTATTTCAAACGAAATACTGCTGATGTCATCATTCTCGAGCTGTTTTTCAAGCGGAATTAGCAATTTTACAAATTTTAGATCGAATTTAAGTCCAATTCTCTCAAGGATTCATTAAAACACTGTTTTGCACAACATATGAGAAAATTAACCGATTTTAACCGTGAAAAGTTGTTTAATTTTGAAAATAAGGTGTAGAAATCAGAATTTGCAGCTGAATTGGTAAGAACTCTTCCTCCTGAGCTCTGATACCACTTATAGGATCGTGTACAGACCCAAATGAGTCGACCAGAAGAGTTTTTGCTTGATACGAAAGGCGGAAACAGACGTATCAAGTTCAATTCAGCTAGATATACACTTTAAAGTGTCTCTTAATTGATTTGACAACGAATTACAGTGAGTAGACACTTCGGCAGCACTTCAGCTCTCAAACCGGAATTACAGAACTACTTCAAACGAAATCAGGACACTCATATATATAGGCAAGCTAATTTTGCTTGAACATGCTCAAGCGAAATTACCTTTCACACGGAATAGCTATTTCACACGGAATTAACAAGGTGATTTCTTGTGAAATGACATGGCGATTTCATGCGGAATTACAACTTCTAATTCCGTGTGAAACTGCCTCTCATCCTATATTTTACATTTTTCTCGTATAATGTGCCCTGATCTATTTACAAACATACAAGACTTGATACAAGACGAAGTCGACAGACGCATGCACCAACACAACTGCCATCTCGTAACCGACTTAACTCTCACCCTACCTCTATAAATACCGCTGTACACTCTCATTTCTCTGATTTGACACTTCCATCCGCTCACACGCTCTCAGTCACTTTCGATCACGAATCAAGGCCTTTTTGTAAGCATTTCTTCCTGAATCTTATATAATCTTCATCTCTAATCACTTCTACATCATCTTCTTCATCAAAATCACACACAAACACTAACTTTTTCCCGAAAATCATCTGATTTGGGCCTCTTGAAGGTGGTTTCTGCTCGGTTTCTTATGCAAACTGTTGTGGAGCACCATTTAATCAAGATTGGTTCCAGATCTTAAGGATTTTCCTACTTTTCAACTTAGCTATGAAAGATTTCAACACTTTTTCATCTATTTTCAACTTTTTTTCAGTTTTTACACATTCTTGATGGAATCTTAGCTCAATGAGACTCTCGACTCGTTCCTTAGTCGAGAGACGGCTTGAAAACGGATTTCCACCGGAGAGATGGACTGATTAATGGGTTAAACATGAACCTTCATCAAGAACAGTGAGTTTGTTCGAATGGGCTGAGACCATCCGGCCGAATGAACTGGACTTGGCGTTATTCCGTTGCTTGACACGTCATCACACCGTCTCCGTTAACTTCAAACTTTTTACTTAGAAAACTTTACAAATTTCAACCACAGGCCATCCGCCCGAATGGCCATCCAACCAGGTAACCTGACCCTTATAACTTCCATTGTTTAACACTTTTAAACGAAACTTCGAATTTTAACAATTTTACAAATAAACACATCTGATTCGAATGGCCATCCGTTCGAATGGCCATCCGCTCGGATGGGTCTCATCCATTCAGATCACCTGTCGAACACTTAAACCGTTCAACACTCTGCTCAACGACTTATGCTACTGTTTCCATGCACATGCTAACTCAACGCGCTCCCTTCAATCCAATCCGGCTTGTGTTTACTTGATAAACACACACTGTGAGTATACTCGAACCCATTTTCGTTTAACACACTTTTGGGTGTTACATACTTTCCATATCAAAACACAACACACGACGCAAAACACTTTATGAACGCTAACCGCTCCCACATGCTATACGTGAACTTTGAATGCTTGTACTATGTTATACAGTGTTACACTAGACCGCCTCTAGCAATGATAGTACTATAGTTTGGACTCAACACCTATCGTGCACAGGGGTTGTTAGGGATCACATCACTTTACTTCATGTGTTCGCTGAACATGTGTCGCGCATACTCTACAACGCAGTCTCGTGGTTAGGTTGTAAACATTGTTGATAGTTACATGCTTCGCCCATTATGTGTTACATGCTGGTTATGCGTAAACGCTTTTTATAATATTACTATGCAAACTTATGTACTCACCTTTACTTTATGTATTGACTTTATTTTAACGTATGTGGCAGGTTGATGGAACGTTATTGTCACACCCCAACCGATAGCGGAATCATCGGGGCGTGGCACTGAGCGAAACAGATTGTCCAGGAGAATCCATAACAACTATTAGTTATAATATATTAAAGGTTCATGTCCTATACCATAAACATATAAAATAAAAACAGTTATTACAGACATTGTTCTCAAAGACAAATTATCCATTCCGACAACTCAGATTTCATTTAATTGTTTGTTTCTAAGACTCCATCCTAACTTGATTCCCACATAGCAACAAAACATCCTAAGCACCTGTCACATACGTTAAAATAGAGATCAATACACATAGTGTAAAGGTGAGTATACAAGTTTGATATAGCATAATAGAGTTCGAAATAGTTTACGCATAACCAACATGTAACGTGTAAAATGTGAAGCTAGTAGGTTATCGACAATGAAATATGCACAGACTAGACTGCGTGTTGTAGAATGCGCAACACATATCACGACTGCGACATGTAAGAGGTAACCTTAACAACCCCGCTCCACGACAGGTGCTGAGTCCAAACAAATAGTACTATCGTTGCTTAGGCGTCAGGCAACAATCACTTTGTTAACATAACATACAAGCATTCATCGAGTAATACCTATCATGCAGTAACGGTCAGCGTATAAATAGTGTTTGCGTTGTGTGAAAGATGTGATTTAGAATAAGTAACGTATGTAACACCCAAAAGTGCATAAAGCAACAAGGGATCGAGTATACTCTCAAATCGTGCTTAACAAGTAAACACTCTCTTGGATCAAAGGGAGCGCTGAGAGATTAGCCTGAACAGTTAACGATAGCATAAACGATGAGCGGTGCGTAAAACGGTGCAAAAGTACCAAATGTCGGATGGTAATCCGATCGGATGGCAATCCGATCGGATGGCAATCCAATCGGATGGCCGGTCGATCGGATGTCAATCCGTTCGGATGGTCATCCGATCGGATGGACATTCGATTGGATTGACATTCGTTTGGTGAGGATGTGTTTGTGTATGATGGCTTTGAAGTTTTTGTTGTAGCATTTTGAAAATAGAGAAGTATCTCTACCCTTCAGGTCGATTGATCGAATGGCAGTTCGATCGGATGGCGATCCGATTGGCAAGACACTTAGTGAGAACAAGTTCACAGCAGGATTGTCACTCGATCGGATTGTAATCCGATCGGTTGGTAATCCGTTAGTTACTGATGATCTTTGAAAATTATAAAAATTATTAAGTGTCGAAGTTCCAAACGTCACATGGTCAGATGGTCGTTCGATCGGATGGCTATCCGATCGGACGGTAATCCGTTTGACGTTCAAAACCTTGAAAGTTTGAATGAAAAGTTTAGGTGTGAAACCAAGTGCAAGCCGATCGGATGGCTGTTCGATCGGATAGCAATTTGATCGGATCGCAATCCGATCGGACGGCAATCCGTCCAAACGACCTGATTGTCTTGGTACTTGATTATTTTGAAAGGTTTTGCAGTTTTGATTGAGACGGTGTGATAACGTGCTAAACAACGGAAACCCCATCATGAACCAAGTGACCCGATCGAACAGGAACCAGCCTAGTCCTATCAGTTCACTGTTCAAGACGGTCGTTCATGTTTGACCCAAAATCAGTTGTCTCTTGGATAGAATTCAGATCTTGAACTGACGCATTACTAAGAAAGAGTAGAAGATCAGAACGAGCTTCGATTCTATCGGTTTTGAGTGCATTGAGTGTAAAAGAGTTGAAAGAAAGTTAGAAAACCATCTTTCAATCCTTTTAACCATGAATATGCGTAGATCTATGCGAAAACATTGATTATTCATGTGGAAATTCTTCAGATCTAAGTTGTTCTTTGTGGAATGAAGCCAAACCTTGAAGTTCATAAGACCTCCATGATGACATCATCCTAGAACACCTCAAATCCGGTGATTTCACGGTTAAAAGTTAAGATTCAAAGGTGAAAAAGATGAAGGAGTGCGTGTTGATCATAGAAGTACAAGATTTAGGTTGGAAACTTACAAGAATCGTGAGAAGTCGAGAGAAATGAGTGCTTGAGCGAGCTGGTCGAGTGGAGGAGCTATCACATCACAAATGATGTGACAGGTGGGTATTTATAGGGTTTCCAAAAGAGGAAAGTGTCAAAGTGTCGGATTGGTCACCGATCGGATGGCAGTCTGATCGGATGGCAACCCGATCGGATGGCAACCCGATCGGATGGCAATCTGATCGGATGGCCACTCGATCGGTTGGCCACTCGATCCTGGTGTCCAGCGTGTTGAGTTTTGTTGTTTCGATTCACGTGTTGAGCGTTGCGATACGATTCGAACGAGCGATGCGATAATGTTACCCATTAGTTACACAAATAACCTAACTACTATATCTAACATACAATCACTATAAATAACTTGTGTTTAGCGTTTGCGATTTAGATTGCGATGCGATAGAATTGCGATTGCGATTAAACACCTCAACATAAACATAACATGCACAAGTAACACATAATAGCACACACACGTAAAACAATATCCAGAACACATAATTCGAGTTGCGAATGCGACAGCGAAAGTCGATTAGCAATTGAACATGCGATTAAACAGTGATTAAACCTCATTTATTAATAGATACTCCACATAATACAACAAAAACAAATAAATAATAGAATCAATTACAAGTCAAAGAAGTCAAACAGTAGTTGAGCAAGGAGTGACAGATCGTAATTAGCAATCTTTTCTTCCTTTGACTTCAATCTTGACTTTGACTTTGACTTTCGAAACACGGGGTGTTACAATTATGCTGAAATCAAGATAGGCAGTCTAGAAACTCATCTAATAGAAATCTAGGTTGTCGGACTTGTTTTGCTTTTGAGAACTCAATGTCTGTAATAATTATGTGTTGAATATTTGTTCGTTGGTGTGGGGCAATGAATGTTAAAAATATTGGTAATATATAGTTGTTATGGATTTTCTTGAGCAATCTGGTTCGTCTAGTGCCGCGCCCCGATGATTCCGCCATCGGTTGGGGTGTGACAATTAGTGTCGCCATTAATTTGGGTTATTAGTCTTTCAACTTAACCCTTAAAGTCTATCAACAATCTTTTCTAACCGTTAACTTGGGCATTCATTTTTTCTATGTCTTTATAGAGTCAAAACATGTTGATGCTTCGAAAGGAGGATAAAGGTTTTGGAATGGGACTTTGTCTTGGTAAGCTTACCAAGCATGGCGATAAGATCAAAACGCAGAGGACTTGGTTATATAAAAGTAACCACCTTTGGAGAATTGACGCCTCACGAAAGGAACTATAGTAACAAGTAATTTAAACCCCTTAAATTGTTTTCTTAACTAATACTAAACCACAATGGTATATACTTTCCTTCCTGATTGGGCGGTATCGTTGTGGTTTGATCCGACCTTGCGTGGCATTTCCTTTCTGATTCAAAGCAATACGGTCTAGTGTGCGAGGGTCCCTAAAAAAGAACTACACAACTTTATGCATTAATAAACACAACTCATCGTCTGACAATCGAGCCCTTGTTATCCATGGTAAGATTTAGTTAATGAAGCATCAAAAGGTAAATATATCCCAAACACCCATTTTCTTATCATTAATTATAAACCACTTTTATTTATCTCTTTATTTTATTTTTGAGCCATTTTGAACCTTTTACTTTTGGTTTGACTAGATGTTGATGAAGACTTTGAACTAAAAGTCGTCGTATCCTTGGACGAGCTCGGTATCTTACCATCACTATACTATCTCAACGACAGGTGCACTTGCCCAAGTAAAGTGTAGTGTGATCGTATTTTATCGTGTTTTTATAAATATTAAAACTTGAACTAGTGTTTAAAATGGCTAAAAAGATACCAATTTTTATATACACGACACGACACGTCACATGGTCCAGTAATTGTATAAATGGGGAAATCAAAGTTTGGTGGGAAGGCAATCAGTATTCGGTTTAGGTCATGGAGGGAGAAAATTCTAGTTCTCGATCGATCTAGGAAGACCTCTTGACATCTATTCACTGCCCACCGGTGAAGTCGGTGGAGTCGGTGGTCAAGGACATGGATGAGATAAAATACGGGGAATTCCAGCATGTAGTACAAAACCATCCGGTGGATAATAGCCGGAGGGAGCCAGAGACCGTTGGTCCCTATTTGGATCATGAAACGTTAGATAGATTACATAATCTGCATAGGAAACGAAGGGTGAACTTAATGCGTCGCAAACCCATAGTCTTCAACAGCACGCGCATAAGGGCGTGACTATTCCCATGGGTCTAATTTGCAATAGGGAGGGTGCGCAAACTGCCAAGACACACATGAAGCCCAACGCAGGAATGTCCTAATGGAGATGTTAATGGGGTTAACGCTAATTCTCATCTTTAAAAGTGGAACATTACTTTGACATATATAACCTTGCTTTGAGTTTTGATCATGCCTCTGCTGACAATGATTCCAACCTTGATCCTTATCCGATGATAGTTTCGAATACTCGCCCAGGTAAAGGAACCTTACAATGGGTAGTGTTGGTGATCAGACTGTGGGCATGGATGATAACGATGATCATGCCTAGGACAGGAACCCTAATTTTTCCCATAAGGATGCAAACATTCATTAAGAGGTTATTGAGACGATTCGAGTAGGATCCAACATAGGTTTTCAAATAAGTAAATTCCATAATCAAGTTTTAAATTTTATTTTTGGTGAAGGCGACCCAGTTGTGATCCCATGAGTTTTCTTTCTATTAATATTTGGGGAGTCCAGGACTCTAGAAAAATCATTTTGACACGGGAACTAAAAACATCTCATGGGGCACATTTTTTGGGCAATTCAAGAAACAAGTAAGCAAGTAATTCCAATTTTATCGCTAATAAGTTCTAGGTTCGATCGAGTTAAGGCAGTTGGCCGCTTGAAGGGGGTCTTTTATCTCACTAGACAATGGGGTTAAACTAAGCAAATTTGGCAGATTGTTGGTGTATCGGGGTTATATGTATGCATGGCCTATGGCTTCTCTTATGGCGTTGTCCAATGTCGTATCGGACCATTGTCCAATCATTCTATCTACAATCCCTATGGATTTTGGTCCTATTCCTTCGAGGGTTCTTAACTATTGGTTGGAGGTACTAAGGTTGTTGGATTATGTAGAACAATTTTGCTCAATGTTCATGTTTGATGTACCGTTGGATTTAGCCTTATCCACTAAGTTAAAATGGGTTAAATTTCGGTCAAACGATTGGGTTACTGACTATAAATCATCTAGGGATGTTATAGATTTGGCAAAGTTGGATCAACTTGATTCTTTGGAGTTAGTGGCTGAGTTTAGAAGTCTCTTACCTCTTGAACTAGAAGATAGGTCAAAATGTAAAAGATTTATTACAGAGGCACATAAATTGAAACTCATGGATAACAAGAAAAAGTATAGGCTTCGATGGGCAACAAACGCTGATGTAACTACGACGTTTTTCCATGGGGTCTTGATGCAAACATAAGTACTAATCGTATCATCGTTATAAGGATTGACGGGAATGGGTTACCTCACCGCCAGTCATCAAGGATACCGTTTGTACTTTTTTTGCCGAGAAATTCCAAGAATCGATGGAGGAAAGATCGGTTCTTGTTTTCCCTAATCTCTATATTTTGTCAGCTTCGCATGAGAATTAACTAGTGACTCCTTTTTCTATATTGGAGATTAAAAATGCGGTGCGGGAATGTGAGGGTGATCGAGCACCAGGCCCAGACGGTATGAACTTCCATTTCATTAAAAGGTGCTAGAGTGGTTTGCAACATAGATTTTTGAAGTTGTTTGAGGAATTTTATAGTAAGGCCTCCCTTAGTCATGGTTGTATTTTCTCATTTTTGGCTATAATTTCTAAAGAAAATGACCCCGGGAGCCTTGTAGATTATAGACCCATCATTTTGATTGAGTGTATAAATAAGGTCATCTCAAAGGCGTTGGTGAACATATTAAAGCCAATGATTCAAAGCTTAAGTTTGGAAGAGTAAACAGTTTTCCTATCCAATTGAAGAATCTTGGATAGCTCCCTCATGTTAAATGAAATCATACTGTTGATGAAAAGAAATAAGAAGGCGGGTTGATATTGAAAGTAGATTTAGAGAGCGTCTACGGTTCCCTAAATTAGGAGTTCCTTAACTTCGTTATGACACAAATGAATTTTACATTAAAATGGAGAACTTGAATAATGGCAAGCGTTATAACCGCACGTGCATTAGTGCTTGTCAATGTATCTCTCCCCAACTCAGGATTTTCTTGTTATAGGGGCTTGAGGCATGGTGAACCATTGTCCTTTTCCTCTGTATAATTAATAGTTATGGAGGCTTTGAACGATGTGTTGAAATGGGCTTGCTCTGGTGGTCAGTTTTACAGGATTTCATTACTACTCAGGGTCCTAGCTTATCTCACTTTCTTTTTAATGATGATGTGGTTTTCATCAGAGAATGGTCGGTATAAAATGTCCTCAACCTGAATAGAGTACTTAGGTGTTTTTACCTTACCTCGGGTTTTCACGATAATCTTGAAAATAGTAGTCTTCATGCAGTTTATTTGGATGCCACTCAATTACAGGTTATGGCAGTTGTATTGTAGTGTAAAAGCAGCTCATTTCATTTCAAGTATTTGGGGCTACAAGTTGTGCCGACATGAACTTGGTGAAAACTGGGATTCGGTTTTTAACACATTAAAAAAACTTTCTTGATGAAAGGCGAATACTGTTTCTTTCATTGGTCGAGTTACTTTAGTTCAGTTGGTCCTTAACTCCATCCCCACATATTTTTTCTCTCTTTATAAAGGCCCCCCCAAGTGATACACCATTCATAGAGATTATGTATCTATCTCAGTGGAGTGGGAGAAGGGGGAGTATCATCATCAGATCATTCCAAGATCAATTGGGTTTGATGGCAGAACATAATGGCTCCGAAGGATTATGGTGGGTTGGGGCTTGGTTCGTTACGAGAGGCTAATATTGCGATGTTGGTGAAATGGTGGTGGTGATGATTTGAAGTTGACACTAATAGTCTTTAGAGGAATGTGATTTGGAGCTTGCATCACAATTCTAGGTCTTTAGAACTTTATTCCTGCAAAAATGTCCTTGTCGGGGCCTTGGAAACAAGTGGTAAAAGTTTCCAATGATCTTGAAGCCATTGGCATTGATTTATCTACTCTTCTCTGTGGCATCCTAGGTTATGGCCTGCATTTTGCTTTTTGGAATGGGTGTTGGTTTTTTGATGAACCGCTTGCAGTAAGTTCCCTCACTTATTCCGAACTGAATAATACACGAATGCTTCTATTACGGGTTGAATTACGGTGGTGGATGGGGTAGTTAACTTGAATTTCGATTAGACTCCGGAACCGGGTAATCTGATAGAAAGATTAGAATCGGGTTGTTTCTCAGCTGAAATGGTCGTTTTCATTTGGTTTGGGAGGACCCCTGGGTTTGGAAGTTAGAGGCGTCGATTTTTTGGTCGTTGTCTTGGAGGCCATATTGTCGTTTTCATTTGGTTTGGGAGGACCCCTGGGGTTTGGAAGTTAGAGGCGTCGATTTTTTGGTCGTTGTCTTGGAGGCCATATTCAGTGGTCAACCTTCTCGGATATTGGTATAAATTTCAAATGGAACAATTGGGGTTCCTTTTAAGGTGTTTTTTGTCTTAGTGGTTGGCTTTGGATTGGATTTGAACGATTGCGGCCTTTGCTAGAAGAAACGTTCACCTAAGCTCTATCCGGTGTAAAATTTGCGAAGAAAACGACAAAACAGCAGATTATTTGTGTGTTTCTTGCCAGTTCGCACAATAGGTTTGAGCCTTTGTGGCTCAGTGGTGCATAATTAACTCAATCTTTGTTCTTGAAGTAAAAGACTTGGTTAATCTACACAATCACACTAGGGGATCAGAGAAATGAAGGAAAGTTGTGTATATGGTGGTCCAAACTGCAATATGGTGTTTGTGAAGAAGTCGAAATGACTTGGTGTTCAACCGGAAACTAGCTAATTTGGTGACAATCAAGAAGGAGATCACATTACTTGGTTTTCTGTGGCTTAGTCAAATCCTAAGCACTTACTTGGGAAAACTGATGTAATTTTGAATTTACATGTATAGGTGTATGAGTTTTTATCAATTGATGATTGTAACTTTCCTAGGTTAACTCGTGATTAACCGGGTTTTTCTAGAAATATTATTGTTGGCCGTTAAAAAAATAATAATAACTAAGGTAGTCATATCACGTTTTGGTTGGCTAAAAAGAGGTAGTAGCATATGTAGCATGTCGATGGTTTAATGGTTGGTCCGTAATTTTCCTACGAAATTTATCAAATTTAAGTATAGACCACAAAATTGAAGTCATGAAGGCTCACAAAACCGTAAATTATGCAAAAGAGGTCTAAAAAGCGTGATTTGAGATTTTTTTTTTGTGGCCACACATCATATTTTAATTGATTGGTATTTGTAGATTATCATGCTAAAAAAATGAAAGTTTTCTTACTATACACATAGTCGAAAAGTTATATATGTAGCTTTATATGAGCAAAGTAATCCTTTGAATGCCTTTCCCTTTTTTAAATTATTAGTAATTAAAATTGGCATGAACAATACAAGTTTTTTTTTTTCGAACGGTAATTGTAGGGGCCAAATGACACACTACCCTACAAGGCGAGACAAACTCTTAAACCCTGCCCAGGCGCAACTCCATACTGAAATCCCAATATATACACAGCAGGAGTCGAACCTGTGACCTCCCCAGAGAAGAAATCTTAGGAAAAACTCCCCTGACCAATATAAATAAACCAACTGGGCTATATAATGTTGGCATTAACAATATAAGTAAACCTCGTTTAGATAAATGGTGTTTCACTAGCTTTCAACAATTTTATGGCATACTTTTTCTCACATTCAGGAGTTCTTTATACATTCTATATAGCAGTCACTTCGATTAAAAGGAGTTCTTTATACATTGTATATATCGGTTACTTCGATTAAAAATTAAAAGTCAATCATGATACTGAAAGAAACATAAAACTAAAACATGTGGACAGTTGGCAGCAAGTACAACGTGCTCTTGTTATAACTAGAATTGATTACATGTGTTTGGGGATGGTTTTTTTAATTTGATTTGAGTGTACTATTTATTTTTATTTTTTTATTATTTTTTTTTGCAATAGCTTAACGAGCAAAAGGTAGAACAACGAAAAATATCCATAAAAATCAGCACAAAAATGTATTATGTTTAATATAACTCATTAAACGTAAAACAACGCTAATTCATAAAGTTTAAAGAAAATGTATTATATTGACCCGGTACGTTTCCGAATCAAAATGTTGACCAAATGAAAACATTCACAAAAATAATCACAAAATGTATTATATTTAACATTACTCATTTTCCATAAAAATTACATTGAAACATAAAACGTCAATTTAAACCCGACATGTACATATAAATAAGCACGTAAAACTCAAGGGGGTGGCAAAAATGACATGTTACAAAGTTTCTAGAAATTTTAGAAGATTTAATTGACAATATTAAAAGTTAAGGGGTGAAATTCCAAAAAAAAAAAAAAAAACAAAACAAAAAAATCAAATTACTATAGCTAACAATATATATATATATATATATATATATATATATATATATATATATATAATTTAATTTCTTAACAAAAATCTTTTTTATATGCGTATTAAGTTGGCTTTTGTATTTTTGCTATATATTTTATCAAACAGGCACCGGAGCTAATGCATTACCCGGTATATAGAGTAAATTACACGGATGGTCCTTGTGGTTTGCACTTTGTAACGCCTTTAGTCCCCAACTTTTTCTAAAAGTACATGGATGATCCCTTTAATTTTCACGTTATAACGCATTTAGTCCCTAACTTGGACATGCTAAAAGTCTTACAAATTGCAAACCACAGGGATCATTCGTGTACTTTTAAAAAACTATGGACAAATTCAAAATTTTGATAAATCACAGGGACCATTTATCTACTTTACTCTTGTATATATTATGGTTTCCCTACATATTTCACGAGCTAGTAGACCAGGGTATGTTTAGACATACCCGTACAAAACCAAAAAGGATGAATATAATATTAACTCATTAGGTGTAACTTAATGAACTTTCGTTGCTGAACTATAACCAAGTTTAGTAGCTCGTGATCAAAGTGGCAATACTGGTTCCATTTTCACCGGTTTTCTATTTAACAAGTTGGGCGGCTCAGTTCAGTTTTCACACTGTTGTCTTTATGTAAACTTCATCTATATCATAATTGCAGCAACGTTTATGAACAAGAAAAGAAGTTTAAGACTATGTGTAGTGCTTTAACTAAAAAGTGTAAAAATTCATGTAATGTCACGTCACAATGGGGTTTTACCTAAATTGCATCTTCACAAGAGTGTAGTTATTTAACTAAAGATATAATTATTATTATTTTTTATCTTTTTTTTTTTTTGAAAACATATGAGTTGGGTGTTGATTGGTTAGAAAAGAATTTGCCTCACATCCAAGCCTTCACGCCCGTTATGCCTTTTGTCACGACCCCCGACCCAGTTTCCCGGTCCGGAAGCAGCGAGACAGAAAACCAGAGGTATTGGTGTGTAATTTGGCAGCGGAAATTTTAACAGGATCGTTAAACTCAAAACACCCATTTATTTTATTTCAAGTTTCGGGACAAACCCCGTAATTTACAATAAAGGAATTTCACTGGGAAATCTCCTGATTACAAAAAACATGTTTATTTATTTACTGAGCCACTTCATTCAAGCTGGAGTGCTACGCGTCACTTTTCCTTGTTCACAGTAAATCACCTGAAACATGTTTAAAAAAAATATCAGCGGGGAAATACTGGCGAGTCATCCAAGTTGCACAAAACGACACATTGTTATAATTTACAGTATTAAGAGCGATTACAATTGTCCCTATCTTATAATTATCTGGTCCAGTTGTCACTCGACCGGATCTGTAACTGTGGTCATAACACTATTGGGTCCGTTCACCCAAAAGTGACGTGTATCACTATTTAGGTCCGTTCACCTAAAAGTGATAAAACAGCAGTAATGTGCACAATACCCCACTTACTGCCAGTAACTTAAGATAACAAAGACTTAATCCCTGTAAAATATAACTTGGAAAAATAACCTTGAGGTTTCGTAAAATAGTTTGATAAAAAGAGAATGACTCACATTGCAAGTTTAAACTGACAGAGTCTGCCTACTGATTAAGCCTGGTAACCTAGTTAAATAATTCAAACGAAACTAGGTTAGTAACTTAATACGATATTTACGATAATTTCACGAAATCAAAACCCTCACGACGAATGACAAAGTATAGCCCGAATTCAGGCAGCACTTAAACATCCATCGGATCGGTTTCAATCGATCGGACATTGTATCGTATCAGTGATCGAGTTATTACCCTGTTATCGTAGCAGCGTCTCGACACTAAAATGGAAAATTCGTACAGAAAGAAAGCTGTTTTGATGAAATTTTTCGAGCAGAATGGACTAGCCATGCAACGTCGAATTTATAGCTGAAAATTAGGTCTCTCGCGGCCCGTGTAAGCTTGAAGGGGAGTCCTTCGCGGCCCGCGAGGGCCACCCTAGCTACGGCTAAGGCTTCCGTGTCAACCCCTAGACCTGCCACGTGTGCGACACGTGGCCCTAATGCTTATCCGGAGATTCACCGAGCTGTCGCGCCTCGCGAAGGCTTTGCTTAACTCCTTCGTGGCCCGCGACCGATTAATAAATTTTGATTTTCTTGATTTTTCATAAAAATTAGGGTTTTAGAGGTTCGGGTTTTCACTTACGGGGCGTTTTAGGACATTTTCGTGTAGATCCTTAGATCCTCGCCACCTTATTTAAAATCTCGTCCTCGAGATTTACTGGAACAAGTAAGGGTATTTTCGCTTCATTTCCGATTCCAGTTCCCATGTGTACTCAGGTCCTCTTTTCGAATCCCACTTTACTTTGACCAGTACCAATCTATTGTGTTTAAGGTGTTTGACCTTTCTGTCTTCTATTTGAAGAGGTTTCTCAACAAATTTCAACTTTTCATTTACCTCTATGTCTTGAACAGGTACTACCAGTGATTCATCAGATAAACACTTTTTAAGATTAGATACATGAAACACATCATGTACCCCGGCAAGTTCTTCTGGTAGTTGTAATTTATAGGCAACTGGTCCTATTCGTTGGGTAACTATGAACGGTCCTATGTACCTTGGACTTAGCTTTCCTTTCTTACCGAACCGAACTACCCCTTTACAAGGGGAAACTTTCAATAGTACTTTGTCCCCACTTTGGAATTCTAACGGTTTACGTCGATTGTCTGCATAACTCTTTTGGCGATCTCGAGCCGTTTTTAGTCTTTCTTTGATTTGAGTTATCTTGTCGGTGGTTTCTTGCACAATCTCGGGTCCTGATAATTGACTTTCTCCTATTTCTGCCCAGCATACTGGAGTTCGACACTTTCGTCCATAAAGTACTTCGAACGGGGCAACGTTGATGCTTGTATGATAAATGTTGTTATAGGAGAATTCTATTAGTGGTAGATGGGCATCCCAATTTCCACCGATTACACATGCCCTGAGCATGTCTTCAAGGGTTTGGATCGTCCTTTCACTTTGTCCATCTGTTTGAGGATGGTATGCAGTACTTAAATTTAATCGTGTCCCCATTGCTTCTTGGAAACTTGTCCAGAAATGCGAAGTGAAACGACTATCCCTATCTGACACAATGGAGAGTGGAACTCCATGTAGTGACACTACCTCGTCTACGTATAACTTAGCCAATCTCTCCATACTAAAGGTTTCCTTCATTGGTAGGAAATGAGCTGATTTGGTTAATCGATCTACAATCACCCAGATTGCATCGTTACCTTTCCTGGTCTTGGGCAACTTAGTAACAAATTCCATTGTTATTAGTTCCCATTTCCATACTGGCATTTCTAACTGTTTAAGTAAACCTGAAGGGTTCTGGTGTTCTGCCTTAACTTGCGAACAAGTCAGACACTTAGAAACGTATCTAGCTATGTCCTTTTTCATTCCTATCCACCAGAAGTTATTCTTTAAATCTTGATACATTTTGTTATTACCAGGATGCATCGTATACCTAGACTTATGGGCTTCCTCTAATAGTTTATCTCATAAATTTCCTTGTCTAGGTACCCAAATCCTTTTCTTATGGAATCTCCAAATTCCATCAGTCCCTTGTTCTAATTCCTTTTCCGTCCTTTCATTCCTTCAGCATCCTCCTTGATTGCTGTTTCTTGAACGCTTTTCAGTTGTTCCATTAAATCTAACTGTAGATTTAATCTAAGAGCACGAACTCGCCTTTGCTTCTCATGATACTTACGACTTAGGGCATCTGCTACTACATTTGCCTTTCCTTCGTGATATAGAATATTACAGTCGTAATCACTTAGAATTTCCATCCATCTTCTTTGCCTCATGTTCAATTCTTTTTGCCTAAATATGTATCTTAAAATCTTATGATCTGTATAGACCGTAAACTTACTTCCATACAGATAATGTCTCCAAATCTTAAGAGCAAAAATTATTGCTCCTAGTTCTAAGTCACGAGTCGTATAATTCTCCTCGTACTTCTTCAATTGCCTTGATGCATATGCAATTACCTTTTTACGTTGCATTAGCACACAATCTAATCCTAGTTTAGAAGCATCGCAGTAGATTTCAAAATCTTCGGTTCCTTCGGGTAAGGCAAGAATTGGGGCATTTGTTAACATTTGCTTTAAAATTCTAAAGGCTTCCTCTTGCTTGGGTCCCCATTCAAACTTAACAGTTTTACAGGTTAGCTTAGTTAATGGAACAGTTATCTTAGAAAAGTCTTGGATGAAGTGCCTATAGTAGCAAGCTAATCCTAGAAAACTTCTAACTTCGGCTGCTGTTTGCGTGATCTTCCAATTTGTGATCGCTTCTATCTTGGAGGGATCTACGTGAATACCTTCGTGATTATCCAAGTGTCCCAAAAATTGTACCTCTTATAGCCAAAATTCACACTTTGAAAATTTGGCGTACAGTTTCTCTTTTCTTAAAAAGGTTAAGAGTGCATGCAGGTGCTCACAATGTTCGTCCTGGCTTTTAGAATAAATGAGTATATCGTCGATGAAAACAATTACAAATTTATCCAAATACGGTTTACAGATTCTATTTATCATGTCCATAAATGTTGCAGGAGCATTCGTTAATCCAAAGGGCATGACTGTAAACTCGTAGTGACCATACCTAGTCCTGAAAGCAGTTTTAGGTATGTCTTCTTCCTGTACCTTCAACTGATGATATCTGGAGCGTAAGTCTATCTTAGAGAAGTATCTAGCTCCCTGAAGTTGATTGAAAAGAGCATCAATCCTAGGTAATGGGTATCGATTCTTAATTGTAACTTTATTCAATTCCCTATAATCGATACACATCCGCATCGAACCATCCTTCTTTTTCACGAACAACACAGGTGCTCCCCAAGGGGATGAACTGGGTTGTATGAATACTTTGCTTAATAATTCATCTAACTGCTTTTTCAGTTCTAACATTTCTGTGGGTGCTAACCGATAAGGTGCCTTAGCTATTGGTGTGGTTCCAGGAATTAAATGAATTCTAAACTCTACTTACCTATCCGGTGGTAATCCAGGTAGCTCTTCTGGAAATACATCAGGGTATTCTGATACTACTGGAATTTCCTTAAGTTCCTTGCTTTTAGTGTTAATGATTACCGAAATCATATACACTATTCCTTGTTTTCGTTCATAACTAGCAACTTTCATTACTGAAATGAACTTCATTGGTTTACGTGGCTTATCTCCTGTAATCAAAATTACATCTCCTGATGGCGTATGTATTTCTTTGGAATTCTTATCATAGAAGATTCGAGCATGGTTGGATACTAACCAATCCATTCCTAACACGACATCGAATCCGGCTAAATTCATAGGTAGCAGGTTTGCAGAAAATTTATGTCCTGAAAGTTCTATTTTTCCTCCTTGGAGAACCTTATCTATATTAACAGAATTTCCTTCTGCCGTTTCTACCGTATAAATCTGCCTAAGTTTGGTTAAAGGTAGGTTAAGAGCTTGGCAGAATAAAGTATTTATGAAACTTTGGTTTGCACCAGAGTCAAATAATACTTTTGCGTAAACGTCATGTACAAGAAATGTACCAGCTATCACATCAGGAATCAGATATGCTTCTTACGTCATCAGCTGAAAGGCTCTTGCATTCTTCTTATTAGTTCCTTCGGCAGGTTTGGCCTTGTTGTCAGCTGGCTTAACCAATTTTGTGCAATCGGACTTGAAGTGCCTTGTTTCTCCGCAATTGTAGCAGGTCATGGATTTCTTCCTGCATTCCTCTTCTCTGTGCCCCAGGATTTTGCAGAAATTACAGTACCCCTTACATTTCCCAAAATGTTTTCTTTTACAGTTACTGCAAAATGGAGTGGTGGAAGGTTGCCCGGTTCCCTTTTTCTTGAGGTTACTACTATTATTACCCCCACGAAAACCTTGGGTAATCTTTTGAGCCAATTCCTTTTTCCTGTTTTCTTCTCTTGTGCGTACCAGTCCGTCAGTCAAGGTGTTGGCCAATTCGACCGCATCGTCAATCGTTCGGGGTCTCGCAGCTTTGACTATATCACGAATCTCGCTAATTAGTCCCAAATGTAGCGAGAGATGAGCACCGGTTCTGGCGAAGCCAGAGTTGGTACAATTCTAGCATACTCGAAAAATTTCGAAGTATACCCTCGAGAGTCAACGTCCACCATCCGGTGGTTCAGGAACTTATTTGTCATTTGTTCCTTTTCGTAGGACAAAACTTTCTTTCTACCAATTCCTTAAATTCCTCCCAACTCATGGCATAAGCCACGTTACTTCCCTTAGCTTGCAGCACCGTGTTCCACCATTCTAACGCCTCTTCCTTGAAAAGGTGTGATGCATACATCACCCTGTCTTCCTCTGCGCATTTACTTATTTTGATTACCGCTTCGGTCTTTTCTAACCAACGCATTGCGGCAGTCGCCCCTTCATTGCCTGCAAATTCGACTGGCTTAAAGGCAAGAAATTCTTTGTAAGTGCAACCAGTCGTTGCCACTTTCATTTTCTTAAGTAATGGGGCTTGAACCACATTATTATTATTATTGCCGCCCCCGTTTACACTGTTACTGAAATTATCGTCGCGGGTGCGTTTTCTATAATTGGCTTGGGAAGGTTCAACAGGATTCTTAACGGCAGCGACGATTGCAGGGATAACATTGGCTATACCCTGAGCAACTATATTTTCGATATCTTGTCTATTGAGAAAATGGTCTTCATTATTGGGTTCAGATTGGTTAACTTCATTTGCCAGTTGGTTTACTGCGTTTTCCATCTTAATCATTAACAATATATATAAATTATTGTCACAAAATGGATAGCAACTAAACACAATAGGGCAATCACAAACACAATTAAGTCAACACATATAGCCAAAATCATCGACCTTGCGACATTTATATTTTTATATATATATTATGCATCCATACAAGCCAGGTATTTACAGATATTTTATTTTATTATTATTATACAATATTATATATTATTTTATAGTTTTCTTTCACATATTATTATTATATAAAACATTTAATTATAGTTAACTGGCTTTTCAAAAATGACGCTGCCTCTCGTCGTACTTCCACGTGATGTTTTCCCCCACTTCTCGAATCCGATTTCCCGCATCCACTAGTTCCTCACCATAGCGGCATAATTCGGAAACGTTCTCCGAGTTCATGGGTGGAAAAGGTGCGGGTTCAGGATCAAACTGGGGAAAGTACACATTTGGGTTATTCATAAAATTTTGAAAATGCCAGTTGCTCGTCCAACATTCTTCCAACTGCCCTGTAAGAGGTTGAGGGTTGATAATTGGGTCCGGAATAGCAGGTTCCAAATGGATAGGAAGTTCTGATTGGGCGGGTAAATTGAAAAGGGTTTCATCAGCAAGTCCGATGAGGTCACAGTTTGCCAGTTTTCTATCGAGTTCCTCCCAAGGTGCAATTCCTGGGCCTGGCCAGAGCTCTCCCCTACTTCTTTTCCTTTTCCTTTTGGATCTTCCATCTTTTTCACCTTTTGGGCAGCGGGCTTCTTCTTTCTCCCTCGTTTCCAGTCCAGAAGCCTTCTCCTCTTTTTAGATTTGGGTTTTTCCTGTGACTGGGTTTGAAACACCAGTGGCTCCTCGGTGTCAGCCTGATAACCGGACTGGGTTCCTGTTGTATGCATATCAGTAGTATGGATTGTGAAATTTCGAAGGGCTTCCGATAGTTCATTCATGCTGTTAGACACACATGAAGAAACACACAAAATTCAAGTTAAAATTTTATTTATTAAATTAAATTTTCACAGAATCACAGAATGACAAATTGAAAACTTAAGTATTTTTTAAATACTTAATTGGCTTAAATCAGTGGCTCTGATACCACCTTTTTCTGTTATGGCCCCAGACCCAGTTTCCCGGTCTGTAAGCAGCGGGACAGAAAACCCGTGGTATTGGTGTGTAATTTGGCGGAGGAAATTTTAACAGGATCATTAAACTGAAAACACTTATTTATTTTATTTCAAGTTTCGGGACAAACCCCGTAATTTACAATAAAGGAATTTCACTGGGAAATCCCCTGATTACAAAAACATGTTTATTTATTTACTGAGCCACTTCATTCAAGCTGGAGTGCTACGCGACACTTTTCCTTGTTCACAGTAAATCACCTTAAACATGTTTAAAATTTTTTTATCAGCGGGGAAATACTGGCGAGTCATCCAAGTTGCACAAAACGACACATTGTTATAATTTACAATATTAAGAGAGATTACAATTGTCCCTATCTTATAATTATCTGGTCAAGTTGTCACTCGACCGGATATGTGACTGTGGTCATATCACTATTGGGCCCGTTCACCCAAAAGTGACGTGTATCACTATTTAGGTCCGTTCACCTAAAAGTGATAAAACAACAGTAATGTGCACAATACCCCTCTTATTGCCAGTAACTTAAGATAACAAAGACTTAATCCCTGTAAAATATAACTTGGAAAAATAACCTTGAGGTTTCGTAAAATAGTTTGATAAAAAGAGAATGACTCACATTGCAAGTTTAAACTGACAGAGTCTGCCTACTGATTAAGCCTGGTAACCTAGTTAAATAATGCAAACGATACTAGGTTAGTAACTTAATACAACATTTACGATAATTTCACGAAATCAAAATCCTCACGACGAATGACGAAGTATAGCCCGAATTCATGCAGCACTTAAACATCCATCGGATCGGTTTCAATCGATCGGGCATTGTATCGTAGCAGTGATCGAGTTATTACCCTGTTATCGTAGCAGCGCCTTGACACTAAAATGGAAAATTCGTACAGAAAGAAAGCTGTTTTGATGAAATTTTTCGAGCAGAATGGATTGGCCATGCAACGTCGAATTTGTAGCTGAAAATTTGGTCTCTCGCGGCCCACGTAAGCTTGAAGGGGAGTCCTTCGCGGCCCGTGAGGGCCACCCTAGCTACAGCTAGGGCTGCCGTGTCAAACCCTAGAGCTGCCACGTGTGCGACACGTGGCCCTAATGCTTATCCAGAGATTCACCGAGCTGTCGCGCCCAGCGAAGGCTTTGCTTAACTCCTTCGCGGCCCGCGACCGATTAATAAATTTTGATTTTTTTGATTTTTCATAAAAATTAGGGTTTTAGAGGTTCGGGTTTTCACTTACGGAGCGTTTTAGAACATTTTCGTGTAGATCCTTACACCTTTCACGCCACATCCTTTTGACGCCCACTAAACTTAGGTGCTATTTTTTTATGAGGTAAAATGTTTACAGTCTGCGGACCACGTCTTTAGACATTTGTATAAGAAGAGGTAGACCAAATCTCTGCAATCTGTAAGAAGAAGGCTATTTGTTTTTTAACGTATGTAGACTTCTAAAATAAACTGATGGTGGTGTATGGACAGTGTTGGTGGGTGGTGGTGTTGGTGGACGGTGGGGGTGGGTGGTGGAATTGGACGGGGGTGGTGGACGGTGGTGGAGGTGGAGGTGATGGACGGTGGTGGGTGGTGGACGATGGTGGTGGTTATGGTGGTGGTGGGTGGTGGTGATATTTAACCCTCTGCAGACCTTAGAAGATTTTAGAAGTGGCTGGGCTAAGTCTGCACCAAGAAGAGCTCGCGTAGACGTTTTTTAATAAAACATCTTCAGAAAAACAAATAGTTTGTAGATGATAATGTCTGCACGTGGTCTGCGCGACGCAAACAGAAAAGTCTACGCATATCTTTTATAGAAAAAGAAACAACACCTAATGTTATTATTAAGAGTTAATTACTGTTTTCTTCCCTATGGTTTGTCAAAAATCACTATTTCAGTCCATTAGTTTAAAAATTGCGATTTCAGTCCCTGTGGTTTCACTTCCGTAACCATTTCAGTCCACCTCCATTAACCCCATCCATTTATTCTGTTAAGTACACGTGAATTGACCTTAATACCCATATTAATAAAAAACAAAAAGATATCTAAATGAGTTAATTATTGTTTTCGTCCCTGTGGTTTGTCAAAAATCACTATTTCAGTCCATTAGTTTAAAAATTGTGATTTCAGTCCCTGTGGTTTCACTTTCGCAATCATTTCAGTCCAGTCTCCTAAGACTGTCTATTTTACCGTTAAGTTTTTAATGAAATACCTAAATTACCCTTGTGTTAATTAAATATGGATTTATATGAATTTATTATTGGATTTATATGATTTTATTGTTTGGATTGTAGGGTTTGACCCACCATGGCTTCAGTAGAAGTAGAAGTCTGGCACTATTTTTACATATATGGTTCCAAAATTTTAATTTTGGATTTTAGAATGAGAAAATGTCCAGGTAAGCATTATTTTTCAAAGTTATTATGTTAATTGATGCTGCTAGGAATATATTAATTAGAGTGGGGTAATGGTCATCGGACATTAAGAGGGTGGGGATGTGATGCCGAAGAAGATGACCGGAAACTTTTGCCGGAAATGAGAGCAGGGATGGAGTGGGGTGGGGTAGCATGGGGTTGTGTTTTAACAAGTGGGTCCTAGAGTACAGTATTTTAAATTTCCATGGTTTTTTTTTTATTTAATTAACACAAGGGTAATTTAGGTATTTCATTAAAAACTTAACGGTAAAATAGACGGTGTTAGGAGGCTGGACTGAAATGGTTACGAAAGTGAAACCACAGGGACTGAAATAGTGATTTTTGACAAACCCCAGGGACGAAAACAATAATTAACTCATTTAGATATCTTTTTGTTTTTTATTAATTAGGGCATTATGGTCAATTCACGTGTACTTAACAGAATAAATGGATGGGGTTAACAAAGGTGGACTGAAACGGTTAAGAAAGTGAAACCATAGGGACTGAAATCGTAATTTTTAAACTAATGGACTGAAATAGTGATTTTTGACAAACCACAGGGACGAAAATAGTAATTAACTCTATTATTAATTAAGATGATTTGAAAAGAAAAATCCGTTCACTTAAATAAATTTTGGTTCCATTCAAAACACAAATAAACCAGCAATCAGATCTGCCTTGGTAGGGGGAGCATGCATATTAATAGCTTTCAGCGTATACAAATTTGTTATTAATATAGTATATATCTTTACACACAAATATCTATTGTATATAATTTAAAAACTTGAATAGGGTAAATGAAGATGACATCAAATATTTTTTAAATAAATATTAGCCAACGTATTGTATAAATTGGATTACATAAGTTATTTGAGCCATATTTAATGTGATTATAATAATGGACTTAGGGGTTTTAATTCCTGTTGGAAAATATTGACCAAAATCATACATAGGTCATAACGTTCGTCTCAATAATTTTTATGTGACACATATTCAGTTTTTTTCTAATTGATGTTAACTTATTTTTATAGGACCGTAAATACTTTGTAAATAAATAATCATTTCTCAACTCTTTGGATAAAAAAAATCAAGATGAAGACATGAAGTATATAGTCACACATAAATTTTAGAGTAAATTTCTGTTTTCGTCCTTGAGGTTTGTCTATTTTTATTACTTTAGTCCAAAAATCTAATTTATAACATTTTCGGCCATGAGGTTTGCGTTTCTTAACATTTTTTTATCCAAATGATTAACTTGGTTTGTTTTTTCTATTAAATTTTCGTCCTTGAGGTTTGTCTATTTTAATTACTTTAGTCCAAAAATCTAATTTATAACAAATTCGGCCATGAGGTTTGCGTTTCTTAACATTTTTTTATCCAAATGATTAACTTGGTTTGTTTTTTCTATTAAATTTTAACTAATTGACCAGAATACCCTTAGGGACTTAATTGGAAATTCTTATATATAAAAATATTATATATATTTAAAAGTGTTTAAGGGGAGAGTTCAAGTGAAAACTCCTTTTATCGCGAGAACTAATTAAAAACCCTAAAAAACGTACCAATTTTTTATTAAAAGTCGCCATTTTTTATATATAAAAAAACTTTTTTTTCAAAAAAAAATTGTAATGCACATGTGTAATACACATACACATTTGTATTATTACACGTGCACTACAAAAAAAATATTTTTTTTTTTGAAAAAAAGTTTTTTTTATATACACAAAAACTAGCGAAAATTGGTAAAAAAATGGTATGTTTTTTAGTCTTTTTTAGTTAGTTCTCAAGTTCTCGCGTTAACTAGTGGTTTTCATTTGGACCTTCCCCAAGTGTTTAATATATATATATATATATATATATAGAAACGAGATCAGGAGAAAACGCTCAAAAGTGTGAGAACGGTGACAACGCATCCTGGACCAACACGTGTCACGCGGCATAAAGAAGGGCGGAGGGGCTTTTTTGTCCTTTCATCTTCTGCTTTTCCAGTTCCGCTTTTTCCAATATTGTTTTAATTTTTGGGGTTTAAGATTTTTGGCGTTAACCAAATTTAATAATTAATGGCGTTTAATGGTTTCATTGTATTAACATTTTGGCGTTTTTGGCGTTTATTTAAATCGTATGCCATTGGAACCCAGGGGGTCAGGAAATCAATCTGAATTGCGTTTTTCAAGGCGTTTTAAACAAGATGGCCCATTGTTCTATTATTTTTATATACATTTTGGCGTTTGTGGTATTTTTGGCGTTTTACAATTGTTAGATTATATTTCAACAACAGGAAAAAAAATACAAGCGAAGAAAATAAATTAAAAATCCTAATCCGATCTCTCTTCCCAATCTTCACTGTCATCAGTCTCTCTCTTCTTTAATAGTACAAGAACTGTCACCAAATATATGGCGTTTTATGTAAAACTTAACAAACTCATCTGTTTTATTATTTTGCCTGCTCGTCTGTTGAAGTGGTTTTTTTGTGGATGTTTGGGGACATAGATCTATGACATGTGGGTGGGTTTTTCGCTTTTTCTTTATCTTGATCTTCATCTTTATAATCATTCCACTCTTCAGTGTCATTGATCTCTTCTCCTCATCCAAGCCTTCTTCAAGAACAAAAAATACAAAATGCCATATGACTGGTATCAATATCTTTTTCTTGAATTTTTGTCCATCTCAAGCAACAAAATCTTACTGAGTTACTCCTCTCTGCTAACAATTCATTCAGTGAAACTTCACGAAGAACAATACTGAATATACAAGAAAGCATATTAGCTATCTTTGATTTTTTTTTTTTGGCGTTTTACAGTGAGTGGTATTTAGTAGTATTGGCGTTTGTTTTTTGGTTTGATCAAATGGAAGTTGCTGAGACGTATCATTTTATAGGATGTCTTTTTGGCGCCTAAGTTAGGCGGTGCATTATTATAATAAAGTATTCGTCTTTTCAGTTACTGTTTGTAATTATTGTTTTTGATAAGCTTTATCTCTGAAGTCTGTAACACGTCCCATCTTTTAAGTTTGGCGTTTTAGATTCTAATATAATAAATTTTCCCTATCTTCAGTATTACTGATTTGTAGTTACTATTTCTAGTTATATTTTCAAGTTTGTTTTTTATTTATTTTTATTTATTTTTTTTGATTTTTTATAATACTTATCCAAAGTAATTTTATTATGGTTTGGTAATTTTTGTGGCGTTTTATGGCATGTTGGCGTTTTGACAAGCATTTGGCTTTTTGGCGTTTTTATTAGATATGGCGTTGTTATTATATAACAATCAACAGAAAAAGAAAACCAAACAAAATAAATATTGATCTTCCAAATCTTCACTGTCACCAGTCTCTTTCTTCTTTTGAAGCATCTTTACTGTTTGTTTCGACTTTCGTATGATTTTTTTTATTTTTGTTTTTTGAAGTAGTTTTTTTGTCGCCGTGTGAAAGCACAAAGTCTGAAATCAGCCTCTTTTTCTACAATATTTGTCCATCTCACGCAGCAAAATGTTATTGAGTTTACACCATTTCAGCCAAAATGTTATCTTTTTTGGCGTTTTACCGAGAAAAAGAACGCCACTAAATAAACCATCTTAAAACTGTAAATTTGATCATACTAAAATCAATAAAGTGTTGTTGTATGGTGATGGACAACATTGTTAATCCTCAGTTAAGAAAGATAACTGACAATGTTGTCCACCCCATACAGCTAAACTTTATTGACAACAAACCTCAGTAATGTTTTTGTATGTTTTGGTGTTATAAATTGGATGGAAGTTGGGGATAAGTCAATAAGATTTTACTCAATGAAATGGACAATATCTTTACTTAATGATTTTGTCCATTACATTGAGCGAAAGCTTACAGACAACCAAACTGAATTTCTAATAAACGTTTTGGGTTAGAAGATATTTGATGTTTGGGTTTTCTGGCGTTTATCAGACGAATGGTATATATTAAATATGGCGTTTGGGGTTTTGTGTGTGTTTTTAATTGAAGGTCTGAGTTGTTGTATATATAGGATTTTTTTTGGCGGTTTTTTTAGGCGGGATTTTATTATAATTAAGTTTGGCGTTTTATATTTAATGGCGTTTTTAGTTAGAATGGTGTGTGATTTTTGTTTGGCGTTTTATTTTCATGAGTTGGCGTTTTGTTTGGAGTAGTCAAAAGACGCTTTTACCCTTAATGAAGCGCGTCCACGTAATAAAATTGATGTTATTTACGAAAACGCCACTGCGCCAATCTAGTCCATAGATTGTTTTGATCGGACGATCTATAAGCGTTATCACCGTTCTCACACTTTCCACCGTTTTCTCTAAATCCTGGCCCTATATATATATATATATATATATATATATATAATAAATATATATATGAGTTAATTCTTGTATATAAAATATTATATGTTTTTCAAATTGTTTAATATATATATATATATATATATATATATGAGTATGTGTATACACATATATTATATATATTTAAAAAAATAATGTGTAATGTTTAAAATTCTTATATATAAAAATAGTGTATACATTTAAAATTGTTTAATGATCAATGTTTATAATATATATGTATTTATATATATATATCTATATATTTAATGTTTAAAATTCTTATATATAAAAATATTATAATATATTTAAAATTTTATTTATATAAATCTAATTTATTGTTTAAAATTTTTGGGGTGTTACAAAGTTTAAATAATCTAACCTTTAGAGGGATGTACCAAGAAAAACACACACACAAATAATATATACAATAATAAATAACATGTGTCCGATAAGCTCTCAAATATTCCAGATATGTTGGACGAGAGGGACAATTTTGTATATGGAAGATGTTGAATGGAGGGATTAAATGTGAACAAATGCCAAATTTTTGGCTTCTGAAGGTCCCTTACTGACCGCAAGCTAAGCCTTACGGTCCGTAAGGATGTTTAAATTTCTGTGGGCGTGCAGGGTCCCTTACGGACCGTAACCAACCCCTTACGGTCCGTAAGGGGATCGCTGGCAGACAGAATTGAGCCGACAACTACAGCCTGCTCTCCTGCCACCATACTCGCAATTTTGGCCACCTTGCTCCTCCTTGAGCCACCTGGGGTGCCAATATTCTGCCCCTTAACACCTTAGGAGACACTTGTCTTGATTTGGGGGCTAAAATTCAAGTATAAATAGGTTATCAACTTCACCATTTCAACTTGCACCTTCACAAATCTCTCTCTATCTCTTGGAGTTGCTTCTGATCAAAAGAGGCATCCTACCTGAAGTCTAAACTTCCCTTGAACACTTGGAAGTGTTCTATCTCAGTCTTATTCCATTCCTATGCTAGTTATTAGCCTAATGTCAAGCAAATTGACTTTTACTTTGACTTTAGATTCTGACCATTTCGGTCGAATCAAAGTTCGAATCAAACTTTGCTACGTGATCGTAATAATGAAGGTCTTAATCTCTTGTGATTACACACTGTGAAGATCACGTTAAGTAGGCAAAATGACGAGTCAAAGTTATATTAAATCAAAGTCAAAACGCAGATTTTTGCAAATTATGCTAAATGAGTTTCTAAGTTTCGAAACCTTAAATTTTGTCACTATAACAGTTTATATAACATATTAGGACATGTTCAACCCATCATTTCCTGCTTATAGCTCATTTTGTAATCGAAAGTCAAACAGTTTGACTTCTGCTTCGACTTTCGATTCTGACCCGTTTAGTCAAGTTTAGAGCATGTATAAAGGTTTTTATATGATCATATTATTGAAGGGAATAACCCTCTAAGGTTATACCTTTTGATCATATCATTTGAAAGGTTATTTGATAAGTCCACATATTAAGCAATAAAAATACCAAAAATGCCCTTTTGGCATAAAATCGGGGTTTTAAAACCAAATGAACTTGTAATCTGACTTTGAAACTGATGTTATAACATTATAAGATATATAATGGCCCAATGGACTTGTTATGAACCTATTCAACCACCCGATACCGTATATGCGTGTACGACTAGTTTATATAAAATAAAATATATAAACTAGCCGAATCGGGTCAAAACCTTTCAAATTCAATTCTGATCAGAATGCTTGGTTATTTGACCCATATTATATGATTCATTACACTCGGAAGGGTATAAACCACATTTTATCTGGTCTACGCTTAATCTAGCGAACCGTACGTATCTATTAAAGTTAACTGATGAAAGTGCAATTAGTATGATGTATGTGCGTATTTAGGTCTGAATTATGATCAATTACTATTTCATATGTACCTTGTCGAATGTCTTTCGGTAATAGATGCATATTAGGTTGCCTACTGTGTGTTTGTGATTAGTTTATGGTTTACTGACATCGTATCCCATAGGAGCTTCGATTGAGAGTCTAGAGGACCTAGGTATTCTACCTATTCTTGAGACCAAGAGGTGAGAGGTAGTCAGGTTATCTTTGGTAGTTGGTATTTAGGTGTAAACACTCCCAGAGGGGGCTTCCTTAGACTTCTCAGTAATCTTTGTTATCCCGTCTCTTATCAAGAGTTCTTAGGTTACTCCCTACATCGTAGAATGTATTGGGATAGTGAGAGCGACATGTAATCTGTCTTTTGGGTACTTTAGTATTGTTGGTGTCGCAACCCCCAACCCCTGCCCCGGGAGGCGGGCAGCCGCGGCCTACTCAGAGATGGTGGTATCGGTGTTTATCATTAATTTGGCAGCGGAAATTTCATCAGGACCGTAGTCAGGAAATATTTTATAAGAGTAAAACACCACATTTTTTTAATAATAAATACATTGGGATAAACCCAAGTTTCCATTACAAACATGTTTATAGGGATAAACCCTAATTTATTGAAATAAAACTTCTTCTTTATTTAGGTAACTTTTATAGCCACTTTTCCAAGCCTTCAGTGCTCTCCGGCTGGCTTCTATTTGGCTTTCACATTTTGTTACCTGAAACGCGTTTAAAACATTTTATCAACAAGAAATACTGGCGAGTGAATCCCGGTTTAATCAAAATAGGTTTTATCATTTACAGCATTGAGGGCAATCTAGCAATTACATTTGTTTATTTCTACTTTTATTACCACCCACGGTACTGTGAACCCGACTTGTGGTCATGTTACTACTCACAGTGTAGTAACAAATTATGTATACAAAACCCCCAACATACAGACGATAATTATAGAATTAGAAATACTCAATCACTGTTAATTATAAGGTAAAAACAATTGAGGTTTTGTAAAAACAGTTTATAAAAAGAAGGATTACTCACATTGCTATTTTAGGTATTTCCCTGTGACTTCGTGGTTATAATCTATCAAATCTAAACAATGCAACGCGTTAGTATAATAACCCAAATTTACATTAGTTATATCCTCCCCTAGACAGAAATCCAACGACTGAGTCAGGCAGAGCCTCGACATGCGTTACGGAGCACTAGATCAATCGGGCGGCGTATCTAATACGTAACCGGGGGTTATAATACTTACAACGAGGCAGAACTTCGCTAATTAGGGGGGTATTATACCCGATATAGTAATTTCTATTCAGAATTAAGAGAGAATTCGAAAGTCTTCAACGACGGAAACTGAATGCCGATGCCCTCTATCTATAGGGCTGTTCGTCGGCTTTCTTGCGCCCCGCGAGAGATACACAAAGGGCTTTCGCAGCCCGCGGGCTAGGTAGAGTAGGGTATAGCTTGGATCAGTCATGAGTATAGGTTCGACGAGTGTTATGCCACGTGGCGGGCTAGGGTTTCGCCACCCGTCACTCGCTCGCGCCCCGCGACGGACCAAAGGGGGTCTGTCGCGCCCCGTAAGAGACCCTTAAATCTTGTTTTTATTTAATTTTTATAAAATTAAAGGTATTTCGGGTCCAGTTTCGTATACAGGGTGTATTTTAAGACGTATAGGGACATGTTTAAGGGTTTCGGGAGAGTTGTTATATCCTCCCCACCTTGTTTTAGAACTCGTCCTCGAGGTCTACTAGAACAGGTGTGGATATTTCCTCTACTTCTCTGACTCAAGCTCCCAAGTGTATTTTGGTCCTCTCTTAGAACCCCATTTTACTTTGACTAAAACTAGTCTCTTGTGTTTGAGATTCTTAATCTTTCTGTCTGCAATCTATAGAGGCTTCTCTACAAACATAAGCTTTTCATTTACCTCTATGTCCTTAAGAGGTACCACTAATGATTCATCTGCTAGGCACTTTTTGAGATTACAAACATGAAACACATTATGTATTCCTGCCATTTCCTCTGGCAGTTGTAGCTGGTAAGCTACTGGTCCAATTCTTCTAATAATCACAAAAGGTCCAACATACCTGGGACTTAGCTTTCCTCTCTTGATGAATCTGACTACTCCTTTCCATGGAGAAACTTTTAATAATACCATATCTCCTACTTGAAATTCCAAGGTTTTCGCCATATATCAGCATAAATCTTTTGTCGATCGCGTTCTGCTTTTAGTCTTTTCTTGACTTGAATAATCTTGTCCGTTGTTTCTTGTACTATATCTGGTCCAGATAGTTGCTTTTCTCTAATTTATGCCCAACAGACTGAAGTTCGGCACTTTCTTCCATAAAGTGCTTCAAATGGTGCAGCATTGATACTGGTATGATACCTGTTCTTGTAAGAAAATTCTATTAATGGTAGATGATCATCCCAGTTTCCTCCGTAATCAATTACACAAGCTCTAAGCATGTCCTCCATTGTCTGAATTATCCTTTCACTTTGTCCGTCCGTTTGAGGATGATAAGTTGTGCTTAGATTTATCTTGGTTCCCATTGCTTTTAGGAAACTAGTCCAAAAATGAGAACTAAAACGGCTATCTCTATCAGAAACAATTGATAAAGGAATTCCATGTAATGAAACTATTTCTTTTACATACAACTTGGCTAATTGTTCCATACTGAAAGTTTCCTTCATCGGTAAGAAATGAGCAGACTTGGTTAATCTATCTACAATCACCCAAATTGTATCATTACCCTTTCGTATCTTGGGTAATTTGGTAACAAAATCCATTGTTATCAATTCCCATTTCCATATAGGCATTTCTAGTTGTTGCAATAAACTTGAGGGTTTCTGATGTTCAGCTTTAACTTGTGAATAGGTTAAACACTTGGCAACATAAGCTGCTACATCCTTTTTCATTCCTATCCACCAAAAATTCTTTCTAAAGTCTTGATACATCTTATCACTTCCAGGATGTATCGTGTACTTAGACTTATGCGCTTCTTATAATATTCGGTGGCATAGGTTTCCTCGTTTAGGTATCCAAATTCTTTTCTTATGGAATCTCCAAATTCCATCTGTTCCCTGTTCTAATTCCTTAATCATTCCTTTCAATATTTCAGTATTGAAGGGGTAAGGTCCCAAAAACCTTTTTCAGGCGCTTGTGACCATACCACAACTTCATCAATGAGCTCTCTTTTAAAATGAACCTTGCGCGGCCACGCATTGGTTCCAAAAGCGAACTTTGAAAGAAGAAACATTTTCTAACATCCGCGCGCCAAAAGGAACTAAATCCTTGCTCAAACTCTCATGCAACAGACAGGATAAAATCCTAACAACACTTTCGCATAAATAATATCCAGACTTGGATAAAAGTAACTTCTCTGTTACCACAAAAATTAACATGAAGAAGAGCCACATAGGATTAAAGCTGTATCCTTCTAGAAGGCCTGTTCGTGCACCACCATTCGGTTTTAACCGAATGGCCACGTGGCATCATCCCAGACTCCCTCGAAGTCACGATGATGGCACCGAATTAAAGGAAAGATCTACACTTGCCCACTTTCCACGTGGCATCACCCCAACCGTTGATCGAGGTCACGATCCATGTGCATACACACTCGTTAGAGATTAACGGAAGGAAAAGATAACCGCTTACGGAAAAGCATTTTCCGTCAAGTTTACATAAACAGATTTTCCCGCCCAAACTTCGGCTATAAATAAAGGATAATTCAGGTATAGTTCTCAAGTTACATTCACTTCACTTTCACTTCTTCTTCTTCTTCTTCATCAAAACCTGTACTTATTCTCACGCCGGAGGGTGGTCACAGAGAGAACCTCCATTCTCCCCGTGGCGAGTCTAACGGCTGTTTGTTTTGCAGTGGTTGTTAGAGGAAGAAGATCATTCAACCCCGAATCGAAAGAGAAGACCTAACCCTTTTATGCAGATTCAAACCCCCTGGTTCAGTTGATTCCGGTCAATTAAACCAGTGTTTCTTCATTGGCGCCCACCGATTTCTCAGTTCCTATTCACATTTTCTCGTTTCGATTCATATTCTCTTCATTCTCTGTTTCCTATGGCAGAGATCTCGTCATTTTACCCATCAAGTCCTCGATCTGAAACCAAAGATAATCCAACTCAGGATACTCAGATCGACGGAATCATGGGAAAAACAGATAACAACAACATTTATTCTGAGGGCAAGAGCTCCGTTATGCAAACGAAAGTTCATAATCGTCCAGATCTACTTCTGGAGGATACTCCAGAGTACCGGTTCACTAGATTCCAGAACGCTATGAACCAAATTTTTGTTCAAAATGCCAGATCTGAGATGCTGAATAACAGATCCAATGATCGAGAGTGCAAGAGAAGATCTGGCATCTTAACGTTGGACCCACAGTCAACACGTCAGTAGGACACCCAACTTAATACCCAAGGATACTTGGAACCACCCCGAGCTATGGAACAAAATTCAGAAGGTAACAATTGCCAGGAAACCAAAATACATCAGATTCATATGGTGTCAGGAGGACCCTCACGAAGGCCGCACAAGCGAAACCATAACAAACACTGGCGAGAGCAACAAGTGGTCTTTCCTGTCATTCTAGGAGGTCCCCACGAAGAACGACCGGTAATCATCGCTGGTATTTTTGGTCACTATCGCACCGATTATATGTTTATAGATCCAGGAAGTTCCATGGATATAATTTACGAGTAATGCTTTAAGCAGCTGGACCCAGAGGATAAGGCACGCTTAAAAGCAGTCGATTTTCGTCTCACTGGTTTCTGCAACGAAGCTGTCTTTCCGCTTGGTCAAATCGCTTTCCCTGTGACCCTGTCAAATGGCGAACACTCGCGCACTGTCACAGTTAATTAAGGGTTATGCCAGCAACGTCGCGTCATGATGTGTTATTAGGGAGACGATCTCAGAGGGAGTTCAACATGATTACCTCCATACCACATGCCGCTTGCGGTTTCCTGACAGAAACCGGAGTAGCAATTTTATATTCAAGCAAAGAAGTTTTGTATGTCGACGATGAACCACCAGCAAAGGTTTCCAAACCTTCACCATCAAGCGAACCAGAAAAATGGGTCCTCAACGAGGAACATCCTGAACAAACCCTCTTGTTAGGACACACTATCTCCCCAGCAATCCGTATAAAGTTAAAAGAGCTCCTGTCTAACAACATGGATATCTTCGCCTGGTCCCCGGCGGACATGACTGGAGTACCAAGAGACATAGCACATCACTGCTTAAACGTCCGCCCTTCGGCGGAGCCTGTCGCGCAAGGAAGGCGCAGTCTCAGCGTAGAAAAAGCAGAAGCAATGAACGCGCAAGTAACAGAATTACTTAACGCTGGGATCCTGGGCGAAGTACAGTACCAAACCTGGGTATCCAACCCAGTAATGGTGCAAAAACACAGTGGCGGGTGGCGTATGTGTGTCGACTTCAAAGACCTCAAAAAAGCTCGCCCAAAATACTGTTACGCACTCCCGGAAATAGACAAGAAAGTCGATTCTCTAGCATCCTTCCGCTGGAAGTGTTTTCTAGATTGCTATAAAGTTTACCATCAAGTGCAAATGAAGGAGGAAGACGAAGACAAAACGGCCTTCCACACAGATAAAGGTATCTTTTGCTATACGAAAATGCCTTTTGACCTCCGCAACGCAGGGGCTACTTAACAACGCTTGATGGATAGAGTTTTTGGAGAAGACATTGGCATAACAGTGGAAGTTTACATGGATGACCTTGTCATCATGAGCCAAGAAGAAGTGTCCATGCTTGCCAACATTCAGCGCACCTTTGACTCCCTGCGCAGCGTCAATCTAAAACTGAATCCAACAAAGTGCTCATTCGAAATGGAAGAAGGCAAATTCCTGTGGTTCATAGTAACCAGAGACGGCTTCAAGGTCAATCGATAGAAAGTAGAAGCCATCTAACTGATGCCAAATCTTACCCATTCATCAGCACGTTGCGCAACTACGCCAAAAAGAGTCATTTTCAATGGACATCAAAAGCTGAGAAAGCTTTCAAACAAATGAAGGAGTGTCTGATCCAGTTACCAACCTTAACAGCACCAAGAAAAGAAGAACCATTAATCCTATACCTATCCGCAGCGGAAGTAGCATTCAGCGCGATATTAATGGTAGAAAGGGATGGCGTTCAAACTCTAATATACTACATCAGTAAAATGCTAACTAGTCCAGAGACACACTATTCTATGATAGAAAAGCTCGTCCTTGCACTGGTCCACGCGTCACGAAGACTACGCCGGTATTTCTCTGGTCATGTTATCACCGTCCTCACAAATTATCATCTAGGACAAATTTTGTCTAAACCTGATGTAGCAGGGCGGTTGGCCAAATGGGCTATCGAATTAGGAGGATACAACATCCTGTACAAACCTCGCACAACAATTAAATGGAAAGTCTTAGCAGATTTCGCCACTGAAGTTCCCGTTGACAAAATCCAAGAGTGCGAGGCAATCCAGAATCCCATCCTAGTCTTCGATGACAGGGTTTGGACGTTGCATACAAACGACGCCTCAAATGACGATGGTGCAGGTGCAGGTCTTCGCCTAGTCAACCCTGACACTCATGAGCTCACATACGCCATCCGTCTAAACTTTAAAAGCACTAACAACGAGGCGGAATACGAATCTTTTCTCGCGGGCCTGCGTCTGGCACTAAAAATGGGGGCAAAAAACCTCGAAGCGCATGTTGATTCAAAATTAGTGGCAGAGCAAGTCAATGGTCATTACGACGCTAAAGGCAAAACTGTCACACCCCCAAAATCCACACGCGGAGTATCACCGCTTGGAGGCGTGACTGACCAGGATCAAACCACTAATCATATTGAACAAGCAAGTAATTAATTGTAAAAGTCCAACCAACACAATTAGTGTCCAAAACAAACATAGTTTAAGTTATGAGCGGAAGCATAATGTTTAAAACCAAAACATAAGTTTAAATATCCAAAGGTCTAACATGGCACACAGCTGTCCATGTCCCACAACGACTCTTCCTTGTGCAAGCTCCAGCTAAGTACCTATTGACCTGCAAAGCATGTAGTAACGAGTCAACAATAATGTTGAGCGAGTTCACAGTTGGGTGTTGGTTTTTAGTTGTTCCAAAAATAGTTCCTTTAACTGACATCCCTGCCGTGGGGGTTACCCCATATTTGAAAACGTGATTTGTTTAACCCATTAACTCTGGCAATCCAGCCGTGGGGGCTACCCCATGTATACACTAGACTCGTTACCATATCGACTGCTGACTGAAGTCATGTTTAAGTGCCCTGAACTGTCAATGTCTATCAGCATTGACGTGCCCAGATCCATTAGTTCACGCCCGTCCTCTGCGGCACGGTGTGAGGCTTGTCAGACCTAAATAGCGCTATCTAACTAATGACCCGCTCGCCATTGGCCCAACGATTAAGTCGATATAAAAAGGAGGGACTTCGTGATAGAGTTTTGGTCTAGTAAAGTTATCTGTCCGTGAGGACGAGGAATTTCATTCCTGAACCATTACTATCCTACCCAAGAAAGGACGAGGAATCCATTTTCCTTAACCCCATTCCCAACCCCTGGGAATCCCATGCTTTGTAGAGTGTGAACTCACCTTGGTTTGCTCGGCAGATACACAGAAAGGTCAAGTCTAGCTGCTAGTGGTCAACCACGTCCTAACATCGTTACCATACAAGTCAGGTTTTGGTTTCAAGTAGTGCACATAAGTATCACATAAGCTAGCAGATAAGGAACACACACACAGATCATGGCAACATACATTATCACGTTCAACAGTTAGAACGTATTCAAGATTGGGCTCGCACAAGCTTAGTGGCCTTGTGCGAGTCATCCGTTGGAGCCCACTAATACCCGGCCCAAAAATACCCAAACAAAACTATAAACATGAACACGGCCCAAATCAATTAAATCTAAGCTTGTGCGATCCGGACATCTTGTACGATCCGGTTGGGTTGTGCGATTAGAACTAGCCCGGCCCAAACATGTATACCCGGCCCAAAAGTGAAGCAACATTACAACTCGTGCGATTCCATATGTCTTGTGCGACTGAGGACACCTTGTGCGACTGAAGTCATCTTGTGCGAATGGACTTCTTGTGCAACCAAGGTGTCTTGTGTGATTAGTTTCATTATCCGAATATTAAGCCATTCAGTTACAATCATTCACAGTTTCCAAAATTACAATTTATCAATTAACACAATCAAAGATTCTATCCAAACCCTTAATCGATCAAACAATGTTTTAACATCCATTTTTATGAACCCTATCTTGTGTATTCATCAACATATCAAGATCATCATCATCATTAAATTAATCAACAATGGCCGATAATCTAACAACACCTCAAGATAACATTGGACCGATTTTTATATAGTATTTATGTAGTGGACAATTGTTTACTATCATCATATTACCATTATCAAAGCACACAACAAATGGCCAACAACTGTTACATCACAACCGATTAAAAGTCACATGCATACATCCCTCAATATCAGCCAACAAACATCCAATTCCATTGATTTAATGCCACGTTTATCTACACAACAATCATTCAAATATAGGCACATCACACCCGATTGACACATGTTCGGTTTAATATACTTATGTGAGCCGATTAACATATCAACACATCATGTTTCAAAAATAATTAGATTAACGTTCTAGTGAATCGTTTGTACTAAGCCTCAAGAAGATCTAACATAATTTATTTCATTAACAAGAACCCTAACTATTACACGAGATCATAACAATCACAATATTGCTTAACATGAAATCCTGGAAAATCGATACACATTGTAAGGGAGCAAACTATAGTAAAACACTAACCAGTTTGAGTAGAATGAAAAGGAAATCTGAACAAGAAGCTTCGAGGAATAGGAATGTGTTGCCGTCGGCTTCAATAGAGAAGGAAGAGGGAGTAGGGTTTTGTCTGTGTTCTAGTAAAATGTGAGATGGGTACTAACACCCCATGTGTTAATCGACTAATGGGGATGGGCCGAACCCAAACTTGGGCTGCCCTTGATCCGAATACAAGTTGTGGCCCGAATGGCTTATGCGGTCGGGTGAGTGTTGTGCGCTTGGGCCGTTTATATACATACATACATTACACAAAGCACGTATCAACATAACATTCATATAATCATTCACTTTCATAAAATCACATATCGTATACACACGTTACTTCAAAGTACAAAGATAGGTTCGGAAATACGAGTTGTCACAAAAACAATGCCCCTATATCTGGAACAAGTAAGAATCCTTATCAACCAGTTTCAAACATTCAAGATAGTCCACATCAATAGAAGTGAGAACAAACACGCAAACGCGCTGAGCAATCTGGCTGCTACTAGTTTTAAACACCTCGTAAAGGAGGTCCGCATCGAGGTATTATCTAACCCGTCTGTTCCCTTAAGACAAGTAAACATCATAGAGGTCGGAAACCCATCCTGGAAGTCCCCGATTATCATGTACCTACAACACGGGATTCTCCCAGAAGGAAAAGCGGAAGCCAGGAAGATTCAGCACAAGGCATTGAATTACGAAATGGCAGATGGTATCTTATACCGCAAATCATTCATGGGTCCACTCTTACGCTGTGTTGATAAGACTGATGCACACTATTTAGTCCGAGAAATCCACGAAGGATTATGCGGGATCCACGCATGGTGGTGGCAAAGATCATGAATGCAGGATACTATTGGCTAGGAATGAATGTAGACGTGGTAGAACTATTGCGCAAATGTGCGGCATGTCAATGCCACGCACCGAAGACCCTCCGCCCAAAGAATCCCCTAGTTCCGGTCACCTCAGCCTGGCCTTTCCAACAAAGGGGCATAGACCTCGTCGGTCCTTTTCCTGATGCACCAGGCGTAGTCAAATTCATAGTGGTAGCAGTAGACTACTTCATAAAATGGGTACAAGCAAAGGCTCTGGCATCAACTACAGCAATGGTGATTCGCAAGTTCATTTGGGAGCACATCATCTGCCGATTTGGGTTACCGCTACGTATCATTTTTGACAACGGCACAAATTTTGCGTCGGAAGACCTACAAAAATGGTTTAAAGAAATGAACATCGAACACAGCTTCGCCTCTGTGGCACACCCACAAGCGAATCGGCAGGTTGAAAGCGTGAATAAACAAATAGTAGATGGCATCAAGGCAAGACTAAGGACCGCACGTAGAGAATGGGTAGACGAGCTCCCTAGCATCTTATGGGCCCATCGAACCATGCCAAAAACCAGTACAGGCGAAACCCCATTCAGGCTTGTATATGGTTCAGAAGTAGTAATCCCAGCTGAAGTCGGCCTCCCATCACCGCGTATGATCGCCATGGAAAAACAAGATAACGAGCGAGAACGGAGAATCGATCTAGACCTTCTTGAAGAAAGGCGCGAGAATGCAGCCATTGCAGAAGCCAGGTATAAATTAAAATTAGAGAAGTACTATAATACGCGCGTACGCATATGCACCTTCGTTCCAGGAGATTTTGTCCTGCGCTACAATGAAGCATCCAACGTGGAAAAACCAGGGAAATTAGCGCCTAAATGGGAAGGACCGTACATCATCCACGAAGTCCTGGGCAAAGGCGCATATTCCATAAAGAGGCTTGGCGGAACAGATGTGCCATACACCTGGAACGCGCAACAACTGTGTAGGTGCTACATGTAACCAACCAAGCCATTCCACATAATAGCCAAACACATGCGCATGCAATTAGTTATTCTAAATATTCACTTTGTACACATTGGCCCTGGGCCTTATCAATACAAAGCTTATCCTTATATGCTCTGTCGTTTATTACAAAATGCATGTAATTCCTTTTGGTATGCGCGAAAACATTATGGAAAAACATTATAAGACTCATGAACGGTCTACGGGTACAAGTCCCGCACACAGCCTAGACCTACGTTCACACATGAGCTTCATACCATTTTTATTCGCCTTACCTAAACAAAGTAATTATACACATGCAAAATATTGTAATTCAAACACAACTTATATCCAATTACCTACGCGCCACGCGCAACGACAATAAAGCAAAATGCACAACAGTGCATAACAAAAAAAGTTACTTGTGCAACAAAGCACATTAACAAAAAGTACAAAACACGGCAGTGTATCAAAATAGTACTTACAACATAAACAAACTAAACATCAGGAAACATATCCAACACATCCAACGGGATATGCAGTACTTCACCATACCAGGTAAGAGGGTGAGGATCAACAATCCAGGGCTTTGCACCTTCCCCATCACCCGTAGTAGAAACGATCATATGCACACTGGTAGGAACCTCGGCCAGAGGGGCTAAACAAAGACCACGGCAACTCCGTTGGTACACTATTGAGCAACGACCTCTCCAGTCAACCGGAAAAAATTGAGTTACGACATATGCCAACAGCCTGGTAACCCCTTCATTATTATCATCCATAGTACGAGAGGGAGCATGATTTCTTCTTGTAGACACGGGAGGAATAGTACCATGAACACCTCCGTTTCCGGTAACCGTTTCAATTGACAAGCCCAAAAGGAGAAGTAGAGCTTCAGCAGCATCGAAAGTCTTTAGAATTTCGGAAATCCTCCGAGATCGGAACCTTCGCATAGTCCTCATTTTTTCCCAAATCTGGAAAAATATCACCACACTCTATATAAATATATAGCCGGGAAGAGCTAACGTCAGCATTATAAAGAGAGCTGAAAGAAATTGTGATGATTAAGTGTTAAATCACCTCCTTTAGAAATGGCGCTGCCACTGTAATCGTCATATCCCATTAAATACTCTCTGATAACGTCCGCACACATTCCCAAGGCTACAGTTCAGTAAGAAGATGAAAGGGTAATACATATATGCATTTCCCATGTATGGGTGACGTAACAACAATCAACTCATGATTAAAAAACCGTTCGCTCGAATGAACAGTTCGAAATAAAATAATAAAAATATCTTCTCCAAGAAGATTTCCATTTTTTCGAGCCTAAAAAACTCCACGGAAAAAAAGCACCCATCTCTCATAAGTCCAGTGCTCCACTTATTTGCATAAGAGCACCACTAGACTGGGGGGACTTGAAGGGGTAAGGTCCCAAAAATCTTGTTCAGGCGCTTGGGACTATACCACAACTTCATCAATAAGCTCTCTTTAAAAATGAACCTTCTGCGGCCGCGCACTGGTTCCAAAAGAGAACTTTGAAAGAATAAACATTTTCGAACATCCGGGCGCCAAAAGGAACTAAATCCTTGTGCAAACTCTCATGCAACAGACAAGATGAAATCCTAACAGCACTTTCGCATAAATAATATCCAGACTTGGATAAAAGTAACTTCTCTGTTACTACAAAAATTAACATGAAGAAGAGCCACATAGGATTACAGTTGTATCCTTCTAGAAGGCCTGTTCGTGCACCACCATTCGGTTATAACCGTATGGCCACGTGGCATCATCCCAGACTCCCTCGAAGTCACGATGATGGCACTGAATAAAGGAAAGATCTACACTTGCCCACTTTCCACGTGGCATCACCCCAACCGTTGATCGAGGTTACGATCTGTGTGCATACACACTCGTTAGAGATTAACGGAAGGAAAAGATAACCGCTTACGGAAAAGCATTTTTCGTCAACTTTTCATCAACAGATTTTCCCGACCAAACTTCGGCTATAAATAAAGGATAATTCAGGTATAATTCTCAAGTTACATTCATTTCACTTTCACTTCTTCTTCTTCTTCTTCTTCTTCATCAAAACCTGCACTTATTCTCACGCCGGAGGGTGGTCACAGAGAGAACCTCCATTCTCCCCGTGGCAAGTCTAACGGCTGTTTGTTTTGCAGTGGTTGTTAGAGGAAGAAGATCATTCAACCCCGAATCGAACGAGAAGACCTAACCCTTTTATGCAGATTCAAACCCCCTGGTTCAGTTGATTCCGGTCAATTAAACCAGTGTTTCTTCAAGTATTGTCCTTGATTACTGATTCTTGTACTTCTCTAATTTGCTCGTTTAAATCTATCTGCATATTTAATTTAAGAGAACGTACTCTTTTTGGCTTTTCATGATAATTTCGACTTAAAGCATCAGAGACTACATTAGCCTTTCCTGCATGATACTGGATATTACAATCATAATCACTAAAAATTTCCATCCAACGTCTCTGTCTCATATTTAACTCCTTTTGCCCAAAAACATATCTTAAACTCTTATGGTCGGTGAAAATGGTAAACTTACTACCGTAAAGGTAATGTCTCCAAATCTTAAGGGCAAAAATTAGGGCTCCTAATTCTAAATCGTGGGTTGTATAATTCTCTTCATGATTCTTAAGTTATCTAGAGGCATAAGCTATAACTTTTTGTCATTGCATCAACACACATCCATAACCTAATTTAGAAGCGTCACAATAGACTACAAAGTCTTCAGTTCCTTCTGGTAACACTAATATAGGTGTGTTGGTTAATCTTTGCTTACGAATTCTAAAGGCTTCTTCCTGTTTTGGTCCCCATTCAAACTTAACTGATTTACAGGTCAGTTTTGTTAAGGGAATAGCTATTCTAGAAAAATCTCGGATAAACCGTATATAATAACCAGCCAGTCCTAGAAAACTTCTCACCTCCGTTGGTGATTCAGGGACTTTCCATTTAGTGATCGCCTCGATCTTTGTGAGATCCACTTGAATTCCTTCATGATTGACTATATGTCCAAGAAATTGCACTTCTTCTAACCAAAACTCATACTTTGAGAATTTAGCGTAAAGCTTTTCTTTTCTCAATAATGTAAGGAGTGCATGCAAATGCGTTGCATGTTCCTCTTTACTCTTAGAGTAAATAGGAATATCATCTATAAAGACAATTATGAATTTATCCAGATATGGTTTACATATTATGTTCATCATGTCCATAAATGCGGCTGGGGCATTGGTTAGACCAAATGGCATGACGGTAAATTCATAATGGCCATACCTTGTTCTAAAAGCGGTTTTAGGAATGTCCTCTTCCTATACCTTTAATTGATGATATCCTGAGCGTAAATTGATCTTAGAAAAGAATCGAGCTCCTTACAATTGATCAAACGAATCATCGATTATCGGTAATGGGTACCGATTTTTAATCGTGACTTTGTTTAGTTCCCGGTAATCAATGCACATACGCATTGATCCGTCTTTCTTTTTGACAAATAAGATCGGTGCTCCCCATGGCGATGAACCTGGTTGTGTGAATCCTTTCTCCAGAAGTTTATCTAACTGTTTCTTCAGTTCTTGCATCTCTGTGGGTGCCAAACGGTAAGGTGCCTTGGCAATCGGTGCTGTCCCTGGTAGCAGGTGAATTCTGAATTCGACTTCCTTGTCTGGCAGTAGTCCGGGTAATTCTTCTGGAAATACATCTGAGAATTGAGATACTACGGGAATATCTTTCAATTCCTTTCCCTTAGTGTTAATGATTATGGAAATCATATACACTAGTGATCCTTTTCTTGCACAACTTGCTGTTTTCATCACAGAGATGAATTTCATGGACCTAGATGACTTATCTCCCTTAATTGTGATCTTTCACCCTTTGGTGAATTTACTTGTATTGACTTTTGATCACATAGAATACTAGATTTATTGGCTATTAACCAATCCATTCCTAATACAATATCAAATCCTACCAGATTCATTGGGTAAAGATTTGCAACAAAATTATGGTTTAAAATTTCTATTCTTGCTCCCCGCAAGATTTCAGTGATCTTAATAGATTCTCCATTTGCTGTCTCTACTAGACATTCTTGTTGGAGTTTAGTTAATGGTTGATTGAGAAGTTTGCAAAATGAAGTATTAATAGAACTTTGGTTTGCACCAAAGTCAAATAATACTTTAGCAAAAACATCATTAACTAAAAACGTACCGGCAATTACGTCCGGAATCATCTTGGCTTCTTCGGCTGTCAGACCGAATGCTCTAGCATTCTTAGTAGTCTTGTTGTTCATGGCTGGAGCTAGTTTCAGACAATTAGGCTTGATATGCCCCTTTTCTCCACAATTGAAGCATACTCCATTGCTGGGTTTCTTCCTACAGTCTTCTTCCTTGTGTCCCGGTGATTTGAAGAAATTGCAGTAGGTAGAACATCTTTCTGAATGCTTCTTCTTGCAGGCCTTACAATAAGATGTAGAAGTAGAACCTATGTTTTTCCCACGGTTGGAATTACCATAGCGAAATTCCTGGGTAAGCCTTTGAGCTAGGTTCTTTCTTTGGTTTTCTTCTTGTGTACGTACTAGTTCGCCAGTCAAGGTATTTGCTAGTTCTACAACTTCTTCTATGGTTTGGGGTCTAGCTGCGTTGATTACGTGTCTAATCTCGCTGATTAATCCCCAAATGTAACGGGAGATTAATACTGGTTCTGGTGAAGCTAGGGTTGGCACTATTCTAGCATATTCGAAGAATACGGTAGTGTAACCCTTACAGTCTACTCCAGTCATTCTAAGGTTTAAGAACTTATTAGCAATTTGTTCTTTTTCAATGGGTGGACAGAATTTCCGTTCAACCATGTTCTTAAACTCAGTCCATTCCATATTATAGACTCTGTCACTTCCCCTAGACTGGAGAATAGTGTTCCACCATTCTAGAGCTGCATTCTTAAAAAGATTGGAAGCAAACATGATTTTATCTTCCTCTGCACACTTGCTTATTTTTAATACTGCCTCAGTCTTTTCTATCCAGCGTAGAGCTGCAATGGCTCCTTTATTGCCCGAGAATTCTATTGTTTTACAAGACTAGAATTCTTTGTAAGAACAACCATAAGACATGGTTCTTCTTCTTTTTGGAATTGGCAATTGGAGTAACGGTCCATTGTTTACGCTGTGACTGGGTTCAGTAAGTGGTCGTTTACTTCCACTATTACTTTTATTATTTTCGGCTTCCTTAACCGTTTTGATAATATATGGCATAACGTCTATAAACCCTTGTGCCACTATGTGTTGGATGACACTGTTATCTAATTGGTTCCCGTTATTATCGTTATTCGGGTTTTCTTGATTCACTTCATTGTCCATCTGGATTGTAAACATTTACCCAATATTAATATCACAGGCTAATATTTAATGCAAACAATCACACAAACAAACACTTTGATCAAAATCTTCGTGCATTGCAACATTTACTCTATTTCATATACTTATATATTACAAGCTGCAACTGTAATTGAAATTATACTACTAGTTATGCATCAGTAGGTAGTGAATTATCTATTTTTAGTTGGATTTTTTTTCTTTTTTTTTCAAACTACTCACATATATATTTATATCTATATTATTATTATTGCTATTACTAAGGGTTCATCTAGTATTGCATGTTGCGCTCTCTGTACTTCCAAACGAGCCTATCCCCTATCTGCCTTATCCTTTCACTTTCATCTAATAACTCCTCACCAAAGGTATGGAGTTCCTGCACGTTTTCAGTAATCATGGGTGGTGCTGGTGCTGGTATCAGGTCTGGGTATGGTGGTACGGGTTCTTCATAAGGGTTGGGGTTTTCTAGTATTTCCCAAACATACTGATCAGCATTCCAGTATGGATTTAGAGGGTCAAGGTTGGGGAATGGTGCTACTGGGTTTTGTATAGTGTTGGATCTGAGTTTGGTTTTGATTGTATTTTCTTGTTTGAATAAAAATGGAAATGGATGAGTTGTGAAGCGGAATTTATATGGAAACAAACTTTGCATACAATCAAACGAGAGTATTGCTTTGATCAAGACATTTTCAACAGAGAACCGAATGATTGAATTTAATTTCAACAACGATTACAAAGTAATGCTTGAATACAAACTCCCCCTCAGCCAGAGCTCAGTGTTTGTTCGTGCAAAGAAGACGGTGTTGCAAAAGAGCTAATAGAACAGTACAGAGCACTGTTCTATTTATAGGCACTAGCAAACCACTGAGCATCTTAGCTGACGTCACCAAGAAAGTGACATCTAACCTCCTAACAAACTCTAACCTCTGATCTATACAAACACTGCTATACTAACTACTGCTATTACATTTCATTTCATAAAAGACACTTAAACAGCTGCTGCATCCTTCCACTGCTGTGAACCCGATAGTGCTTGTCCGGATCAGCAGTACTTGACTCAAGGCAGTAGATTGAGCAGCAGGACTTTAGTCTTCTATCAGTCTTTACAAGAGCAGCAGATTAACGGACAATGGCTTGTACGATCAGTAGATAGGAGGTCAGCAGATGTTGAAACCACTTTCAAGGGGAGAGATTTGTATGAAACATCTGCTTATTCTGGATCCACTGCTCTGACCCAGTTTTGGCTTTAATTATCTGTTCCTCTGGTAGGGTTCAATCCCAACAATCTCCCCCTGGAACAGATAATGCCAAAACTCTTCATTATTGTGGAATTCTTTATTGCCTCATCAGCAGTTCCCTTATCTGACCTTTAAACTGTAGTTCAAAATCTAGGGCATCTGTGTCATCATCATCCCTGCTAAGTGGAAGATCTAGGAGATCCTGCAAATCTTCAAGACTCAGGCCAAGAGCTTGTTCCCTTGATATTTTCTTCACTTCTCCACCAGACCTGAGCAAGGTCAATACGCAGGTCTGTTTGTCAGTTTCCCACTTTTGTATTTTTGAGCCTGGTGGGTTTCTTGGGAGATGTTTATTTGCAGAGGTATTGGGTGAGGCTGGCCTATTCATTACTGGCTGAGCAGTACTTGCAGATTATTCCAATTCAAGATCTTCTTTTATCATTAATTTAATGCCTGCTTTTACAACAGCATCTCCAGCTTTTAGATCTTGAATTGTTTCAGCACTTGACTGGTTTTGGCTCCTTTTTTTGTAGATGGCAGCACCAGCTGGAGCAGTGGTTCTTTTGAGTTGCAGCTTTGGTGGTCTTTTTGAGACCTCTGCCTTGGAGTAGTCAGGCTTTTGTGGAACTTTTGGATATTTCTTTCTGAGTTCCTCTAACCTTTTGTAGGTAGCCCTGACCCTATCTTCTCCCCACTTTGTCACTGAGTTCTTTAACCCATAATCAGCTACTATTAGCTCCTCTTTCATTCTCCTCAACTCTAATGCCTTATCAGCTTCAATCTGTTTGAACTTTTCAGGAGGAGTCTGCTTGACCTTATTTTTGATCATTTCTTGAATCCTGGCTGCCTCTTTTTCAAGCTCAGGAATGGTCCAGTTTTTGTACATGTGTTTCTCCCCCTTGTATTTCTTGTAGGTCATGATGTTCTCAATGTAGTCTTTTCTCAAGGACTCATCTGCCCTTTCTGAGATTTGCTGACATACATTTTTGGCAAATTGTTCCATAGCTCTGACCTGTGTGAGTAGAAACTGATAGTTTTGCTGAAATTCTCTATCAGATTTCCCTTGTTTATTTTTGATTGCGATATCCTCTGCTTGTTTGGCCTTGAGTTTCAAATATTCTTCAATATTATGAGGCCTGGGATATCCTTCAACTGATGGCAAACTCCTTTTAGCTGGGTCATCCTCATAGTAAAAGGATTTGATTTCTTCCCTAACTGCAATAAGTTCCAGAGGAAATGAGACCCCAATAGGAGGTAATGGCTTTAGAATTTGAGCTGAAGAGAGAGGTATGGGTTTTGGAATAGTGACAAGTGACAGGGATTTTGAAGATGTTGGTGGTGGTGATGGTGAATCATCATCTGGTATGTAAATCCTTCTCCTTTTAGTTTTGGAAGAGGCAGATGGTGTTTTGGGTGGATCAGTGGTGGTATATTGTGTGGCAGTGGTTTGTGTTTGACTAATAGCTGTTGAAACAACTGGTGTCTCAACCACTGTTGTCATTACAACAGATGTTGTAACATCTGTTGTCTTCTGCTTTTTGGCAGGAAGAAGTGGTGGTGAGTTTGTTTTTGGTGGAGATGGCAGTGGTGGTTAGGCAGTGGTTGTGGTGTGTGTTGAAGTGATAACAGATGTTGAAACAACTGAGGTACCAACAGTAGTTGATACAACAGGAGTTACAACAGCTGTTTGAGTGGAGGTTTGATGCTGATGGCTTTTGGATGGTGGTTTTGGAGGCTTTGGAAATCTGGATGGGATGGACTTAGGTTTCCTTTTTGTCTTAGGATTTTTGATATCCTTTGATCCAGAACAACCTTGCGCATACAGTTCCATGAAAGCTCTTTTCTCCTCATTCCATCTTGAAATATCCTTTGCCATTCTATCTCTTTTTACACTTGCTACTCCTTCATCAAGTGCTTCTTGGGTAGCATCAACCTTTTTACTACCATCTGGCAATGGCATTTTTCTGGTCATAGCATCTTTTTCAGGTTCAATATACAGACCATCATCTATTCCTTTCTTCTTCCACTCCTGAATTTTCTCCCCCTTTTTGGCATTATCTTCTGGGAGTTGATCAATGAAAAGTACTGTTGGAGGAGCAGTGCCAGTGGTTTCCAATAAATGGGCCTTAATTGCCTTAATATCTGCTTGAGTGTTCTTATACCTAGACTCCATAATGTTTCTCAGCTTTTGGACATGAAGTTCATGTTGCTGATCAGCCATTTCTTTTTGATGTTGGAGAAAAGGTTGGAAAAGGTTCCAGAGCTCATTTGTAGCAAAAGCTTGTGGTGGAGCAGGTGCTTGAGATGGAACAACAGTGGATTGCATCTTTTGTGTTTTCAACACCTGCTGTAGCATATTTTTAAGATCTGCAACAGATGTATCCAACTTTTCAATACGTTCCGTCAAATCCTGATATTTTAAATCATCACCCAATTTAATGGGATCATCTGATTTCCCACTATCAGTGGTTTTATCAGTGGTTGAGGTAGGGAGTGTACTCCAAACACTAACCACTGATGCCCCTTTTTCTTGGTACTGGGGTCTTCTTCCTTCAACACTTGACAACCTTTTGATGTTGCCAGTAGGATAAATAAATCCACTAGTGGTTGGCAGAGGTGCTATGTAAGGAATTGCCTCCAAGGAAGTCTTATTAATGTAACCACTGTCCAACTGTAAACCAGTGGGTTCAACAGTTGTAGTGGCTGCTTCACTTGGACTACCACCAAGAGTTACGTGTAACTCAAGGGGTGTAACCTCCTCAGGTTGTGTTGGTGGGTTAGCAAAGATTGATAAATCAGACCCAGTCATTTATTGAGGTATGTTCTCATTGATAGGTGATTGAGAAGGACTGGTTAGTGCCAGGTTCAAATCAATTGCATCCAACAGTAGTTTGGTTGGTGAGGGAATTGTGGAGGTGAAGTTTGGTGTAGAAACAGGATTTGCTCCGGGCATTGAGTTGTGGATGATGAAACCAAGTGGTTTCAGAGCATCATGATGTGGTGGCCCTATGTGTACAACCTGTTCTTTTTGTGAAGAAGCAGGAGGAGTATTGGTTATGGGTTGAGATATTTGTACCAACTGCTGTGAGGAAGAAGCAGCAGCGGTGTCTTGTGACTGTTGTGTTGTCACAGGCATTTGCTCTGGTATCTCATCCTCCAGAGTTGCCTTTTTGATTGGTTTGGGGGGGTTTTGAATTTTTCTTTTTCTGTGGCTTTTTGGTGATTTTAGGTGTGGGTTTCAAAGCAGTTATTCTGCTGCTTTGATCACCTTGAGCAGTGGGCTTAGCAGCAGATACCTGAGGAGCAGTGGTAGCTGCTAAAATCTGCTCAGGCACCTCTGCTTGTGTTTTGCAAGGTGTTAACATTCTTGAAAAAGTTTCAGTAGTTAAACTGTTTATTTAAATATAATCACCTTGGTTTATTACAGCAATATCATCCTTACTGAATTTCTTTTCAAAATAATAACTTAGAAACCTTGGAAACAGTAGGAATGATTTTGTTTCAACATTATTAACCAAATCATTAAAGATTTCCCGAGAATAATTAAAATTTTCTTCTTGAAGAATAGCATATCCCAGATTTTGAATCTTTAATGGTATTTCATTAAAAGAAGTGGTTTTGTTTGAAACACACATGAGGAGGGTATGGAATAAAAATCTTGTTGCAGAAGGAAAGAAACCTTTTTGTAAGGTAGCTTTCTTCATCATTGTGTCCGCATACCCTCTCTCAATGAAGTCAATTTTCAAATCATTTTTAGGGAAATAAGTTTTACCTTCCTGATCCTCGAGTTGAAAGACCTCTGAAATTGACTGTGATGTAATCTTGACAGGTTTTCCCTTTAGAGTAGAGTTAATGGCTATTACAGTGTCTCCTTGTTTTTCAAGGGTTGCATTCTTCCAAAACTCCCTTTGGGTTGTCAAGTAAATTGGTGCGTCGGCTATTAACAAAGTTTTGTACTTTGATTTAACCATTTTGGCGATGATGGAGTCGAAAGCATCTGTGGTGCCGGGTTTTGTGAGAAGACCCAGAAGATTGTGAGATGGTTTGTGTGGGATTTCAGTGGGAGTGACCTTTTGAGAGGTCGCTTTCGACGATGATTTGGAAGTGGGTTTTGCAGATGGCTTCGATTTTGTCATTTTGGAGATGAAGATCGAAGAAATTTGTGAAGGAATGTGAAGAAAAACTGCTTTGAGAAAAGAATTTTTGAGAATTCAATTCGACAGTAAAACCCTGTTTTTGGTGTGAAGTGGGGGTTTTATAGAGGAAAAAGTGAAGGCTGACGTGGCAGCGGTTACAAAAGTACTGACCACTATGTACTGCCCACATGCCAAACTCTGAAGAAATGAAGGACAGTACTTTTATGAAAGTTACTGATGAAGACAGTGGTTTAAACGGTAAAATGGAAGCAGTGGATGATTTTCACTATCAGTGGATAGCATATCAGTGGGTAAGACTCTGCTTTTGAACAACAGAGGTTATCAAGGAAATGAGAGAACAGAGGATGGCTTTCAGCAGTGGACAATCTTTGAAGTAGAGCAGACTTTTGAACAAACAGTGGTTATGGCAGACTTTTAAGGATTTTAATGAAAACTTCATTTTTAGCTATTTTTAAGGATGGATTTTTGATTTTCTGAAAACATTTTAATGCTTTTATTTATAGAAAAACAAGATTTTGCTTGTTATTCCATGTTTAGCATGCCAATCCCAGAGACCAAACTTTCAAAAGTGGCTGTATCTAGTGCTTTTGTGAGCACATCTGCCAGCTGGTCTGTAGTTGGGACATGATGCAGAGAAATCAAACCTTTTTCATAGCAATCCCTCACAAAGTGATGTCTGATGTCGATGTGTTTGGTGGTTGAATGGGAAACTGGATTTTTGATGATATTTTCTGCTGCCTGGCTATCCAACATGAGTGGAGTCTTTAAGGCAGTGATACCAAAATCCAGCAACTGATTTTGAAGCCACAGGAGTTGGGCTGTACAGCTAGCAGCAGCAATGTATTCAGCTTCAGCAGTGGATGTTGAAACAGCTGCTTGCTTTTTGCTTTGCCATGAAACTAAGCAATCACCTAGAAACTGGCACCCTCCTGATGTGGACTTCCTTGTAGTGTTACATCCAGCAAAGTCACTATCTGAAAAGCCTGAAAGCTTGATATTCCCATTAGCTGGATACCAGATACCAAGTGTGGGAGCACCTTTTATGTATCTGAAAATCCTTTTTACAGCAATGAGATTTGATTTTCTGGGAGCTGATTGACTTCTTGCACAGACACATGTTGCAAACATGATGTCTGGTCTAGATGCAGTTAGGTACAATAAAGTCCCAATCATGCTTCTATATAAAGTTTAGCCAATCAGCTCATCCTTTTCATCAGACATGACAAGCTTATTTGTTGCCATGGGTGTGCTGCATGGTTTACAATCATTCATATCAAATTTTGTCAAAAGTTCTTTAGCATATTTGCTTTGATGAATGAAAGTTCCATTTTGCATTTGCTGAACTTGGAGACCAAGAAAGCATTGCAGCTCACCCATTGCACTCATTTCAAACTCAGCTGTCATGAGTTCTCTAAACTCTTCACACATTGTGTTACATGTGCTTCCAAAAATAAGGTCATCCACATAAATCTGGACAATCATTAAATCCTTCCCTCTCCATTTTAGAAACAGTGTTTTATCAATGGTACCTCTTTTGAAACCATTTGAGAGTAGGAAGTTGGAAAGAGTTTCATACCAGGCCCTTGGTGCTTGTTTCAGGCCATACAAGGCTTTGTTTAGCCTGTAGACATGATCTGGATAAAATGGATCCTCAAAACCTGGAGGTTGACAAACATACACCTCTTCTTGAATTGTACCATAGAGGAAAGCACTTTTGATATCCATTTGAAACACCTTCATGTTGTGGTTGACAGCAAAGGCCAGGAACAGTCTAATGGCTTCCAATCTTACAACAGGGGCGAATGTTTCATCATAATCAATCCCCTCTTCCTGTCTATAACCTTGAACCACAAGCCTGGCTTTATTCTTGACAACAATGCCCCTTTCATCAGTTTTGTTCTTGAAGACCCACTTTGTGCCAATGGGGCTAACCTCTTCTGGTAGTGGTACAAGCTCCCATACTTGTTGTCTTTTGAACTGTTGGAGCTCCTCTTGCATGGCTTCTACCCAGCTGTTGTCTTTCAGTGCCTCTTGGTACTTGACTGGCTGATGGAGTGATAGAAAACCAGCAAAAAGACAAATGTTTTGGGTTTGGCTTCTTATGAGCACCCCTTCATTGATGTTGCCAATGATTTGATCAGGTGGATGAGATCTCAAGAAGATTAAATCTCCTTGGTATGGTATGATGGCATTTGTTAGTGAAGGCTGCAAATGTGTATCATCTGAGCTAACCACTGCTGGGGACTTTGATGATCCAGCAGTGGCTTCAAAAGGTGGTGGAATGGGAGGTAATGAAGTGGACACATGCTGACTTTTATCCACTGTTTGGGGACTTTTGTCAGCAGTGTTTGAGGATGTGGAAGCAGTGGTTGATGGGCTACTTTGGTCAACAACTGTTGAGGTAGCAGTGGTTGAGCTTTGACAGCTGTTTTGAACATCTGCTGCTCTTCCCATTTTAGCAGACCTTTGAGGGATGATGATTTCATACCCATAGTCTGGTGGTGAATCCTCTGATGGACCTGCACTGTTAGTCTTGACAGCAGTATTTTCAAAAGTGAATTTATCAAGATCAAACAGATCTGCAGGATTTGCTGGAATTTTCATTGATGAAAGTTCATTGAACTTTACATTCAAAGTCTCCTCCACTGCCTTGGTCCGTGTATTAAACACTTTGTAGGCCTTGGCAGTGGTTGAGTATCCCAGATGATAACCACAATCAAGTTTGGCTGCAAATTTTGAAATGGAATCTTTTAAGTTCAAAATAAAGCATGGGCAGCCAAACACCTTGAAATATGAGATCAGTGGTTTGATTTTATACAGAATTTCATAAGCAGTCTTTTTGTGCCTGGGGTTTATTAAAACTCTGTTCTGGACATAGCAAGCAGTGTTTACTGCCTCTGCCCAGAAAGTTAATGGCAAACCTGAATCAGCAAGCATGGTTCTGGCAGCCTCAATCAAAGTTCTGTTCTTTCTTTCAACAACCCCATTCTGCTCTGGTGTTCTAGGGATGCTGTACTGCCTTACAATCCCTTTCTTCACACAGAAGGCATCCAACTCCTTATTTTTAAATTCTGTGCCATTGTCACTCCTGAAGCTTTTCACTGGAAGGTCAAATTGCTTTTCAACCTGTGTCACAAAGTCTTGCAAAATGCCTGCAGTCTCATCTTTTGAGTGTAAAAAGAAAGTCCATGTAAACCTAGAAAAGTCATCAACAATAACCAGAAAATATCTCTACTTTTTGAGACTCATGACTTGAACTGGGCCAAACAAATCCATGTGTAGCATTTGCAAACACTGGGTTATTTTGGACTCTTCAATGGACTTATAAGAACTTTTATGCTGTTTTCCTTTTAAATAGGAAATGCAATGTTCAGGACATGAAAACAATTTTTGTGGTAGGCCTCTCACCAAACCATTTTTTGAAATTTCAGTGATTGTCTTAAGATTTGTGTGCCCCAGCCTTCTGTGCCAAAGTTTTGTCTCTTTGTTAGAGGCAGCTGAGAACAGACAGGCATCAGCTCTGGGACATTCTTTAGACATATCAACAACATAAACATTGCCACTTCTTTGAGCAACAAGTTTAGTTCGACCAGTTTTAATTATTGCTTCAATCTTTTTGACCATTTCTGGTCCAACAATCCTACAACAATCTTTTGTGAAGAATGACCCAAACCCTTTGTCACTCATTTGAGACACACTCAGAAGGTTGAATTTTAGATTGTCTATCAGATTGACATTTTCAAATTTTACATTTCCAGACTGCACTATACAAGACCCCAGAACTTTCCCTTTACTGTTATTCCCAAAGGATATATCACCCCCTCCATGGATTTTAAAGTCTTTGAGGAGGGCTTTACATCCTGTCATGTGCCTGGAGCCTCCACTATCTACATACCAAAGACTATCAAAGCATGCAGAAGCTCCCTGCACATGAAGTAAAAGGATTAGTTCATTAGGGTCTCCAAAGCCAACAGGGATTTGGATGGGGTCTCAACAGTGTCTGGGATGGATGCAGATTGATGGACAGTGGTTAGGTCAGGGGTTTGGACAGTTTTAGTACTGTTTCTTGCTAACCACTGTTGGGGGTCTTGACCAATCATCTGTTGGTACCCAAAAGGATGCCTGTTCACTTTAGGTTTAGAGGGCCTTTTGTAGGCCTCATAAACGTGTGGAATCCTTTGGTAAGACTGTTTTTCCTTGCCTTTTCTGAACTCATTGGTAGGGGGTGCATCAGTAACCTGAATATCTCTTTTGACAGATGTTTGGTTCAGCTGTTTTGTGACAGCTGTTTGAACTGGCACAAACAGTGGTTGATTCTTGGTGAATTTGACAGATGATGTTGATGGACTCAAGGATGTTTTAGCAATGTACTCATTCTTTTTCACATCAAAGTTTTTGAGATACACACATGCTTGAGTTTTGTGGTTTGTTTTTCCACAAACAATGCAGCTTTCAGCTGAAACAATGACACTTGTTTTGTTCAAATCATAAGATTTTAAATGGAAACAATCTTTTGTTAGATGATTCCTTTTCTCACAGAATTCACAAAACAAGTTATTGATCTTTTCTTTCTTCTTTTTCTTTTCGGACTCCTTTGCAGCAGAGGTTTTAACATCTGTTGGGATGTCCTTGAGAGGTATGACTTTAGCTTTTGGAGCTTTAACACCATCAGTTGATGTAAAGTCCATGGGCTTGAAGTTTTCAAGAATATCACACTCATCAGACCATTTTGGTTTAAACTGATAATCTTCAAGCTCCTCAAAAGTAGAGGATCCCATTGGTCTGTCAAGTGTGATTTTGTTACCAAGTTTATCAGTGATTTTCACTTCTTGGCCTTTCTTGTTTGTTGGAATAAACTCAGTGGTTACATCAGTGGTTTGAACAGATTTTCCAAAAGCAGTGTTTTCATCATCATGTTTTCTATAACCAACACCAAATTTCACATTGTTTTTTATCTGTTTTTCAAGCATAACCTCATACCCTTTGCATGATTCCACCCATCTTTCACAGGTGATCTGGGTGGACTCCAACTCCTTTTTGCAAACTTGGTATTTTTCTACCATAGTTTGGAGTTGAGTTTTGGTTATGCTTTGTTCTTCTTTCAAACTGCTGATCTCTTTTTCCTTTTCAGTCAATTTGTTTTTAAGTTCTTTTAAAGACCTTTCAAATTTGACTTCATCAGTTAAGATTTTATTCCGAAGGTTTTCATTTACCTCTTTGATGTTAGCAAAAGCAATAATGCAATTGTCAGAACACAGTTTTTCAAGAACTTGAGGTGATACCTTGGCAGCAGCCATCATTGCACAATCACATTGATGATTTTCTTCATCATCAGCTCTTTCTTCTTTCTCACCTGCTTTCTCATTTTTCTCTTCTTCTTTGTCCTCTTTGGACCATGGGTCTGTCAGTGGTTCAATCAGGGTTTCTGAATTTTCTCCCAGCAGCAGTTCACCAGCAACTGCATTAACAACTGCTTCAGTCACCTCATCCACTGTTTCATCACTTAGCTGTTCACCTTCAGTTTCAATCCCCTCTGGTATTAACTCTAATGCCATCAAACAAAATTCATCATTAGAAGGTTCATTAGAAGCATAGAGTGCAAAATTTTCATCACTAAGCTCATCAGGCATGCTGCTCCAGTCAACAAAGCCTTGAGTGAAAAAGCTTTGCTGATCTGGTTGTACCACTGCTGAAGCAGCTGTTTGAGGTGCAGGTTGCACTTATGCCTGGGGGACAGGGGTTTGAACATATTGAATCTGTGGAACAGTGGTTTGGACATAATGCACAGGCACAGGGGCAGCAGCATAATGAGCAGTGTTAACATGAGCTGCAGGGGTATATTGGGTATAGTGCAAAGTGCTTTAATTTTGAGGTCTAGGGTTTGAGCTAGGATGAGTAATTATAGGACCAGTAGTTTGACTCCTGCATTCCCTAGCGAAATGTCCCAACCTATTACACTTGTAACACTTGATTTTCGATTTATCCAACCCAACCCTCAGATTCCCATCTAAACCTGGGAATTTTCGCCCTGTTCTTTTATAGAATTTGCTAGTTCTCACACTGAGCAAAGCCAATTGATGCAGGATGTCCATTTCATCTAAGCCAGTGGGATCAAAATGTTGTAAATCATTGAGTTCAAAGCACAAATTATCTGACATCTGGTTTTCAGTGTTTGCAGTGAAAGCATAGTTTGCAGAGTGAGAATCAGGGTTAGCAAAGTTACCACCAGCTTTTATATCAATGAAATGATCATAACCCTGTTCCTTACTACTGCCACCAGATTCTTCCTGACCCAGAAGAGCTGTGCTACCGAATGAGTAATCATCAGTGGCTTTTCCAGACTCTTGCAACTTCTTTTTCTGGTTCAACTCCCTTTCATATGTCAGGAGTCTACCATGAAGTTGGGTCAGGGTCAGATCTTTGAACTCAACAGACTTTCTAGTCACAAATGCAATTGTGTCCCATTTATCAGGTAGCGACCTAAGAAACCTGCTATTTTGGGTTGATTTTGGAAATTCAACCTTAACAAGCCTTAGCTCACTGATGAGACAACTGAACCGTTCAAATTTTTGGGTCAATGATTCACCCTTAATGTGACAGAAGGTTTCATACTGCTGATTCAGAATTTCCCTATTGTTTTCAATAACTTCTTCGGTTCCCCCAAACTGTTCCTTCAACGCATCCCATAGCTCTTTGGCGTTGTTACAATGTAACAGTCCAGCATAGATCTCATTTGGTAATGCAGATGCTATGATGCTAAATGCTTTGGCATCCAGTTTGAATTTTTGAAAATCAGTTTCAGTATAGTTTTCATAAGGTTTTGGTACGAACTTCTTTGGATCCTCAGCACTTGGCACCGTAGGAACATGGGGACCAAAAACAACAGACCTCCAACATCCAGTGTTCTGTTGAGCAAGGATGTGACCCATCCTTCTCTCCCAGATGTTGTATTCATTTCTTTTAAGCATGGGTGGTTTAAAAAGTGAGCCAATGTTATTCTTATCATCTTGAGATTGTGACGTCATCCTGGTTGTTTTACAGACACTGATTAATCAACTTTAATGGTGATTAAACCTTGCTCTGTTTTTCAACACAAACGAACAAACTATCGATATCAACGATTTTGAGCTAAACTATTTATGTCAAAATGATTGTTAAATCAAATTTGACTGTCCTAGCTCTGATACCAAATGTTGGATCTGAGTTTGGTTTTGATTGTATTTTCTTGTTTGAATAAAAATGGAAATGGATGAGTTGTGCAGCGGAATTAATATGGAAACAAACTTTGCATACAATCAAATGAGAGTATTGCTTTGATCAAGACATTTTCAACAGAGAACCGAATGATTGAATTTAATTTCAACAACGATTACAAAGTAATGCTTGAATACAAAATCCCCCTCAGCCAGAGCTCAGTGTTTGTTCGTGCAAAGAAGACGGTGTTGCAAAAGAGCTAATAGTACAGTACAGAGCACTGTTCTATTTATAGGCACTAGCAAACCACTGAGCATCTTAGCTGACGTCACCAAGAAAGTGACATCTAACCTCCTAACAAACTCTAACCTCTGATCTATACAAACACTGCTATACTAACTACTGCTATTACATTTCATTTCATAAAAGACACTTAAACAGCTGCTGCATCCTTCCACTGCTGTGAACCCGACAGTGCTTGTCCGGATCAGCAGTACTTGACTCAAGGCAGTAGATTGAGCAGCAGGACTTTAGTCTTCTATCAGTCTTTACAAGAGCAGCAGATTAACGGACAGTGGCTTGTACGATCAGTAGATAGGAGGTCAGCAGATGTTGAAACCACTTTCAAGGGGAGAGATTTGTATGAAACATCTGCTTATTCTGGATCCACTGCTCTGACCCAGTTTTGGCTTTAATTATCTGTTCCTCTGGTAGGGTTCAATCCCAACATATAGGCTCCTCCTGTGGGTAGAGTTCTCGGTAATCCCTATGGTCGTCATTCCATGGATCGTAGGCTAAGGGGTTAGGTGATGGAACTCTAGGGATTTCGTTTGGGTTGAATGCGGGTATTGGAATCTGGTGTACCGGGTTAGGTTCAATTTCCATGGGTTGAGTTGGAAACAGTGGTAGTGGCTGGGGTACAATGATTTGTTCTAAGTTTGGGTCCGCGACGGTGGTAGCTAATATGTGAAAATTGGCCAATCACCTATTGATTATATCCTGGGTTTGGGCATTCATCTCCCTATTTGCTGCTGCTAAGGCCCGTTGCTGCTGCAACTTCCTCATTCGTTTCCTACGCCCGTGTGCTCCCCGACTGAACCATCCTCTCTTTTTGGTAGGGAATGGTTCTTCGGATTGTGCCTTAAATATGAAAATCCCCTCTTCTGTGTCAGCTGAATACCCCGAGGGGGTAGGCTGGCGTTCGATGGTCCTTGATCACTCATATTGTAAAGTAACAAATTGTCAAATAACACAAAACAATAAAACATGCACGTAATCCCGTAGATTATTTCCTAACATAATGGATAAAATTTTGGTGTCAGCAGAACACTTATGTGGCTGAAATCAGGGGCTGTAGCTCTGATACCACCTTCTGTCGCAACCCCCCGACCCCTGCCCCGAGAGGCGGGCGGCCGCGACCTACTCAGAGATGGTGGTATCTGTGTTTATCATTAATTTGGCAGCGGATATTTCATCGGGACCGTAGTTAGGAAATATTTTATCAGAGTAAAACACCACATTTTTATAATAATAAATACATTGGGATAAACCCAAGTTTCCATTACAAACATGTTTATAGGGATAAACTCTAATTTATTGAAATAAAACTTCTTCTTTATTTAGATAACTTTTATAGCCACTTTTCCAAGCCTTCAGTGCTCTCCGGCTGGCTTCTATTTAGCTTTCACATTTTGTTACCTGAAACACGTTTAAAAACATTTTATCAGCAAGAAATACTGACGAGTGAATCCCAGTTTAATCAAAACAGGTTTTTATCATTTTACAGCATTGAGGGCAATCCAGCAATTACATTTGTTTATTTCTACTTTTATTACCACCCACGGTACTGTCAACCCGACTTGTGGTCATGTTACTACTCACAGTGTAGTAACAAATTTTGTATACAAAACCCCAACATACCGACGATAACTGTAGAATTACAAATATTCAATCACTGTTAATTATAAGGTAAAAATAGTTTATAAAAAGAAGGATTACTCACATTGTTATTGTAGGTATTTCCCTGTGACTTCCTGGTTATAATCTATCAAATTTAAATAATGCACACGCGTTAGTATAATAACTCAAATTTACATTAGTTATATCCTCCCCGAGGCAGAACTCCAACGACTGAGTCAGGCAGAGCCTCGACATGCGTTACGGAGCACTAGATCAATCGGGCAGCGTATCTAATACGTAACTAGGGGTTATAATACTTACAACGAGGCAGAGCTTCGCTAATTAGGGGGTATTATACCCGATATAGTAATTGCTATTCAGAATTGAGAGAGAATTCGAAAGTTTTGAACGACGGAAACTGAATGCCGATGCCCTCTATTTATAGGGTTGTTCGTCGGCTTTCTCGCGGCCCGCGAGCTAGGTAGAGTAGGGCATAGATTGGATCATTCACGAGTATAGGTTCGACGAGTGTTATGCCACGTGGCAGGCTAGGGTTTCACCACATGTCACTCGCTCGCGCCCCGCGACGGACCAAAGAGGGTCTGTTGCGCCCCACCAGAGACCCTTAAATCTTGTTTTTATTTAATTTTTATAAAATTAAAGGTATTTCGGGTCCGGTTTCGTATACGGGGTGTATTTTAAGACGTATAGGGACATGTTTAAGGGTTTCGAGAGAGTTGTTATAGTTGGAGACTCTGACAGGTAATCCAACCAACCAATGAACATCGTACGCCCCTTAGGATTTCCTTTTAGGTCACACCCGAAGAATGACTAGGGATCCACTAGGTTGTCTAAAGGTACTGTATTCTAAGATCATGGTTCCAACATAGTTTCCTTAGCCAATAGAAATCCAAGAGTTACAAGCAGGATTTAAAACTTAGGTAGTGCTTTCCATCCTTGACTTCACCTAAGTGATCAATTTGACATTTGGTAGTTTAAGTTCTCTTAGTTTAATTCCCTATTTTAACTAACACACAACCCCTAAATCAATAAACCAATTTCCTTTGTTTTTAGTTAGAGTCTAGTTTAAGTGTTGCTAGTGTCCTGTGGGTTCGATATCCGGACTTCCATTAGGCTTTAGTGCACCTGATAGGTACGTTTGGCTGTCTTGTGGTCTAGTATTACGAGTGTCTAGAGTTTAACTAGAGTGTCTAGGTTAGTTTAAGTTTAGTAGACCATATTTAGCACATCATGATCACCTCAACAACGTTTACTAGTCCAATGTAGTGATCACCTTTTTTAACACACCATGTCAAAATAGTATGTATTTACACTTCTTCAAACATTCATTATTTCAAAATGATGAATATCCACACAAATCACCAACCAATGGTGAGATCCCTCATAAATCACTCACTATTACAACAAGAGTAGTCACAAAACAACTATGATTACAAGGATTGAAAGTTTGGAACTTGTAGGACAACTCTTCTTTTTTGCTCTTCCAGTCTCCCAGTCGATCCGAAAGTCGTTTCCATCAATGTTTGGGCGACCGATGGTGATTTGTTTGTTGTTTTATGTTGTGAATTGCCTCATCCATTTTTTCAAAGCCATATTGACATATTTTGTCCATATTTTGACTCCGAATAAGTTTACCTTTTAGATTTGTAAAGAGTAATAATATGTTTTCTCAAAGTTTTAAGAAGCTTTGTGTCTTCAAGGTCGATGCATTTTGAATCTTTGCCATGTTAGCAAGCTCATATCCAAATTAATACAAAACCAATTTTTATATATTTGCAAGACTTGTTAGCTTTGAAAGTATTCATATGATGTAGGGATGGCAATCAAACTCGAATCTAATGGGTAAACCCAACACATTGAGACGGGTATGAGGTCGGGTAATTGGGTATGGGAACGGGTATAAGATTATTTTTTTATATTTTTCATAGGTTTGGTATATGTATGGGTTTTAATGATATACCCGACCCCATTACCCATTTACCTAATTATATACCCAAAATAATATATTTTACTTTTTAAAGTATGTGTGTGTGATTTCTTTAATTATCTTTTTACATCTTAGTACATTTTTCACATTAGATTACTAATTTTTTGTTATGTGAATTTTTTTATATTTTTTCAACAAAGAAAACCTGTAACCTTACCATTCACAGTAAATTACTATATTTTTCTTTGTAATAATAAACAACTTGTAGTATGTAACAATCTAGGTTACTAATAGTTTGTAGTATGTAACAACCTAGGTTACTAATAGTTTAAACCTTCTGGGGTAGCCTAGTTGGCCAACCTCACCCACCCTCTCCCTAGAGGTCCCGGGTTCGAATCTTGGTGTCCGCATCCCACGGCCAAGTTCTTCGCTCTCGGTTGGGTAGTCACCCCCAGGCAGCTATGGGGCTAAGCTAGCTTGTGGAGTGTGATCACTCCAGCGGTTGGGAGGACCGTGGAATATCCCCCCCCCCCCCCCCCCTAGGTTACTAATAGTTTAAAGTAATATTCTAATGTATTAACCTTTAATTTGTAACAAACTAAGGTACTAACACTTAACCCAATTTAATTTTAACAGAGTTCAAGGGTAGTTAGGTCCTTTTGCATTCTCCATTTATCAATACCAACAAAAAACCCTTAGACGCATGGAACCTTACATGCCTTACATATTCCCCTGAGACTTCGTTTCGTTTTGCCACAGAAGACCATTGTGGAGGCGGTTTCAGTCAGATTATATATTAGACCATGGAATTTTTAAAACTTTACGCATCTGCACATGAAATTTTAAAACTTTAGACAATGTACAACAAACATGTAAAATATGTTCTTTTCCATCAAATTATATATTAGACCCTGCATGCAAAGTGATGGTAAGTATCATGTTGGTCCTACAAATTTTTAAAAGAAATTATCTCTACAACTATAAAAATATGGAATCTAAATTTGGGTTCTCCTTTACAAGAAAGCATAAAATTGGTTTCTCGAATATTATTCATAAATGATTATATACCAAATTTGTTATGATTTGCATAAAATCCATTTTTATAGACCAATGAAGATTTGTGTTAAAAAAACATCAGGCAGCAAGTAGCTAGTTAAAGAGAAGTTTTGGTATCGCAGGTTTTAAAGGAACGAGGGTATTGATTTAGAGTTTTTTTTATCGCTATATGGAAAATGCAAAAGGACCTAGTTATCATTTAGCTCTGTTAAAACTAAAGTATGTTAAGTAGTAGTACCCTAGTTTGTTACAAATTGATAGGTACCATAGATTGTTACTTTCTACAAACCACTAGGACTAACGACGTAATTAACTCTTAATTAATAGTCATCCGATAGGTTTTGGGTCAGTATACCAACGAGTATTTTTAATAGACTATTGAGTTTACCCAAAACCCGTGGGTATACCTGATGGTGTTTTAAACTGGATTTGGGACAAGTTTTAATAATCAGGTATGGGGTTGGGATAACTCAAACTCGTCAAAGACCCCCCCCCCCCCCCCCCCACACCACCACCATCAGCATCACCACACACACATACACCCACCCCAATTGTCATCCCTAATTTAATGTTTTATCAAAATTCTTTGGGAAATTATCATCAGTTTATAGAAATGATATTTTATATGTTCATTTAGATTATATAGAAACCATATAAAGACCTTTTTTTTATAATTCCATGTGATTCGGTTGATGATTTAACTTTGATTTTGACTTTGTTGGAGTTAATTACATAGTTAGTCCCTGTAGTTTGCACAAAATAACATACTTAGGTACTAATAGTTTAAAATCACCTTCTAGGGTATTAACATTTTTGATTTTGTAACGTTTAGAAGTATTAACGTCTAGGGTATTAACATAGTTAGTCCTTGTGGTTTGCACAAAATAACATACTTAGGTACTAATAGTTTAACAAACAATTAACGTTAATACCTCCAAACGTTACAAAATGAAAAGTTAATACCCTAGAAGGTGATTTTAAACTATTAGTACCTAAGTATGTTACTTTGTGCAAACCATAGGGACTAACTATGTAATTAACTCGACTTTGTTGATTCTCATGTGTTGATCTTTGCAAGGTTTAGAATCATCATCTTTGGTGTATATAAACATTGATCTTCATTCAGTTGTTTTGTATAAACCTTGTTCTTCATTAATTTTCAATCAATTGATTAGATGTAGTTCTCAATCTTCATTTCTTAACTAATTCAAGTTTGTAGCTTCATTTTCATTTATTTATGCTAACATTGAATGTGTAGGGATATATATGGTATATGCACATCCTTAATCAACAACATACGAACACAAGACAACTATAGGGTGTGGGGGTCATGGTTGGGACATGATTTGGCACCTAGGAACATGAATGGAAGGCTACACCACCCCTTGCTTGATCCATCATTGTTTCCATTGATTAAACAATGACAACCATGATCCTCCTTTCCATTTTTCAACAAATCATTTCCTTCTTCTTTAAACAAATATAAATTAAAATAAATAAGGGGCTAGTGGTTTGGGTCATGACCACACCCTTAGGGTAGTGGATTTGGATGGTGGATTAGAGGTGGGTTACATGACACTGACGTGGAGAGTCATGGTGGTCCTGAGAGTCATGACCACACCCTATAGCCAAATTTCAAGCATATCAAAACTAGGGATCTTATGTCTCACAATTAATAATGACTTATTTAAGTAATTTGCATTTATTTAGGTATTTTTATTGCAAGTCTGTTATATACATTAGAGAACTATGTTTTATTTCTTATTTGTGTAATAGTGACATGTCAGCATTTTCAGGTCAGGTATTATATTATTCTACTTACATAATCAACACAATCTTTGACACAAATACATAGCCACCATATCTGCAATGCTCATTATTTTTTGAGCAATTGTTTCTAACAATGCATCACAAATCGTGTGTTGTGCCTTAAACCTTGTTATCTCTATCATAGTAAAATTAATCAAACTTGTTTAGAGACATGTATCAGGGGCGGCTCTTATGGTGTGCGGGGAGGACTTCCGCACAAGGTCCGTAATTTCGAGAGGCACGGGATTTTTAAAAAAAAATCGATAAATATATGTTATTTAAAAAAAAAAGTAAACACATACAAATCAAATATAGAGGCCCATTATTAAATACCATTGTATGCTTTATAATTTACCAAACTTAACATTAGATTTATTGGGCCCAACCAAATACTAATATGATTTTTAAAAATAAAAATAAAAAAAACACGGCTGGAAACTGAAAGGGCGGATTGCTAAAGAAGACACTGGAAACACGTCTGAACATCAGAACCTGTAGGCTGTATCCGCTGGAAAGTGGAAACACTGAACTGGTGAAGACGACTGGATTGCTGGAAACAGAACAACAAGGGCCGATGGCGAACAATCAAACATCATCATTAGAACTCAAAAAGGTCCGAACAAGAACAACAACATCAGAACTCAAAAAAGTCCGATTATGAATTTATAAATTATAATTCAATCAAACATCATCATCGATTCATCACATTTATAATTCAATAATGCTGAAGACGCTGTTGTGTTGCAGTTGCAGGAGGGCGATTCTGAATTTCTGATTTCAGAAGTTTTAGAACATAACATCAGAACTCAAAAAGGTCTGTTCGTTTAGTGTTATTGATTCGTTAGTCTGTTAATTGTTGAACATCGATTATTATTTTTAGGCGTTAATGGCTCCTAAACAAGCATCCGGGTGGCAAAAACGTCAAACAAGCATCGATTATTAACTTATTAGTTATTACGGTATGTAAATCATTAGAATACTATGATTTTGTCATTATCATAATTGCATTATTTATCAAATAATACAATTTTTGTCACTTTCGTAATTATATTTATCGTTAAAGCATATGGGCACAATTGTCGAGCTCGAACAGGGTACATAAATTCTCAGAGACGCCATTGACATTTATTAATCAACTATATTGTAATTCTATATGGTTGTACTGAAAAAAAAAAAAACCAATAAAGAAAAGTCAAAACAACTTTGTTTAACTTAGTCGAATGTTTAGAGTATGAGACCTACTAACGCTTAGCATCGGCTCAAGAGTTCAATTTGTTTGTCCAAAGAACTAACCACGTAAGATGATCTACAAGTAAACGGTTAGAAGTTTGACAGCCATGAGTAAGCCAAACATTTGTTGACGTAGTAGTACTTATGAGGAGCCTGTACACATTTAGAGCTTTAGTCATAATCAAAAATCATGATCGAAAACCTTCACACGTACCAAAGAACACATGTATAACGTATACCTTGAAAGGTGTCACACATGTGCACGGCGAAATGCAACCTTATGTATGATAAGGGGATCTGAATAAGTTTCGAATTTCTATCCAAGTATATCTTCTTACATCTCTAATCATAGAATACATGAAATTACCTAAGTATTTTTAAATGGACCTTTACATATATTAACCTTTTGATCGCTGCTTGAATGAGGATAGAAATAATCAGTTTAAGGATATTATAAAGAGATTCAATGGCTACAATCAAATATCACAATCCTAACAAGTTTTAGAGAAGTTGTTATCTGTTAGTGGTTTGTCCATAGCTGTACACATTGTAAATTTGTCTCATCAGAGTGCGTTTTTTATTTGTTCAATATATGCCTTTAATCTAGGATAAACTCTCATATCTCTTTTTAATACTTTTATAATCTAAATCTCAACCTGTGCTTGCTAAATAAATTGTAATTGGTAGGTATTGTTCCATCTTGATGGTTAAAGTAGGACTAACAATTCATCTTTGTACCAATAAACTGAAAGTTTAGTGTTTAGAGCATAGTTTTTATACTAATGGTTCTTTGCAAATATGATTATGGTTACCATTGCTATCATGATATCAAAGGTCTCCGAAAAACATTCCTATCGTATCTTTTTTGTTTTTATCTACCTTGTTGTGATGGAGTTAGAGTTTTGATCGACTTCAAAGGCAATTTTCATGCTCATAGGTTAAGTTATTTCGAGATGCATCCGTTATGTTTTCTTTGTAGATAAGCGTACTTTGAAATCATTTATCGTGCTTTGTAGATTAAGTGTACACCTCAGGCTTTCGTAAAGGCTTCCAGATCTAGTGTGTTCAAAGGTCAAGTCTTGTTACGTTTGTATGACTAGGATGACATGTTGCACCCTCTTTTGTCGGCCTTCATATGAATCCGATTCAAAGTCCTTCTCGAAACACATCATCAGCTTTTGAGTCTCTTTGTGATCACAAAGTGTCATTGATGTTGCTTGAGATGATTTGATTTGGTAGTTATCCCCTTTCTATTTTAGTCATGAAAAGTTAAACCGTTTAAACCTAAACCGAATCAAATAAAGGGCAACCACCATCCACCATCCGTTTTCAGCAAATTCAGTTTCCATGATAACATAATTCTTAGAAATAAGATAGAAAACATATATGAAAATAAAAAAATTGAAACCTAAAGAAGATAATGAGAACATAAAAGAAAAACACACAAAAAGAAAAAATAAATAAAATTGAAATTTAGGTGCTCGTTTTAGTCCAAGGTAACTAAAAGGTTAAACTTAAAGAAAGCAACAAACTATTTACCTGTAAGTTGTTTAATTTAATGGAGAACATTTGCATAAATAATTATAAAAATTATTTTTACTCATTTTTCAAAGAGTAAAATGCACGGATAGTCCCTGTGGTTTTGCAAAGTTTCAGCTATAGTCCCCAGATTTTGGAAATTCCACTCATAGTCCCTGTGGTTTGACAGTTTGTTACGCTGATAGTCCCTGGAGTGGATGTGGGTTAGTTTTCTCAGTTAAGTCCATGTGAAATTACAAAATTACCCTTGCTTTTATTATATTCATCAACATCATCATCATTCAACAGACTCATTCATCAGTTCACTCATCTTTAGCAAGAACACATTAATCATTCATCCAAAAATCCAATTCTAAGAACACATCTTCAAAATTCACCAACCGTATATCGAAACAACAATCTGAATCAAAACAACAAATCACTCCTTCGAGCAAAAACAAACCGTATATCGATTCAGATACAACCTCATCGATCAAACAACAACATTCAGCAATCCTTCATCTATCAATGATCATCAACAAGCACAGGGGCAAATACTAAACGAATCCTTCTTCTTCGATACAGCCGAACAACAATATTCAGTTTCTTATCTTTAATTCAGATCTGAAAAACCTGCAGCTGTATGTCCGATTCAAATCTAAAAGTCGACTCAACTAAGGCTTTCTTCTTTGTTTCAGATCCAAACAAACTACAAAAAATTGATTCTTTTATGCGAACAACTTTGTCGCTTACCTTTCTTCTTCTTCTTCTTCGAACAAACAAGCAACAATCTTTCTTGTTTTAATTCAAATTCAAACAACAATCTGAATCAAAACAACAAATCACTCCTTCGAGCAAAAACAAACCGTATATCGATTCAGATACAACCTCATCGATCAAACAACAACATTCAGATCTGTTTACAAATCCAAACAAATCCATCGCACAAATCCATTTGTACAAATCCAAACAAAATTCCAGATCTGTTTATGATCATGTGTTGCTTTAGGCCACTCCGGTACAAACTCCAGATCTGTGTTGTTTGATTCATGCCCAAAACAACAACCGTAACTTCGGCACCACCCCCACCACAGTCGCACCATGTAACGAAGACGACAGGGGTGGGAGGCGGCTGTAGAGGGTGACGGTGTAGAGAAGATGACAGGGTGGTGGGGTTGGTGAAGGCGACAGGGTGAGGTGGATAGGGGTGGTTGATTTGGGGATGGGTGGTTGATGGTGGAGGCGGGTATGGGTTTAGGAGGCGGAGGTGTGGTGGTGGAAGGGGATGGCGGTGGTGGGGAGTGGTGATGGCGGCAGGGGAGGTGACGGTGGTGGTGGTTTTTAGTGAGAGAGAGAGAGAGAGAGAGAGTAGAAAGAGAGATACATCCACTGATGAATGAGTCTGTTGAATGATGATGATGTTGATGAATATAATAAAAGCAAGGGTAATTTTGTAATTTCACATGGACTTAACTGAGAAAACTAACCCACATCCACTCCAGGGACTATCAGCGTAACAAACTGTCAAACCACAGGGACTATGAGTGTAATTTCCAAAATCTGAGGACTATAGCTGAAACTTTGCAAAACCACAGGGACTATCCGTGCATTTTACTCTTTTTCAAACTATAAACTCACGATTATTACGTGAGTCTTTTGTCTACTTCGTTTCATAACTTCTAGTAGTCTAGCTTACGTATATGATGACATCACTACATAAGAGTTGGCAAAATTGGTTCAAACCAACAACCGAACTAAATCAATGACATTAAGTCGGTTTTTAGATCATAATGTTTTCTAGAATAAAGCTTTGTTTATTAATTTGTTTTTAAACAATTTTTTTATAAACGAGCTGGCTGTTTTAACAATTCAGTGGTCGGGCAGATCCATAAGATCGGTTTAAAAAACAGAATAACATTATATATGAACTAAGTTAGAACCCCGTGTATTACACGGGTTAAATAAATGTACTTTTATATATTAAATAATAGAAAGTTATATTTTTATGAGGCCCGTATATTGTATGGGTTCAATAAATATAATTTTATATATCAAATAATAAAAAAAAGTTATATCTTTAAAAACCATGTGTATTACACAGATTAATTAAATATAATTTTGTATACTAAATACTAAAAACGTCATACCGTGTATAATCGAGTTGAATAAATCTACCAAATAATAAAAAAAATTACATCCTTAAAAACCCCGTATGTTACACGAGTTGAATAGATTTAAAAAAGAGTTATATCTTTAAAAACCATGTGTATTACACATTTTAAATAAATGTAATTTTGTATATTAAATACTAAAAATGTCCTATCTTTAAAAGACCCGTGTATAGTCGGGTTGAAAATCTACCAAATAATAAAAAAAATATATCCTTAAAACCTCGTGTATTACAAGTGTTGAATAAATCTAATTTTATATAGCAAATGATAAAAAGTTATATATCTTAAAAACCTTCGTGTATTACACGGGTTATATAAATGTAACTTTGTATACTAAATAATAAAAAAAGTTATATTTTTCAAAACCACACATTTTACACGAGTTGAATAATTATAATTTTGTATACCAAATACTAAAAAAAGTTATATTTTAATAAATTAGGATAACATTTAATATTAATTCATTATTTATATATTTAAAATAAGATAAGTAGGAAAGAGAGTTATTTGTTTTAAAAAATATATTAAATTAACAATTTAGATTTGAGGATAATATTTTATTAAAGTATGATAAGATTTAATATTAATTTATTATTTATTTATTTAGTTAATATAAGATAAGTATAAATTTGAGGATACCTTCAATGAATGACATGTGTCCAAAAGTTGTTTCTTTTATGATAGTACTAGGTTAGGACCCCGTGTATTACACGGGTTGAATAAATGTAATTTTACATACTAAATTAAAACAGTTATTCTTTAAAAATCTTGTTTATTACACGAGTTGAACAAATATAATTTTATATATTAAATAATAATAAAAAATTATATCTCTAAGAACCCCATGTATTGTACTGAATAAATGTAATTTTATATACCAATAATAAAAGTCCGTGTATTGTACAGGTTGAATAAATCTAATTATGTATACTAAATAATAAAAAAAATTATATCTTTAAAAACACTGTGTATTACACGGGTTCACGGGTTGAATAAATGTAATTTTATATACTAAATTAAAACAGTTATTCTTTAAAAATCTCGTTTATTACACGAGCTGAACAAATGTAACTTTATATATTAAATAATAATTAATTATATCTCTAAGAATCCCATGTATTGTACTGAATAAATATAATTTTATATATCAAATAATAAAAATCCGTGTATTGTATGGGTTGAATAAATCTAATTATGTATACTAAATAATAAAAAAAATTATATATTTAAAAACACTATGTATTACACGGGTTAAATAAATGTAATTTTGTAACCTTGTATACCGCAAGCGGGGCGAATATATACTAAATAATAAAAAAGTTATATCTTTAAAAACACCATGTATTATACGGATTAAATAAATGTAATTTTGTATAGTAAATAATATGCTATTGGATTCGTTTAAAAAATCATAAATTTGGTGCAGTAAATAAATGTAATTTTGTATAGTAAATAATATGCTATTGGATTCGTTTAAAAAATCATAAATTTGGTGCGGTTTATTTTTAATCAAATCACAAACTTGGTTAAGTTTATTTCGAATAGATTAGAACCCCAATTTGAAAAATCAAAAACAGAATTATATTATTAGATTCTCTTCCTAATTAGTGTTTTTTTTTTAAAGTTTGATTTAATGTCTAATAAGTTATTTTGTATATTTTGTTTGTACTTTAAATTTTTTATATCAGCGTATTATTGTTTTTTTAAGTTTAAGATTATTGTTTTGTGTTATTATTTAAAAAATATCTTTAATTTATAACTTAAATTTGAAGATAATATATTATTAGAAAAAATAGAATGATTCTATCCGGCATTCAAAGTAAGATAAGATTTAATATTAATTGATTATTTATTATTTAATTAATTGATATAAGATAAGTATGAAAAGACAGGAAATTACAAATGTAGATGCCTTCAATGAATGACACGTGTCACTTATTGGTTTCTTTTATTATAGTAGATAGATATAATGCATGAGTTGAACTATATAAACACATAACAAAAGAGCTTGTAGCTTAGCGGTATCAAGATGTATATAGTAGTAAGATGTTACATCCCAAGTGATTGATGGTTCTAATTAAATATATGTACATTAGAAGAAGCTTTAGTAGTGTGTGAGTTAAGGGCCATTCTAAAAAGATCTTTATATATAGAACTATTTATCTCAAGAATTTCCATTAGTTTTAACCAAATATGGAGTTTAAGATAAACGTTAAAGTTAACCAGAGAATTATTAAAAAAAAATTTTAAATTTAAACTTCAAATTAATGCTTTGTTCCCGAGTTTAATTAAACGAAAGAACAAAAAGAGAAAGGAAAATCAAGGAGATAATAGAAAGGGAGTGGAAAATCAAGGAGATAATAGAAAGGGAGTGGAAAGGAAAAATTAAATTAACTAGAGTACTCAATTAACTATCGTTAGGGTTGTAAACGAACCGAACGAACACGAACAAGACTTTGTTCGTGTTCGTTTGTTAAAAAATATATGTGTTCGCGAACCGTTCACGAACGCTTATCGAACGGGATTTTATGTTTGTGTTCGTTTGTTAAGGAAATGAACATGTTCGTGTTCGTTTGTGTTTGTTTGTTAATTTTAGGCAACGAACGTTGACGAACACAAATGAGCACAAGCTAATGTTCATGAACACAAATGGAAATAAACGAACACAGACAATCGTCTATGAACATAATATATAATAGACTAACACTTATTAAATATTTAATTTGTCTGACTTATGATATATTCAAATAAATATAAAAACTAAAAACACTAATGAACTACCGAACGTTCACGAACATAAACGAACGAACACGATCTCTGTTCATGTTTGTTCATTTAACTAAATGAACGAAATTTCTTGTTTGTGTTCGTTTGTTTAATAAACGAACGAACACAAACGAACTTTCCGCCGAACGGTTCACGAACTCTTCGTCGAACGTTTGGTTCGTTTACAGCCCTAACTATCGTGTTTCCAAGTACAAAAGAAATGAAAAGAAAAACTAGTAAATATTTTATTTAATAAAAATCTTTTCTTTTAAATCTCTCTAATTTGGAACGAAGAAAGTAAATAAAAGTTTTCCTTCCATTTCTTACTCTTTCCATTTTTTTCGTTAAAAGAATCTCTGGAACACCATTTTTGTTGACATCATTTCAAATCCCTTCTTTTTTCTTCGCTAAATGAAACTCGAAAACATATTGTAAAGAGTTAATTATGTTTTTCGTCCATGTGTTTTTCAAAAATCACTATTTCAGTCCATTAGTTTAAAAATTGTCCTGTGATTTCACTTTCGTAACTATTACAGTCCACCTTACTAAAGACATCCAGTTATTCTATTAGTTTATTTGAAATAACCATAATACCCCTTTTATTAATTAAATTAAAATTAAAAAAGATAAAGAGTTGGTTACGGTTTTCGTCCATGTGGTTTATTAAAAATAACAATTACAATCCATTAGTTTTAAAAATTGCCGAAACAGTACCAGTATAGACTGTAATGGTTTCGCAATTTTTAGAACTAATGGACTGTAATGGTTATTTTTAACAAACAACGGGTACGAAAAACGTAACTAACTCTTTATTTATTTTTATTTTAGTTATAATAATACGGACATTATGGTCATTTCAAATAAACTAACAGAATAACTTGATGACGTTAGTGTATATGGACTGTAACAGTTACGAAAATGAAACCACAGTGACAATTTTGAAAATAATGAACTGAAACAGTAATTTTTAACAAACGTAATTAACTCTATTGTAAAAGTAATATATAAAAACAAACCTTAGGTTATATTTCCTTCACGGTTAAGTTCAAGATCAAACCAAACGTTATTTTAGGTTTTTATTTGTCAATATATGCATAAGTGGTATGTTGAAATTTTTAAATAAAATATTCCTATAATATTATTAACTTTTGATACCAAAATAGTGAGGCATGCAAGTTGTACACACCCCTTTTTATACAAATCTGACTTTAGCTTTCAATTTCACAACCCAAAAGAAACATTGCAAATATACATCTCTTCCACTCTCTTCCTCCTTCCATCTCTCTCTCTCTATATATACATACCAATATATATTTCTATATCTATATCTATCCTTGTAATCTGATTATGGATTATGTTTTGACCACCATGTTCTTCCTCCCTCTGTTCTTCCTTCTATACATTCTCCTCAAAATTCTTGACAAAAGAAGGCATCAAAACTGTTACATACTCGACTACCAGCTCTACAAACCCTCCGATGACCGAAAACTGTCGACCGAGTTATCCGGCGACATTATCATGAGAAACAAGAACTTGGGTCTCAACGAGTATAAGTTCCTTCTCAAAGCCATTGTAAGTTCCGGCATTGGTGAAGAAACCTACGCTCCAAAAATGGTGTTTGAAGGTCGTGAAGAAAACCCTAATCATGATGATGCTATTCAGGAAATGGAAGAGTTTTTCCAAGACAGTATTGGAAAACTCTTCCAGCGTACTGGCATTCGTCCGGATAACATTGACGTGCTTGTGGTCAACGTGTCAATGTTCGCCACCATGCCGTCATTATCCGGACGAATTATTAACCGGTACAAAATGAGAGAAGATGTGAAAAGTTATAATTTGTCTGGAATGGGGTGTAGTGCGAGTTTAATTTCGATTAATCTTGTTCAAAGTATATTTAAATCTAACAAGAATCAGTTAGCATTGGTGGTTACATCCGAATGTTTGACTCCAAATTGGTACATGGGTAATGACCGGTCAATGATATTATCAAATTGTTTGTTTAGGACCGGTGGGTGCGCCATGATCCTAACTAACAAGCCAAGTTTGGTTCATAAGTCCATGTTTAAGCTAAAGGCCATGGTCCGGACCCACCATGGGTCCAAAGACGAAGCGTACGGTTGCTGTTTGCAAACCGAAGACGCTCAGGACCGTGTAGGGTTTCACCTGGGCAAAACCCTACCAAAAACAGCCACACGGGCGTTTGTTGAAAATCTAAAAGAAATCGCGCCCAAAATCCTCCCAATGCGCGAACTCCTTCGTTTCGCGACTCTCTCCCTCGCCCGAAAAACACTCCAAAATATTTTTGGCAAGTCGTTTAACGCGACTCGGCCGATGATCAATTTCAAAACTGGAATTGATCATTTTTGTCTTCATACGGGTGGGAAGGCCGTGATCGATGCCGTGGCTCAGAGCCTTAGCCTGAGCCAGTTTGACATCGAGCCGGCCCGAATGACCCTCCACCGGTTCGGTAACACGTCCGCGAGTAGCCTATGGTACGTTCTCGGCTACATGGAGGCTAAAAAAAGGCTGAAAAAAGGTGACAAGTTGTTTATGATAAGTTTTGGTGCTGGTTTCAAATGCAACAGTTGTGTGTGGGAAGTGGTTCGAGATCTTGAAGGTGATGGGAATGTATGGAATGAGTGTAACATTGAAGATTACCCACCAAAAACCTTGGAAAACCCTTTCATGGCGAAATATGGTTGGATTCAAGATCATGAAGACATTGAAACATTCAAGTCTCTAAAGTGAGTTGAACAAAGAAAGAAAAGAAAAGGAAAAAAGGTCATTTTTATTTTCCATTAAAATCATTGTTTTTATTATAGGAAAAAAAGTTTGAATATTTTCATGTTAATAGTAGTAGTGTGTATTTATTTGTACGGTTGTATTGTTTTTTGTTTAACATGGAATGGAAACAAAATAAACATAATAAGTTTTTACTTATCATTTTTTTTTATAGAAAAAAAAAGTTTGAATATTTTCATGTTAATAGTATGGAAACAAAATAAACATAACTAGGTCTATACTTCCGTGCGCGTTGCGCACGGGACCGCTGAGAAGAACAAAAAAGAAAATGTAGAAAAAAACACTAAAAGATAACCGAAAGAAAATCAACCAAAATTTTTTTATGGTAATGATATTGTTCGTATAAAACCCATGGTTAGAGATGAGCAAATGATACTGGCTGCGGTACCAAATTTACCGAACCGAAAGATCATAAGTACCAATTCGGTATTGACTTTTGGCGTTCTTGGTACCGGTTCGCTGCCGTTTTTTACCTTCTTATACCAGTACTGTAACCGGTATTTTCGGTACCAGTACCGATTCGGTATCGGTTGGCACCGGGCTCATCCCTACCCCTGAAATTAAAAAAAAATCATTAAAAGTTGAAGAAAATCAACAAAAAAAAAACGTTGTACGATACCATTGTCCGTACAGTACCCGTAATCAGGGATGAGCAAATGGTACCGAGTAGTAGCATCGAATTCCCGAACTAAAAGATTTTCAATATCAACCTCGGTACCGACTTTTGGCGTTTTCTGTGCAGGCTTGTGCCGGTTTTTACTTTCATGTACCGATACCGAACAGGATCGTACCGATATTTTCGATACCAGTACCAGCTCCATACCAGTTAACACCAAGCTTATCCCAACCTGTGATACTAAAAAAATCATTAAAGTTAAAAAGTAAAAAAAAAAAGAATTATTATTATACTATTAAAATAATAAAAATATTAAAAAAACCATATATATTATTATAATATTAAAATTACTATTTGTACCGATACTAAACAGGGCCGTACCGGTATTTTGGATACGAGTACCGGTTGACACTAAGTTTATCCCAAACCCGTGATACTAAAATCATTCAATTAAAGTTAAAAAGTAAAAAAAAAAAAAAAGAATTATTATAATATTAAAATAATAAATGTATTAAAATAACTATATATATTATTATAATATATTATAAACAAGGTTTTGGCTAAATTAATTAGATTATTATAAATAATAATAATTTACAAATAAAACAATACAACTTGCAACAAACCAATGCATGAAACACTATATTAACACATAGTACAATACACTAATGCTAAAAGCTAATACAAATTAATAGTATATAAATAAGTTTTTACTTATCATTGTTTTTTTATAGGAAAAAAAAAAGTTTGAATATTTTCATGTTAATAGTAGTAGTGTGTATTTATTTGTACGGTTGTGTTGTTTTTTTGTTTAACATGGAATGGAAACAAAATAAACATAATAAGTTTTTACTTCCATCTTAAAAATCATATCTTATTGCTTAATAATTCATTTGCGTAAATATAGAAGTTCACCTAATATTACAAACTGTTTTAAATATAAATAAATGTAGGGTTGTGCATGTTTTACACTCACTAAGATACAACACGGAATTAATTTGATTTATCTATAGAGGGGATTGGCTTCAAATCTCACCTTGAATAAATGTAAATAATTAATTTTATGCGTTTAGTGTAAATATAATATAAAAGTGCCAAAATTGAGCCTTTAGTGTTTTTTTTTTTTTTTTGTCTTATTTAAAAGGGTATATTGAGTTTATTTATTTTGGCATGTAACTGGATTGACCCGTCAAAACGATATTTTCTTTTTATCTTTACCATTTTTTTTTTTTGAAAGGCTGCTGTATATTAAATAAAAGGAAAGATTACAAAGCCAATTGTTATTGTTATTATTGCTATTATTAACACAGCAATTGGTGTTGTAAGGATGGTAGGCGGTAGTCGGTCGGTGAAGTATGGACTAACAATTAATTAGAATTAATAGAGATTAATCTGATTAAGATTTTTACATGTATTTTTTAGTTTTATATATACACACACTTTTTTATATGTAATCTTTTAAAAGTAGACTCTTTAACTCCCCGTTGACCCATTTTTTAAGTAATTTAATAAAATTTATAAGGTTTGGTTGAAATTTAGGTGGAATAGGACAACCGTTGACCTAACGATTAAAATATATTACTCGATAGGGGATTGATAATGAGAAAACTAGTTTAAATGATAAAACAAAAAAAACTAACTAAAAAAGCCTAAAAAACATACCAATTTTTTTTTTTTTTTTTATAAAAAAATCGCTACATTTTATGCATGGAAAAAAATTTTCAAAAAAAAAATAAAAAAAAACTTTTTTTGTATTGCACATGTGCACTATTACGGATATAATGCACATGTGCAGTACAACAAAAAAATTTGAATTTTTTTTTCTATATATAGAAAAAAAAGTTAAAAATTGTAAAAAAAAATTGTAAAAAAAAAGTTAAAAAAGTTTAAACTTTTATAAAAAAAAATATATATATATATATAGAAAATAGCGATTTTTTATAAAAAAATTGTAAAAAAAAATTGGTATGTTTTTAGCTTTTTTTAGGCTTTTTTAGTTAGTTTTCTAGTTTTCTCATTTAGATATAGTTTTCTCATAATACTCTCCTTTACTCGATAAACCTACAATTAGTGATTAACCATGACTAATCAAAGCTTAGAGGAAATTTTTACGACCAGGAGTTTTTTGTTTCCGGCCAACAAAAGATATATTTTAATACAACCATGAGTCTAATTATTATGAATTTCGGTCCAACATTTTGCAACAAAAATATAGAAAAAGGAGTTTATAAGGAGAGGACATAGGAGACCTGGAGTGTACAGCTGTGGTCATTTATTCCCAATTTAATCTATTTTTATATGGAAATTAATATCGCTTTAATGAATTGTACTTACTTTAATAATATTTTTACATCAAATTCCAATAATACCCCAACATGTAGTAGTTGAGTTCCAGACTAGCCTTCCCTCACAAAAATGAACTAGTCATCAATGCACTTAAATTTAGCTAATGAAGTGGTGGTGAAGTGGTAAGAGTGAGAGATGGTGTTTTAAGTGACTAAGTTTGATTCCTGCCCTTCCTATTATTTTTTGCGGCATCTGGTGATGATGGGAGACTAGGCGAATAGGTGGAGATCGCTAGTTCGATCCTTGAACTGAGCGGGTTTTACCTCATCGCACTGTCGTGCCTTCGGGCGAGTGCTAACGGGCTTCGGCCCTAGGTGAGAGATTTCCCCGGTTCGGAGGCGAGTGTATCCCGACATGGTGAATTTCACCAGTAGCCCATTTGAAGGATTCATTGACCGTTCAAAAAAAATCACTTAAATTTATGCCAAAAAATTTAATGTCAAACTTGAATGGTGGATTTTTGTAGTAAATTTTAGGCAGCTTACTGGAAAGCCTATTATCTATATATTAAAGAAGAATGTCGGTGCCATTTACAAATTTGGTCCCTGATTTTTACACTTTAATCCTTTTACTTTTGTTTGTTTTTTTTCTTTCATCCTTTCTAGGTAATACTCATTTATTACTGTAGCTATTCATACTGATAATTAAAGTGCACGTGTGGCTTTCGTTTTCTTCTTTCTTGCCAAGTTAAACATAGTTTTACAAATAAGAATAGTGCACTAATTTAATATATATTAAAACTAAAGGTCGGTGGCTTTTTACTCACAGCCACCTCTTCTTCCTTATATATAATAAAACTTTGATGAAAAGCATACAAAATGGGAGTCTGCTATATTGGTTGAGCGTATTAGTAATAAACTAGACATCAGGTGTCGATCCCTGATCTGTTCTTTTTATTTTCGCTATTAGCAATTTGTAAGTCTCATATACATCTCCGCTCAACTAAAAATTGTTATTCATTATTAATAAAACTAATATATATTAAAAGGTGTGAATTAGTATTCACACTTTTTAATTTTCTTTCAACTTTTAATATTGATATTTATAACTCTTTTAATTTTTAAAAATTTTGTAAAATGTCATTTAACTATCTTGAGTTTTTAAAGTTTAAAGTTTATTCCCTGTACTTTCATTCTTTAACTTAAAAAACCTATGTTCTTATGTGCTTATTTTTTATGTACGTGTCAAGTCAGGTCAAATATAATACGTTTTTATTCGACGGAATAAATTCGAGTTATTGTATGTTTTGACGCCGCCGCAACACGCGGCGGGTACAATTACTAGTAACTATGATACTTAAATACAACTTTTTTACATTATGATTAAATATAACCGATAATGATTTTAAATTAGGATTAACTATAGCAATAATTTTGTTAGTTAGGATTAAACTAACCAACAATAAATTATTTTAAGCCAAGGCTCAATTTAGAGAATGTATTGTCTCTTTCGAGCAAAATAGTTTCATCCAAATTAAATTAAAATATAAAGAAATTGGAATGGGTTGATGTTTGATTGGCAGAATGTACATAATTCTTTTAGCATAATCACCTTTGCTTTTTGGCAGAATGTACATAATTCTTTTAGCATAATCACCTTTGCTTTTTGGCAGAATGTACATAATTCTTTTAGCATAATCACTTTTGCTTTGTAAAATTTACAGAAAAGTTGAAATGTAAAATAATAAAGATATAATTTAATTAGGGTTGTAAATGAAAATACGAATATGGCTTTATTCGTGTTCATTCGTTAAAGAAATAAATGTGTTTAAAAATTTTCATAAACACTTATAGAATGAGGTTTTCTTTTCGCATTAGTTCATAATAGAAATAAATGTGCTCGTGTTGGCTAGTGTTTGTTCGTTAATTTTAGACTATGTGTATGGGGCGGGGGTTGTGGCGTGGGTTGGGTACAAACGCCTAAGTCACCACCCCGGGTGGGCTTGGGTTTCGGCGTGACCCCTTAGGCGGGGGTTTCAGCCCGGCCGTTGGGCAGGGCTATCAAGATGACATGGCGGGATCTCATTGGCCAAGACAAGTAGCCGTTTGGGCTAGCCGTTGGCCAACGGCTATGTGTTTAAAAAAATATTTTTTCACTATAAATACTCACACTTCTATTCATTTTTTTTACCACAACTACTCCACCTCTTCTATAATCATCTCTATCTTATTTTTTTTTTAATTTTCATCCAACCACAATACGAAAAAATGAATCCTCATAATCGTGGTTTTAACCCGAACAATCCGTGGGCGTTACAAGAAACACCTAGCCCACCATCTAATCGTCCAACTGCTCCCTTTTTAAAACACTCCACTATGCCGGATATGGTTGGTTATGCATCGTTTATCTCGAATCGTTTGTATACTAACTTCCCTCACACCAACGATTTTATACCTAGCCTGATTGTAACACCACGTAAAAACGTGTCCAATTATGTAAAGACACGTGTCCCAAACTCTAAAAATGTGAAAGATTTAGTTTGAAGGACTAAAGTTGTCAGACAGTGAAACTATGTGTCCGGAGGGACTAAAAGTGTCAACATGCCAAACTTGTGCCTTTGAATGACCATACATGATGAATATATTCATAAACGAGAGATTGATTGGATATAAGAAGCCGTTTGTGAAAATAATCGGAAGATTATAAAACTGCAAGGGTTAAACGTGCCAACATGTTAATTCTGACCTCTGAGTGACCTTTTAACGAACCCGAGGGTTTGAAATATTCAAATATACTCTCAAGAATAAGTGATATAAATTTCACATGGTTTCGAGATCGTTAAGTATATTTTCAAGACATTGGGCTATATGTGTCAACTTGACGAAACTTGCATTTATAGTGATAATTAACGAACCCGAGCCTAACGAAGTTTGTTTATACATCCTTGAGCCTTTACTAACTAACTACAAGGACCTCATACGTCAAAAATAAGGTTAAAAGGGTTTTAAATGGCCAGGGACTGAATTGGACAAGTTTAAAACTTGTTTAACCTGTTTCCCGGTTCCAGGCGAGCCGCGTAGCCCCCAAAGAACATCTACGCGGGCCGCGTAGAAGTGCCCAGCGCATAAACATGTTGACAGGTGTGGGTTTAAGCTGTTGCACCGCCTTAACCTCAATTGTAACGATTCTAGGGGCTGTTGTCGGTCTTGATAAACCACTAGGACACCTGGGGTGATCCTAGGGACTCCCATAACAGCTGTGGATGATCCTAGAGCTTGCAACTTAGTATATAAAGGACTTTAGTTCATAGTTCATGAACTCACTCTTGCAACAATTTCAATTACCTCACTTCTGGAGCTTGCAATCAGTAGGAGAAGAATACAAAGTGTAGAAAAGATAGCAATGACCATTAGTAAGAGTATTAACCCCTGTTTAATCGTTTTAATTAGTTTAATAATCGAAAAGTCAAACTTAACGTAATTTAACTTTGACTTTCGATTTAATCACATTTGGTCCACCCACTGATCGGAACGAAAGTGGTTATGAAACCATATTAATGTAGGTGACTAACCCTTAAAAGGGCACCTCCTAATTATTTCGTTTGACTAGTTAATTGTCGGGTCAAACTAGTTTGACAAAAAGTCAAACTGGACAGAATGTTTAAAAATAATTTAAATTAATAAAACAGAGGTTCTAAATTATATTTTAACATTCTAATGACTTGGTAATTAATATTAGAACATGTTTTATCAGTCCTAACCCGACAATTGTCAGTCTAAGGTCAAATTATAACCGAAAGTCGCAAAAGCTTGATTTTTGCTTTGACTTTCAGTTCTGACCCATTCAAGCTTAATTCTCCCATGTTTTAAGCTTCCATTAGGACCACATTACTCAGTAGTATAACCCTCTGGAGTTATAGTGCATGGTTCTTAGTGGTTTGAATTATATGCTCTTGATCGTTACTATGCTTATAAATGCCATAAACGCCCTTTTGACACACAAATGAGATTTTTAGAAATGTGAGAGGATAAAAACCTTTGTTACTGATTTATAAACTTGTCCTAAAAACTTGAAATCAGTTTGAGGTCTAGATTAGGAGTTATGCTCGATATCGTAATTAAGAAACTTTTTTATTAATTAAACGGCATAATTAGCATAAAGCCTATCTAAACCCAAATTTTGACACCAAACTTTTTACCCACTGATATAATATAACATTTTGAGATTTTTGAAGATTTTTATTTATTTTTAAACTGATCATATCATAGGGTTCTAGCTTTAATTCGGTAATTGTCGGTTATACCCTTTTCTTGAATTAAATGAGTTTTACATCACATATTGATACCAAATCTTTTGCTACTGATTTTATATGATAAGTAAAATATTTTAAGCTTTCTGGAATGATAAAAATATCAGCTTTTCTTATAGAGTTAAATGCTTGGTTGGTCCCTGTGGTTTACAAAAATTGCAGACTTGGTCCTAGTGGTTTACTAATTACACGCGTGGTCCCTAAACTTGTCAAAAATGCACTCGGTTGGTCCCCAGCCCTAACATCAGTTAAATTTCTCAGTTAACTATGTGTAAAATGACTATATTACCCTTGAACAATTAAAAACCTAAACCTCTCCATCATCTTCATCACCATCATCATCTTCATCACCAACCCACCCAAAAGATTTCTCAGTTAACTCGGTGCTTTAACAGCAGACTCACGAATCACAAACCTCCCCAAAAGATTTCAACAATCTCAATCAAATTCAACAGCAAAGCAAGATAATCATAGATAAAGACACTAGTCAAACAATGCACCAATCAAATCACAAACTAATCGAAAACGAAACCAAACACAAATAGAATTACCTTGCGTGAGGTGTCGGTATCGGTATCGGTTCCGGATGAGCAATTCCGAACGGAGAACTTGAGAAATGAACAGGAGGACGATGAGATTTGAGGCTTCGCCGCCGTGGTTGATTGAGCGGCTTCATATTAAATTACCAATAGCTAAAACACACAGCTATATATATAGCTAAAATTCATGGATATGCCCAGTTCCCAGTTGATAAATCAAATTAAAGATTGATTTCATCTCATAAAAAAACAGAGGAAAATTACCAATTTCTTGAAACCATTTTTTGTTTTTTTATTAAAGGGAAGTCAGATGAAAGTCACCAGCTCAACAATGTTTCCAGCTTCTGAAAGAGCTTCTTGGCTTTTCGACGACAATTTCGCCAGTGTTGTCATATGAATAGCTCCAATTATAGCAATCAAAGGCACCACGGCAAGTGTCACAAGTGCTAATTGCCAACCTGCTGTGAATCCCACCACAAAACCCGCACTCGCAGTTCAGAAATGAGAGAGAGAAAGAGGAATCGAGACGAGAGAGATGAGAGGGAGAAAGAGGGGCGGCGGTGACAGGCCCTAGCCCTGTCGGATGATGATGGTTAGGGTGAGACTCAAGTGATGAAGATGATAGTGATGAAGATGCAGTGGGTTTGTTAATAAGGAAGGATATTTTGGTCATTTAACATGGACTTAACTGAGAAATTTAACTGAAATTAGGGCTGGGGACCAACCGAGTGCATTTTTGACAAGTTCAGGGACCACGCGTGTAATTAGTAAACCACTAGGACCAAGTCTGTAATTTTTGAAAACCACAGGGACCAACCAAGCATTTAACTCTTTCTTATATAAAACAAAAATCGCTTAAAAGCGACTCTTACGCGTTTCTAACGCATAGTATTAGCTAAAACTATTTTAACATATAAGACTTAATACCTACTGATGTTTTTAATAAATTTCTATACTTTAACAGTAAGCAAAAGTTTTAAACTCAGATTTCCAAAATTGACCTTTAAAGCTTATGTGAAATTACCAAAATGCCCCTTCGGTGCATAAATTGGTTATAAAGGATAAATTTCACATATAGGCAATACCCTACTGATATAACTTATTAAATTAAATGTTTTTACTGATTTCAAAAGACCAGAACTTCAGTTTATTATAAAATCTCTTTTATAAGTATTAAAATTACCAAAATGCCCTTTCGGGACTTAAAGTGGTTTAATTTACTTTTTGGGCATATATGTTAACATCCTACTGATGTATTAACATATTTTAAGCATAATAACAATTAAGACCTGTATATAATTCATTTGGTTACCCGTTACGCGTTTACGCGTTCGGATCAGTTTATGTGACTAGTTTACGTATAATAGCCGAAACGGGTTTAACCTTATCATTAAATCCTCAAATTCCAGAACGTGATTAGCTTACCCATATTATACAAGTATCCAAGCTTGTCGGGTCTAAAACACATTCTATTCCGGTCTCCGCTTAATCTAGCGTCTAAGTCCTTGACTTAACTAAAGGCCCATTAGCACCCTAATAAGTTATTAAACCTTCTATACAGATTAAGTAGCATCCAGTAGAAGGTATCATCATACAGCTTTAGGATTTACGGCTGAGTTACTTTCACCTTTGAGCTCAGGTAAATACTTTTAACTTATTTTCCCTTATACGGGCTTGGGATATGGTATTATAATAATACCACTTGGTCGGGTATGAAATCATTTAATCGGATTGTGATTAATAAATTTGCATAACCCGTTTTAATCTATCTTGTTTGATAACATAAACATTGGGGGTTAATTCGACCGTGTCCTGGATATCCTCGGCTCATTTCGTTTGAAAATGGCCACGACCTATGCACTGGGTGTAGGCATACACCTGACAGATGCAAATGCTAAAATATAAACCCACATGTTGGGGATAACTCCTTTGCGGGTTCTATAAGTGGTGAGTCGGTTAATCATGGCCGACTTCCAACCGGCCCCAATTGTAAGACAAACATGTAAATCTGTATACAAGATTATCTTTAAATAATTGTCCCAAGTTATAAAAGATATTTTGTGCCTTGTGCATTCAAATCAATTTTCTTAAACATTTTCAAAAGAGTCAGTTAATTGTATTTACCAGTGTAAACTGACGTATTTTTCTAAAGACTGATATACAGGTACCTCTCGTAAATAAGCTGGAGCTATTAGGTGTTGAATAAGAGGATCTTGCAAATCCCTAAGATACCTGAAGTCTGTTATTTTGTTTCTTTGTATTTTCATGATCCGCCTGTGGATCTTATTACATTCCAGTCTGTATATTCTTTCACTCGGACACTCAGACATTATGGTTTGTAATAGTTTATTCACCAAGCCTTCCGCTGTGCTATTATATTGTGTGTATTGACAATGATGATATCAACTACGTCACGATACTCCCCGCCGGGCCCACCGGTAATATGTGAAAATATCGGGGTGTGACAGGTTGGTATCAGAGCGAACATTGAGTGAATTAAACACTAACCTTTTGTGTTTAATCTCAATGACACAATAAGCATATTCCTTAGACTTCTGAGTCTAGGCTAATGACCTAGGATTTATTCTTAACTTTCCTTTTATTGTTTATATTATATTTACTTGTTTTGACAGGTTACCAATTAGAAAATGCCACCACGAGTGAGAGGCAAAGGAAAAGGACCAATGAGAGGAGGGCTATCAGGCCACACGGGACCCTCCCACCGACGTACCCCATCTGATACTATCTCTAGCTCTGACTCACGGGACCATTGGAGTCATAGCTTCGAGCCAGCGAGGCATTCTGTCTCACTAGGATCCTCACCATCCGACCCTCCATACTTTGGGTTGCCCATTCTTGATGAACCCCAACTTTCCCATCATTCACAGGGATCACATCACTCGAGCCAATCTCACCACTCCCTTCATCCCCATTCTCTTCATCACTCGGATTCTACCTACTCTCCAGCTCAGTTTAATCCCAATGAATACGTCAACGACTTTTTGGGTTTCAATCCTCTAGGACCCGAGGATCATTTCTCTCAGGAGATGGAAATGGACGATGACCCGGACCCTGAAATGCAAACCGGAACACTGGGCCACCCTATTAGCATCTCGAGCTGTTCTCTATATCAAGGATCGCCGTATCGAGGACCTGATTCATATGCGGAAAGAATGGCTCAATATGATTGGTTCTTTAACCCTTCACATCACAACTCCCCGGCTCAATCTCCTTTGAATGAACCTTACATTCGAGCTATTACCCCACCACCTATACCAGTTGAGGAACCACCTCAACCACCTCCCGAGCCGCCAAGGCGAAGGAGAAATGCTCGAATGTCTGTACGTGGGGGACCACGGTTCGCATCCCCTCATGGTTCAAGTTCTTACCCTCCTATTCCCGAGGACCCCCAAGTGGGTGGACCCTCACACACGGTGCCAGAAGTCAACCCTCCGCCAGTTTCTCATGCACCACCGCAGCCGCCATTGGGTTTCGACAACCCGATCCCGACATACCCAGGTTCATCTGGGTATAATCCGTCTGAATACCCATCGGATTATGGAAACCATGATCCATACCTTACAACTGCTCAGTACAATGCACTTTATCCTTCTTCATACCCACCAGTTTACCCAACTGGATATTCGGTGCAGGGATACCAATACCCACCTTACCAGCAACCTCCTCCTCACCAACAGGAACAAACTCAGGAGATTTTACAGAGGTTAGACCGGGTTGAACGTGAAGCCAATGAAACTAAGAAGAAGCATAATGGTTTTCTCAAAGGTCTTGCGAACCTTATTAAAGGCAAGAAGAAGTAGGAAGTTGTTGTTTTATTTTGTATTGTCCTTCAATAAGTCCCTGCGAGGACATTATTTTATTTTCAAGTACCAAGTCCCTGCGTGGACTTACTTTCTATTTCTGTAGCCCCTGTGTGGGCAGTGTGTTGTTTTCAAGTCCCGTTTAGGGCATCCTTGTACTAGTTTCATGATTCAATAAAGTTATTTTCGATTTTTGAATATGTATTTTTTTTTACATCATACTATATCATTTCAAATTTGATTGATCTGCCAAAGAAATTCTTAGAGGTATAACCTAGTCAAAATATTAAATGGCTATGATGGTACAACCTTTTTAAGATAATAACTCTCTATTAACATCTGGAAATATGTTAACATTCCTGGCTGTGCGGTACGAGAAACCACACAAGCTTCCAAATGTACTTGGGGTCCTTCCAAGTCACTTATATATAGCCTATATGATCAATGTAAATCATGGCTAATAAATATCAATGAGATGTATACACCAAAACATCCATCTGAGATGTATGCTTATAAGCAAAGGTGTAATGGTGACAATGAAAGTTTTATTTGATAAACTTCTTGTCAAAAAGGCGATGAACTAAGTTCGACCCTTAAAAGATCAATGATCCAAGAAATCATTGGTCATGTTTTAATTGTCCTTGTGACAAGGCTTTTGTGCCATCTATATGTCCTTCGAGACGAGCCTTGTGCTATATAGAAATATCTTTCATGACATTGACAGTTTTGATTCGTATCCTCTGTCTAATAAATATAAAGGATTATATCCTATCAAATGCTTGCTATGGTTCTGTTGTAACCTAGGCAAATCATGATTTACTTGATTTTTTTAAATGGTCTATATGGTTTAATAATACCATGGCCATCTAATTATCAATGCGATGATTCATTATGTAATTTAAATATACCATTATTGTTTGATATAGTTCACGAATTATGGCTGGCTCTGACGAAGCAAACAGTCATCCCGTGGGAGACAACAACAATACCAGGATCAATATCACTGCTGCTGAATTGCAAGCAATGATAACCACAACAGTAGCTCAGGCTGTGGATGATAAGTTTAAGGATCCGAGTAATGTTCGGTCCAAAACTCATTCAAAGTCTCATTCTCATTCGCATACACAGAAGAAGAGTGAGTCTCAACACTCGTCTAATCGGATAAGTGAACCACAGAGGCAAGTTGTCCTCGAACCGACTCCCAGGTACACCAAGGGTTGTACCTATAAATACTTTGTCTCCTATAAACCGAGGGATTTCACAGGAGAAAAGGGAGCGATAGACTGTATGAAGTGGTTAGACGAAATGGAGACTGTGATAGACATCAGCGGATGTGCTAAGGTAGACATAGTGAAGTTTGTGTCTCAATCTTTCAAGGGCGATGCCCTCACTTGGTGGAAAGCATTAGTGCAAGCCACTGGAAAGGTTCATTTGTATAACCTTTCGTGGAACAAGTTTGTTGATTTGGTGAAGGACACTTATTGTCCTCAACATGAGGTTGAAAGGATAGAGACTGATTTCCTTACCCTGGTAATGAAGGATCTGGATTGTAGATCCTATGTAACTAGCTTCAACTCGATGTCGAGGCTTGGGCCATACTTAGTTACCCCTGAACCTAAACGCATTGCGCGTTTCATCGGTGGTTTGGCCCCTGAAGTGAAAGGGAATGTTAAGACTTCTAAGCCAGCCACATATAGATCTGTTGTGGATCTATCTTTGTCCCTCACTCTTGATGTTGTGAGAAGTAGGGCAAAGAAAGCTACCGATGATGGGAAGAGGAAAAGGGAGGAAGACAAGTTTCCCCAGTCAAACAAAAAGAGTAAGGGAAACTTTAATTTCAAGAAGGGGCAGTCAAGTGATAAGCCCAGATGCAATACCTGCAATAAGAGGCACTTTAGAAAGTGCAACCAGGACCCACAAACCAAACCATGTGGGATCTGCAAAAAGAAAGGGCACAAATCTGTAGAGTGCCGGAACATTAAGGATGCAACCTGTTACGGTTGCAATGAAAAGGGGCACATCAAGACCAATTGCCCCAAGAATGCAAAGAAGCCCGAGGAGGCAAAGAAAACCAATGCAAGGGTTTTCCAAATGAATGCTAGGGAAGCGGTGAATGAGGGGAACGTCATAACAGGTACCTTCCTCATTAATAATAATTATGCTAGAGTCTTATTTGATTCAGGTGCTGATAAGTCTTTTGTAGACCATAAGTTTTGTAAGTCACTGAATTTGCCTATTAAGACTCTAGACATAAAATATGAGGTAGAACTTGCCGATGGTACCTTAGAATCAACTTCAACTCTTCTTGATGGATGCTTTATATCCATCAAGAATCATTCTATCCCACTATCCCTCTTGCCAATGAAATTAGCTGGGTTTGATATAGTTTTGGGCATGGATTGGTTGTCGCATAACCAAGCCCAAATTGCCTGTGATAAAAAGCTAGTTATTATCAAAACCCCTTCTGGTGAATCCGTCACTATTCAAGGAGATACTCAATAATGATTGCCCAACAATGTGTCTATTCTCAAGGTATCGCAGTGTTTAAAGAGCGGATGTGTCATCTACATGGCACAAGTGACTGTGAATGATCCGAAGCCTAAGATTGAAGACATCCCAATCATCTCTGAGTATCCTGATGTTTTTCCTGATGACCTACCTGGATTACCTCCTGAGAGGCAAGTTGAGTTCAGGATAGACATTCTACCAGGAGCTGCACCTATTGCACGAGCTCCTTATCACCTCGCACCTACTGAAATGAAAGAACTCAGGACTCAATTGGATGATTTGCTAGAAAAAGGCTTCATTCAACCCAGCTCTTCTCCTTGGGGAGCTCCAATATTATTTGTGAAAAAGAAAGATGGATCAATGCGCTTATGCATTGATTATCGTGAGCTAAATAAGGTAACGATCAAGAATCGTTATCCCTTACCTAGGATCGATGACTTATTTGATCAGCTCCAAGGAGCGAGCTTCTTCTCGAAGATTGATTTGAGATCTGGGTATCATCAACTCAAAGTTAGGACTGAAGATGTGCCTAATTAAGACGGCATTCAGAACGAAATATGGACATTACGAGTTTTTAGTGATGCCTTTTGGGCTCACTAATGCACCAGCAACATTCATGGACCTCATTAATAGAGTCTGCAAACCATACTTAGATAAGTTTGTCATCGTCTTCATAGATGACATACTTATCTACTCTCGCAATCAAGATGATCATGAGAAGCACCTCCGATGCATCTTAGGATTACTTCAACAAGAGAAACTGTACGCTAAGTTTTCTAAATGTGAATTCTGGCTTCGTGAAGTCCAATTCCTTGGACATGTTGTCAGTGAGCGAGGTATCCAAATAGATCCCGCTAAGGTAGAAGCCGTGATGAATTGGGAAGCACCAAAGACTCCAACTGAAATTCGTAGCTTTCTGGGTTTAGCTGGATATTATAGAAGATTCATTGAAAACTTCTCAAGGATAGCTGCACCATTAACTTCCTTGACCCGTAAGAAAATTAAGTTTGATTGGGGTCCGAAACAACAAGAATCCTTTGAGATTCTTAAATAGAAATTAAGCAATGCTCCGGTACTAACACTACCTGATGGAGTCGAAGAGTTTGTCGTATATTGTGATGCGTTACACACCAGTATGGGTTGTGTGCTTATGCAGAAAGGCAAGGTAATTGCCTATGCATCACGACAACTAAAGGTGCAAGAGAAGAATTACACCACCCACGATTTGGAGTTGGGTGCCGTTGTATTCGCACTAAAGTTGTGGAGACATTATTTGTATGGAACTAAATGTGTGATCTATTCGGATCACAAAAGTCTCCAACACTTATTCAATCAAAAAGAGCTTAATATGAGACAGCGCCGTTGGATGGAAACTTTAAATGATTATGATTGCAAAATACGCTACCATCCTGGTAAAGCGAATGTGGTCGCAGATGCTCTAAGCCAAAAGGAAAGAGTCAAACCTATCAGGATTAATGCTAAGAGCATTGAATTGAAGAATAGCCTGAATGAAAGGCTATTAGCTGCACAGAAAGATGTTGTTTTGGATAACCTTCCAGATGAAAAGTTAGGTGTAACTGCGGAACAGTTAACACCTGGCAAGGATGAAATTCTCAGACTCAATGGAAGAATCTGGGTTCCCATTCATGGAGGACTTCGAAATGTAATCCTCCAAGAAGCTCACACCTCTAAATATTCAGTTCACCCTGGAGGTGACAAGATGTATCAAGATTTGAAAGCTAATTATTGGTGGATAGGGTTGAAGAAATCTATTGCCACCCATGTAGCTAAGTGCTTGACCTGTGCTCAGATTAAAGTAGAGCATCAAAAACCATCGGGTCTGCTTCAGCAACCAGAACTTCCCACATGGAAGTGGGAAATGGTAACTATGGACTTTATAACCAAGTTACCCAAAACACGGCATGGAAATGATACTATATGGGTCATAGTTGACAGATTGACTAAGTCAGCACACTTCTTACCCATCAAAGAGACTCATAGCTCTGATAAGCTAGCTCAGCTTTACGTGGATAAGATTGTATCTCTACACGGAGTGCCGGTCTCTATTATATCAGATAGAGATACTAGGTACACCTCTCACTTTTGGAAAAGTTTCCAACAATCTTTGGGCACTCGTTTGAACTTTAGTACTGCTTACCATCCTCAGACAGATGGACAGAGTGAGCGTACAATTCAAACATTGGAAGACATGCTTCGTGCATGTGTGATTGATTTAGGTGGTAGTTGGGATGACCACCTACCTTTGATCGAGTTCTCCTATAACAATAGCTACCATACAAGTATTCAGGCTGCACCTTTTGAGGCATTATATGGTAGGAAATGCAGAACGCATGTTTGTTGGGCGAAAGTAGGAGAAGCTCAGCTATCAGGACCTGATATAGTCCTTGAAACGACGGACAAGATTGTCCAGATTCGTGATCGCCTGAAAGCTGCCAGGGATAGGCAGAAGAGTTATGCTGACAAGAGGCGAAAACCTCTAAAGTTTGAGGTAGGTGACAAAGTCTTACTGAAAATATGACCCTGGAAGGGTGTGATGCGTTTCAGCAAAAAGGGTAAGTTAAGCCCAAGGTATATTGGACCATTCGATATTATCGAGTGTGTCGGCAGTGTAGCTTATAAGCTAAACTTGCCAGAGGAGCTGAGTGGAATTCATAATGTGTTTCACATCTGTAATCTCAAGAAATGCTTAGCTGATGAATCATTAGCTATGTCTCATAAAGATGTACAAATTGATGAAAGCCTAAGATTTGTTGAAAGACCTATATCGATCAAGGATCGTCAGGTTAAAAAGCTCCGAAGGAAGCATGTGCCTATAGTAAAGGTCAAATGGAATGCTCGTAGAGGTCCCAAATATACGTGGGAAGTTGAGTCCACTATGCGACAGAAGTACCCTCACTTATTCCAGTAAATCTCGGGGTCGAGATTTCTTTTAAGGGAGTGAGGATGTAACACCACGTAAAAACGTGTTCAATTATGTAAAGACACGTGTCCCAAACTCTAAAAATGTGAAAGATTGAGTTTAAAGGACTAAAGTTGACAAAAAGTGAAACTATGTGTCCGGAGGGACTAAAAGTGTCAACATGCCAAACTTGTGCCTCTGAATGACCATACATGATGAATATATTCATAAACGAGAGATTGATTGGATATAAGAAGCCGTTTGTGAAAATAATCGGAAGATTATAAAACTGCGAAGGTTAAACGTGTCAACATGTTAATTCTGACCTCTGAGTGACCTTTTAATGAACTCGAGGCTTCGAAATATTCAAATATACTCTCAAGAATAAGTGATATAAATTTCACATGGTTTCGAGATCGTTAAGTATATTTTCAAGACTTTGGGCTATAAGTGTCAACTTGACGAAACTTGCATTTATAGTGATAATTAACGATCCCGAGCCTAACGAAGTTTGTTTATACATCCTTGAACCTTTACAAACTAACTACAAGGACCTCATACGTCATGATTGGAAGAATGTACATAATTCTTTTAGCATAATCACCTTTGCTTTTTGGCAGAATGTACATAATTCTTTTAGCATAATCACTTTTGCTTTGTAAAATTTACAGAAAAGTTGAAATGTAAAATAATAAAGATATAATTTAATTAGGGTTGTAAATGAAAATACGAATATGGCTTTATTCGTGTTCATTCGTTAAAGAAATAAATGTGTTTAAAATTTTTCATAAACACTTATAGAATGAGGTTTTCTTTTCGCATTAGTTCATAATAGAAATAAATGTGCTCGTGTTGGCTAGTGTTTGTTCGTTAATTTTAGACTATGGTTATGGGGCGGCGGTTGTGGCGTGGGTTGGGTACAAACGCCTAAGTCACCACCCCGGGTGGGCTTGGGTTTCGGCGTGACCCCTTAGGCGGGGGTTTCAGCCCGACCGTTGGGCGGGGCTATCAAGATGACATGGCGGGATCTCATTGGCCAAGACAAGTAGCCATTTGGGTTAGCCGTTGGCCAACGGCTATGTGTTTAAAAAAATATTTTTTTACTATAAATACTCACACTTCTATTCATTTTTTTACCACAACTACTCCACCTCTTCTATAATCATCTCTATCTTATTTTTTTTTAATTTTCATCCAACCACAATACGAAAAAATGAATCCTCATAATCGTGGGTTTTACCCGAACAATCCGTGGGCATTACAAGAAACACCTAGCCCACCATCTAATCGTTCAATTGCTCCCTTTTTAAAACACTCCACTATGCCGGGATATGGTTGGTTATGCATTGTTTGTCTCGAATCGTTTGTATACTAACTTCCCTCACACCGACGATTCTATACCTAGCCCAGTTGTAAGACCACGTAAAAACGTGTCCAATTATGTAAAGACACGTGTCCCAAACTCTAAAAATGTGAAAGATTGAGTTTGAAGGACTAAAGTTGTCAAACAGTGAAACTATGTGTTCGGAGGGACTAAAAGTGTCAACATGCCAAACTTGTGCCTCTGAATGACCATACATGATGAATATATTCATAAACGAGAGATTGATTGGATATAAGAAGCCGTTTGTGAAAATAATCGGAATATTATAAAACTGCGAGGGTTAAACGTGTCAACATGTTAATTCTGACCTCTGAGTGACCTTTTAACGAACCTGAGGGTTTGAAATATTCAAATATACTCTCAAGAATAACTGATATAAATTTCACATGGTTTCGAGATCGTTAAGTATATTTTCAAGACATTGGGCTATATGTGTCAACTTGACGAAACTTGCATTTATAGTGATAATTAACGAACCCGAGCCTAACGAAGTTTGTTTATACATCCTTGAGCCTTTACTAACTAACTACAAGGACCTCATACATCAAAAATAAGGTTAAAATTGTTTTAAATGGCCAGGGAGTGAATTGGACAAGTTTAAAACTTGTTTAACCTGTTTCTCGGTTCCAGGCGAGCCGCGTAGCCCCCAAAGAACATCTACGCGGGCCGCGTAGAAGTGCCCAGCGCATAAACATGTTGACAGGTGTGGGTTTAAGCTGTTGCACCGCCTTAACCTCAATTGTAACGATTCTAGGGGCTGTTGTCGGTCTTGATAAACCACTAGGACACCTGGGGTGATCCTAGGGACTCCCATAACAGCTGTGGATGATCCTAGAGCTTGCAACTTAGTATATAAAGGACTTTAGTTCATAGTTCATGAACTCACTCTTGCAACAATTTCAATTACCTCACTTCTGGAGCTTTCAATCAGTAGGAGAAGAATACCAAGTGTAGAAAAGATAGCAAGGACCCGTTAGTAAGAGTATTAACCCCTGTTTAACCGTCTTAATTAGTTTAATAACCGAAAAGTCAAACTTAACGTAATTTAACTTTGACTTTCGATTTAATCACATTTGGTCCAGCCACTGATCGGAACGAAAGTGGTTATGAAATCATATTAATGTAGGTGACTAACCCTTAAAAGGGCACCTCCTAATTATTTCGTTTGACTAGTTAATTGTCGGGTCAAACTAGTTTGACAAAAAGTCAAACTGGACAGAATGTTTAAAAATAATTTAAATTAATAAAACAAAGGTTCTAAATTATAGTTTAACATTCTAATGACTTGGTAATTAATATTAGAACATGTTTTATCAGTCCTAACCCGACAATTATCAGTCTAAGGTCAAATTATAACCGAAAGTCGCAAAAGCTTGATTTTGCTTTGACTTTCAGTTCTGACCCATTCAAGCTTAATTCTCCCATGTTTTAAGCTTCCATTAGGACCACATTACTCAGTAGTATAACCCTCTAGAGTTATAGTGCATGGTTCTTAGTGGTTTGAATTATATGCTCTTGATCGTTACTATGCTTATAAATGCCATAAACGCCCTTTTGACACACAAATGAGATTTTTAGAAATGTGAGAGGATAAAAACCTTTGTTACTGATTTATAAACTTGTCCTAAAAATTTGACATCAGTTTGAGTTCTAGATTAGGAGTTATGCTCGATATCGTAATTAAGAAACTTTTTATTAATTAAACGGCATAATTAGCATAAAGCCTATCTAAACCCAAATTTTGACACCAAACTTTTTACCCACTAATATAATATAATATTTTGGGATTTTTGAAGATTTTTATTTATTTTTAAACTGATCATATCATAGGGTTCTAACTTTAATTCGGTAATTGTCGGTTATACCCTTTTCTTGAATAAAATGAGTTTTACATCACATATTGATACCAAATCTTTTGCTACTGATTTTATATGATAAGTAAAATATTTTAAGATTTCTGGAATGATAAAAATATCAGCTTTTCTTATATAAACCAAAACTCGCTTAAAAGCGACTCTTACGCGTTTCTAATGCATAGTTTGAGCTAAAACTATTTTAACATATAAGACTTAATACCTACTGATGTTTTTAATAAATTTCTATACTTTAACAGTAAGCAAAAGTTTTAAACTCAGATTTCCAAAATTGACCTTTAAAGCTTATGTGAAATTACCAAAATGCCCCTTTGGTGCATAAATTGGTTATAAAGGATAAATTTCACATATAGGCAATACCCTACTGATATAAGTTATTAAATTAAATGTTTTTACTGATTTCAAAAGACCAGAACTTCAGTTTAGTATAAAATCTCTTTTATAAGTATTAAAATTACCAAAATGCCCTTTCGGGACTTAAAGTGGTTTAATTTACTTTTTGGGCATATATGTTAACATCCTACTGATGTATTAACATATTTTAAGAATAATAACAATTAAGACCTGTATATAATTCATTTGGTTACCCGTTACGCATTCGGATCGGTTTATGTGACTAGTTTACGTATAATAGCTGAAACGGGTTTAACCTTATCATTAAATCCTCAAATTCTAGAATGTGATTAGTTTACCCATATTATACAAGTATCCAAGCTTGTCGGGTCTAAAACACACTCTATTCTGGTCTCCGCTTAATCTAGCGTTTAGAACCGTAAAGTTTCTTTCTAGCTAGCCGGTCTAAGTCCTTGACTTAACTAAAGGCCCGTTAGCACCCTAATAGGTTATTAAACCTTCTATACAGATTAAGTAGCATCCAGTAGAAGGTATTATCATACAGCTTTAGGATTTACGGCTGAGTTACTTTCACCTTTGAGCTCAGGTAAATACTTTTAACTTATTTTCCCTTATACGGGCTTGGGATATGGTATTATAATAATACCACTTGGTCGGGTATGAAATTATTTAATCGGATTGTGATTAATAAATTTGCATAACCCGTTTTAATCTGTCTTGTTTGATAACATAAACATTGGGGGTTAATTCGACCGTGTCTTGGATATCCTCGGCTCATTTCGTTTGAAAACGGCCACGACCTATGCACGGGGTGTAGGCATACACCTGACAGATGCAAATGCTAAAATATAAACCCACATGTTGGGGATAACTCCTTTGAGGGTTCTATAAGTGGTGAGTCGGTTAATCATGACCGACTTCCAACCGGCCCCAATTGTAAGACAAACATGTAAATCTGTATACAAGATTATCTTTAAATAATTGTCCCAAGTTATAAAAGATATTTTGTGCCTTGTGCATTCAAACCAATTTTCTTAAACATTTTCAAAAGAGTCAGTTAATTGTATTTACCAGTGTAAACTGACGTATTTTTCTAAAGACTGATATACAAGTACCTCTCATAAATAGGCAGGAGCTATTAGGTGTTGAATAAGAGGATCTTGCAAATCCCTAAGATACCTGAAGTCTGTTATTTTGTTTCTTTGTATTTTCATGATCCGCCTGTGGATCTTATTACATTCCAGTCTGTATATTCTTTCACTCGGACACTCAGACATTATGGTTTCTAATAGTTTATTCACCAAGCCTTTCGCTGTGCTATTATATTGTGTGTATTGACAATGATGATATCAACTACGTCACGATACTCCACGCCGGGCCCACCGGTAATATGTGGAAATATCGGGGTGTGACACCGGTTCCCCAAACGCCCATCAACCTTTCCCAAACCGAAACCGTCCCCGAAACTCAACCCCCCATCGATGGTTTTTCCGCATCCAAACCCATTAGAAAGAGAAGTCAAAAGAAAAAACCAAGGCTGAGAAAGCACTTGAAAGCGCCAAACGAAAACAACAAAGATGGGTCCTTAAAGAAGAAGTTGCATTGGCGAGGGCTTGGGTTAACAAATCTCTACATCCCATTTTAGGTATTTTTAAAAATTTTGTAGCCCTTATTTTAATATTTATGTTTTTATTATATAACTTTGTAATATATTAAATGTTGTTTTTATTAAAATAGGAAATTCTCAACATAGAAACCGTTTGTGGGACGCGGTCAGTAAAGCATTCTACGAAAAAAATGGAAAGGGAGCTTTATCGTGAAAATGATAGCTTATCCTCAAAGTGGACCGAGATAAGCGGGAAACTCACCAAATTTAGTGGTTATTTACATAAGGCAAAGCAAAACCCAAAAAGTGGTGAAACCGAAACCGACTTTGTTACAAATGCATTGGTTACATACGAATCGAATGTGGGGAGCGACTTCCGTTTCATGCATTGTTGGGACATTTGTAAGTTCCATCCCACGTGGGCGAATATCCCCAGTGGTAGCGAAACTATCTTCCAAAAGGTCAAGGACACCCTCGTCCCAAGCCCAATCGGATGCACGAGATCAAGAGTTGGAGGACGATGTTGATGATTCGCCAAACCGGCCAGAATACGGAAGTGATGCCGCAAAAAGGCGCGCTCAAAAATCAAGATCGGGTACGCCATCGCCTTCAGTTGGGAGTTCGGGCTTGCGTAGGGGATTATACAGCGATCAGTTGGAAGACATTGCATTCAAGTTAGATACATCTAACGTATTCCGACAACAAAGGGCCGAAATTCGGAAGAGCAAAGAAGCTAGGGATGCCCTGAAACAAAGACGAGATGATATGAAATTTCTAGCCCAGTCCATCGATTACCTATCAGGTGAAGAGTTGGAACTAATGTTGGAGACGAGAGAAGAGATAAAGAAAAAATATTCCAAGCACTAGGATTTTTTTATGTAATTTCCTTTATTTTAAAATGTAATCAGTTTTTATTTAAAAAACATTATTAAAAAATATAAATTTGTTTATAAAAAATATAAATATGGAGATTTGGGCTGGCCACGCCCCAAACCCTTGCCCCACCATACCGTCTTCAATGTGGGTCAGCCCAGCGAAGCCCACCCAAGCCACGTGTCGGGCCACGCCCCAAACCCCCGCCCCACCATACCCCACGGTCTTAGGTAACGAACACGTAACAAACACAATCAAACATTCATGAACGCAAACGGACACGAACAAACACGATCAAACGTTCATGAATAGATACGAACCCAAACGAACATATATCAAATTTCGAATAAAATTGACATCTTCGTCACAAATTGTACGTAAATTCACCTAAAATATGCTTACCCAATATGACTTGCAAAACTAGGTCTAAAAGGTTGAGTGCTTGTCGAGTAATCCCTACAAGGTATGGTGCAAAGGCGATTTTCTTCAACTCCGCCTAATTACTCGGAATCGATCAAAGAAAATCAACCTTGGACAAAATCAGATTTAGTTGGTCAACTCGGGACAAGTTTGACTTTAAAAAAAATAAAACATAATTTCTATATCTATAATAAATATCAATTTTTCAATTACTTTAGTATTTGAGCATGTGTTTGCTTTATTTATATTGATATTCATGTATTGTTAGGTTATGTAAGATCTGTTGATGATGAAAGCCAAAACCCAAAGGAACCATCTTCCTTATCCTCAAGAATAAGAAATCTTCCTTATCTTCAAGAATAAGAATTTTGTTACCAAGTAATGGAATTTCCCCCTTGAAAGCTTCACCAAACAACCACCAAATAGCTAGAAGAAGAACTACTAGATTCAAAAGAGCTGGATTATCAAGATAGAGTACTAAAGCATGAAAGTCTAAAGATAAGTGCTGGAAACCCAAAGTACTGGAGGAAACCACAAGTACTGGACACCTCCAGTAGTTTGATTTCCTAGTAGTTTTATTAGTACTTCCAGTAGTTTATTGTTTTTAGTTGTTTTAGTTTTTGTCCGACAGTTTTTCAAACTACTAGTAGTTACACTCAATGTTTTCAAAACCGAACCGGAGGTCGACCCGGTCGCCTTACGGGGTCACCGGTCGGACCGGTACGACCGAATTTAAGACCCAGATTATGTCATAAATTATATAAAAATATATATATAATTTAGTATAAAAACGAAACATAACAATAAATACTTACATGTTTAATAAAGAGTTTAATTTGAAAATCAAACCAAAATGGATCAGGTAGAGTTGAGTGGAACCTTTTGAGGGGTAGCTCAACAATCATCCTATAATCAAGGGATTAAAAGTGTAACATTTACTAGCATATAATGTTTCACCTACCCCAACAGTTGGCTACCATCATTGTAATCCAAGTTTTTTTGTGGTTGTGAAAACCATTGAAAAAGAAAAACGAATCACATCAAAACTCTCTCTCTCTCTCTCATTGAGCAAAATGAAAACCATGGCGGATCTACGACATCTTGATCTCTCTCGAATCAGATCTACGACATCTCGATCTCTCCCGAATCAGATCCACAACCCTTTAACCCGATCTCTCCCATTCTCTGTATCTTCATCACCAAATCCGATGATGGCGGTAGTAGCAAAAAAAGAAAGCTTCGCGTGAGACTTCGTTCAGATCTACCTGGAGGACTCAAAACACTGAAACGGCCCGACCCTTACTACTACTCGCCTGCCCGACCGCCCAGATCCCGGTCCGACCAACGGCCCATTGTTGAAATGGCTCAAACCATAGAACCGGGCCGCTGTAGTCTCCGGATCCCGGCCGGACCGGTCCGACCGGCCGGCCTGGTCCGGGTTTAAAAACATTGGTTACACTATATTAGAGTTGTTTTGAGTCGCTTTCATGGTGACGTCACTAGCAGTTCTCTCTTCTTATAAATATAACAGTACACTGATGTAATAGTTAACTCTTACAGTTGAATATCTCAAATGTTACAATCTAGAGAGAGAAAGGCTAAAGTAAGAGAGAGAGAGAGTTCACTTGTTGAGGGGGACTGATCTTTGTACTATGATGTATTGCTAAATTTAGTAACGAGAAATCATTAGACAATCATTCCTTACAAATCCAATTACTACTTGATTGATGTATTTATAATCTACTTGTATTAATGATTTATTGGATTGTTAAACAATTTTTTTTATAAAACACACTCAAACATACACCCTCAGATCGTATCAGAGCCATGGATCTCTGAATTGACTTAATCGTTGATTCAGAAGATAAACCAGAGCTCCAATTGATATTATGATTGAGGATATCATGACGTGAGAAGAATTATATGATTAAAACAGTAAGTTTGTTTCGACACTCTGTTTTCTGGGAAAAAACTCAATAGAATTTAGAGAAGATGTCAATCACGCATGATCCACACAACACCGGATCGCCAAACAAGCCTTCGATGCTCGTTCACCATGAATTTAAGATCTGGAAATGAAGGATGTGTCACCACTTATCTGAGCAGAACATCGATTGTTGGAGGTCTTTGGTTTATGGTCCATTTGTTCCCTCTATACCGAGAACTGAAAAACCAAAGACAAATGTTCCAAAGAAGCTTGTAGACTATTCCAAGCAAGATTTTCATAATGAAATCTATGTTAGATTGCTCCATAGTGAGAATGCCAGGGAAGTATGGTATACTTTGAATGAACAACTTTGAAGTACAGATGAGGTACAGGAGAAGTCCTACACAGAACCCCTCATCTTATGTTACTTACCCTAGTCAAATGAATCAATCTAATTCAACTATTACACCATACTCAAGTTTTCAAAATAAACATCACTATCCAAACACACAGTCCACTGCTCATTTTGTCCATGGATCAGTTCAAATGACATATCAATGTGTTAATGGGCCACTATAGTACCAAATTTTGCATGTCAATATGCCACAAGCATCTTTCCAAACACCATCCTAGTCACATGTTCAATCACAGACTCAAGCACCAGTAGTTTCCCAAAGTACAAAATGTCGTGCACCATAAATTACTCAACAGAGCTTTTTCACTCAAAGCTTTGTAGACTGGAGCAGTTTGCTTGAGGATTTGAATGATTAACACTTTGGTATGATTGCATTGGATCAAGGAAACAAAAACCTTGCATTAGTGGCATTTGAGATTATAAGTGAGGCTTCTCATGTGCTCGTAGGGCAACATAATTTATATATGCATTTGGCGGGTTTATATTGCAAATTATATAAGATTATGGTACTTATTCATTCATATTGTGAATTTGCAGGGTTAGATGGTGTTTGTGAAAAGTTTGGATGAAAACCAGAAGAAATGAGGCAAAACTGAGCAGAGAAGTGCGGCAGGGAAGAAGCCTTGAGCTAGAAAATGAGTTACAAGGCCCATAATATATGAATCCTGACTGTTTCGACGAGATAAATTCGAAACATGAGATTGTAGGCCTTAAATGTAAAGTTGCGGCCCATAATCCACTAAAAGGTTACGGGCCATAACTGAGCCAAACAGGCCCAGACGCGCAGAAACCCTAGACTTTAGTATTTAAATCTCCATGACGGCTTGAAACAAGGGATTCAACCAGAATACGACCAGGGGCAGTTTCTAACATTCTAGGAGTAATTTTGAAGAATCTTGGAGAATAAACAAAGATATATTGAAGCCTAGATCAAGATATATCATCTGATTAACGTGTATTCACTTTAATCGGCTCGGTTTTTCATTTATCTTTTTTTTCTTCTAATTTCAGTGATGTTTGCTACTGAGTTTGTATTGTTCTTGGTTATGTTTGGCTAAACTCTTGTAATCATCTAGGTTTAGATGCATCTTGATTTGGTTTGAGTTCTTGGTTTGACTTTATTCTGTGATTTTAGTAAAGCTTTGTTATTTTGTTTTTGAGTTGTGTGGTTGAATCGATCTTTCAATGAAGTTATGCTAGTTAGATTCGATTTCTTCAATCTTTCGATTATATTAGTGCTCGTTAATCTAGGGCTTGAAACCTTAACTGGTAATCGACAACTTGGTAACTTAATTGGTAAAATGTGTGAGCTACCTACGGGAAGGATCTGAATAAAAGGATTTGGAAACTAGTTGGGGTTTACTTAAAATTGAGTAACATAGATAGTAAATCGCTTAGTTCGTAAATCTATGTTTCTAAAAAATAATAGAAGCCCTAACGCATAAGGTCATAACATAAACTTGCTTCACAAGATTAGGTTTTGGTGTGTGTCTATAACATTGATTCTATAGTTTTGTGGGATTAACCTTAGGTGGCCCTAATCCATTTTAGCATTTCACACAGTTGCATAAAGTCATTCTGAGTTATCATTCGAGTCAAGGAGATTCGACACCTAGATGGTTGTTTTCTATATATGACTTTCTTAGACTTTTCTAGTTGTTCCTAATTGTTTTCTAGTTGTTCTTTAGTTTCTCATTAGTTTCCTTACAAACCATCCCTCTTATATCGGTTAGATATTGATAGACGATTAAGTATTAGAAGCTACCGTGTCTTTAGGATCGATACTTGGTTCTTGCCACTACTATCTAGGTATATGATAGGTACACTTGCGTGTTATGTGCGTAGTTTGGTTTAGGTGATTTCCATTTTTATAAATTTAAAACGTGTGTAATTGATACATTTATACGTACCATTCACATGCATCAGCTTCAGATCAGAGCACTAGTGAAGTTTCACCTGTAACTACTAGTTTATATACTGAGTCACAAGTTGAATCAGTGACTAAGGATCTCACTCAGAATGTTGATATATCCCTTGAAATATTAAAAGAACTTTATCTTGAACAATGCATCAAGACACTTGAGGATATCAAAGTAGTGAACATCATTTTAAGAGAAAACTCTGAAAGATCGGAAAAGATCTTGATCCAAACCATAAGCTCTCATAAAGAAGCTCTCAAAGAAAAAGATCAAGTGATCTCAAAGCTCAAATCTAAAACATGAAGCCACAATTCATATAGCACAGTTAGGGTCACTACTTACAAAGTATCAGATATGTAAAAACGAGCTTGAAAAAAACCCAAGTAAATTGCCAGAAATGGGTAGAATCATGTAAAGGTTTTGAGATTCTCTTAAACCAACAATTACAGAACAATGTAAAATTTGGTGTTGGGTACCATCACACACAAGTACCTAGTAACTACTCTCCTCAAACTTAGATTAAGGATGAGACTAAGTTTTTACCCAAGAATTCAAACGGGAGGGAAATTGTTATCACAAACCCAAATGAGATAAAAATCACTTTTAACAGATCCAACTATTATTCAAGTGCAATTCCTTGTCCCTCACAAAATTTCAATGACCAACATAACTCAAAATGGTCTAATGAAACATGTGTTGATAAGGGTTTCAAAGCAATGATCTTTGTGACCTCTGAAGGGAAAATAGCCCTAACTACTATTCCTTTAGTAGTTTCATCTCAAACTATTGGACCCAAACAAGGCCCTAAAGCCAAATCAAAATCTGGTTCAAAAAGGGGTGAAGGGACATTGTTTTGCATTGTTTGTGAAAGAACAAATCACAACACAGAGGATTGTTATATGGTCATTGCTTATGAGAACAGCAAACAGATGAATCTGAAAAACTTTTAAGAAAATCCAGTTTTCTATCCTTGTAGTGAATCCAGTTACTGTGCGTCAACACAATCATTTGAAGTGTTTAACACTATTGAGACTCCAGTAACACAGGCCCTAAACCATAGAAAACACACTATATCTGTCTAAAATCGGGATGTTCATAATTTGTTGGATGAAGTGGAGAGGGTCAAGAAAATGATTGCAAACCCAAATGAGAAGGCTACTCGTCCTGACTGGAAGCGTGTTATTAAAAGAGAACCAACACCAGAAGTTGCAGCAAAGCTATTCAGGATGAAACAAGAGTTGATTTATGCACAATGGGCTCCAAAGAAGCCAATTATTATATGGAAGGAGTCTACACTCACAAGAGAATACATATACTATAAAGGTTGCATTAAAGAAACATCCAAAGAAATTCCTTCCACCACTAACTTGGGAAAACACAGAGATTCATGTTGTTGACAAAAAGAAGAAGTCTGTTGTTGTTCCATTTAATCCCCAAGAAATACTCTCATATAAACCAAAAATCATAGAGAATTACACGAATAACCTAAAGGAAAAGCATGGCCATGCCCATTGGATTCCACCGTTAGATGAAGAAGAGAAGCTTCTCCTTGTAAGTTGTTTTCCAGATGTCACACATGTATTCAGATCCCTTGAAGATCAAGTTGCAGGCACTTACAATGTTGCACTAGAATAACCACATCAATCAGCAGCACACCAAGGGGTAACAGTGCCTGCAAGGCCAGATTCACCTCCACCCACTGAAGTCCTAGACTTGCCTCCAATCCTCCCTAACCCAAGGATTGTGAGATGGAAAGCAATGAATGAATCAAATGATGTGTTAATTTACAGAGAAGATGGCTTTGTAACCCAAATAGATGGTAAGATGTTCAAGGATTAAGCCTAGATGACATAAAAGTCATAGTGGATCTTGAGCAATAAAGAGATGAAAATGATGACCAAGCTATCAACATGGAGTTAGGCATTAAAGGCATGATCAGAGAAAGGTTGCTTGACATCCACAAAGAATAAAAGACAGGAAAATAAGTGTGATTTTCGCATCAGTAGATCAAGGGGAGATTGTTGGGTTATGTAATATCTGCTAATGATGAAAGCCAAAACCTAAATGAACCATCTTCCTTAGCCTCAATAATAAGAATTTTGCTTACAACAAGTACTAGAATTTCCCCCCATCGAAAGCTTTAACAAACAACCACCAAATAGCTTGAAGAAGAACTATTGAGTTTAAAAGAGCCGGATTATCAAGATAAAGTACTGAAGTATGAAAGTGTTGGTCAATAAGTCAACAGCTGAAGGGAAGTGCGGGAAACCAAAAGTACTGGATTCCGCAAGTAGTTTTTTTTCCAAGCAGTTTCATTAGTACTTCCAGTAGTTTATTATTTCATTTGTTTTGGCTTTCTATCCAACAATTTTGCAAACTGCTGGCATTTACACTTTATTAGGGTTGTTTTTGGGTCGTTTTCATGGTGACATCACCAGTAGTTCTCTCTTCTTATAAATAGAACAATACAGTAATGTAATAGTTAACTCTTATAGTTGAATGAGATTTTACAATCTAGATAGAGAAAGGCTAAAGTAATAGAGAGAGTTCATCTTATGAGAGGGAGTTATCTTTGTACTATGATGTATTTCTAAATTTAGTAATGAGAAATCATTAGACAATTATTCCTTATAAATCTAGTTATTGTTTGATTGGTGTGTTTATTATTTACTTGTATTTATGATCTATTGAATTGTTAAACATTTTTTATAAAAAAAATACACTAAAACAAACACTCTTAGAAATATTAGTCAAACTATGATACCTGACATACATATAATTTTCTGAAAATTAGTTTTTTTTTATAATTTATCATGTCCGAGTACTCACCAAGTACTCTCCACCTAGGACGAGTACTCGTAATTCCCCAGTCGACTGGCTTGAGAGCGCCTAGTAACTTCTGCAACCATGAACCTAATTATCCAAACATACTTGATATTATCTTGATAAATATAATTAACCTAAAATAACGTCTCAAAAAGAACGACAAGAAAATTTTATTACTCAAAGACCATCCTAACAAGATATTAAAAAGAGGCCAACAAAAAAGTTACAAGTGAATATTGGAATTACACCATCTAGAAAGATGCCAACAACAAAATAGTAGATGGAAGTTTAAACTGGATTTGATTGTGAGGCTAACTTAATCCAAACCCAATTTAGTAGCTCGGTGATTTATTTTGATACAAGTTTTAATGGCTAGAAGTTATTTATGATAAACATCATTCCACAATTTAAGAATGTATCATCTTGATTTTTGTGGGTTTATGTTAAATTTTATGATGATATGAGGATTTGTTTGTACAATTTAAATTTCTATTTATGATAGTAGTAATTGTAGAGGGGATTGATGTGCGTGCGGTGTGATATATTTTTATGTATATATATAGCCCTTTTTACACTTTAGTCAAGTTTTAAATTTATAAAACACGATATTTTACTAACACCAAACACACATATGGGCAAGTGCACCCATCGTGAGCGTAGTATAGTGTTGGTAAGATACCGAGGTCGTCCAAGGACACAAGAGCTTTTAGTACCGGTTTATCCTCAACGTCTAATCAAATCAAAATTTTAGAAAAAGGTTTAAACATGAAAATAAAAACCAAAAATGCTGAAAATAAAAATAAAAACAGATAGACAAGATGAATCACTTGGATCCGACTCGCCTTTAGTGTAACCTTTGATTATTTCCGCACTTTTGCACTTTTTAAGAGATTATCTTAGTTATAGTAGTAAGCCCCTCTTTTGATGGTGACGTTACCCTCAACCCAGTAGTTTGAGTCAGCAAGGATACAATCCTAAAGGGTTGGATTATTGAAAGATAATTAATTAAGTTATTAATGCGTAATGTGGTAGGCCCCTCTTTTGAAGGTGACGTTACCCTCGGCTAAGTAGTTTGCGTCAGCAGGGATACAATCCTAAGTAGCCGGGTTAATGCTTTAATAGTAGTTTACATATGAGGGGATCAAGAAATTCGAACCCCCGCCATCCAATACCAGTGGGTATTGAAGGAGGTCCTACTAAGCTTGACCCAGGTCCTTGCAAGATCCATACACTGAACAAGTCAAGACGCTTACCAAACCATTCCCTTAACCCCCGACCAGGTAGCCAACATATCTCCATATAGACCGTGGAGATATGAATGGTGTAAATCTTTTATTTTATATAAACAGTAAAATAACGTCAAGACACTACGGACAAATGATAAGGAAGTTTCACCTTCAACATAAGAAACTAGTTATTAAAGTCATTAATACATAACCAAAATAAAAGTGCGAAAAGATTAAAAATAAAAAGTATTACACTAAATGCTTGTCTTCACCAAGTGATGTAAGAGACTTAGGCAAACATGGCCTTTGATTGTCAATAACTCTTACTATCAATATTGGATCCCGAGACTACTACACACACTCTATGATGGATGATGGATGATGGTGGTGGATGTGGGTTGTGATGGTGGTGGTGGTGGTGGTGGGGGGTGGGTGAAGTGTGAGAGAGGTGGTTTGTCAAGGGATGGTTTGCAAATGAGCCAAGCACCCCTATTTATAGCCTGCACAGAAGCCCGAACACGGCCCCGTGTCCATTGGGCACGGCCCCATGTCCACCCATCTTCTCTTTCTTCATTAAATGCAGTTTGTCCGCATTAGTTGACCACGACCCCGTGTGCAGAAGCGTATCTGTACTATCAAGATTTGCTTAGATTCTGCGAATCTTAGCGTTGACCACGGCCCCGTGTCCGCTGGACACGCCCCCGTGTTGGGTGATAGAATCTTCTACAACTTTGTCTTTTCTGCAGACACTTGGGCACACCCCCGTGCTCATTGATCACGGGGCGTGTTCAGCCTTCTGTTTTCTTGTTTTTGCTTGGGAAGATGCTGTCGAGGGGTCGGGCATGCCACGTTTATTCCTTTTCTTGTATTCTTGTTAGATTTAGCTGTATTTTTGCTTCTTTTGTTCATTTGAGCTCATTTAATCCTGAAAATACAAAAGGAAGACAAAAGCACACTTTTTCCAACATTAGTACTAAAAAAGGGTTAGTTTTATGCCACATTTGATGTAATTTATATGTTGCATTTTACGCACATCAAATACCCCCCACACTTGAATCTTTGCTTGTCCTCAAGCAAAATTCTTTATTTTGTGACTTACACACCCAAATGGAATGGGTAGAAGAGAAGGTTTTGGGCTTGTCATAGAGTGTCGGGATTCCAAGATTTTTATTAGGCTTTATTTTTATGTTATTTACAATCCTATTCGTCATAATTTATTTAGAACATTACATAAGATAAATTATTTATTTGGGCTTAACATGCCTCTTTAAAATTCCATTTATATATAAGTTCACATACCTCACCGGAGATCACTCAACACTCGGCCGAAAATGTATTTTTGTGAAAACACTCGAGAGCGGCATGGAACTTACTTCTACCATAGGCTTGTCAAGCAATCAATCCTCCTCCTTTTTAACTATATACCTTTGTAAATATCAAGAGGACTTTGGGGAAGGGTTAGGCTTGGGTTAAAGGTAGGTGGTTTGGGTTAGTGGTTACTAGAAAAGGGGCGAAAGGCGTGAAAAGCGTTGGTTTTCGTAAGACTTTTTATTTTTTCATAACTTTTTATTTTAAAGAAGCAATTCTTCAAACAAAGTTCTTTTTGATGAACTTGTTCGTTTATTTCTTGGCTTCATCATTTCATTTTTTTTTTTTTGATAAGGAATGTCACATGAAAAACCGATCTTTTTACTAAAATAAAGGGTTTAAAATAAAAAAGGGTTTTGGTGGGTAAAGGGTGTTTGTTTTGTGGGTTTAGAAATGAAAAGGTTTAGGCTCAAAGGGGTTAACTAGGGGGATTTGGGTAGGTGGTAAAAAGAAAGAAAAATAATGGTGTTGAAAGAAAAAAGGTTAGTCCTAATGTCTCCATCATTTACTTACTTGGGTTTAAGTTGGTAAAGGCCGGGAATGTATCGTCATGACAAGTTCTAGATTCGTAAGAAACCAAGCGGCTATTCATACAAGAAACGAGAAATGAGCATTTAGTTTAAAGATGTGTATTTGTATGCTCAATAAAGGCTCAAAACTCACTTTTTGTGGGAATGGGTTTTTATGTGATCAAGTATATATAATCAAATTTTAACTAGATTTGTTATGCCGTTTCATAATTTTCTTATGTTGGTTCCTTTTTTATCTCGACGCTATCGGATGTAAATTCATAAAAATATAACCCTTTTAGAGCTTGTTATTCCCAAATTAAACCAAGACAAGTAAAAAAAATGAAAAGTTTTTGAAAAAAAATTTGAGGTGTTTAGCGGTTCCAATAGAGTTTTGTGTAAGGCTTGTAATTAGGACTTGCAAAATTCAAGGTTTTAGCATCCCCCCCCCCCCCATACTTAAATTACACATTGTCCTCAATGTGTCCCAAAAATAAGTTTTTAGGTTGATTGAATGTGTAAAATGTGTGTTAAAAACTAAATTTTATGTTACTGGGAATCTGGACACGGGCCTGTGGTGTCCGGGCATGGCCCCGTGTTCAGGTTGCCAGTAACATAAATTATCAGACAGTAACAGAAGCCTGGGCACAGGGGCATGTTCAGCGAACACGCCCCGTGTCCAGTTACCTGAACTGGGCATCTTCCTGCAGACCTTTCAACATGGGGCCGTGTTGACTGGGCACGGCCTGTGCCGAACTTGCTGTAACGAAGAAAAATTATCGGGAGGCTCTGTTTTTGTGCATGGGGTGCTGGTTCAAGTTTCCCTTAGTATCCTTCACCATCCCGAGTGTGTTTTATTCCTGAAAATTAAAACTAAACTAGAAAGCATAAAAAAAATTAATCTAAAATAAACTAAGGATAGTTCCGCGGTATGCCTCCGTGGTGCGCCACGTTTATAAGGGTCCTTGGCTAGACCCAAAGCCAGTCATATGTTACCCAAGTGGGATGTTTTGCATCCCATGTTGCACCGTCGGAGAGCATCATCCAAACTTGAGTCTATGACTTGCATGTAATTGACCGGGTCATCGTCTTCTACTCTCTTACCAACCCCAAACTTCATTTCCTTGTCCCCAACCCTTAATGTTAATGTCCCGCCATTCATGTCCACTACTGCGTGGGCCGTAGCTAAGAATGGCCTTCCTAAGATGAGTGGTACTTCGGTATCTTCCTCCATATCTAGTATGACAAAGTCGGCTGGGAAGACAAATTCTCCGACTTTGACAAGTAGATTTTCAGCGACACCTTGCGGGTATTTAACTGACCTATCGGCGAGTTGTATGCTCATTTTCGTAGGGCTCGTTTTTCCTAGGCCGAGTCGGTCGAACATTGATGCGGGCTTGAGGTTAATACTAGCCCCGAGATCAGCTAGTGCGTTACGAATGGGTGATTCCCCGATTGAACAAGGGATGGTGAAGCTCCCGGGATCGATCTTCTTCTGCGGGAGTTTGTTGAGTAGCAAGGCGGAGCATTCTTCACTTAAATTAACTAATTGCAATGATTCAATTTTCCTTTTGTGAGTGAGGAAGTCCCTCATAAATTTTGAATACTAAAGCATTTGGGTTAGGACGTCAACAAATGGAATATTAACATGCAATTGTTTTAGTAAATTTACGATCTTTGTGAATTGCTCATCGGTCTTTTGACGAATTAATCGACCGGGGTACGGTACCGGACTATTCTTGGTGGGCTCTTGATTTGTTGGAGGAGCCGTCTCTTGTTGGGGCATTGGTGGAGTTGCGGTTTGGCTAGATCGGCTCTTTTCAATTGAAGGTAATGGGGCCTCTTCGGGACCCACGGTACGGTTTCTCAATGTGATGAGATGTACTTGCTCCTTTGGGTTGGTTTCGGTATTGCTTGGTAACGCGCCTTGTGGTCTCTCGGAGAAATTTTGGGTTAGTTGATTTATTTGTTTTTCAATGTTTTGAATACTAGCTTGTTGATTTCTAAAGTTCGATTCCAGTTGTTGAAATCGATCCGAGTTTTTCTTTTCGGTGTCGGAGATGAGGCGAGATACGGTATCTTCAAGCCTCTCTCATCCCCCTTGTTGTTGTTGAGAGAAATTTTGTGACTCGTTTCTTGGTTGTTGAAAGTTTGTTCGTTGGTTTAGATTTTGTTGGTTACTACTATTGTCGGGTTCTCTCCAACCAAGGTTAGGGTGGTTACGCCATCCTTGGTTGTAGTTACCCGTTGGAGGACCCGACGGCCTAGGTCTATTATCAATGTAGTTTACCGATTCTGTTTGATTATCCATTTCTTTCATACAACTCCAATTTTCATGTGGCCCACCACACTCTTCACAAGCCATAACCGAGGCCGTTTTTGCCATTACTAACTTTTTTTTTATTTTTGAAGAGAGGACCTCGATTTGGGCTTGTAAAGAGGTGCTTTCGTCAACCTTATGGGCGCCCGGGGCAATAGATTTTGTGCGTCGGGGAGTGTGCCACTTAAAATTGGTTTGAGCAATCTCCTCAATTTGATTGTAAATTTCATTTGGGTGACGATTACCTAAGAGTCCCCCGGAGCTAGAATCAAGTGTTTGTCTTGTGTGTGGCAACAACCCGTTGTAGAAAGTGGATACTTGTTGCCACACCGAAAGACCATGATGAGGACACTTTCTTAGTAGCTCCTTGAACCTTTCCCGAGTTTCATATAAGGATTCCCCGTCCTCTTGTGAGTATGTATTAATTTCATTCATTAATTTAGCCGTTTTAGCAGGAGGGAAATACTTATATAAAAACTTTTGGGCTAGTTCATCCCAGGTGTTTACCGAGCCAACTGGGAGGGTATTAAGCCAAGCCTTAGCTAGGTCTTTTAGTGAGAATGGAAACATTCGAAGGCGGATGGCGTCATTTGATGCTCCATTGATCCGAAAGGTATCACATATTTCCAAGAAGTTAGTAATATGTAGATGGGGATCTTCGTCCACAAGCCCGTAGAAGGTTGCGGAGTTTTGGAGCATTTGTATCAAATGCAGCCGAAGTTCGAAGTTGTTGGCCTCGACATTCGGTGCATTGATAGCGGCGCCGAGATTACCTACGGTGGGACGTAGGTAATCCATGAGGGTACGCTGGTCCGCCATTGGAAGTGGATCCCCCAAAACTTTCTCTTGGTTTTTAGCTTTAAGTCTCTTTCTTAGAAAGCGTTCGGGTTTGTCTAGATGTTCTTTTATGTCTCTACTAGAACTGGAGCTCATACACTGCGTAGAAAGTTCAGATGTGGTGCCTGGGTTCCAAGCCTTGCAATAAAAACAAAAAAGAATGTTGGTTAGAAGTTTCACCACGGCCTCGTGCTCAGATGAACACGGCCCATGGTCGGAGATACAGTGATTGTTTTCTGGATCCCTGTTACTGGGGAGCTCGACACGGCCCCGTGCTCAACTCTCTGTAACTCGGAAAATAAAAACTACCAGTAACAATGTTGGGCACGGCCCGTACTGAGCTCTGCAGAAACTGAAAATTATGAAAAATCCTAAAAAACTAAAAAATTAGAAAAAATGATTAGGCCGTTGATTCCTAACTTTCTTAAAATCCTTGTGTCCCCGGCAACGGCGCCAAAAACTTGATGTGCGTGCGGTGTGATATATTTTTATGTATATTTTTAGCCCTTTTTACACTTTAGTCAAGTTTTAAATTTATAAAACATGATATTTTACTAACACCAAACACACATATGGGTAAGTGCATCCATCGTGAGCGTAGTATAGTGTTGGTAAGATACCGAGGTCGTCCAAGGACACAAGAGCTTTTAGTACCGGTTTATCCTCAACGTCTAATCAAATCAAAATTTTAGAAAAAGGTTTAAACATGAAAAATAAAAACAGATAGACAAGATGAATCACTTGGATCCGACTCGCCTTTAGTGTCACCTTTGATTATTTCCGCACTTTTGCACCTTTTAAGATATTATCTTAGTTATAGTAGTAGGCCCCTCTTTTGAAGGTGACGTTACCCTCAACCCAGTAGTTTGAGTCAGCAAGGATACAATCCTAAAGAGTTGGATTATTTAAGGATAATTAATTAAGTTATTAATGCGTAATGTGGTAGACCCTTCTTTTGAAGGTGACGTTACCCTCGGCTAAGTAGTTTAAGTCAGCAAGGATACAATCCTAAGTAGCCGGGTTAATGTTTTAATAGTAGTTTACATATGAGGGGATCAAGAAATTCGAACCCCCGCCATCCAATACCAGTGGGTATTGAAGGAGGTCCTACTAAGCTTGACCCGGGTCCTTGCAGGATCTATACACTGAACAAGGCAAGACGCTTACCAAACCATTCCCTTAACCCCCGACTAGGTAGCCAACATATCTCCATATAGACCGTGGAGATATGAATGGTGTAAATCTTTTATTTTATATAGACAGTAAAATAACGCCAAGACACCACGGACAAATGATAAGGAAGTTTCACCTTCAACATAAGAAACTAATTATTAAAGTCATTAATACATAACCAAATAAAAAGTGCGAAAAGATTAAAAATAAAAAGTATTACACTAAATGCTTGTCTTCACCAAGTGATGTAAGAGACTTAGGCAAACATGGCCTTTGATTATCAAGAACTCTTACTATCAATCTTGGATCCTGAGACTACTACACACACTCTATGATGGATGATGGATGATGGTGGTGGATGTGGGTTGTTATGGTGGTGGTGGGTGGGTGAAGTGTGAGAGAGGTGGTTTGTCAAGGGATGGTTTGCAAATGAGCCAAGCACCCCTATTTATAGCCTGCACAGAAGCCCGGACACTGCCCCGTGTCCATTGGGCACGGCCCCGTGTCCACCCATTTTCTCTTTCTTCATTAAATTCAGTTTGTCCGCATTAGTTGACCATGCCCCCGTGTCCGCTGGGCACGACCCCGTGTGCAGAAGCGTATCTGTACTATCAAGATTTGCTTATATTCTGCAAATCTTAGCGTTGACCACGGCCCCGTGTCCGCTGGACACACCCTCGTGTTGGGTGATAGAAGCTTCTACAACTTTGTCTTTTCTGCAGACACTTGGGCACGCCCCCGTGCTCATTGAGCACGGGGCGTGTTCAGCCTTCTGTTTTCTTGTTTTTGCTTGGGAAGATGCTGTCGAGGGGTCGGGCATGCCACGTTTATTCCTTTTCTTGTATTCTTGTTAGATTTAGCTGTATTTTTGCTTCTTTTGTTCATTTGAGCTCATTTAATCCTGAAAATACAAAAGGAAGACAAAAGCACACTTTTCCAACATTAGTACTAAAAAGGGTTAGTTTTATGCCACATTTGATATAATTTATATGTTGCATTTTACACACATCAGGATCAAATGTGAAGAAAATCAATAAAAAAAAAAGAAAAAGAAGAAAAAGGCATAGTGGTAAAACATTAAATAGTTTATAACTTCTTACATTAATTGTTGATGTGTCTAACAGATAACATGTTATTATAGTGTTAAAACCCGCATTTTGATAGTTGTTTGTTGTAAATATTGCTTGGAATGGATAAAATGTTTGTTACTGAGTGTTTTACAGGTTCCTAAGTGAAATGGAGGATTTTCGGGCAAGAATTGAAGATTACTAAAGTTGCGTGGAAGATAGGACCAATTTATAACAACCCTCCTAAAACCCCTAACATAACCCCTAACGTTCCTTATATACCCCGTATACGAGAAACGAGCCCAAAATACCTCTATATTTATAAAAATCAAATAAAGACAAATATATAAGGGTCTCGCGAGCCGCGACCCAGAACCCTTATGTTTGTCGCGGGCCACGACTGGCTTGGATTGTCGGTCAAGGCATAGCGCCACGTGTTGCCACGTGTCAAAGCTATACTCGCTGACTAACTAAGGCTAAGACCTAGCCTAGCCTCTCGCGGGATGCGAAGGGAGAGGAGGTGAAGCCTCGCGGGGCACGAGCCGCCCTTCGAAAGGCTATAAATAGGGGCAATCGGCTTCATTTGAAACCGTTCAATTCTTTTCTTTTTCTCTGATCACTAGTGTCACACCCCAACCGATGGCGGAAACATTAGGGTGCGATCACTAAGCGTTCAGATTCCTCATGAGATTCCATAATACTAAATAGTTTCATTATAATTTTGATTGCTTCAAAGATTATCTAAAACCAAACAACCATCATCAAGTATCATAGTACATCAAGTCTCAAATATTGATCAAAACTTATTTATCTAGATGAGTTTCTAAGCATCATCCTAGCTTGATTCCAAGGTTCCTAGCATCCTGTCAGCCTGCAACATGTATTAAAATAGGGTCAGTACAAAAATGTACCGGCGAGTATGCAAGTTTGAGTAATAGCACACTAGATTAAAAGCCTCATATCCATATGTAAGTGTAACAAAATAGTTTCAGCCATGCTAGTGTTCACAGTCCAACAAGTGATAGCCCAAGTATCCCGATGCTTTGTTGTTTTCCCAAGTCTCAAGGAAAACTAGAATCCTCCTAACAATACCCCCGAGAATAATGGGGAGGTGCATCTCCTATAGCGCTACTATTGTTAAGGCGGAACTACACACCCTGGATTAAACGTCCAGATAGCACAAATAGAATATAAGAATCACAAGTTTCACGTACACATAGGATAAAGTTTAGTTTGCAAAAGTCTCAAGTATCGTTGTTTAATAGAATACATGTTACATCCCAAAGTTTAAAAAAAAAGGGATCGAGTATACTCAAAGTGAGTGCTTAACAGTTTAACTGTTATTGGATCAAAGGGAGCTCTTTAGAATTAGCATGATTAGATTTACAACAGATAAGAGTCGAGCAGAAAACGAGATTCAAACCAAGTGTCGGATTAGTCATCTTGATCAGATGGCGGTTCGATCGGATGGCTATCCGATCGGATTGCCATCTGATTTGGATGACTAGTGTGAGTGTGTGATGGATGGCTACTCGATCGGATGGCCATTTGATCCAAGTGTCCAGTTTCCAAGCGTTCAAGTTTTTGAAAAAGTTTCTAAGTGTTAAGGATTTCAAGACTCAAGGTCACCTTGATCGGATGGCAGTTCGATCGGATGGCTATCCGATCGGATTGCCATTCGATGATCAGGACTTCAGGTTGCAAGGTGTTTAAGGTTAGGAGATAATGTCACCTTGATCGGATGGCAGTTCGATCGGATGGCTATCCGATCGGATTGCCATTCGACGATCACGACTTCAAGTATCCCAAGTGTTAGGATTGAGAGGAAAGTGTCACATGATCGGATGGCGGTTCGATCGGATAGCTATCCGATTGGATTGCCACTCGATCGGGTTGTCCTTGTCCCGTTCCTAACTTGTAAAGTTTCTAAGTTTCTGTTTTAAGCCATGACGACGTGGTACGCCTTAAGACAATGGTAAACCCAACAGTGTGCAGTCGATCCGATCGGGTGGGAATCACCCCAGTCCATTCAGTCGTCCGTTAGTGACGGTGTTCCTGTCAGAATTCATACTCCGGTCATCTTTTGCGGCAACAATCCTTCTCCAAACCAACTCCAGACTAATCTTTAAGGCTACAGTTCGTTTACATCCAGATCTCACCGTTTTTGGTAAAAGTCTTAAGAAAGATGAAGATAAACATAAGTTTTAGTTTAAAAGTCTAGATTTAGTAAAGATCTAGTGTAAAACACAGGAAATTTTCTTAGATCAGAGCTAGATCTTGGCAGAAATGACATCACACCATAGTTGGTACAAATCACCATGATGACGTCACCTTCAAGAGCTCAAATCTTAGAGATTCCATGGTGAAAAGTGAGATTTCAAAGGAGATTCATGTGGAGTATGATGTGTAGATTAAAGATGTACAAGAATCTAGTGTAAAACGTACCGAAGTCACCGAGAAATGGAAGAAAAGTGCTGAAAATGAGGAAGAGTGCGTGCTGATCGGATAAGGCTGTCACATCAGTGAAGGACTGATGTGACAGGCCTATTTATAGTGTGGAAGGGGAGTTAGGGCGGTGTGCACTCGGATCGGATGGCAACTCGATCGAGTGGCCATCCGATCGGATTGCCACTCGGTCAATCCCATCTTTTCCGTTTTGCCGTCTTTGATTCGTTTCGCGAGTTAGGTTAAGCGTTGCGTATTATTGGGTAATAGTATAACTAGATCATAAACACAAAAAGATTTTAAGTTCCATAGTTTCCGTCAGTGACAAGACTCCAGTCCCTCGTTCAACCAAGTCTCAAGTTTCACGAGCCTCAAGAGTCAAGCACCAAAGTATCAAGAGTCAAGAGTCTAGTCTTCCAAGTATCAAGTGTCAAGAATCAAGCATCAAGTATCTAGTTTTCAGTGTCAAGCCTCATAGTATCAAGTATCTAGTATATAGCATAAGATCCACCAAGTATCAAAAGTATCAATGACCACATAGTTCAAGGACTGAAATTGATAATATCTAAAAGTCTAGGGACTCAGGTGTTACAGTCTCCCCTACTTTAGGAGATTTCGTCCCCGAAATCTAGGAAGAAGATTGCTCGAAGAGCTACGGATACTTGGTCTTCATCTCACTTTTCAGTTCCTAAGTGAACTCGGCGCCACGCTTTCCTTCCCATCGAACCTTGACTATGGGAATTTTGCTGCGCCTCAGCCGCTTGACGCCCTGATCCATGATTTCAACCGGTTTCTCCACAATGTGTACAGCTTCGTTTATTTGCAAGTCTTCATGGAACCTGTAGTTCCTCGTCGGCTAGGCATTTACGTAGGTTGGATACGTGGAACACTGGATGCACATTGTTTAGTTCATGTGGCAGGTCGAGTCTGTATGCCACCTTGCCAATCCTTTCGAGTATCTTGAAAGGAGCCACATAGCGAGGAGCAAGCTTTCCCTTCTTACCAAAACGAACTACTATAACAACCCTCTAAAATAATTTTCGACACCCTAATATATTTAAAATGTCCCAATATGTCCTAAAATGCACCCCGTATTCGAAAATAGGCCCCAAATACCTTTATTTTTATTAAAACTAATTAAAAACAAAATTTAAATGGTTATCGCAAGGCGCAACGCCCCCTAGCCACCTCCGTCGTGGGGCGCGACGAGCCTGGCCACCCGCCCTCCTTCGGAAGCCGCCACGTGTCAACACGTGGCGAAGCTAGATCGGGACACCTCAAAGCTAGGACCTACAGACCCTACGTCGCGGGGCGCGACGACCCCCCTGTTTCCGTCGCAGGCTGCGACGCCATGGCTGATCAGCCCTATAAATGGATGCAATCAGCCGTTCATTCGAAATCGCTCATAACTTTCTTTCTCTCTCAAATTTCTTTATAGTAGGCACTATACCCGAGCATAATACCCCCCTAATTAACAAAGTTCTGCCTCGTTGTAAGTATCATAACCCCCGGTTACGTATTAGATACGCTGCCCGATTGATCCAGATAGGGCTGCAAACGAACCGAACGAACACGAACAAGACCTTGTTCGTGTTCGTTTGTTAAGAAATATATGTGTTCGTGAACCGTTCACGAACACTTATCGAACGAGTTTTTATGTTCATGTTCGTTTGTTAAGGAAATGAACTTGTTCATGTTCATTTGTGTTTGTTTGTTAATTTTAGGCAACGAACGTTGACGAACACAGATGAGCACAAACTAATGTTCATGAACACAAATGGAAACAAATGAACACAAACAATCGTTCATAAATAAAATATATAATACACTAACACTTATTAGATATTTAATTTGTCGGAATTTTGAAGTATTTAAATAAATATAAAAACTAAAAACACTAATGAACTATCGAACACAAACGAACACGTTAACGAATGTACACGAACATAAACGAACAAACACGACCTCTGTTCATGTTTGTTCATTTAACTAAATGAACGAAATTTCTTGTTCGTATTCGTTTGTTTAATAAACGAACAAACACAAACGAACTTCTTTTCCTAACGATTCACGAACTGTTCGCCAAACGTTTGGTTCGTTTGCAGCCCTAGATCCAGGGTTCCGTAAAGGCTGTCGAGGTTCTGCCCTACGTAGTCGTTGGAATGCTGTCTCGGGGAGGGTATTACTAATGTAAATATTGGGTTATTATACTAACGCGTGTGCACTTATGTAATTAATAGATAATCACCAGGAAATCCAAAAGGAAAACCCTAAGACAGCAATGTGAGTAATCTCCTTTTTGTAAACCTTTTGCAAACTGTTTTACAAAACCTCATATGATTAACATTATATTAGACAGTGATTGAGTATTTGTATTCTACAATTATCTTCGGTATGTTGGGGTTTTGTATACAAAATTTGTTACTACATTGTGAGTAGTAACATGACCACAAGTCGGGTTGACAATACCTTAGGTGGTAATTAAAGTAGATGGAAACAAATGTAATTGCGCGACCGCCCTCAATGCTGTAGACTGATAAAACCTGTTTTGATTAAACTGGGATTCACTCACCAGTATTTCCCATTGACAAAATGTTTTTAGACGTGTTTCAGGTAACAAAATGTGAAAGCAAATAGAAGCCAGCTGGACAGCACTGAAGGCATGGAAAAGTGGCAATAAAAGTTACCTAAATAAAGAGATGTTTTATTTAAATAAAATATGGTTTATCCCTATGAAAATGTGTGTATTTGAAACTTGGGAATTTCCCATGGGTTTAATATTATAAAAGCGTGGTATTTTACTCTGATAAAATATTTCCTAACTACGGTCCTGATGTAATTTCCGCTGCCAAAATGATAAACGCCGATACCACTAAAACTGGCCGCGGCCGCCCGTTCCCGGTTAATTAGGGGATGAGGGTTGTGATAGAAGGTGGTATCAGAGCTAAGCCACTGATTCAACCACTGAAGTGTTCTGCTGACACCAAGATATTATTTAAAATGTTAGGAAATTATCTACAGAAATACGTGCATATCTGTATTTTATTGTTGTGTGTTATTTGACTATTTGTTAGTTTACAGTATGAGCGATCAAGGACCCTCCGACGCCTATCGTTAGTTGTTCAGCTCACCTCAAAACTAAGGTACCTCTTCACAGCCTACCCTCTATGGGTATTCAGCTGACAATGAAGACGGGATATTCATGTTTAAGGCTCAATCTAAAGAGCCATTCCCTCCTAAAAAGAGAGGATGGTTCAGCAGAGCTGCGCATGAACATAGGAAGAGAATGAAAAAGTTACAACAACAGCGAGTTTTAGCAGCCGCTAAGAGAGAAACATATGCTAATACTCAAGATATGCTTAATAGGAGTCTAGCAAACTTTCATATTCTATCAACTACAACTGCGGACCCTAATTTGGAGCAACTTATAGCACCCCAACCATTACCCTTGTTTCCCACACAACCAATGGAGATTGAAGTCAACTCAGAAAACCAGATCCCAGCACCAGCCTTTGACCCAACTGAAATACCTAGAATACCAGCACCCAATCCTTTAGACCCAGACTACGACCCGTGGTTTGACGACCATAGGGATTATCAGCAACGCTATCCATATCAGAAGAACCCATGCCAAACCTAGCTGCTTACCCAAGTCTGGTCTAGATCCCTATTATGATAATGAGGAATACATTAGGGAAATCCTAGAGAATCCATATCCTCAGGAAGAACCCATGCCACAGTACCCAGATCCAGTACCAGCACCTGCACCCCCAATGAGCACAGAAAATGTGCAAGAACTCCAAACCATTGGTGAGGAGAATTTAAAAAGGATCGAAAGAATGAGGCAAATAGGGGAATGACTCGTCTGGAAATATGACGAGCGTAATATGGACTTTTGGATGAACCCCTATCATTGGTAATAATAATAATAAAATAATAAATATATATAATTGTAGTGGGTGGAATTTTCTAACCTATATCCCGAAATTATATCCTAACTTTATATGTCTATTTTCGCTGCCAGGATACTGGTAACATCCTGCGAGGGTATCCTGCGTGTTGTTAACGATTTGCTTTGGCTGCAAGGTACAAACGGTCATGAGGCTTGGTCTCCCTGAAGAATAGGTCAAGGTGGTTACAAGAAAGACGTTGGAAGCTTGGAGAAGGGGTTTACAAGGTCAAAAGGGAATATTCGCAGGATCCTGGAATAATAGGGCAATATCCCGGATTTTTAGCATAGTTTGTTATTTCTTGTAACTATAAATAGGAGTGCCGGATCAGTAGGTGAAAACACATAATCCCGTCCACTTTTACACATACATTGCAGCTACGATCACCATTTCAATCACAAACACTCACAACACTCACAAATCACAATCATTGTAACACTTAGATTTGATCCGAGCATTATCCTGCACTGTATCCTGGTTATTCAAGCAATAAGAAGAACAAGGCAGCCGACGATTGTCAGCTCCCGAGGTTTTATGCCGGCGATCTAGAAAGATCAAGGGCTTTCCTCGTACATCTCATGTCAATTTTTACTTTACTTGCATTTCGTTTACAAATTGATAGAGTTCTGCATCCCGGAGCTATATCCTGAAACTGTTTACATTTTCAACAAAGTTAATACATTTTTACAAATTTACATAGCACACTACCTCACAAACTAAGTTTGATCACTAAATTGCTTCGGTAATTTTTTACCAAAACAATTTGGCGCCCACCGTGGGGCAAGTGGTGCTATTTTTAATCAATACTTTGTTAAAATCATTACTCGGTTTTATGTTTTTGAAATTCTTTTCAAAACTATTTCTAATGGCTTCTCAATCGAATTTGAACTCTTCTTCCATGTCTGTTTCAACCTCTGCTGCTGCTGGTTCATTACCTCCTCCACCTTCACGAGTTCAAACTTTTCAGAGGAGAAATGAAAGCAACACACCGAGAGAAATTCCTGCTGCTCAGAATGTTTATAGATCCAGAAATTCAGGGAGAACCCATATCCTTGCTTCTAATGACGAAATTCTGTGTTTGTTTGGTATTATACAGGAACAAATGAAGAGGCAGCAAGAAACTAACTAGACGATCATGAAGAATATACGACTCTTAAAGTCAAACTCCAGGAAACCTGTGGAGGATACAACTACTCCTCTACAGCCCAGGATGCTGAACTTTAGTTCAGCGACGTTTACCGAGGATAATCAAGGCAACATGATACCGAGTCAGTCCCAGAGCAACATGCTGGACATACCATCATCCGCCAGGATATCGATCGTGAGGGATCAAGGATATGGCCCAGGATATGGGTGTAACATGTTTGCCAATATCAGTATCCCTGCTACTAATAATTCTGATTCTTTGCAGGATATAGGTGTAACACCAGCATTGACCAGGGAACTTCAAAAATTGAAGGATATGATATCAAGTGTTCATGGAGTAGTGCAGCCTATACCGGAAGTATCCCAGGATAGTCACAGGATATCCCGATTTGCTCATCCAATTTGTGATGCTGAAATTCCAAAAAGATTCCAGACTCCCAGCATGAAGTTGTATGATGGGACGACAGATCCTGAGGAGCATATTGCCCAGTATAGAGAAAGGATGGAAATAAATCCAATCCCACCAGAACTTAAGGAAGCATGCTTATGAAAAGGCTTCGGTTCAACTTTAACAGGATCGGCCTTAAAATGGCTTTTAAATGTTCCACCTTATTCTATTACATCATTTTCTCATTTAGTTAATTTGTTTATCAGTCAATTTTATTGTAGCAGGAGCTTTGAGAAACTAACAAGTGATCTTTACAGGATAAAACAAGGATCACAAGAATCCCTAAGGGTTTATGTTAACAAATTTAGTAGAGAATCCCTGGATATCCTGAATCTTGATGTTGCTACGGCAGTACAAGCGTTCAAAATGGGGTTACGGAAGAATTGTCAATTTTATCAGGATCTTGTAATGAATCCTTGCAGGAATTTAGATGAAGCTCGGAATAGGGCTTTGAGATACATAAGGCTTGAAGATGATAAGAAAATGCATGAGAGGATGAACACGTCTTCAACATATGAATGAAGTTAGAATCTTCCTACAAACAGTATCGTTCAAAGCCATATGCTAAGAACGATAATAAGAGACTGAATGTTGTTGAGGATGAGGACGATGAAGAATATCCTGAAATCTCAGAGTATTGTTTTTCTGTAAATGTTCCTGAGTTAATGTATGCTATGCAGGGACTGGGGGACAAAGCTAGGTGGCCGAAAAAAGAATCCAAGGAATACAGATTGTAAGGATAAAGCTAAATGATGTGCCTTCCATGAAGACTTTGGGCATATGACAGATGATTGCATAGCCTTAAGAAAGGAGATAAGCTACTTGCTGAGCAAAGGATACTTGAAAGAAGAAAGCTCAGGATACTGACCAGGAACCTGAGAGAGCTGCATCTCCACCACCAGATGCCAAGATAAATAACTTTATCTCCGGGGGATCTGACATATGTGGAACTTCTTACTCTACAGCTAATAGGCATGCCAGGAAGGCTAAGGAGGAAATAGGAGATAAGCCCACAAGGATGACCATGCTTACGGATGATAAAGTCATTACTTGGTAAAGGGTCATGAAGGTCAGCAGTATCCTGTCTATTATGTTAGTAAAAGTTTACTAGATGCTGAGACTAGATATTCACACTTAGAAAAATTAATATTAGCTTTAGTTATGGCATCGACTAAACTTAGACATTACTTTGAAACACATAGAATTCCTATTAAACCAACTATCCTGTTAAAAATGTGCTTAGGAAACCCGAGATGTCAGGTAGGATGGCTAAATGGTCAGTGAAATTAAGTGCCTTTGATCTAGTATATGAACGCCATAAAGTCTCAGGCTTTAGCTGACTTTGTGGCTGATTTCAGTAGTGATATTCAAAATGAAGTAGACCTAGAAGTACAACAGCTAGGAGAAAACTTAGAATCCTGGACGTTATATACTGATGGTGCATCTAATGTAAGAGGTGTAGGTTTGGGTATACTACTAAAATCGCCACAGGGGGGCATATTACCCCAGGCTATTAGATGTGATTTTCCTGCCACTAATAATGAGGCAGAATATGAAGCTTTAATTGCAGGATTAGAATTGGCTAAAAGTATGAATATCAAAAGTTTGCAAGTATATGTTGATTCTTTGTTAATTACTAATCATTTTAATGGAACCTATGCAGTTAAAAGTGAGAAGTTAATCGAGTATCTCAAAATTCTCAAAAAATTAGCAGGATATTTCGATGTTTTTACACTTGAACAGGTACCAAGAGAATATAATGTTGAAGCAGATGCCTTGGCAAACCTAGGATCATCAGTCGGGATACCTGAGGATCCTGATGAGTATCCTGAGAAGGATCCTAAGTCTTGGATGGCTCCGATCATAAGATATCTCAAGGAAGGACACATCCCAAAGGATGAGAATCCTAAGGCCTTTAGAATGAAGGTATCACGATTCACTATTATAAATAATGTCTAGTATAAGAAATCTCTTGCAGGACCATATCTGAGGTGCTTAGAGGATCCCGAAACCAAGGAAGTGCTTCAGGATATACATGAAGGGGATCGTGGTAACCATACTGGGGGCATGTCGTTGTTCTCAAAGGCATTAAGAATAGGATATTATTGGCCGACGATGAGAAAATATGCTGCAGAATATGCTCGAAGATGTGATGCATGTCAAAGACACAAGTAATATATTACATCAGCCGGCCGAGCCACTTTATCCTATAGCTTCCCCTTGGCCATTCATGTAGTGGGGAATGTTTATAGTAGGAAAATGGCCAAAAGCTCCAGGAGGAAAGGTCTTCATGCTGGCAATGACCAATTATTTCTCTAAGTGGGTCGAAGCTGAAGCATTCGTTCAAGTTAGAGATCAAGAAGTGGTATCCTTTATAAAAAGGAATATCCTGACTAGGTTCGGAGTACCAGCTGAGATAATTTGTGACAATGGATCTCAGTTTATAAGTAACAGGACTACTAACTTTTGTAAGAGTTGGGGAATCAAGATGATTACATCTACACCGGTACATCCTTAAGCAAATGGACAAGCAGAATCCTCAAACAATATAATTGTCAACAACCTGAAAAAGAGACTAGGAGCTAAAAAAGGAAGATGGGCAGAAGAACTACCCTTTGTTTTATGGGCTGATAGGACGATGGTGAAAAATGCAACTGGCCAAACCCCGTTTTTCCTTGATATTTGGAGCAGAAGCGGTGATCCCGACAGAAATGGTAATACCCACAGCAAGATCCAACCTCCGGGATCCTGAGCAGAATCCTGAAGTCCTATGCGAGGAATTGGATACTGTTGATGAAACAAGAGACGCAACAAGGCTAAGGATGGCAGCATACCAACAGAGGATATCTAAAGCATATAACAAGAATATAAGGACTAGAAGGTTCCAGGTCGGAGATTGGGTATTGAGAAAGGCTTTCCAGAATACTACTAATCCTGCCGATTGAAAGTTGGCTCCAAAATGGGAAGGACCCTATGAAATTGAGTCAGAATCTGGGAAAGGAGCATACCGACTCAAGAATATGGAGGGGGATATGCTACCAAGATCCTGGAATGCTATACAAGTGAGTTTAGAATTTAATTTCTAACTCATAATGGTACGAACTCTATAACTCATTTATATTTTTGGTATTATCTTCTATTTTGATACCCAACACTGACTTAAGCATCGGAGGGGTGTTAGCCAAGCTAACACCCACCTTAGTTTAAAGGTGTTTTGCAGAATATGCTTTGGGATACAGCTCCAGGATACACACTCGGGATACTTCGAAAGATTAGAGGATTGGCCCCCTCTCTCACGTTTAAGGGATCCTGATCCCTTCACAGGTTTAAAGGTATTCACCTTTCTCACGAATTGGGTTTAAACACCCCGCCTGGAGCGCAAGTTATCCAGGGATAGTTCAAGGTGGCGGGACCAGTTCATGTAAAAGTGGCTGACAATTTCGTTACTGTTGGCTATACCCTGGATCCTTAAGGTATATGAGGATTGATCACCCTCTCTCACGAAAGGGTATTTTCATACTTTCTAAGGTTTAAAGGTTATCACCTTTCTAAGTCTTGGAGTTTATACACTCCCGCCTGTAGCGCATGAAAATTTGGGATTTTCCCCAGGATTAAAGGTTTTCACCTTTCTAAGTTTTGGGGTTTCCACACCCTCGCATGTAGCGCACGAAATGTGGGTAAAATCCCCAGTAAAACTCAAAGACTTAAAGGTTTTCACCTTTTCAAGTCTTGAGGTTCTTATACTCCGGCTTAAATGCCTGGAAAATGGGTTTAGTCCCAATAAAATACAAAGTTTTTGGATAATCCCAAAGTATATTTTCAAAAAACATAATCATTTACAAGTCTACATAAATTTTTGAAAAAAGATTGCTAAGTTTAAACAACTGGTTGAAGAATTGCTAAAGGATCATATCCTGGTACAACATACTGGTCCTGCACAGACAGGGGACATCCGTGATAGAACATGACGTATGCTGATACTATATCCTACTGGGGACATTTATGCTGGAGCAAGAAGGAAACCTATGCCAACACTATATCCCAGTAAGGCATTGTGAGGAACTAGTATCCTGGACTGGGGACACCTTCGGTGGAATGGTTGCGAAAGGACTGGAATGAAAGGATTGAGATGTCTTCTGTTTCGGTATGATCTTTCCTATTTTTGTTCTTTAAAAAAACCTTATCTAGATTGTCTAAATTTCTGAAACTATATTATAACACTTATGAGTATCCTGATCGGGATATGTTCTCAGGATATATTCTCAAGATGTATTCTCAGGATATACTTCAGGATACTTGGATTGAAAATTGAAACTATGTTCAAATCAAACTACTGTTATCAAAACAAGCTTTGCAAAATAAAAATGAACCATTCTTTTTCTTTGAAAACTTTATCGAAATTGTTTGAGTTGTAAGAACTCTATTTGGCAAAAATCTTGGCAGGATATCTGCGGGTAACCTGATCAAGATATTTTCAGGACATTTGGTCAGGACATTTGAAATATTACACTAAGTTTGGAACATTAAAATCATATTCAAACTAAGCAATGCATAACAAGAATAGAAAAAGGACAACGATAGATAAGGTCATAAAAAGGTTATATTGTTAATATAGCAAAAGTTTGTGCTTTTGGTTTCAACTCAAACCGAGACCCATCCGCCAAAAGCACAAATTCGTTTTTTGCCATACTTACTTAACAATTGAAGGCTTCGTCTTGGAACCCAAGATACCTCCCCCTTCAATTTTTAGAATGTTCAAAATTAAGCATACTAATTGATGATCAAGGGCTTCATCCTGAAACTCAGGATCCCTCCACCCTTGGTCATCATATTGTACTAATGTCTAAAGTGCAGGAAAGTAAATCGTTCAACATGCAAGAAAAAGAAAAGTGTTCAACAACCAACAACCATTGAACTTAAAAAAGCGGGCTCCGGCGTAGGCATAAATATCCATCATCGCTCACTTTGCCACCCGCTCACGGGGTAGCACCAGATCCACCATCACCAGCTTCTTCCGCCGTCTCACCCGCCTTGGAAGATTCGCCAATCTCAGGCTTGGCAGGATACGTCACAAGATTGCAACCAAGATCCTTCAGTTTCTTCTCCCAGACATCAACGGTCCAGGTTGGGCATTTAAAGCCCGCTATCCTGGCTTCATAAGCCATCTTAAGCCTGGCCTGAAGGGGGGAAACTACGACGGAACCCTTGAGGCCATCCCTGAATGAAGCCATATCTTTATTATGTTGGACCTCGGCGACAACCAGCTCGATCCCAGTGGCCTTCTTCACTGCAGCTTCGGCATCCAGAGTCACCTTTTTTAACTTATCTTCATAATGTTGTGACCTGGCTGCAACGATATTCCCCTTATCCACGATAGTGATCTTAGCTTTCTTCAACTTGGCCTCTGAGATCTTCACTGTTTCACAAGCTTCAGTGTAGAGATGCGTCAGACGCTCAAGACCCTACAAAACAGAACTCAGGTATTGTTAATATAATCTAACCGGGGTATCGATTCAGCATATGTGTGCAGGATGTAGGATAAGGATATTTACCTGGTTAAGGAAAGAAGTCATGAAATGGCTAGATTCCATGAAACCAAGGTTCTCGTAGGAAAAGACTTCAGCGATGACGAGAGAATCAGATTCTTTCCTCTTACGGGAACTAGAAGCACAGAGCTTCGCTGCTGAGGAAGGCTTGGACATGGCTGCAGGTTCAGAACTAGTTGAAGGCTTGGATGCTATGGAAGGCGTGGAGCTAGGCTCTTTCTTTACTGGAACGGTTGCCGGGAAACTGTCAATCTCTTCCATATCAAAAATTGAAACAAGATTGCTGGAATCTACATAAAAGGGAAGTGATTTCAATTTTTATATGTTAATACATCAACTAACCAAACATGTGCAGAAATGAATTTAGAACATACATCCTTACCCGACGTATTGGAGGATGAATGCTAACTTGAACTTGTGTGACTAAGCCAAAAAACAAACCCACTCAGCTGAAGAAAAATCTGACCGGATGTTCCAATCAAATGGCCGGATGACTTACCATCAGGGAAGGCTCCAGAGGCACGTAGAGCGGCCATGTCGGCATTATCAAAATTGCAAACCTCTTTCTCGGGCTTGCCAAGCAGATTGTGTGCCATGAAGGTTGGTTTGGAGTCCCCGGGGCATGAACAAGTGCGTTTTTCCATGAGATCGGAGACGACGGAAAAGATGCACAAAGAAAGAATAGAGAGAGAGTGAATACCTAAATGGTCTGGTACAATGTGATAATTAACAAGAAGAAAGTAGAAGATATAGGGCGAAGATAGCTAACTATGAGAAATACTAGCCTTGAAAGCTGTATCAGGTCACATCACATCTCTATCCATTAAGACTTCAGATAACGTCAGAAAAATACATCTGTTAAGATCAAAGGATCCCAACAGCTATATTTTTGGGGACAATTGTTGTGGGTGGAATTTTCTAACCTATATCCCGAAATTATATCCTGACTTTATATGTCTATTTTCGCTGCCAGGATACTGTACCAGGATATTGGTAACATCCTGCGAGGGTATCCTGCATGCTGTTAACGATTTGCTTTGGCTGCAAGGTACAAATGGTCATGAGGCTTGGTCTCCCTGAAGAATAGGTCAAGGTGGTTACAAGAAAGACGTTGGAAGCTTGGAGAAGGGGTTTACAACGGTCAAAAGGGAATATTCGCAGGATCCCGGAATAATAGGGCAATATCCCGAATTTTTAGCATAGTTTGTTATTTCTTGTAACTATAAATAGGAGTGTTGGATCAGTAGGTGAAAACACATAATCCCGTCCACTTTTACACATACATTGCAGCTACGATCACCATTTCAATCACAAATACTCACAACACTCACAAATCACAATCATTGTAACACTTAGATTTGATCCGAGCATTATCCTGCACTGTATCCTGGTTATTCAAGCAATAAGAAGAACAAGGCAGCCGACGATTGTCAGCTCCTGAGGTTTTATGCCGGCGATCTAGAAAGATCAAGGGCTTTCCTCGTACATCTCATGTCAATTTTTACTTTACTTGCATTTCGTTTACAAATTGATAGAGTTCTGCAGCCCGGAGCTATATCCTGAAACTGTTTATATTTTCAACAAAGTTAATACATTTTTACAAATTTACATAGCACACTACCTCACAAACTAAGTTTGATCACTAAATTGCTTCGGTAATTTTTGACCAAAACAATAATATGTGTGTATGAAAAAAAACGATGATAATATATCTATCGTAGTATAAACCACTTTGTGGTTAGTGATGCATATTAGTATTATATTTTTATTCCAGTTGTATTGTAATAATTATAGATGCCTACTATAAAATAGAGTAAGTCGCAGTGCTCGACGATTTTGATCAACATGCTTGCCGTGTGATTGTTTGAATTAGATATTGTCCTGTGATATTAATACTTGGTAATTGTTTAAAATCCAGATGGCCGACGCAGCGAATCCAGAAAACCATAATAATGAAAATCAAATGAATAATAGTGAAATTCGACACCTTGTAACTCAAGGAATTAGAGATGCCATGCCATCCATTATCCAAAATGTTAGGGATGCGGAAAATAATGATAAAAGTGGTAATGGAAGTAAACGAACCCATACAGAACCTAGTCACAACGTGCATAATGGACCCATACTTCAAGTGCACATTCCTAAAAGAAGAAGAACCATGTCTTATGGTTGTTCTTATAAAGAATTTTGGTCTTGTAAACCAATAGAATTCTCGGGCAATGAAGAGGCCATTGCAGCTCTACGCTGGATAGAAAAGACAGAGGCAGTCTTAAAAATAAGCAAGTGCGCAGAAGAAGATAAGATAATGTTTGCCTCCAATCTGTTTAAAAACTCAGCCTTAGAATGGTGGAACACTATCCTCCAGTCTAGGGGAAGTGACAGGGTTTATAATATGGAATGGGAGGAATTTAAAAATATAGTAGAAAGAAAATTCTGCCCTCCCAATGAGAAGGAACATATAGCAAATAAGTTCCTAAACCTTAGGATGACTAGAGTGGATAGTAAGGGTTACACTACGTTATTCTTTGAGTACGCTAAAATAGTGCCAACCCTTGCATCACCCGAACCAGTATTAATCTCCCGCTATATCTGGGGATTAATCAGTGAGATAAGGCATGTAGTCAAGGCCGCTAGACCTCAAACTATAGAAGAAGCTGTAGAACTAGCAAACACCTTGACTGATGAATTAGTGCTTACGCGAGAAGAGGATTAGAGGAGAAACCTAGCTCAAAAGCTTACCCAAGAATTCCGTTATGGAAATTCCAACCGTGGGAAAAATGTAGGTTCTACCTCTGCACCTTACTGCAAGGCTTGCAAGAAGAAGCATTCAGGAAGATAGAAACCAGAACACAAGAAAGAAGATTGTAGAAAGAAACCTAATAATGGAATGTGCTTCAACTGTGGAGAAAAAGGTCACATCAAGCTGAACTGTCCGAAACTAGCTCCAGCCATGAATAACAAGAGTACTAAAAATGCTAGAGCATTTTTTCTGACTGCAGAAGAAGCAAAGATGATCCCGGATGTGATCGCCGGTACGTTTTTAGTTAATGATGTTTTTGCTAAAGTATTATTTGACTCTGGTGCAAACCAAAGTTTTATTAATACTTCATTTTGCAAACTTCTCAATCGACCATTAACTAAAATCCCACAAGAATGTCTAGTAGAGACAGCAAATGGAGAAACCATTAAGATTTCAGAAATCTTGCAGGGAGTAAGAATAGAATTTTTAAATCAAAAATTTATTGCAAACTTTTACCCAATGAATCTGGCAGGATTTAATGTTGTATTAGGAATGGATTGGTTAATAGCCAATAAAGCCAGTATTTTATGTGATCAAAAGTCAATCTAAGTAAAATCACCAAGAGCTGAAAAGATCACAATCAAAGGAGATAAGCTCTCTAGATCCACAAAATTCATCTCTGTAATGAAAACAACCAGTTATGCTAAGAAATGATCATTAGTGTATATGTTTTCTATAATCATTAATAATAAAGGAAAAGAACTGAAAGATATTCCAGTAGTATCCCAGTTTCCAGACATGTTTCCAGAAGAATTGCCAGGGTTACCGCCAGACAGAGAAGTTGAATTCAGAATCCACCTGCTACCAGGAACAGCACCAATTGCCAAAGCACCTTACCATTTGGCACCCACAGAAATGCAGGAACTAAAGAAACAATTAGACGAATTGTTGGAGAAAGGATTCATACAACCAAGCTCATCGCCATGGGGAGCGCCGATCTTATTCGTCAAGAAGAAAGACGGGTCAATCCGTATGTACATTGATTACCGTGAACTGAACAAGGTCACGATTAAAAATCGGTATCCATTACCGAGAATCGATGATTTGTTTGATCAGTTGCAAGGAGCTCGATTTTTCTCTAAGATCGATTTACGATCAGGATATCATCAATTAAAGGTACAGGAAGAGGACATTCCTAAGACCGCTTTCAGAACAAGATATGGCCATTATGAATTTACTGTCATGCCATTTGGTTTAACCAATGCCCCAGCTGCATTTATGGACATGATGAACCAAATATGTAAACCATATTTGGATAAATTCATAATTGTCTTTATATATGATATTCTCATCTACTCTAAGAATAAAGAGGAACATGCAGCGCATCTGTACACACTTCTAAGTTTTTTTGAGAAAAGAAAAGCTTTATGCAAAATTTTCGAAGTGTGAATTTTGGTTAGAACAGGTACAGTTCCTTGGACATGTAGTCAATCATGAAGGAATTCATGTGGATCCCACAAAAATCAAGGCGATTACTAAATGGAAAACCCCCGAGTCACCAACCGAGGTTAGAAGTTTCTTAGGATTGGCTGGTTATTATAGAAGGTTTATTCGAGATTTTTATAGAATAGCCATTCCCTTAACTAAGCTAACCTGTAAATCTGTTAAGTTTGAATGGGGACCAAAACAAGAAGAAGCTTTTAGAATTCTTAAGCAAAGACTAACCAACGCACCCATACTATCGTTACCTGAAGGAACTGAAGACTTTATAGTCTATTGTGACGCTTCTAAGTTAGGTTATGGATGTGTATTGATGAAACGTCAAAAGGTTATAGCCTATGCCTCTAGACACTTAAGAATCATGAAGAAAATTATTTAACCCATGATTTGGAATTAGGAGCTATAATTTTTGCTCTTAAGATTTGGAGACATTACTTATACGGTAGCAAGTTTACCATTTTTACCGACCATAAGAGTTTAAGTTATGTTTTCGGACAAAAGGAGTTGAATATGAGATAAAGACGCTGGATGGAAATACTTAGTGATTATGATTGTAATATCCAGTATCATGTAGGAAAGGCAAATGTAGTAGCTGATGCTTTAAGTCGAAAATATCACGAAAAACCAAAAAGAGTACGTTCACTTAAACTAATTCTGCAAGTAGATTTAAATTAACAGATTAGTAAAGCACAAGAATCAGTGATCAAGGATGATACTGAGAAATTGAAAGGAATGATTAAGGAACTAGAACAACGAACAAATGGAATTTGGAAATTTCAAAAGAAAAGAATGTGGATACCTAAGTTAGGAAACCTACGCCAACGTATACTAGAAGAAGCCCATAAATCTAAGTATACGATGCATCCTGGAAGTGATAAGATGTATCAAGACTTAAGAAAGAATTTATGGTGGATAGGAATGAAAAAGGATATAGCAGCATGATGCGCGTGTAGTGTTATAGATTTTTAATGTATATTTTAAGCCCTTTAACACTTTTTAGCCAAGTTTTAAATTTATAAAACACGATATTTACTAACACTAAACACACATATGGGCAAGTACACCCATCGTGAGCGTAGTATAGTGTTGGTAAGATACCGAGGTCGTCCAAGGACACAAGAGCTTTTAGTATCGGTTTATCCTCAACGTCTAATCAAATCAAAAGTTTAGAAAAAGGTTTTAAACTAGAAAAATAAAACTAACTAAAATGCTGAAAAATAAAATAAAATAAAAATAGATAGACAAGATGAATCACTTGGATCCGACTCATGTTTAGTGTAACACTTGATTATTTCTGCACTTTTTCACTTTTTAAGAGATTATCTTAGTTATTGTAGTAGGCCCCTCTTCTGAAGGTGACGTTATCCTCAACCCAGTAGTTTGAGTCAGCAAGGATACAATCCTAAAGGGTTGGATTATTGAAAGATAATTAATTAAGTTATTAATGCATATTGTGGTAGGCCCCTCTTCTGGAGGTGATGTTACCCTCGGCTAAGTAGTCTGAGTCAGCAGGGATACAGTCCTAAGTAGTCGGGTTAAAGTTTTAATAGTTGTTTACATATGAGGGGGTCAAGGAGTTCGGACCCCCGCCATCCAATATCAGTGGGTATTGAAGGAGGTCCTACTAAAGTTAACCCAGGTCCTTGCAGGATCTATACACTGAACAAGGCAAGACTCTTACCAAACCGTTCCCTTAACCCCCGACCAGGTAGCCAACATACCTCCATATAGACCGTGGAGATATGAATGGTGAAAATATTTTATTTTATATAGACAGTAAAATAATGCCAAGACACCATGGACAAACGATAAGGAAGACTCACCTTCAACATAAGAAACTAGTTATTAAAGTCATTAATACATAACCAAATAAAGAGTGCGAAAAGATTAAAAATAAAAAGTATTACACTAGACACTTGTCTTCACCAAGTGATGTAAGAGACTTAGGCAAACATGGCCTTTGATTGTCAAGAACTCTTACGATCAATCTTGGATCCCAAGACTACTCACACACTCTTTGATGGATGATGGATGATGGTGTTGTGGTGGTGGTGGAGTGTGGGTGAAGTGTGAGAGAGGTGGTTTGCCAAGGGATGCCTTTGAAGTGAACCAATCACCCCTATTTATAGCCTGCACAGAAGCCTGGACACTGCCCCGTGTCCGCTGGACACAGCCACGTGACCACCCTCCTTCCCTTTCTTCATTAATTGCAGTTTGTCTGCATTAGTTGACCACACCCCCGTGTCCGCTGGGCACGGCCCCGTGTGCAAAAGCGTATCGGTACTATCAAGATTTGCTTGGCACGGCCCCGTGTTGAGCGTTGACCACGGCCCCGTGTTGAGTTGGGCACGCCCCCGTGTCGGGAATAGAAGCTTCTACAACTTTGTCTTTTCTGCAGAAACCTGAACACGCCCCCGTGTCCGCTGGGAACGAGGCCGCGTCCGCTGGGCACGCCCCGTGTCCGCTGGGCATGCCCCGTGTTGAGATGGGCACAGCCCTATGCTTAGCTGGGCACAGCCCCATGCTCAGCTTTCTTCTTGTTTTTTGCTTTGGGAGATGCTGTCGAGGGGTTGGGCATGCCACGTTTCTTCCCTTTTCTTGTATTATTGTTAGATTTAGCTGCATTTTTGCTTCTTTTGTTCATTTAAGCTCTTTTAATCCTGAAAATACAAAAGGAAGACAAAAACACACTTTTTCCAACATTAGTACTAAAAAAGGGTTAGTTTTATGCCACATTTGATGTAATTTATATGTTGCATTTTGCGCACATCACAGCATATGTTGCAAAGTGTCTAACCTGTTCACAAGTTAAAGCTGAACATCAGAAACCCTCAGGTTTGTTGCAATAGTTAGAAATGCAAGTTTGGAAATGGGAATTGATAACAATGGATTTTGTTACTAAATTACCCAAAACAAGAAAAGGTAATGATACAATCTGGGTGATTGTAGACAGGCTAACTAAGTCAGCTCCTTTCTTACCCATGAAGGAAACTTTTAGCATGGAAGAGTTAGCTAAACTGTATGTAAATGAAATAGTTTCATTACATGGAATTCCTTTATCAATTGTTTCTGATAGGGATAGCCGTTTTACCTCTCATTTTTGGATAAGTTTCCAAAAAGCAATGGGAACCAAGTTAAATCTAAGCACCGCTTATCATCCTCAAACGGACGGACAAAGCGAAAGGACAATTCAAACCATGGAAGATATGCTTAGAGCTTGTGTAATTGATTTCGGAGGTAACTGGGACGATCACTTACGATTAATAGAATTTTCTTATAATAACAGTTATCACACAAGTATCAATGTTGCACCATTCGAAGCACTTTATGGAAGAAAATGCCGAACTCCAGTTTGTTGGGCAGAAATTGGAGAAAAGCAATTATCTGGACCTGAGATAGTGCAAGAAACAATAGAAGATCATTCAAGTCAAGGAACGACTGAAAACAGCACGCGATCGACAGAAGAGTTATGCAGATAACAGATGAAAGCCATTGGAATTTCAGGTAGGAGACAAAGTGTTATTGAAAGTCTCTCCTTCGAAAGGAGTGGTAAGATTTATCAAAATAGGAAAACTAAGCCCCAGGTATGTTAGACCTTTTGAGATTATTAAAAGAATAGGATCTGTAGCCTATCAGCTACAACTGCCAGAGGAAATGGCAGGAATACATGATGTATTTCATGTATCTAATCTCAAGAAATGCTTAGCTGATGAATCATTGGTAGTACCTCTTAAGGATATAGAGGTAAATGAGCAGTTAAAATTTGTGGAAAGACCTCTACAAATTGAAGATATGAAGGTCAAGAATCTCAAGCACAAGAGATTAGTTCTGGTCAAAGTGAAATGGGACTCCAAGAGAGGACCAGAGTACACATGGGAGCTTGAATCCGAGATGCAAAGGAAATATCCACACTTGTTCCAGTAGACCATGAGGACGAGTTCTAAAACAAGGTGGGGAGGATATAACAACCCTCCAAAATAATTTTCGACACCCTAATATATTTAAAATGTCCCTATATGTCCTAAAATGCACCCCGTATTCGAAAATAGGCCCCAAATACCTTTATTTTTATTAAAATTAATTAAAAACAAAATTTAAATGGCTGTCACGGGACGTGACGCCCCCTAGCCACCTCTGTCACGGGGCGCAACAAGCCTGGCCACCCGCCCTCCTCCGGAAGCCGCCACGTGTCAACACGTGGCGAAGCTAGATCGGTGACACCTCAAAGCTAGGCCCTACGGACCCTACGTCGTGGGGTGCGATGACCCCCTGTTTCTGTCGCGGGGCACGATGCCATTGCTGATCAGCCCTATAAATGGATGCAATCGGTTGTTCATTCGAAATCGCTCATAACTTTCTTTTTCTCTCAAATTTCTTTATAGGAGGCACTATACCCGGGCATAATACCCCCCTAATTAACGAAGTTATGCCTCGTTGTAAGTATCATAACCCCCGGTTACGTATTAGATACGCTGCCCGATTGATCCAGGGTTCCGTAACGGCTGTCGAGGTTCTACCCGACGTAGTCGTTGGAATGTCGTCTCGGGGAGGGTATTACTAATGTAAATATTGGGTTATTATACTAACGCGTGTGCATTTGTGTAATTAATAGATAATCACCAGGAAAACCCTAAGACAGCAATGTGAGTAATCTCCTTTTTGTAAACTGTTTTTACAAAACCTCATATGATTAACATTATATTAAACAGTGATTGAGTATTTGTATTTGACAATTATCGTCGGTATGTTGGGGTTTTGTATACAAAATTTTTTACTACATTATGAGTAGTAACATGACCACAAGTCGGGTTGACAGTACCGTGGGTGGTAATTAAAGTAGATGGAAACAAATGTAATTGCGCAACCGCACTCAATGCTGTAGACTGATAAAACCTGTTTTGATTAAACTGGGATTCACTCACCGGTATTTCCCACTGACAAAATATTTTTAAACGTGTTTCAGGTAACAAAATGTGAAAGCCAAATAGAAGCCAGCTGGACAGCACTGAAGGCTTGGAAAAGTGGCAATAAAAGTTACCTAAATAAAGAGATGTTTTATTTAAATAAAATAGGGTTTATCCCTATGAAAATGTGTGTATTTGAAACTTGGGAATTTCCCATGGATTTAATATTATAAAAGCGTGGTATTTTACTCTGGTAGGATCTTTCCTAACTATGGTCCTGATGTAATTTTCGCTGCCAAAATGATAAACGCCGATACCACTAAAACTGGCCACGGCTGCCCACTCCCGGTTAATTAGGGGACGGGGGTTGTGACAACTACTCCCTTCCAGGGAGATATCTTGAGACGGACTCGGTCACCAACATCAAATTCTAGAGGTTTGCGCCTATTATCAGCATAGCTCTTTTGTCTTCTCCTAGCCTTGATCAAGTTATCACGGATTTGCAGAATCTTATCAGTTGTCTCTTGAATAATTTCCGGGCCAGTAAACTTCTTGTCAGCAATCTCATGCCAGCTAATAGGAGATCGGCACTTGCGGCCATACAAAGCTTCGAAAGGAGCCATCTGAATACTTGAATGATAGCTGTTGTTGTACGAGAACTCAATCAATGGTAAATGTACATCCCAGTTACCACCAAATTCGATGACACACGAACGGAGCATATCCTCTAGGGTCTGAATAGTTCGCTCGGTCTGTCCATCCGTTTGGGGATGGAATGTCATGCTAAGATTCAAGTGAGAACCCATAGCGGATTGAAAGGTTTGCCAAATACGTGAAGTAAAACGACCATCACGGTCCGAGATTATGTCAAGAGGTATGCCATGACGGCTTATGATCTCATCAGTATAGATTCGGGCAACTTTCTCCACTTTATAATCCTCATGAATAGGAAGAAAGTTGGCGGATTTGGTCAAACGATCAATGATCACCTAGATACTATCGTGACCAGAAGGTGTTCGAGGTAGCTTGGTAACAAAATCCATAGCAATGTTGTCCTATTTCCAAACAGGGATTTCGTGTTGCTCTAAGAGTCCAGAAGGACGTTGATGTTCAGCCTTCACCTTTGTACAAGTAAGGCATTTAGAAACATATACAGCAATGTCCCTCTTCATACCAGTCCACCAATAAGTCATACGCAAATCATGGTACATCTTATCAGCGCCTGGATGAATAGAGTAGCAGGATTTGTAAGCCTCATTCATAATGAGCTCACGGAGATTATCACGATCCGGTACCCAGATGCGATTGAGGTAGTATTGGAGTCCATTTGGTTTAGTTTCGAGTTGTTCAATCTTAGCGCCTTGGATTTCCACTTCTAGACTTCCTTCATTTGCTGACGAATACTGGGCATCACGAATACACGCATGAAGATCACTAGAGATACGAATAGCATTCACATGAGTTTTACGACTAAGAGCATCGGCCACTACATTCGCCTTGCCAGGATGATAGCAAATTTCGCAGTCGTAATCGTTAAGCAATTCCACCCAACGTCTCTGTCGCATGTTCAGTTCTTTTTGGTTAAAGATATGTTGAAGGCTCCTATGGTCAGTGAAAACCACACAATTAGTACCATACAGGTAGTGTCGCCATATCTTTAACGTAAACACAACTGCACCAAGCTCCAGATTATGAGTAGTATAGTTTTTCTCATGCACTTTGAGTTGACGGGAGGCATAAGCAATAACCTTGTCCGGCTGCATGAGTACACACCCCAAGCCACGGTTTGAGGCATCGCAGTATACCACAAAGTCTTCATTCCCATCGGGGAGAGTTAGAACAGGAGCATTACACTGAAGAGTCTTAAGAGTCTGAAAAGATTCCTCTTGCTCGGGACCCCAATCAAAAGGTCTCTCTTTCTGAGTCAAAGTAGTAAGAGGGACGACGATCTTAGAGAAGTCCGAGATGAATCGGCGGTAATAACCTGCCAATCCTAGGACAGAACGAATCTCAGATGCAGATTTAGGCGTACTCCAATTCTTCACAGCTTCGATTTTCGACGGGTCAACAAGAATACCTTGCTTACTAACGACGTGACCAAGAAATTACACTTCATTAATCCAAAACTCATACTTATAAAATTTAGCATACAAACGTTCACCACGTAGGAGTTCAAGCATCAAGCGCAAATGACGAGCATGATCAGCTCTAGTTTTAGAATAAATGAGGATAACATCAATAAAGACTATCACAAAACGATCCAAATAGGGTTTACATACATGATTCATGAGGTCCATGAACACAGCGGATGCGTTGGTCAATCCGAAAGGCATGACCACGAACTCGTAGTGTCCATAACGAGTATGAAATGCGGTTTTGGGTACATCATCCTCGAGTACACGAAGCTGATGATAGCCAGAGCGAAGATCGATTTTCTAGAAACAGGACGCGCCTTTTAGTTGGTCAAATAGATCATCAATACGAGGGAGAGGATAACGATTCTTAATGGTGAGCTTATTGAGTTCACGGTAGTCAATACACATACGAAACGAACCATCTTTCTTCTTGACGAATAACACCAGAACACGCCACGGCGAGGCACTTGGACGAATGAATCCCTTGTCGAGTAGTTCCTGAAGTTGACTCGATAGTTCTTGTATCTCGGAAGGTGCAAGTCGATAAGGAGCCTTGGCGACAGAAGTCGCAGCAGGTACGAGATTAATACAAAAATCAACAGATCTAGGAGGAGGAAGACCAGGAAGATCTTCGGGAAAGACATCAGGGAAATCACATACTACTGGAACATTGCTTATGTCCTTCCCCTTGCCCTTTTGTTCCACCACGTGGGCCAAGAAGGCAAGGTTTTGTTTACGTAAGCATCTGTTCGCTTGAGTGCATGACATCAGCCTCAGCCCTTCCGAAGGTCGGTCTCCATAGACATGCAAGATGTCACCAGATGGTAGAGGTAGACTAACAAACTTCTCGTGACAAGCAATCTCGACATGGTTCTTACGCAACCAATCCATACCGATAATGACATCAAAACTACCCAATTGCATGGGTATTAGATCAATAGTAAACACGTGGTCGTTAAGAATCAAGGAACAACCACGGAGAATAGAATCAACTAGAATAGACTTTCCATCAGCAATCTCTACCGAAAACGACTTAGGTAACTTAGAGCGTGCACAGTTTAACAATGATTCGAATTCTACAGACACAAAGCTTCTGTCGGCACCGGTATCAAATAAGATCGAAGCATAGATGTAATTCACGAGAAACGTACCATTAATGACATCATTGTCGTTACGAGCCTGATTAGTATTAAGATTGAACGCCCGTCCACGAGCGATTGGCTGTTGATCCTAGTTCAGCTAAGGACACTGGTTACGAAGATGAGTAGTATCTCCACATTTGTAGCATGCACAAACAGCGTTGACTGGCTTAGGATTCTACGGAGGAACTGGGAGAGCTGGTAAGGCTGCCTAAGCTGGGGCTTGTTGAGCTTGTTGAGCTGGGATAACTTGACGACAGTAAGGAGTCGTGTGACCATAGCAATTGCAGTTGGTGCACAAACGACATGCAGAAGCAACAGGATGATGAAAATTACAAGTGGTACACTTGGGATAAGACCCATAGTACTGCTTCTTTACTTCAGGTGTAGCAGGGTTCTGAGCAGTAGCAGCAGGAGCAGGCTTAGCAGCAGGATTCGCAGCAGGAACAATAGCATTGCATCCTGAACCCTGTGACTTTCGCCTCTTGTTCTTGCCGCCACTTGGCTGCTGAGTAACTTGGAGGAAGCAGGGTTAGCAAACTGCTTATCATGCACGCGGTTGTTGTTGAGACTAGCTGTAAGACGGTAGACTTCCTCAATATCTCCGAGTTGAGCTGCTTCAATAGAATCACGCATAGCAGGAGGTAGACCATTGATGTACTTGGTTATCATGCGTTTAGGGGTAGAAACCAAGTGAGGAACAATCAAGCTGAGCTGCTTGAAACGGGTAGTATAAGCCAGATTATCATCACCAATCTGCTTCAAGTGCCAGAACTCTTCTTCAAGCTTTAGTTGTTCATGAGAAGGGAAGAATTCAAGCATCATCAATTCTCGCACCTCAGCCCATGGAAGAGCATAGGCTTCTTCATTTGATTGGATGTTTCTCTCATTTGTCCACCACTATAACACTCTGCCTTCAAACATTCCCGTTGCACTCCTAGTCTTTAGCTGCTCTGGGCATTCGTTGTTAATGTAGGTAACCTCGATGCTGTCAAACCACTCGAGCATAGCAGTCACTCCATCACTACCCGTGAAAGACTTAGGATTGCAAGAGACGAAATGTTTGTAGCTGAACTTGGTGGACTTTTCTTTCTCTGTCTTAGAGTCAACAGAAGAGGGAGGAGTGTTCGATCCTTAGATCTCAGAGACGATCTTTGGCACGACTCGAGCGATCTAGTCGGCCATGAAGGACATCATCTTTTTGTAAGACTTTTCCCTGGATCTCTTGAGAGTGTCGGAGAGCTTTCAAGAAGACATCCTAAGGATCCAACAAGAGGATCGTATAAGTCTAGGTTCACAAAGTCCCACAACATAGATTCGCACATGATAGATTAAAGACTCAAGATTCAACAAGATTTACATAGTTCACAATAGTTTTAACACCACAACCCACGACCTTCGCATGGCACGTTGTATGAAGTTTGGCAACATGTCAAAAACGCTTATATATAGGAAGTACCAGCGGTGTATCCACCACGCTTCGGGCATATTTCTTTCACCTCGTACTCGGTGTCATGTTACGTGTCGTAAAACACACTCATCATCATAGTTTCACATAGACTACTCCAATAGTTTCACATAGATTCCAATATATTCCACAGGTTTCAATAGATTCAATAGATTCATAGATTCCAATAGATTCAATAGTTTCCAATAGATTCAATAGATCCTCATAGATTCATGTTAACAACCCACAAACAACGAAATCCTGCATGGCACGTTGTACGAAGTTTGGCAACATGACAAAAACACTTATATATAGGAAGTACCAGCGGCGTATCCACCATGTTTCAATCATGCCACGTCCCCCTCGTCATCGGTGTCATGCTTCGTTAACCACAACATTAGATTTCACCACTTGCCACAACATAGATTTACCAAATGGATTCAATCACGTAGATTAACCAAATAGATTCCACAACTTCAACCCGAGCCTACAAAACTACGAACTTCGCTTAGCGCGTGGTACGAAGGTTTGGTAACATGCCAGAAACACTTATATATAGGAAGTACCAGCGGCGTATCCACCATGTTTCGGACATCCCACGTCCGCCTCATCTTCGGTGCTAGGCTACGTTTCGTATTTCGTTTCTCAAACATCGCATACTTAGATTACACGTAGATCATGCTAGAGTACACATAGTTTACACATAGATTACGCTTAGATTGCACCAGTAGTTTCCCATAGCTTTAGAATTTAGCAACCTCATCACTGGTCTGCAAAACGCTAAGTTTCGCATGGCACTTAGTATGAAAGTTGGTAACATGCCTGAAACACTTATATATAGGAAGTACCAGCGGCGTATCCACCATGTTTCAGACACATCACTTATGTCTCGTATTTCTATGCCATGTTCCGTTTAGTGTTTTACAACCACATTAACGTATAGATTCACCAGATAGATTCACATAGTATCATTGTCGATCAAGGTTCCCACGTAGGCTATCATGATAGAATAAAGCTTCATAAATTTAGTTTGATTCTGAGATTAGGATTTATCTCTTAGATTACGGACATACGTGCGAATTGTGTGAAAAGCCTCAAAAAAACTAAAACTCAAGATAAATGGAGAATTTGAGTTTAAAACCATACATAAAATTGATATAACATAAAAGATAGGCTCATAAAACATAGATTCTTCTGGGTAGAAGAAAGACGACTAACCAAGGTGATTCGAACCCCTTTCGAATTAAGGCAACGTGTCCTGACTTACTCAGGCAAATATGTCATCATGTTAGGCCTACGATATTCGTCCTTTTGGTCATTTCACGTTCCTAATTGATTGGGAATTTCGAGACTTTGGCGAGACATAAAAAAATTAAAGAGTGGGACTAGTTATCAAGGTCTGAGTTTCACCTCTATCTTGACAATATTGTACCCTAATAGCGTCGGTACTTATCAGCAGCTAAGACCTATTAGAATATAATCAAAAAATCTTCCATCAAGGTTTGGATGTCACTCCTGGCTTTAGGGCAATTTCGTGTAAAATACAAACACTGATTAGCAGTTTTCAAGTGTCAAGTGTCTATTATGACAGCCTTAGGAAAGGCATGTAAGTTTAGCAGGAAAATGTGCTGCTAGGAAGCAGATACGGTAGAATGCATAAGTCTTAAACAACAGATAAGAATCAAGATTCCTAGAACTATAGACTAGGCAAGTATTCTTACTTATCCTAATTCCCTATAGTTATGGCTCTGATACCAATCTGTCAGACCCCAACCGATGGCGGAAACATCGGGGTGCGAGCACTAAGTGTTCAGATTGCTCATGAGAATCCATAATACTAAATAGTTTCATTATAATTTAGATTGATTCAAACATTGTCTAAAACCAAACAACCATCATCAAGTATCATAGTACATCAAATCTCAAATATTGATCAAAACTTATTTATCTAGATGAGTTTCTAAGCATCATCCTAGCTTGATTCCAAGGTTCCTAGCATCCTGTCAGCCTACAACATGTATTAAAATAGGGTAAGTACAAACATGTACTGGCGAGTATACAAGTTTGAGTAATAGCACACTAGATTAAAAGCCTCATATCCATATGCAAGTGTAACAAAATAGTTTCAGCCATGCTAGTGTTCGCAGTCCAACAAGTGATAGCCCAAGTATCCTGATGCTTTGTTGTTTTCCCAAGTCTGAAGGAAAACTAGAATCCTCCTAACAATACCCCCGAGAATAATGGGGAGGTGCATCTCCTATAGCGCTACTATTGTTAAGGCAGAACTACACACCCTGGATTAAAATCCACATAGCACAAATAGAATACAAGAATCACAATTTTCACGTACACATAGGATAGAGTTTAGTTTGCAAAAGTCTCAAGTATCGTTGTTTAATAGAATACATGTTACATCCCAAAGTTTAAAACAAAAAGGGATCGAGTATACTCACAGTGAGTGCTTAACAGTTTTAGTGTTATTGGATTAAAGGGAGCTCTTTAGAATTAGCATGATTAGATTTACAACAGATAAGAGTCGAGCAGAAAACGAGATTCAAACCAAGTGTCGGATTAGTCATCTTGATCGGATGGCGGTTCGATCGGATAGCTATCCGATCCGATTGCCATTCGATTTGGATGACTAGTGTGAGTGTGTGACGGATGGTCACTCGATCGAATGGCTATCTGATCGGATGGCCATTCGATCCATGTGTCCAGTTTCCAAGCGTTCAAGTTTCTGAAAAAGTTTCTAAGTGTTAAGGATTTCAAGACTCAAGGTCACCTTGATCGGATGGCAGTTCGATTGATGGCTATCCGATCGAATTGCCATTCGATGATCAGGACTTCAGGTTGCAAGGTGTTTAAGGTTAGGAGATAATGTCACCTTGATCGGATGGCAGTTCGATCGGATGGCTATCCAATCAGATTGCCATTCGACGATCAGGACTTCAAGTATCCCAAGTGTTAGGATTGAGAGGAAAGTGTCACCTGATCGGATGGTGGTTCGATCGGATGGCTATCGGATCGGATTGCCACTCGATCGGGTTGTCCTTGTCCCGTTCCTAACTTGTAAAGTTTTTAAGTTTATGTTTTAAGCCACGACGACGTGGTACGCCTTAAGACAACGGTAAACCCATCAGTGTGCAGCCGATCTGATCGGGTGGGAATCACCCTAGTCCGTTATGTCGTCTGTTAGTGACGGTGGTCCTGTCAGAATTCATACTCCGTTCATCTTTTCTGGTAACAATCCTTCTCCAACCCAACTCCATACTAATCTTTAAGGCTACAGTTCGTTTACATCCAGATCTCACCGTTTTTGGTAAAAGTCTTAAGAAAGATGAAGATAAACATAAGTTTTAGTTAAAAAGTCTAGATTTAGTAAAGATCTAGTGTAAAACACATGAAATTTCCTTAGATCCGAGCTAGATCTTGGCAGAAATGACATCACACCATAGTTAGTATAAATCACCGTGATGACATCACCTTCAAGAGCTCAAATAATAGAGATTCCATGGTGAACAGTTAGATTTCAAAGGAGATTCATGTGGAGTATGATGTGTAGATCAAAGATGTACAAGAATCTAGTGTAAAACGTACCGGGATCGCCGAGAAATGGAAGAAAAGTGCTGAAAATGAGGAAGAGTGTGTGCTGATCGGATAAGGCTGTCACATCAGTGAAGGACTGATGTGACAGGCCTATTTATAGTGTGGAAGGGGAGTTAGGGCGGTGTGCACTCGGATCGGATGGAAACTCGATCGAGTGGCCATCCGATCGGTTAGTCATCCGATCGGATGGCGATCCAATCGGATGGTCATCTGATCGGATTGCCACTCGGTCAATCCCATCTTTTCCGTTTTGCGGTCTTTGATTCGTTTCGCGAGTTAGGTTAAGCATTGCATATTATTGGGTAATAGTATAACTAGATCATAAACACAAAAAGATTTTAAGTTCCATAGTTTCCGCCAGTGATAAGACTCCAGTCCCTCGTTCAACCAAGTCTCAAGTTTCACAAGCCTCAAGAGTCAAGCACCAAAGTATCAAGAGTCAAGAGTCTAGTCTTCCAAGTATCAAGTGTCAAGAATCAAGCATCAAGTATCTAGTTTTAAGTGTCAAGCCTCATAGTATCAAGAATCTAGTATATAGCATAAGATCCACCAAGTATCAAAAGTATCAATGACCACATAGTTCAGGGATTGAAATTGACAATATCTAAAAGTTTAGGGACGCAGGTGTTACAACTAGTGGGCAATAATACTCGAGATATAATACCCTTATAAAGCGAAGCTCTGCCTCGTCGTAAGTATTATAACCCTGTTTGTTACCCTACACGATCGATCTAGGGCTCCGTAACGCATGTCAAGGCTCTGCCTGACTTAGTCGTTGGAGTTCTGTCTCATGTTACACATTATTGATCAAGGACTCCGTACTGCATGTTGTAAGGACCTGCACAAAATTGTCCCAAAACGCTCCGTAAGTAGAAACCCGAACCCCTAAAACCCTAATTCTTATGAAAAACCAAGAAATTCAATTTTATTGCTTTGTCACGGGCCGCGTAATCCCTAAGGAAAGCTTACGCGGGGCGCGACAGCTTGGTAAGTCTCCGGATAAGCTTCAAGCCACGTGTCAGACACGTGGCAGACCTACGGGGTGACACGGCAGCCCTAGCCGTAGGTAGGGTGGCCCTCGCGGGCCGCGTAGGTTATTGTTTGAGTTTACGCGGGCCGTGTAAAACCCAAAATTTAGCTATAAAAGGGATGTTGCATAGCATTGCTTCTGTGTTCGAAAATTTCTTTTAAAAACGTCCAAATTCTGTTCAAATCTAGTGTTTAAGGGTCGAAACGCTGCTATGATTACAGGGTAATAACTCGATCATTGCTACGATACAATGTCCGATCGATTGAAATCGATCCGATGGATGTTTAAGTGCTGCCCGAATCCGGGCTAAACTTTGTCATTCTTCGTGAGGGTTTTGATTTCGTGAGCTTATCGTAAATGTTGTATTAAGTTACTAACCTAGTTTCGTGTGCATTGTTATTTAACTAGGTTACGAGACTAAATTAGTAGGCAAAACTCTGTCCAGTTAAACTTGCAATGTGAGTCATTCTCTTTTTATCAAAAGTGTTTTACAATACCCAAATGTTTTCCAGTTATATGTTACATGGATTAAGTCTTTGTTATCTTAAATTACTGGCAGTAAGTGGGGTATTGTGCACAATGACTACTGTTTAAATCACTTTTAGGTGAAAGGACCTAAATAGTGATATACGTCACTTTTGGCTAAAAGGACCCAATAGTGATATGACCACAGTTATAGATCCGGTCGAGTGACAACTGAACCAGCTAATTATAAGATAGGGGCAATTGTAATCGCTCTTAATACTGTAATCTATAACAATGTGTCGTTTTATGCAAATTGAATGACTCGCCAGTATTTCCCCGCTGATAAAATATTTTTAAACATGTTTCAGGTGATTTACTATGAACCAGGGAAAAGTGCCGCATAGCACTACCAGGTTGGATAAAGTGGCTAAGTAAATAAATAAACATGTTTTTGTAACTAGGGAATTTCCCAGTAAAATTCCTCTATTGTAAACTACGGGGTTATCTCGAAACTTGAAATAAAATAATAGGGTATTTTCAGTTTTAAAAGATCCTGTTAAAATTTCCGCTGCCAAAATTAAATACCACGGGTTTTCTGTCTCGCGGCAATCGAACCAGGAAACTGGATCGGGGGTCGTGACACATGTCAAGGCTCTACCTGACTCAGTCATTGGAGTTCTCTCTCGAGTTGTACGGTTAATGTGATTTGTTTTATTTTACTAACACGTGTGCATTGTTTAATTTTAATAGATAATTACCAGGAGATACACCAGGAAGATTTAGTTTTACCTAACTAAACAATGTGAGTACATCTGCTTTTTATGCCACCTTTTGTAAATTACTTTTGTGAGTCAAAATGTTTTACCAAAACCTCAAATGTTTAAATTATAGTAATTGAGTATTTATGATTCTACAATTACTACCGGTATGTTGGGGTTTTATATACATTACTTGAAAATCGTTACTATTGGAATAGTAGCATGACCACAAGTCAGGATTGACAATACCAAAGGGGTAATTGGATAGATATAAACAAATGTAATTGTGGACGCCCTCAATACTGTAAAGATTTAAAGTCATAAAACTGTTTTGATTAAACTGGGATGCACTCGCTAGTATTTCTTGCTGATAAAACATTTTTAAAACGCGTTTCAGGTAACTTATTGTGAAGCTAATAGAAGCCAGCTGGAAAGCACTGAAGGCTTGGAAAAGTAACTATAAAAGTTACCTAAATAAAAAGGAGTTTTGTCATTTGATAAACTAGGGTTTATCCCTATAAATGTATTGTAATGAAAAGTTCGGTTTTATCCTGATTGTTTATTATAAAAAGTTTGGTGTTTAACATTGATAAAACATTTCCTAACTACGGTCCTGACGAAAGTTTTCCTCTGCCATATTAATAAACACCGATACCACCGGCTCTGAGCGCTCACGGCCGCCCGCTTCCCGGGACAGTGGTCGGGGGTTGCGACAGAAGGTGGTATCAGAGCTACAGCCACTGGTTTAAGCCAATTAAGTGTTCTGCCTGTGACAACTGTCAAATTTGCATACATCCGTACAATTATTAGATAATGATTAGTGTTTAATGATTGTGCTAAATTATAATTTATTTACTTGAATTGCTTCTGATTATTACCATATACATACATGTGCATCATATATTGCTCAAAGTCATGTCATTATTGCATGAGAACTTTATCGACTCAAAAGATGCACGAAATACAGTAAGTACAGTTATTCGGCAAATCAGAAAAACGCTGACAGAGTTTAGCAGATAGACAGACATTGTATTGAGACACAGAATGAGCCAGAAACCAAGTATTACACTAGTATAGTGTGTAGGAAAGTAAGGATCACAAAAACTGTCGTTCCTAGAGATAGTTTAAGTGCCGGAAAGTGCCTAAAACTTACATAAACTGCAGAATTCTACAGAAAATCAGCACTGTTCAGCTATAACCAGCTATTTAACACAATAATATCATGCAAAATTTATGTTTTGTTGTCCAAAACAACTTACAAAGTGTCGGGAATTAAAACTGCCACAAAATGTGCTTCATACTTAGTGAAACTACGTAATTCAGCACTTTAACGAACCGTAATGAACCGAACAACCGGACAATAACCGGGACATCAAAATTTTACTAGAAGTAATGTTTTTATGATATTAAGCAAGTATTGGTGGTAGAACACCTTAAAAATCATAAAAACACCTAAACACACTTAAACATACTTAAACCTTCTAGTTTGCACTTTAAACCCCCAACTTCCAAAATTTTACACGTTACCCCCCCCCCCCCATCAAAATCCGGCCCAAGTGGCCCCCACATGGGATTTTGTGTGTATATTTTATAAGATTATGTTGGGGAATATACCAACAAATATGCTATATGCTATCTTAATTTGGAAGGAACATGAATATAAGATTTATAAATTTCACAACACTTCAACATCACAAAACCTCTCCTTCTTCTCCTTGCTAACTCACGGCCACCACCTCATCTCCATACATCTTCATTTTCAATCCAATCTCAAGTAATCCAAGGTGATTCTAAGGTGTCTCGGGCCTATCTAAGAAAGGTGCAAGCAACGGAACTTGAGGGACCTCTCTCTAGTGCTTTTATCCACTCTATTTCTTCCATTGATCATCCCTAGCCTTGAGCTAGTGGTAAGAACCATGATCTTTCCATTTTACTTCTATTTTTGGTGGTTAAAAGATGTTACATAAAGTTAATCTTGAAGAACACAAAAGATCATGAGAAGCAAATATGAACATAAGCTTAAAATGTGAAGTAATCTTGATGAATATGAGTTATTATGCTTGCTGATCTTTGATTGTTTGTAAAAATGATGATGATCATCATAATATCTTGCTAGATCATGATTAAAAACATAGTTTAGCAAGATGTGAAGGTAGAAATTGTTGTAGGATGATCGATCATCCACATAAAGATCATGAACTTGAAAGAATACTTTGTTTTCTTGAAAATTAATGGACAAAGTAAGTTGTTAAACATATAGATCTAAAGATTTATAAATGTATTTCAAAGGAACCAAGTTAAAAACATAAGTTTCATATAATCTTGGTTCTTACATAAACAAGACTTGTTTTTAGTAATTAACCAAGTGTTCTTGTGTAATAAGAAAATTTAATTAAGAAACATTTTTAAAAAACATGATTATAAGTTGTAAACATCTAAATCATTCAAGAATGAAGTTTTTAAATAAACAACCACACTTTAAAGGGTAACTAAACTTACTAAAGACACTATCAAGTTACTACAAATTTTTACAAATATTCAAGTTCATGAAGTAGTGAAATATGCATGATTTTGGCAAGATTGGTAAGTAAAGGTTGTTTGTTGATAATTGTAAACTGATTGTGATGATTTTTACAAAAGAAAATGATATGCTTGAAAGCATGAAAACCTCCATTTTTAGGGGAAACTATGGCAAAATTTTCTAAAAATATTAACACTTAGAAAAATATTTTAAACAAATATTTACAAGTGTATTTTAACCATGACTTTTCCATATAAACTTTGCCATAAATTTTGTTACAAAAATATAAGTGTTGGAGGTTGGTTTTAATAAATAAAAGTGGCTAAATATATATTTAGAATATATATACATTGAAGACACACATGTGTGATTATTTGTATACTTTGTGTAATAGTTATATTATTTTAGGACTTGAAATAATGTAACACATTAAAATACCAAGGATTACAATCCAAAATATTACCAAAAATCTCAAGGAATAAATACACAAGTTACACACAAAGTATTGATGAAAACAAAACAAGAAATGTAACTTACAAAATATTCCGGAAAATATGTTCACAAAGTATATTTTGGTAAATAATATTTTGGACACAAGGAAATGAAAACATGATTTTTACAATTATTACAAAGTTATATCGTATTTTTGACAAGGAGAAAATATATTATTTTTGGGAATTAAAAACATATTTTCTTTGAATTTTTAGAAGATATATAATTTTTGGGAAAGATATATATTTTCTTGGGTACACTTGAAATGCATTATTTTTGGATAAAAATAAGTTTATATATATATTTTCTAAGTGAGACTTGAAAATATATTATTTTGGAACTTATATAACAATACGAATATTTTTGCCAAAGAAACAATTATAAATAATTTTTCTAAGTAATATTCCTTAGAATATATATTTTGGAAATATATATTGGTGGACATTTATTAGAAATAATATTTTGGAAAGTTTAATATAAATTTAAGTATATGAATATTTAATGAATACAATAAAATACGTATTCTCACACGTATAAATACACACCGGAATACGACCCTAATGCATGGCAAGACTATACAAGTGAAAGATACCCCCATCCTTGGGAAGAATATACAAGTATAAATACTTGGGAAGTATTAAGTTGATATATATATTGTTTTAACAATTATTCCAAAATTTAATAAATATAATTTAAGTTAAAATATTTATTATTTTGACAAATAATTATATAACTTGGGATAATGATGAAGACACTTGGAAATGTAACTCAAAGGCACTAATTAATACTAAGTCAAGGCACGACCCGTTCGTCTAATAAGACCATAGTACATTGTAGGTAGTCGTGTACACCAGAGGAAACTTTGAGTTACAGGCGGATTCGAAGAGCGCAAACCTGTGAATTCATGTCCCCATTTTCTTTTAACTGTTTTCAGTTTTATAACCTCTGGGTGAAATACATGTTACAATTGTTTACAAACATTCTCAATTGGTATGGTTAGCTAAGGAATGGTACTGCTTGATCATGTGAGTGGTGGGCATAACACTTAAGGCCATTAATCCTCGTTGTAGGACCGAGGGACATGAGTGATAGATCTATTCGGGTGTAGCAAGCCCCACCCATGCGCACGCCGAATGAGCCATGTGGTGACTATGTCTTACAGCCGGAAGCCCGGTGTAAAGTTTGCTAGGTTTGAGTTCCCTGCATCACGTCACAAATATTAATGTATTAGCTACACATTAATTGATCTGTTTTTCCTTGTTGCTTTCATACCGGGTTTTCGAGTACATACAAACATACTTACAAATGCTTCAAAGGTTTATTCCCAAACACACACATGAACTCGCTCAACTTTTGTTGATGTTTTCAAACTACATGTATTTTCAGGAAATTAAGTATGGATCTGGCGGGCGTTAGAGTTTCAAGTCCTGTAGAGAATAAAAGATGTCATCCGTGTCTTAGGGTTTGGTTAGTGTGTCTTATCCTGGACGGGACACATCTTTCAAAACCTGGTTTTAACTAAAGTCTTTTGATGAGTCCTTATGGAACTCTAAACAATTTATATGGTTTGTAACTCGGATTTTAAGTCTATGTTTCAAGACAATGATGATGTAATGTTTTAAAACTTAATTAATGGATGAACATCTTGGATTTATCATATAGTTGTTTGTTATGGTTGAATGCAATGATATTAAGCAAGTCACACCAAATCACGCTTCCGCAAAAGTCAGGGTGTGACAGTTTGGTTTCAGAGCTTCGATTGTAGCGAACTAGGATTCCTTCTCGAGTCTAGACTACAATCATTAGGGCTCTCACGAAAATATTTTTACGACATGTTTTCATTGCATACACGAAATGCCCAGATCCAGGGAAACAAACAATTTTTATAAAGAAAAGACACAAAACACATTTCAAGGTTTATGTTTGTGGTCCAGTCTGAGAGGCTGGGTGTTTCAGTCTGAGAGACTGGGTGGTTCAGTCTGAGAGGCTGGGTGTTTCAGTCTGAGAGACTGGGTGGTTCAGTCTGAGAGGCTGGGTGTTTCAGTCTGAGAGACTGGGTGGTTCAGTCTGAGAGGCTGGGTGTTTCAGTCTAAGAGACTGGGTGGTTCAGTCTGAGAGGTTGGGTGTTTCAGTCTGAGAGACTGGGTGGTTTAGTCTGAGAGGCTGGGTGTTTTAGTCTGAGACTGGGTGGTTCAGTCTGAGAGGCTGGGTGTTTCAGTCTGAGAGACTGGGTGGTTCAGTCTGAGAGGCTGGGTGTTTCAGTCTGAGAGACTGGGTGGTTCAGTCTGAGAGGCTGGGTGTTTCAGTCTGAGAGACTGTGTGGTTTAGTCTGGGAGACTGGTCAGTTTAGTCTGGGAGACTAGGTGGTTTAGTCTGGGAGACTGGTTAGTTTAGTCTGGGAGACTGGTCAGTTTAGTCTGGGAGACTAGGTGGTTTAGTCTGGGAGACTGGTTAGTTTAGTCTGGGAGACTGGTTGGTTTAGTCTGGGACACTAGGTGGTTTAGTCTGGGAGACTGGTTGGTTTAGTATGGGAGACTGGGTGGTTTAGTCTGGGAGACTAGGAAGGATAGAAAGTTTCATGAAGAAAAATGTGAATACATGATTACATGATGAATTGTCTTTGCTTGCAATACACTAAGTGTTAGTGATTACTATGGATATACATGCTATGATTATTATGTACCGACACACATGTCACCTTCTTCAGAGAGCGAGTTGTCAGATATTAACAACCCTATGGCCGCCGCCACAGATAATGAGACTTCACATGCGCCAGAGATATTTACGTCAGAAACTGAGAGTGACCCTGACATGCTGACCAAGGACAAAGACGACCTCCAACCATTCGCGCTACAAGATCTTGGTGATGATTTACCCTTGTTGATGGCTCCCCTGACGAGGATCCTTTTGTCACTCTTGTTTCGGTCCATGACCACCCCATCACTGGTCATTCCGATGGTGAGCCTATCATGACTCCGATCCTTGACGCCGTACCTCTCGTGGCCATTCCTCCTGAGGATCTGCCTTTTTTGATGATTTGTTTGATGATGACGTTGATTTATTTATTGACGATCCTCCTGTTGACGCCCAGGGTGATGGAGAGATAGCTGAAGATGTTGTTGCTATTCTACCTCCTAAGACTCCTGCCATTAAAGTATCCTCTACTTCCATTTTACACTCGATTTCAGACTCCTTTGAGTCTGTGACATCTGCAGCCTTACAGACGGCCGGATTGCAGCTTTCTACTACTGACTCGGACGACAACACAGCTATGTCTGCCGCACTATCACCTGCTTGAGATCCCACACCTCCACACAATCCAGAGCCTGCTCCTGAGCTAGCTTCTGTCCCTTTTGGGTCAGCCTGATGATGCGCCTATTGATCTTGAGCCGATTCCGGATCCTGACCATGTTTCCTTTGGTTTACCAGACATTGCACCCCTTATACCTGATCCAGTTCCTGCATCTGTTGATCCTCCTTTTGCTGAGCTATTTATTCCCCCGCCTGCACCAGCGGATATTGCTCCTTTTCCCACTATGGAGACCGACGTCCATCGCACCAACATGTGTATCGTTTTTCTTTCAGGACATACCTGCACCCCGTTCAGAGGAAGGTACTTCTGGCCAGCACCCGCGCGACGATCCCTTTTACTTCAGCAGCATTTTCTCCGACCTCACAGGCTTCACCATTTGCTCCTCCCATTTCTTCACCGCTGGATGAGCCATTCCGATGGTTCCTACCATACACTATGCTGATTCCAGACCCCTACCATCCCTCAATCATGGAGGCTACACACGGGATGAGTTGCTCCTGTTACTTCAGCTACAGTTTGAGATTTTGAGTTATAGAGTTTTGGAGCTTGAGCTGACATCACGTCCTCCACCCTGTCTATGCCAGTATACTTTGATCCTCCACATTCATCACTGTCTCCTTTTGCACTCTCACCTGTTGCCCTTACACCTTTCCTAGGTGTTGATGCTCGTTTCTCTACTATCAAGCAGCAGACCAGATACTTACTTCGCCATATATACAAGCTCAAGGAGAAACTCGCACATGTTAGCAGTTGCTTTTTCTTCCCTCCTCCACCACAGTCACCAGTATAGTTGGTTCTGGTTTTATGCGGATTGCATTACTTTTGGGTAAAGACCCTACTAATGAACTGAGATTGTGGAGGCTTTTGAAGACCACTTTTGACCACGTGATTTTGGTATATTGATAGACTTATTGGACAAGGGTAGGGTGACCCTGTGTCCCTTGTGATGTGATACACTTTGTAGACAATGTGATGTGGTCGGTAAATAATGAAAGCTCAGTCGCCATGTCCTCACTAAGCACGTTATTGGTCTGCATGTTTGTGCTATAATTGTGATGCTACGTGCTTACTTGATATGTTCTCATTAAATATGTATTCATTTACATGTTTGTGCTATAATTGTGATGTTATATGATTGCTTGCTATGACGATTGCTTATATACATATGTATATGCACCTCCTAGGTCTTATTCGTTAAGTAGAGACTTATGTGCCTGTGTCCTTAATAAGACCTGACCTAACCGATCTTCTTCTTAGAAGATGTCGCTTCAAAGGAACACCGATACCAACAACCCTCTGCCGACGATTGAGCCGGAATTACAAGAACGCATCTCACAGGCCATCGCACAGCATGAGGCCCTTCGCTCCAAACGCAGCGGAGGTACCTCAGGAAATAACCCACCTAACGGTAATGTTTAGTCACTTAAGACACATTACAAAACGTTTGGACATTTCCAAGGGTGCTTTGCTAATGCCTTATGTGAATGATGTTGTGTATGTCGCAGGCTGCACCTACAAGCAGTTCTTGAGCTACAAGCCCTGAGATTTCGACGGCACTGGGGGTGCCGTAGCCTTTGTGCATTGGGTTGAGAAGACGGATTCTGTTTTGAGTTTGAGCAAATGTACTCTAGAGCAACAAGTCATGTACATATCTGGATTGTTTCTAGATAGGGCTCTGTCATGGTGGAACCTTCAGGTTCGGACGTTGGGTAAGACTGCTGCGTATGCTTTGACGTGGGACGAACTGAAAGAACTGATGCGTAAGAGATATTGCTCGAGGGCAGAAGTCCAGAGTTGGAGACTGAACTGTGGAACTTGAAAATGGAAGGTTCAAAGATAGCTGAGTATGTGAAGAGATTTCACGATTTATCACAAGTTGCTTCGCGTCTAGTGGAACCAGAGTTTAAGAGGATCGAATGCTTCATCGGGGGATTGGCACCTCAGATTCTAAGCCTGGTGACAACATCTAAACCTCTAACGATCACCGATGCTATTGACTTAAGTGTGGCGCTCACTGAAGAAGCGGTTAGACTAGGAAAATTTTCCACTTGTGAAGAGAAAAATGAGACTCCTGTAGAGCCATCTGGAGATAATAAGAGAATGTTCGCAAACTTCAAGAAGAGTACTCGGGCGAATAGCAAGAACAGGGCCAAAAAGGGAAAAGAGTACATGGGTATCCTACCTAAGTGCGACAATTGTCGACGTTATCATATCGGGCGATGCAGATATGGAAAATGTGAAAACTGTGGCAAAGTGGGGCATGTCAAGGAAACTTGTAGGCAAGGTACTGAACGTGGAAATGAAGGCCAAGATGGTAGCAAGAATCTCGAAGGAAACAACGACAACAACGACTATCAAGGCAGGAAGAGTGACAAACGAAAGTGTGCTCAAGGTTGTTTTAACTGTGGAGACAAGAGGTATTTCAGAAAATATTGCCCTAAAAACAATCAGGCACAAGGATGAAAGCTCAATAGCAGAGCTAGGGGAGCACGCCAGAATCCAAACGCGGTCATCGGTACATCCCATATTAGTCAAAGTTATGCATCGGTGCTACTTGATACTACTACAAATTTTAGCTTCGCATCTCTAGAGTTGAGAGTATGCTTGGTTTAGTAGCAAGTAAGTTAGATAACACGTACTCGATAGAACTAGCTAAAGGGAAGCTTCGACGTGGTAATTGGGATGGATTGGTTGTCGAGCAATCAAGCGGAGATTGTTATTCGCATCCCGATGGCGAACGAAGAGACGATCGTGATTTGGGAAGCAGGATACGCCCCTACGGATTATCAGTCGTTGAAGACATAGAAGTTTTCGCGCAAGGGATGTGTTGCCTTTTTCTTTTGGCTCATGACGTGGACAAAGAAGCCGAAGAACCTAAGCTCGAAGATACCCCTGTGGTAAGGGAATATCCTGAAGTCTTCCCCGAAGACTTGTCAGGATTACCTCCTCAACAACAAGTTGAGCTCCACATTAACTAGGTTCCAGGCATTGTGGCTGTAGCTAAGACTGTCACACCCCCAAAATCCACCCGCGGAGTACTACCGCTTGGAGGCGTGACTGACCAGGATCCAGCCACCAATCATATCGAACATACGAGTTAAAAGATATAAAGTTTAACCAATACAATTGGTGTCCAAACAAACACATAGTTAAGTTGCAAGCGGAAGCATAAGTCTTAAATCAAAACATAAGTTTAATTGTTTCATAGTTTAACATGGCACACAGTCGTCCATGTCCCACAACGATCCTCCTCCATGCAAGCTCCAGCTTAAGAACCTAGGAACCTGCAAAGCATGTAGTAACGAGTCAACAACTAGTTGAGTGAGTTCACGGTTGGGTGTTCGTTTTAAGTTGTTTCGAAAACAGTTTCCTTTAGCTGGCATCCTGCCGTGGGGGTTACCCCATAGTTAAAAACGTGACTTGTTTATTCCCGGTTACTCTGGCAATCCTGCCGTGGGGGCTACCCCGTGTTAGTTATCTGGCATTTCGGCCGTGGGGGCTACCCCATGTATATACTAGACTCGTTACCATATCGACTGCTGACTGTAGTCATGCTTATGTGCCCTGAACTGTCAATGTCTATCATCATTGACGTGCCAGTAGTCCATTAGTTCACGCCCGTCCTCTGCGGCACGGTGTGAGGTTTGTCAAACCTAAATAGCGCTATCTAACTAATGACCCGCTCGCCATTGGCCTCGGCGATTAAGTCGATACAAAGATGAGGGACTTCGTGATAGAGTTTTGGTCTAGTACGAGTTATCTGTCCATGAGGACGAGGAATTACATTCCTGAACCAATACTGTCCTACCCAAGGAGGACGAGGAACCCATGTTCCTTAACCCCATTCCCAACCCCTGGGAATCCCATGCTTTGTAGAGGGTGTGAACTCACCTTGGTTTGCTCGGTAGAAAACACAGAAAAGTCAAACAAGCAACGTTGAGGCTACTCACGTCCTATCATAGTTGTATCATACAATCAGGTTCGTATTTAAGTAGTGCACGTATATTCTACACGTATGCTAGCACGTTGCATGCAGTCCATCGACATTCACATTCAACAGTAATATATCAGGTCTGTACACTAGGCCCAAGAGTCCGGCCCAATCAAATAAGCCCATAATTAAACAAGTCCAACAGTGTGTACCCGCATATGATCCCGAGTCGCAACTAGGCGTTTGCGACTCGCAATCGGAGTCGCAACCATGGTTTCGGCCCATGTTGTTTTGGTTACGAGTCGCAACCGGACTCGCAACAGTGGTTTCGAGTCACAAGATTTATGTGCTGGTCATGTGTGGTTCCGAGTCGCAACCAGGTGTTTGCGACTCGCAACTGGTGTCGCAACTGGGCGGTTTCGACTCATCATGCATGGTTTCGAGTCGCAACCATGGTTTCGGTTGGACAACTACTGATTCGGAACAGTGTACTATTCTGATTTCATGTAACAGTTTGTACTATCCAACCAAATTCCTTAAACATGTTCCTTGTCTAGCAATTTACTAAAAATGGATCAAACAATTCAGAATTCAAATATTCAACCATGTTCTTATGATATTCAACAAGTTCTTCATGTTCATCAAATATTCAAAACACATTCAACACATATTCGGATATTTATCAAACACAAACAGCCCCTATTAAACATATTTTGCATTTTCGGACAAGGGTTACATTATCCAAACTAGATATCAAAGCTCATATTGCAACAAACATGTATTCTATAATCCTCATGAACAACAACAATCTTAACATCGGTTATACAAGGAGAATCTATATTTATCATGTATGAACCTTAACAAGCAAACATGTTATCAAATCATCATCATCAACCGAAAATCATACATCATTATCAACTCAATATACCATATACATCCGGTTCACAAACATCATCAAGCATACACTACACTAGTTAAGTTCTATGATTCATACCATTATTAAACAACAACAAGCATCATAAATTCACTAACAACATCATAAACACTAACCGGTTGTGAGGTGGTGAAAGGTGAAACTTTGTTTGGTGTGAACAAGCAAGATCCGAGAATCCCTTTGGTGGTCGGTTGGTTGGATCCGAGAAGGAGGAGGAGAAGTATGATGTTGAAGCTTAGGGTTTAGTGGTTTGTAGAGAGTGGAGAGTGTGTGTTGGAGTGTAAGTGTGTTGTCCAAAATGACAACATGGCCATCTATCTAGTTTATATACCCGCTCCATGTGACACGCCCTAATGGGTTCTCGGTTGGGTTGAATGGGGTGTAAGGCCCATCCGGCCCATTGTTTCATCGTTCACTCGAGACCACATGGTCTCGAGTCGGGTTCATGTCGTTTCGGTTCCTATACATACCCGAGTTCATACACACAAACATACATGTAACATAACACAAAATCATATAAAGGTTCACTTATCATTCATTAAATCACATAAGTTTAACTAGTCACACGGTTAAGCATACAACGAAAGGTTCTAAATTTCGAGTTGTCACAAAGACACCCTATCGACTTGCACTTCCTGAGATACAAGATTTGCCAACGCAGCTTCAGAAGTTGCCAGATAGGGGATTTATAAGGCAAGCTTTTTGCCCTAAGGATTTTCAGTACTGTTCGTCAAGGTGAAGGACGATGATTCTCAAATGAGCATCAACTACCAGAAGCCGAACAAGCTAACCAACAAGAGTCGGTAACTCTTGCTGAGGATTAACGATTTATTTAACTAACTACAAGGATCCAACTACTATCCTAAGACTGATCGTTGATCAAGTATCATTAGCTGTGAATTCAGTATAAAAGCGTACCAAGTACAGTGAGACAGCAACTTGTTTTAACCATACACTAAAATTGTGTTTCCTACACGATGCACAAAAATTTTTTTTACACAGAATACGAAACTTTGAGAACCTAGAAGACATGTACTTAGGACCTTGGGAACTGAGGTCAAAACTCATTAAAGGTTATCACATGGAAACTGCATCTATTAACTAGAGCAAACCCCATATTTCTGACATATATACTATTTTAGTTAACCAAACAGATAAAGCACTCAAATCTCTATTGAAATTTCCACTTTTGCTTCTAACAAGTAGAATTTTGCATCTCTACTTCTCCTAATGATGGTTGCATCATAACAGTTTTCTTCATTAAAGCAAACACTTCTTTGCCTCGATACTTGATCATTCCTTCATTATAGCGAATACTCATTGTTTCATTCCTTGGAATTCATATGTCACGCATGCACCATTTGTTACGCATGTGGTTTCGTTTCGGAAAAAGCGTTTCGTCAAAGTTCAAATATTAATTGCTAAAGCTAATTATCGATTTGTGATTCGAATGACCTACATTGTTGTAATTGTTTACTCCTTTGCTATCAAGTCAACACACTTTCTTGAAACTTCTTTTCTTTCAAGTTACATTCATGATTTATCTTCGTAACCATGCTGAGATTCCTTTGTCGATACATATGTTTATTGTCAGATTGCACTGAAAACAAGTTCAATTGCTTGAACCTGTCCATTTCGCATATTCAATTCAAGACGCTATATGATGTATTGAAAGCATCATATTCAAATTTATTTTTGCAAAAGTTCTTTTGTTTCGGGTCGTAGTAGACTCGTTTGGTCTACGACTCCACTAAATCGTTTGTTGGTTTCGACACCTTGTGATGATGCTTTCACAAAATTGAAGCTTGCACTAATTTGGTTATGCACCTCATACACGGATTTAATTGTTTATTTATTGACTTGCTCTAAATCCGTTTTGTTTATCACAATTAAAGCGATCTCAACACAGTTGTGTGTTAAGACAATGGTATATAGATTCATTTCATATCACGGTGTACCTCCTAACGATTCTTTCATCGTCGATCGAATGCCTTGCGGTACTTATTACTTCTTCATCTTCGATCGGAAACAGTGGCTCTTTGATATATTCAATTGAAAGGTCCTACTATGCAGTTTGAATCAAATCCTCAGGATTGTTTCATTACACTTTCATTTGATCTCATGCACGGTGAACTTGTTCAATCACCGCTATTATTGAAATATTTCAATTACGACACCTTGTGGTGTCATTACAATTTGTAGCTTGTGCTAATCATGATCAACCGTTTCACACACAACTACCCATATTTTTGCTTAACTTGTCATTTAAACATTCTTAATGCAAATATGTATTAAGACAATGACACACCAGATTCGATTGTATTTTATTTCGGTGTATTTTCGCAATTCAAGAATGTCAACACACTAATCTTAACCATTTAATTACTCAAAAGTTGACAGATCATTTTCGTGTTACTATCATGTTTTGGTCAAAAATTACCTAAGCAATTAAGTGATCAAATTAGTTAAGTGAGGTAGTGTGCTAAAATTATGTGTGAAAAATGTGTTAACCAAATTAGATATGAAAACAGTTTCAGGATACGGCTCGGGATATAGAACTGTATCGATGATCAAACAATGAGCAAAAAAAAGTAAAGGTTGACACGTGATGTACGAGGAAAGCCCTTGATCAATCTAGATCGCCGGCATAAAACCTCGGGAGCTGACAATCGCAGCTGCCTTGTTCTTCTATTGCTTCAAATATCAGGATACAGTGCAGGATGTGGTGCGGATCGACTATGTGTTACAATGTAATTCGAATACAAGTGTTGTGTGTAGTGTTTGCGATGAGCTAGAGAGAAAGTATTCGAAAATGTGTAAGTTGAGTGCCTTAATCTGATCCGCCCCCATCTATTTATAGTAAAACAAATGTAACTAACTATCCTACATAACCGGGATCCAACGAATATTCCTTAGTCGAACGTTGTAGACCTGGTCTTTCGGGTTCAACGTCTCTCCTTTAACAAATACGCCCGAGTCTTGAGGAGATGAAGTCCATTTGACCGTTAGCAAGTCCCAGTCTTTAACCTGCACGTGATTAATTCGATATACCTCAGGATATCACCCAGGATGTTAGCAATATCCCCGTCCAGTATCCTGATCACAGATAAACAATTAAAAGCAGGATATAGTTCAAGATATGTATGCTTAGAAAATGAGCCATAACAATTGTCCCCAAATATATCGGTTGGTATACCAATCCAACGGATATATTTTAAAAGTTTCACCTCATAACTTAAGGCAATCAATACGACTAGACCCTTGAAATGACAGTGGTGCAACTTCCAAAGCGTTATTTACTCTTTACCCCCTATATTCAGCCTATATTATCCGAGGGACTCCTCATTATAGTTACCCTTATCTTCAACCGGATATCAGGTACTTTCCTCTCTATCCTTTCTATTTTCCTTGTTTATATCTCCCTTTCTCCGATTGTGATCTTCCATGGCGACCCGTACCAGATCGCAAATGGCGGACTCTGTTTCCACCTTCCACAAACAGAATCTACTTCAGAAACCTTCAAAAGAGGTGTGTTCTTTCGATAATTCTGACATCGCGGCCCTACGAGCTTCCGATGCCTTTCCCGCCGGGACAATCTTCCGTCCGTTCGACCGAGAGGTCCGATCGGACTTTTGTTCCGACGAATGGGTCTGCTTCTTTGCCTACCCCTTCTCCATAGGACTTCAATACCCGTTTTCACCTTTTATTTCCCGTTTCTTTGAACTTACTGGTCTGAGCTTTGCCCAAATCATGCCCATGGTTTGGCGCATATTAGTTACCTTGGAAAAAATTAAGGCTCGCCATATGCCCGACCTGTGCATCGAAGATTTGCCAAAGGCTTATCGTTTAAGATCTCATGGTTCCAGCCGATTCCTTCTATTCTCTATTTCCAAAGATCCTCTCATCCTCAAGGCTACCAAGACCGAGGATAAGTGGACAAGAAAATTCTTTTTTGTGAAAAGAGACTCCATTGATAAGGGTTTTGACCTCCCTAAAAGATGGTTGACTTCTGGTAGGACTTAGGGTTTTAGGAATATCCCCAATCATATCCCGAACCTCCATCCTGAACCAACATCCTGATATGTTTATTTCTTTTCTTGTAGCAAACTTTAAAGAACTAGCTCCTCCTAGTGCTGAATCGGAAGGGAGAATAAAAGAGATCTACAAGCTTCCAGAGGGTGAAAGAACCTTTCACCTGCTACTCACAAGCTCAAGCCAAAGATCAAGCTCCAACATGTCTGGTAAGCATATTTTCAGGAATTATCTTTATATTAAACTGATTATTATTTTTAGAAGTATAATAAGCTTAAAACATCTTCCCTTATGTAGTGCCAGTTATTAACCTCGAAGGCTTCCAACTTGACGAGTTGGATAGTTACTCCAGCCTTGTGCCTGCCGAACAAGAACCTAAGCCGAAGCCATCTGCCACACCGAAGCCCATCACTTCAAAGACTACTACCGCTTCTAAAGCCCCTCCAGCATCCAGGACCCGGGCCTCTAGTTCCCGAAAGAGGAAAGAAATGGATTCTCCAACCGCCTCGGAAACATTCTCTCTCGAGCATCATGGGTTTAGTGAAGCTACTTCATTCCTCAAGCAGGTAAAAATTCCTTTCCAATATCCTGAACACGCATGTTAATCATTATCCTGTCCATTTTACGCCGATACCTATATCTTTAACTGCAGGGCTTGGAACGTCTCATGCATTTGTATGAAGACGCCTGTGGGCTTAATAAGATGCTGCAGATCAAGCTCGAAAAAGCTGAAGCCACCATAGCCAATCAAGGAACAATTGCAGCTGCCAAATCCCAACATTATGAGGACAAATACAAGGCAATGGCCCAGGAACATCAAGCTGCCCTCCACAAAGCCAATGAAGATGCTCAAGCCAAACTAGATGCCGCCCTTATCCAATATCAGCAGAATATGAGTTCATATCGGGACAGTCTCAAAGCATCTGTGGTCGTCTCTCTTCTCCAAGCCAGGATAAGGATGGCTTATGAGGCCAGGGATTTGGGTTTCGAATGCCCCTCCTGGAACATAAAGACTTGGGAAGCGAAACTACAGGATCTCGGAGGTCATCCCGTTGCTCATCCTGCAAAGCATGCTGGTGAAGAGCCTTCTAAGGCGGCAGAGGAAGTGGCCAATGCTGGTGATGATGCCGAGAAAAATCCTGAGGCTGATGCTGGTGCGAATGCTGGGAAAGAGGTTGCTGATCAAGAAGGTGCCGCTTCTTAGGCGGCGAAGTGGGCGATGATGGATATACGTGCCAAGGCCGGAGCCCACTTTTTTAAATTTCATGGTTGTGGTTGTGTAAACAATTTACTTTTCCTGTCTTCAAACAATTTATATTTCCTGCATTAGAACAATATGATGACGAAAGGTGGATGGGTCCTAGGTTTTAGGATGAAGCCCTTGGTCATCGGTTAGTATAATCTGTTTTGAACTTCGTAGTGGTTGAAGGTGGACAGGTTTCGTTTTGAGATAAAACCTTCAACCGTTACGTAGGTATGGTAAAAACTAATCGTGCTTTTGGCGGATGGGCCTTGGTTTAAGGTGAAACCAAAAGCACAACTTTTGACTTGTTAATAATATAACTATCTTTTGACTTATTTGTTATTGCCTTGCATTACTTAATGTAACTCTTAGCTTTGTAAAAATTTTGTATTGTTATCTTATGAAAATATCCTGATCAATATGCTCAGCGATATATTATAAAAACTTTTTATTAGATAGAACTTCTTAACATTCCTTCAACTTTGTAGAAAACTTTTTAAAGAGTGAAAAACAGTCCACTTTTCCAAAACCTGTTTTGATAATACCTAAATGATCAAAGTTTCAAACTAGTATTAGTTTCAAATATTTTAACCAAATATTTTGAAAATATATTTTGAGAATATATCAGGATATTTAACCTTTTACCAAACATAGTATTATCAAAAACTTAAACGATGTTTACAAAGGAAAGATCATACCAGGAATAGGGTATAACCCTATTATCAAACCTCAATCCCTTTACAACTTTTCCAATGAAGATGTCCCCTGTCTGAGACACTTAGTGCATTAGTTCCGAGCCTTATCCTTCTAGCTTTACACCATTGCTTTAGTAGGAATGTCCCCTGTGTACAATGTCTTCAAATACTTAGAAATCTTTTGGATATCAGTTCCCATTGTATAGACAATTTTTCATGTTACAGGGGTAAAACCCAAGAATGTACTGGAGATAAATTCCTTGTCTCCTAGGGAAAATCCCAAATTTTCGTGCGCTACAGGCGGGAGTGTATAAACTCCAAGACTTAGAAAGGTGAAAACCTTTAAACCTTAGAGAGTATGAAAATACCCTTTCATGAGAGAGGGTGATCAATCCTCATATACCTTTAGGATTCAGGATATAGCCAACAGTAACGAAATTGTCAGCCACTTTTACATGGACTGGTCCCGCCACCTTGAACTTTCCCTGAATAACTTGCGCTCCAGGCGGAGTGTTTAAACCCAATTCGGAAGAAAGGTGAATACCTTTAAACCTGTGAAGGGATCGGGATCCCTTATACGTGAGAGAGGGGGCCAATCCTCTAATCTTCCGAAGTATCTTGAGTGAGCATCCTGGAGCTATATCCTGGAGCATATACTGCAAAACATCCTTAAACTAAGGTGGGTGTTAGCTTGGCTAACACCCCTCCGATGCTTAAGTTAGTATTGGGTTTCAAAGAATAAATTAAACCAAACATATTTAAAAAAGATAGAATTCATACCATCCTGAGTTAGAAATTAAATTCTAAACTCACTTGAAATAAAGCTTAAGGTGTATAGCATTCCAAGATCTCGGTAGCATATCCCCTTCCATATTCTTGAGTCTATATGCTCCTTTCCCTGCTTCTGATTCAACTTCATATGGTCCTTCCCATTTTGGAGCTAGCTTGCCATCGGCAGGATTAGTAGTATTCTGAAAAGCCTTTCTTAACACCCAATCTCCCACCTTAAATCTTCTGGTCCTAATATTCTTGTTATATGCTCTGGATATTCTTTGTTGATATGCTGCCATCCTTAGCCTTGCTGCATCCCTTTTTTCATCTATAGTATCCAAATCCTGACTCAAGGCTTCAGGATTCTGTTCAGGATCCCGTAGGGTAGATCTTGCAGTAGGTATTGCCATTTCCGTTGGAATCATTGCTTCTGCTCCAAATACCAAGGAAAATGGGGTTTGGCCTGTTGCATTCTTTACCGTTGTCCTATCAGCCCACAAAACAAAGGGTAATTCTTCTGCCCATCTTCCTTTTTTGGCTCCAAGCCTCTTCTTTAAGTTATTGACAATTATCTTGTTTGAGGATTCTGCTTGTCCATTCGCTTGAGGATGTACCGGAGTAGATGTTATCATTTTGATTCCCCAACTTTTGCAAAAGTCAGTAGTTCTCTTGCTTATAAACTGAGAACCATTGTCACAGATTATCTCGGCTGGTACTCCAAATCTGGTCAGGATATTTCTCTTTATGAAGGATACTACTTCTTGATCTCTAACTTGAACAAATGCTTCTGCTTCAACCCACTTGGAGAAATAATCCGTCATTGCCAACATGAAAACCTTTCCTCCTGGAGCTTTTGGAAGCTTTCCTACTATATCCTTACCCCACTTCATAAACGGCCAAGGGGAAACAATAGGATACAGCGGTTCAGCAGGCTGATGTAATATGTTACTATGTCTTTAACATGCGTCACATCTTCGAGCATATTCTGTGGCATCTTTTCTCATTGTCGGCCAATAATATCCTGTCCTTAATACTTTTGAGAATAATGACCTGCCCCCAGTATGGTTACCACAATCCCCTTCATGTATATCCTGAAGTACTTCTTTGGCTTCATCCTAAATGCCTTAGGATTTTCATTTTCGGGGATGTGTCCTTCCTTGAGATATCTCATGATTGGAGCCGTCCAAGATTTAGGATCCTCTTCAGGATACTCTGCTCCAGGATCCTGAATACCCGCTACTTCTTTATCCCGAGGATTCGTTGCAGGATACAAGATATGTAATATTAGTATTTGGGTTCCTTCTGGTATCCTGATCGATGATCCCAGATTTGCTAAGGCATCTCCTTCGGCATTATCCTCTCTTGGTACCTGTTCAAGTGTAAAAACATCGAAATATCCTGCTAATTTTTTGAGAATATCAAGGTATTCGATTAATTTCTCACCCTTAACTGCATAGGATCCATTAAAATGGTTAGTAATTAACAAGGAGTCAACATATACTTGTAAATTCTTGATACTCATATTCTTAGCCAATTCTAATCCTGCAATTAAAGCTTCATATTCTGCCTCATTATTAGTAGCAGGAAATTCACACCTAATAGCCTGGGGTAATATGTCCCCCTGTGGCGATTTTAGTAGTATACCTAAACCTACACCTCTTATATTGGATGCACCATCAGTATACAACGTCCAGGATCCTGAAGATTCTCCTAACTGTTGAACTTCTAGATCTACCACGTCCTGAATGTCACTACTGAAATCAGCCACAAAGTCAGCTAAAGCCTGAGACTTTATGGCATTTCTAGGTTCATATACTAAATCATAAGCACTTAACTTTACTGACCACTTGTCCATCCTGCCTGACATATCTGGTTTCCTAAGCACAGTTTTGACAGGATAATTCATTTTAACATGGATCCTATGTGTCTCAAAATAATGTCTAAGCTTTGTCGATGCCATGACTAGAGCTAATATCAATTTTTCTAAATGAGAATACCTAGTTTTAGCATCTAACAAACTTTTACTAACATAATAAACAGGATATTGCTGACCTTCATGGTCTTTTATAAGAACGGCACTTACAGCATTCCCTGATACAGCGAGGTATAGGGATAGTGGTTCACCATTTTCAGGCTTCATCAATAGAGGTGCAGTTGAGAGATATCGCTTCAAATCCTGCAAGGCTGCTTCATGCTTTGCTCCCCATTCAAATTTCTTATTCTTCTTGAGGATATCATAGAATTCCTTGCATTTTTCCGAGGATCTCGAAATAAATCTGTTCAATGCTGTTACTCGTTCTGTTAACCGTTGAACATCCTTCATATTCGAGGGTGATTTTATATCCAAGATAGCTTTAATCTGCTTCGGGCTTGCCTCTATCCCCCTTTTCGTCACCATATATCCAAGAAACTTTCCTGCCCCCACTCCGAAATGGCACTTAGCAGGATTCAGCTTCATGTTATACTGATCCAGGATATCAAATGCTCCCTTGATATCCTGGAGGTGATCCTCAGCCTTTTTAGATTTCACCACCATATCGTCAATATATACCTCCATGGTGTCCCCCAGCTTATCTTTGAACATCATGTTTACTAATCTCTGGTATGTTGCACCTGCATTTTTCAAACCGAAAGGCATGGCAGTATAGCAATATATACCTGTTGGTGTCATGAAAGCAGTATCCTCCTGGTCCGAAGGCTCCATTTGAATCTGCTGAAATCCTGAGGATGCGTCCATGAACGTTAACATTTCATGTCCAGCAGTAGCATCCACCATTGCGTCGATATGAGGGAGAGGAAATGGGTCTTTAGGACAAGCCTTGTTCAAGTCCGTGTAGTCTACACAGACTCTCCATTTCCCGTTTTTCTTCTGTACCACAACTACGTTTGCTAGCCATCTTGGAAACTTGACTTCTCTGATCATCCTGGACTTCAACAATCTTTCAACTTCTTCTTGGATGATCATATTCTGCTCAGGAGCAAATTTTCTTCTTTTTTGCTGAACAGGCTTGAATGATTTGTCAATTCCAAGGTTGTGAGTGATAATGTCTTTGGATATGCCTGTCGTATCCTCATGCTTCCATGCAAACGTTGACATCCTGCATTTCAAAAAGTTAGTTAACTGCACTTCAATATCCTGAGGGATATTGGTTCCTACGAGCACCGAGATATCAGGATTATCCTGATCCAGGATAATTTTCTTCACATCCTGCTCCGAAGCTTCCAAGGTATCCCGGGCCCGCATCTTTAATTGCTATGCTTGATTAGGCTTGGTTGAAGATTTCATCGAAGATGAGTAGCATTCTTTCGATTCCTGCTGATCACTTTCAACCTTGACAACTCCCCAAGGGGTAGGGATCTTGATGCATTGGTGATATGTTGATGGCACAGCCTTCATATCGTGAATCCATGTTCTTCCCAGTATGATGTTGTAGCAGGATAAGGAGTCCATCACACAGAAGCGTTGTATTGAGTTGACCCCTTCAACATATACTAGTAACTTTATCTCCCCTACGGTATTCCTAGCTTCTCCACTGAAACCAACGAGCACAGTGGACTTCGAAGTAATGTCCATCGGAGGTACATTCATCCTCTTCAATGTTTCCAGCTGAATTATATTGACAGAACTACCGTTGTCTACCAGGATCATGCGTACAAAATGGTTAGCCAGATATAATGTTATTACCAAAGCATCATGGTGAGGATCCTGAACAGTATCCCTGTCATCACTATCGAAAGTGATCACTTTATCAGTTGTGAGGGTAGTCATCCTGACTGGTCTGTCTCCCCTCTCACTCTTAGCTTCCTTTGCATGTCTCTTGGCCGCCGAATACGAAGTTCCACAAATATCGGATCCTCCTGAAATAAAGTTAATTATTTTGGCATCTGCTGGGGGTGATGCTGCTCGTTCAGGATCCTTCTCGGGATCCTGACCTTTATTCTTTTTTTTTCCCAGCAAGTCTTTCAGATACCCTTTGCTTAACAGGTAACTTATTTCTTTCCTTAAAGCAATGCAATCCTCGGTCATATGTCTGAAGTCTTCGTGGAAGGCACACCATTTGGATTTATCCTTCCAATCAGCTTTCTGCTGGTTCTTTCGAGGCCACCTAGCTTTGTCCCCTAAACCCTACATAGCATACATTAACTCGGGTATATTAACAGAAAAGCAGTATTCAGATAAGTCAGGATATTCTTCAGGATCCTCGTCTTCAACAGCATTCACTTTCTTGTTATCATTTCTGCCATATGGCTTGGAGCGATATGGCTTATATGAGGTTTCTGATTTCCTGTTAGTTGATTCATAGGTTGAGGTAGAATTCATCCTCTCCTGCATCTTCTTGTCATCTTTCAGACGGATATATCTCAAAGCCCTGTTACGAGCTTCGTCGAGATTCCTGCAGGGATTCATTACAAGATCCTGATAAAACTGAGAATCCTTTTGTAACCCCATCTTAAAAGCTTGCACAGCTGTTGCAACATCAAGATGTGGGATATCCAAGGATTCTTGACTGAATTTGTTCACATAATCCCTCAAGGATTCCTGAGGCCCTTGAGTTATCCAAATGAGCGAACGAAGTAATTGAGTGAGGAGGGACGTTTAACAGCCATTTTAAGGCTGATCCTATCAGGGTAGAACCAAATCCCTTGCATAAGCATGCTTCCTTGAGATCTGGAGGGATAGGATTGATTTCCATCCGTTCCCTATACTGGGCAATATGCTCCTCAGGATCCGTAGTCCAGTCATACAGTTTCATGTTGGGAGTCTGGAATCTTTTTGGGATTTCTGCATCACAGATAGGATACGCAAAGCGGGATATCCTGTGGCTGTCTTAGGATACTTCCGGGATTGGCTGGACCACTCCAGGTACGCTGGATATCATGTCCTTCAATTTCTGGAGCTCCCTGGTAAATGTTGACGTCATAGCTGCATCCTGCAAAGAGCCATTGTTGTTAGTAGCAAGAATATTATTATTTGACACATTACCGGTCTGAGGATTTTGGCCATATCCTGAAGCATATCCTGAACTCCGCACAGTCGACATCCTGACCGAGGAAGGTATCTCAGGAGTACGATTCTGAGAATGGCTTGGGACGATATTCCCCCTGTTATCCTCAGTGTAAATTGCGGAACTGAAATTCAAAGCCCTGGGCTGTATAGGAGTGACAGTTTCTTCAGCGGGTCTACTCGAGCTAGCTTTTAAGAGTTGTATTTCTCTTAACAGCATTTGATTAGTTTCCTGTTGCTGCCTCATTTGTTCCTGCACACTTCCAAATAAAGTTAGAATTTCATCATTAGAGGCTAAAACGGGAGCAGATCCCTGAACACTCCGAGTAGGGATAACATCTTGAGATTGTGAAGAAAATGGCATCCTTGGAGGAGGTGGTGGAAGCACCGAACCGGTAGTAGCAGAGGTTGCAGCAGACATAGTGGAGGAGCTCATGTTTGATCTTGAGGCCATTGTAAACAATGTGGCAAAAACTTTTGAAAATAGAAAACCAATTAACGATTTCACAAAGATTTTTAGTAAAAGTAGCACCACTTGCCCCACGGTGGGCGCCAAATTGTTTTGGTCAAAAATTACCTAAGCAATTAAGTGATCAAATTAGTTAAGTGAGGTAGTGTGCTAAAATTATGTGTGAAAAATGTGTTAACCAAATTAGATATGAAAACAGTTTCAGGATACGGCTCGGGATATAGAGCTGTATCGATGATCAAACAATGAGCAAAAAAAAGTAAAGGTTGACACGTGATGTACGAGGAAAGCCCTTGATCAATCTAGATCGCCGGCATAAAACCTCGGGAGCAGACAATCGCAGCTGCCTTGTTCTTCTATTGCTTCAAATATCAGGATACAGTGCAGGATGTGGTGCGGATCGACTATGTGTTACAATGTAATTCGAATACAAGTGTTGTGTGTAGTGTTTGCGATGAGCTAGAGAGAAAGTGTTCGAAAATGTGTAAGTTGAGTGCCTTAATCTGATCCGCCCCCATCTATTTATAGTAAAACAAATGTAACTAACTATCCTACATAACCGGGATCCAACGAATATTCCTTAGTCGAACGTTGTAGACCTGGTCTTTCGGGTTCAACGTCTCTCCTTTAACAAATACGCCCGAGTCTTGAGGAGTTGAAGTCCATTTGACCGTTAGCAAGTCCCAGTCTTTAACCTGCACGTGATTAATTCGATATACCTCAGGATATCACCCAGGATGTTAGCAATATCCCCGTCCAGTATCCTGATCACAGATAAACAATTAAAAGCAGGATATAGTTCAAGATATGTATGCTTAGAAAATGAGCCATAACATATCATATTCGGGTTGTTGATTTTGAGTTCATATAGCGGATGCTATTGTTTCTGAAAACTCATTAGCATATTGTGATCGATTGCTTGAAATTCTATTGGTCGAAACTCCTTTGTTGCACCCCTGTTAACTAAGTTACACTAGACTATACATCTATACATGACATCAAATTCTGGAACACATACCTTTTAACCATTGGGTTCTTATTGTTGTAATACGTTCCTGAATTCACTTGATTCGATTAAGTCTTGATTAGGTTTTGTGGTTATCTACCTCAGTATTATTACCCGCATAATGTCACCCTAAGGGGTTAAGGTAGTACAAATTTCGAGGCCGAAATTTTCTTAACAGGGGGAGAATGTGACAACTGTCAAATTTGCATACATCCGTACAATTATTAGATAATGATTAGTGTTTAATGACTATGCTAAATTACAATTTATTTACTTGAATTGCTTCTGATTATTATTACCATATACATACATGTGCATCATATATTGCTCAAAGTCATGTCATTATTGCATGAGAACTTTATTGACTCAAAAGATGCACGAAATACAGTAAGCACAGTTATCCGGCAAATCAGAAAAACGCTGACAGAGTTCAGCAGATAGACAGACACTGTATTGAGACACAGAATGAGCCAGAAACCAAGTATTACACTAGTATAGTGTGTAGGAAAGTAAGGATCACAAAAACTGCCTTTCCTAGAGATAGTTTAAGTGTCGGACAGTGCCTAAAACTTACATAAACTGCAGAATTCTGCAGAAAATCAGCACAATTTAGCTATAACCAGCTATTTAACACAATAATATCATGCAAATTTTATGTTTTGTTGTCCAAAACAACTTACAAAGTGTCGGGAATTAAAACTGCCACAAAAGGTGCTTCATACTTAGTGAAACTGCGCAATTCAGCACTTTAACGAACCATAACGAATCGAACAACCGAACAATAACCGGGACATCAAAATTTTACTAGAAGTAATGTTTTTATGATATTAAGCTAGTATTGGTGGTAGAACACCTTAAAAATCATAAAAAACACCTAAACACACTTAAACATACTTAAACCTTCTAGTTTGCACTTTAAACCCCCAACTTCCAAAATTTTACACTTTACCCCCCCCCCCCTCATCAAAATCCGGCCCAAGTGGCCCCCACATGGGATTTTGTGTGTATATTTTATAAGATTATGTTGGGAAATATACCAACAAATATGCTATATGCTATCTTAATTTGGAAGGAACATGAATATAAGATTTATAAGTTTCACAACACTTCAACATCACAAAACCTCTCCTTCTTCTCCTTGCTAACTCACGGCCACCACCTCATCTCCATACATCTTCATTTTCAATCCAATCTCAAGTAATCCAAGGTGATTCTAAGGTGTCTCGGGCCTATCTAAGAAAGGTGCAAGCAACGGAACTTGAGGGACCTCTCTCTAGTGCTTTTAACCACTCTATTTCTTCCATTGATCATCCCTAGCCTTGAGCTAGTGGTAAGAACCATGATCTTTCCATTTTACTTCTATTTTTGGTGGTTAAAATATGTTACATAAAGTTAATCTTGAAGAACACTAAAGATCAAGAGAAGTAAATATGAACATAAGCTTAAAATGTGAAGTAATCTTGATGAATATGAGTTGTTATGCTTGCTGATCTTTGATTGTTTGTAAAAATGATGATGATCATCATAATATCTTGCTAGATCATGATTAAAAACATAGTTTAGCAAAATGTGAAAGTAGAAATTGTTGTAGGATGATGGATCATCCACATAAAGATCATGAACTTGAAAGAATACTTTGTTTTCTTGAAAATTAATGGACAAAGTAAGTTGTTAAACATATAGATCTAAATATTTATAAATGATATTTCAAAGGAACCAAGTTAAAAACATAAGTTTCATATAATCTTGGTTCTTACATAAACAAGACTTGTTTTTAGTAATTAACCAAGTGTAGAAACACTTGTGTAATAAGAAAATTTCATAAAGAAACATTTTTATAAAACATGATTATAAGTTGTAAACATCTAAATCATTAAAGAATGAAGTTTTTAAATAAACAACCACACTTTAAAGGGTAACTAAACTTACAAAACACACTATCAAGTTACTACAAATTTTTACAAATATTCAAGTTCATGAAGTAGTGAAATATGCATGATTTTGGCAAGATTGGTAAGTAAAGGTTGTTTGTTGATAATTGTAAATTGATTGTGATGATTTTTACAAAAGAAAATGATATGCCTGAAAGCATGGAAACCTCCATTTTTAGGGAAAACTATGACAAAAATTTCTAAAAATATTAACACTTAGAAAAATATTTTAAACCAATATTTACAAGTGTATTTTAACCATGGGTTTTCCATATAAACTTTGCCATAAATTTTGTTACAAAAATATAAGTGTTGGAGGTTGGTTTTTATAAATAAAAGTGGCAAAATATATATTTAGAATATATATACATTGAAGACACACATGTGTGATTATTTGTATACTTTGTGTAATAGTTATATTATTTTAGGACTTGAAATAACGTAACACATTAAAATACCAGGGATTACAATCCAAAATATTACCAAAAATCTCAAGGAATAAATATACAAGTTACACACAAAGTATTGATGAAAACCGAACAAGAAAGGTAACTTACAAAATATTCCAGAAAATAAGTTCACAAAGTATATTTTGGTAAATAATATTTTGGAAACAAGGAAATGAAAATATGATTTTTACAATTATTACAAAGTTATATCATATTTTTTACAAGGAGAAAATATATTATTTTTGAGAAGTAAAAATATACTTTCTTTGAATTTTTAGAAGATATATAATTTTTGGGAAAGATATATATTTTTCTTGAGTACACTTGAAATGCATTATTTTTGGATAAAAATAAGTTTATATGTATATTTTCTAAGTGAGACATGAAAATATATTATTTTGGAACTTATATGTCAATACGAATATTTTTGCCAAAGGAACAATTATAAATAATTTTTCTAAGTAATATTCCTTAGAATATATATTTTGGAAATATATATTGGTGGACATTTATTAGAAATAATATTCCGGAAAGTTTAATATAAATTTAAGTATATGAATACTTAATGAATACAATAAAATACGTATTCTCACGCGTATAAATACACACCGGAATACGACCCTAATGCATGGCAAGACTATACAAGTGAAAGATACCCCCATCCTTGGGAAGAATATACAAGTATAAATACTTGGGAAGTATTAAGTTGATATATATATTGTTTTAACAATTATTCAAAAATTTAATAAATATAATTTAAGTTAAAATATTTATTATTTTGACAAATAATTATATAACTTGGGATAATGATGAAGACACTTGGAAACGTAACTCAAAGGCACTAATTAATACTAAGTCAAGGCACGACCCGTTCGTCTAATAAGACCATAGTACATTGTAGGTAGTCGTGTACACCAGAGGAAACTTTGAGTTACATGCGGATTCGAAGAACGCAAACCTGTGAGTTCATGTCCCCCTTTTGTTTTAACTGTTTTCAGTTTTATAACCTCGGGGGTGAAATACATGTTACAACTGTTTACAAACATTCTCAATTGGTATGGTTAGCTAAGGAAGGGTACTGCTTGATCATGTGAGTGGTGGGCATAACACTTAAGGCCATTAATCCTCGTTGTAGGACCGAGGGATATGAGTGATAGATCTATTCGGGTGTAGCAAGCCCCACCCATGCGCACGCTGAATGAGCCATGTGGTGACTATGTCTTACAGCCGGAAGCCCGGTGTAAAGTTTGCTAGGTTTGAGTTCCCTGCATCACGTCACAAATATTAATGTATTAGCTACACATTAATTGATCAGTTTTTCCTTGTTGCTTTCATACCAGGTTTTCGAGTACATACAAAGATACTTACAAATGCTTCAAAGGTTTATCCACAAACACACACATGAACTCGCTCAACTTTTGTTGATGTTTTCAAACTACATGTATTTTCAGGAAATTAAGTATGGATCTGGCGGGCGTTGGAGTTTCAAGTCATGTAGAGAATAAAAGATGTCATTCGTGTCTTAGGGTTTGGTAAGTGTGTCTTATCCTGGACGGGACACATCTTTCAAAACCTGGTTTTAACTAAAGTCTTTTGATGAGTCCTTATGGAACTCTAAACAATTTATATGGTTTGTAACTCGGATTTTAAGTCTATGTTTCAAGACAATGATGATGTAATGTTTTAAAACTTAATTAATGGATGAACATCTTGGATTTATCATATAGTTGTTTGTTATGGTTGAATGCAATGATATTAAGCAAGTCACACCAAATCACGCTTCCGCAAAAGTCAGGGTGTGACACTGCTGATACTTAAGAAGTGTGTTAGGAAATAATTTATGTGATTATATGTAAATATGTTTTGTGTTATTTGACTACTTGTTAGTTTACAATATGAGTGAGCAAGGTTCCCCGAAAGATGAAGGAACCTCATCTCAGTCAAATCCCTTTGGAGACTCAGCTGATATTGAGGAAGGAATATTTATTTTTTAGGCACAGTCTGAGGAACCCTTCCCTTCTAAACAGAGATGATGGTTTAATAGGGGAGCACATGAGAGAAGGAAGAGGACGAATAAATTAAAACAACAAAGAGCGATAGTAAAAGCCAATAGGGAAGTAAATGCCCACCACCGTGGGAAGAAGAACTAGATAGACAGTTGGCAGATTTCCATATGCTAGCCACTACAGCAGTAGACTCTAACCAAATAGTTGAACCACCACTGTTACCCTTATTCCCAGACCAACAAATGTTAGAACCTAACTAGGAAAACCGATTCCCGATACCTGCATTTGATCCCAATGAGTTACCAAGAATCCCAACTCCAATCTCTTCAGAATATGATCCATGGTTAGATGACAATAGGTCATACTCGGCCCTATATACTCCCGAAGAACAGTGCCAGAACCACCGTTAAACCCACCGATAAGTCGAGAATGTGTGCAAGAACTTAGTCAGTATGGCGAAAATTTAGTGAACGAAGGGAATAGAATCCGACAGATAGGGGAGAAACTAGTTTGGAAATATGATGAGAATGAGATGCAGTAATGGATACACGACACCTAGAATAATGCCTAGATATGTATGTAATTTTGTATTTTGATTAAAAAAAAACTAAAATAGATAAACTAAAATAACTACAGATGCATAACTACTAATGTGTTTAATTTTCAGTCGTAATATGTAATAGATGCATATATATATATATATATATATATATATATATATGAAAAGAGTAAAAGTCGCAATGTCCAATGATTTTGATCAATCTGTTTGTGTGATTGTTGTATTAGATTTTATTCTGTGATAATTAATACCTGATAAATGTTTACAATTCAGATGTTGAACGAAGTAAATCAGGAAAACCCAAATAGTGAGAATAACGAAAACCAATTAGATAATAGTGCCATCCAACATATAGTAGCACAAGAAATTATAGATGCTATGCCTTATATTATCAAGACTGTTAAAGAAGCAGAAAATAATAAATCTGCAAATGCAAGTAAACGCCAACACACTGAACCAAGTCACAGTGTGAACGATAATAACAGACCTTTAATCCAAGCTCCAATTCCTAAAAGAAGAAGAACCGTCTCTTACAGTTGTTCTTATAAAGAATTCTTGGGCTGCAAACCAATAGAATCCTCAGGCAATGAAGGAGCCATTTCAGCATTGCACTGGATAGAAAAGACAGAAGCAGTCATAAAAATAAGTAAATGTGCAGATGAAGATAAGATTATGTTTGCTTCTAATCTTTTCAAAAATACAGCCTTAGAATGGTGGAATACTATTCTCCAGTCTAGGGAAGTGACAAAGTTTATTGTATAGAATGGACTAATTTTAAAGAGATAGTCGAAAGAAAATTTTGTCCTCCTCATGAAAAGGAACAAATCGCCAATAAGTTCCTAAATCATAAAATGACTGGAATAGACTGCAAAGGTTACACTACCATATTCTTTGAATATGCTAGAATAGTGCCAACCTTAGCCTCACCTGAGCCAGTATTAATCTCTCACTACGTTTGGGGATTAATTAGTGAGATTAGACACGTAGTCAAGGCAGCTAGGCCGCAAACCATAGAAGAAGCAGTAGAACTAGCCAACACCCTGACTGATGAGTTGGTACGCACACAAGAGGAAAACCAGAGAAAGAACTTAGCTCAAAGGCTTACCCAGGAATTCCGCTATGGTAATTCCAATAGTGGGAAAGATACAGGTTCTTCATGTGCACCTTATTGCAAGACTTTCAAAAAGAAGTATTATGAAAGGTGTGCAAAGTTTTACAATTTTTGCAAGAAGCCCGGACATAAAGAAGAAGAATGTCGATCGAAACCTAGTAATAGGATATGCTTAAATTGTGGAGAAATTGGGCACATTAAACCGAACTGTCCGAAACTAGCTCTAGCAGCAACCAGCAACGCTAAGACAGTTGAAGGACCCAAGAAGAATGCCAGAGCATTCATTCTAACAGCTGAAGAAGCCATGATGATTCCAGGAGTGATTGCCGGTATGTTTTTAGGTAACAATATTTTTGCCAAAGTATTTATCTGACTCTGGTGCAAACCAAAGTTTTATCAATACTTCTTTCTACAAACTTCTCAATCAACCATTAACCAAACTTCGACAAGATTGTCTGGTAGAAACGGAAAACGGAGAATCCATTAAGATTAGTGAAATATTGTAGGGAGAAAGAACAGAAATTCTGAACCATCATTTCTTTGCTAACCTTTACCCAATGAATATAGCCAGATTCGATGTTGTATTAAGAATGGATTGGTTGGTAGCCAATCATGACAGTATTTTATGTGATCAAAAGTCAGTACAGGTAAGTACACCAAGTGGTTAAAAGGTCACAATCAAAGGAGATAAGCCAACTAGATCAGCAAAATTCATCCCTGTGATGAAAGCTGCAAGTTATGCAAGGAAAGGAGCAATAGTGTATTTGATTTCCATAATCATTGACACTAAAAGAAAAGAATTTAAAGATATTCTTGTAGTATCTAAATTCTCAGACGTTTTTTTCTAGAAGAATTACCTGGATTACCACCTGATAGAGAGGTTGAATTTAGAATTCACCTAATACCAGGGACGGCACCGATTGCCAAGGCACCTTATCGATTAGCACCAACGGAGATGCAGGAACTGAAGAAACAATTGGACGAACTTCTTGACAAAGGTTTTATACAACCTAGTTCATCACCGTGGGGAGCGCCGGTGTTGTTTGTCAGAAAGAAGGACGGATCAATGCGATGTGCATTGATTACCAAGAATTGAACAAGGTTACGATTAAGAATCGGTACCCATTACCGAGAATCGATGATCTGTTTGATAAACTTCAAGGAGCTCGATTATTTTCAAAGATCGATTTACGCTTAAGATATCATCAATTGAAAGTACAGGAAGAAGGCATTCCTAAAACTGCTTTCAGAACAAGGTACGGTCGTTATGAATTTACCGTCATGCCATTTCGTTTAACAAATGACCCAGCCGCATTTATAGACATGATGAACAGGATATGTAAACCATACCTGGATCAATTCATAATTGTCTTTATAGATGATATTCTGATTTACTCTAAGAGTAAAGAGGAACATGCAGCGCATCTGCATACACTTCTGACATTATTGAGAAAAAAGAAGCTTTATGCTAAATTATCAAAATGTGAATTTTGGTTACAAGAAGTGTAATTCCTTGGAAATTTGGTTAATCATGAAGGAATTCATATGGATCCCACAAAGATCGAGGCGATTACCAAATGGAAAGTCCCTGAATCACCGACAGAGGTGAGAAGTTTTCTTGGACTGGCAGGATATTATAGACGATTTATCCAAGATTTTTCTAGGATATCCATTCCATTAACCAAACTGACCTGCAAATCAGTTAAGTTTGAATAGGGACCAAAACAGGAAGAAACCTTTAAGATTCTTAAGCAAAAGTTAACCAACGCACCCATACTCGCATTACCAGAAGGAACTGAGGACTTTATAGTCTATTGTGATGCGTCTAAGTTAGGATATGGATGTGTGTTGATGCAACGTCAAAAGGTTATAGCGTATGCCTCTAGACAACTTAAGAAACATGAAGAGAACTATACAACCCATGCTCTAGAATTAGGAGCCATAGTTTTTGCCCTTAAGATTTGGAGTCAATATATATATATGGAAATAAATTTGTTGTTTTCACTGATTATAAAAGTTTAAGATATAGTTTTGGGCAAAAGGAATTAAATATGAGACAGAGACACTGGATGGAAATTCTTAGTGATTACGATTGTGATATCCAGTATCATGCTAGAAGAGCTAGTGTAGTAGCTGATGCTTTAAGTCAAAAGTATCATGAGAAGCCGAAATGAGTACGCTCTCTCAAATTAAATCTGCAGATAGATTTAAATGAACAAATTAGAGAGATACAGGAAACAACATTCAAGGACGATGCTGAAGGTTTAAAAGGAATGATTAAGTAATTAGAACAATGAACAGATGGAATTTGGAAGTTCCATAAGAAAAGGATGTGGATACCTAAACAAGGAAACCTACGCCATAGAATTCTAGAAGAAGCCCATAAGTCTAAGTATACGATACATCCCGGAAGTGACAAGATGTATCAAGATCTAAGAAAGAATTTCTAGTGGATAGGAATGAAAAAGGATATGGCTAACTATGTTGCTAAATGTCTGGCCTGTTCACAGGTTAAAGTCGAACATCAGAAACCCTCAGGGTTACTACAGCAACTAGAAATGCCAATATGGAAATGAGAATTGATAACAATGGAATTTGTTACCAAATTACCCAAGACACGAAAAGGAAATTATACAATCTGGGTGATTGTAGACAGATTAACCAAATCTGCTTATTTCTTTCCAATAAAGGAAACTTTCAGTGTGGAACAGTTAGCCAAGCTATATGTAAATGAAATAGTTTCATTACATGGAATTCCTTTATCTATTGTATCTGATAGAGATAGCCGTTTTACTTCTCATTTTTGGATAAGTTTCCAAAAAGCAATGGGAACCAGGTTAAATCTAAGCACGACTTATCATCCACAAACGGATGGAGAAAGCGAAAGGACAATACAAACAATGGAGGATATGCTTAGAGCCTATGTAATCGATTTCGGAGGAAATTGGGATGACCATTTACCACTAATAGAATTTTCCTACAATAACAGCTATCATACGAGCATTAATGTTGCACCTTTTGAAGCACTTTATGGACGAAAGTGCCGAACTCCAGTCTGTTGGGCAGAAATTGGAGAAAAGCAATTGTCTGGACCAGAGATAGTGCAAGAAACAATGGACCGGATTATTCAAGTCAAGGAAAGACTAAAAGCAGCACGAGATCGTCAAAAGAGTTATGCAGATAATAGACGAAAACCTTTGGAATTTCAAGTTGGAGATAAGGTATTGTTAAAAATTTCTCCATGGAAAGGAGTAGTCAGATTCATTAAAAGAGGAAAGCTAAGCCCCAGGTATCTTGGACCTTTTGAGATTATTAAAAGAATAGAACCTGTAGCTTATCAGCTACAACTGCCAGAGGAAATGGCATGAATACATGATGTGTTTCATGTATGTAATCTCAAAAAGTGTTTAGCAAATGAATCATTAGTGATACCTCTTAAAGACATAGAGGTAAATGAGAAATTTAAGTTTGTAGAGAAACCCATTCAGATTGAAGATAGAAAGATCAAGAATCTCAAAAACAGGAGACTAGTTCGGGTCAAAGTGAAATGAGATTCCAAGAGAGGACCAGAATACACTTGGGAACTCGAGTCAGAGATGCAGAAGAAATACCCACACTTGTTCCAGTAGACCTCGAGTACGACATCTAAAACAAGGTGGGGAGGATATAAAAAACCCTCCTAAAACCCCTAACATGACCCCTAACGTTCCATATATACCCCGTATATGAGAAACGAGCCCGAAATACCTCTATATTTATAAAAAATAAAATAAAGAAAAATATATAATGGTCTCGCGGGCCGCGACCCGGAACCCATATATTTGTCGCGGGCCGCGACTGGCTTGGATTGTCGGTCAAGGCATTGCGCCACGTGTCAAAGCTATACTCCCTGACTAACCAAGGCTAGGACCTAGCCTAGCCTCTCGCGGGCCGTGAAGGGGGAGGGGGTGGAGCCTCGCGGGGCGTGAGCCGCCCTTCGACAGGCTATAAATAGGGGCGATCGGCTTCATTTGAAACCGTTCAATTCTTTTCTTTTTATCTGATCACTAGTGGGCAATAATACTCGGGATATAATACCCTTATAAAGCGAAGCTCTGCCTCGTTGTAAGTATTATAACCCTACTTGTTACCCTACATGATCGATCTAGGGCTCCGTAATGCATGTCAAGGCTCTTCCTGACTCAGTCGTTGGAGTTCTGTCTCATCTTACACCCGATTGATCTAGGACTCCGTAATGCATGTCAAGGCTCTGCCTGACTCAGTCATTGGAGTTATGTCTCGAGTTGTACGGTTAATGTGATTTGGGTTATTTTACTAACACGTATGCATTATTTAATTTTAATAGATAATAACCAGGAGATACACCAGGAAGCTTTAGTTTTACCTAAGTAAACAATGTGAGTACATCTGCTTTTTTTGCCACCTTTTGTAAATTACTTTTGTGAGTCAAAATGTTTTACCAAAACCTCAAATGTTTAAATTACAGTAATTGAGTATTTGTGATTCTACAATCACCACCGGTATGTTGGGGTTTTGTATACATTACTTGAAAATCATTACTATTGGAATAGTAGCATGACCACAAGTCAGGATTGACAGTACCAAAGGGGTAATTGGATAGATATAAACAAATGTAATTGCGGACGCCCTCAATACTGTAAAGATGTGAAGTCATAAAACTGTGTTGATTAAACTGGGATGCACTCGCTAGTATTTCTTGCTGATAAAATCTTTTTAAAACGCGTTTCAGGTAACTTAATGTGAAGCTAATAGAAGCCAGCTGGAAAGCACTGAAGGCTTGGAAAAGTGGCTATAAAAGTTACCTAAATAAAAAAGAGTTTTGTCATTTGATAAACTAGGGTTTATCCCTATAATTGTATTGTAATGAAAACTTGGGTTTTATCCCATTTGTTTATTATAAAAAGTTTGGTATTTTAACTCTGATAAAACATTTCCTAACCACGGTCCTGACGAAAGTTTTCCGCTGCCTTATTAATAAACAGCGATACCACCGGCTCTGAGCGCTCGTGGCCGCCCGCCTCCCAAGGCAGGGGTCGAGGGTTGCGACACAATCTGCTTGTTTACGGGCCGTGAGCAAATGAGCGGACTATGAGTCGTGAGCTCCAAGCTAATGCAATGTCCTACTGATTGGAAACCCTAGAGCAATAAGGTGACATGTGGCTTGTTTAAAGGCCATAACCCTTGATCCGGTTTACGGGTCGTATCCTACCCAAACTACTAATGGGTCGTATAAATAGAATGAGATGTGGTTGAAACCCTAATAAGTGACGAAATCAGAAGAGAATAGCGAAAAATGGGTCGTTGAAGAACAAGGATTCAAGATCAGATCATTCGGGAAAGGATTTAAGGAAGAATAACGTACATGAGGTTAAGAGATTGATCCTTACTGAGTTAGAACCCTTCGTACTATCATTTCCTGTTGATTTCTATCATGTATTCAGTGAATTCATTAGTTGTATTTGTTATTATGAATAGCTAACTACGCCATAGTCGGTTAAGGTAGGATGATTATTGTTACTTTGCATATAATTGTTTGTTTTTGTTATGAAAGTGTGTTTTTAGTCAAGTTTGCTTATGATCTTGTAATAGTGTAATATGTCTGTTGAGTATTGATGCTCAAATGAATTTGTGGATGATTTAGATCTTTCTATGAGGTTATGCATGTTCGATCTGCTTTGTTTATCTTTAAGCTACATATCGATCGTTAGTCTAGGGCTAGATGCTTAGTAGGCAGAGGACAAACTTGTTTGGGTGTTGGTAATTCATATGGGTCACCTGCGGGAAGAATTTGATTTAAAAGGTTTGGAAACTAGATAAGGGTTTGCTTTAAATTGAGTAGACTAGATAGTAGTTTGCTCTATTCGTTAATACATGGTTGCTAGAACAATATAAGAGAGTCATAGATCACAAGGGATTAGTAAATGACTTAGTTACTTAGAACCAGATAGTTGGGTGTGTCTATAGCCTGGTTATTTGGGGCTATGGGGCTAACCATAATCAACTATTTTGCAAAAGTAATAAGATGATTATTTTGGTTGTTATAACTAGTGTTGTACCATAATGATACAATAATGAATTGAACTCGTACTGGTCGAATTCCTGCTGCAATGCGCGGGGACAAATTCTACTGCTTGTTTATAAAACATTACTAAAAGAAAATGCCGAAAGCGAAGAAGATATATGTAAGAAAATGTTCATATAACATGTTCTCTTAATTAGGTTAATAAATGAATAAAGTGATGATAAAGGAAACGAATTAATAGAGTTTCTTGGGCTCAAACTTTGCAACTAATTTCTTAAATACTATTAAATTTAATGGGTATAAGAAATCATGAACCTAGATTTTTTTTTGTTATTTTAGATTCCACTACAATCTTAAATTTTTGTATCATCTACCGACTTCAATTGACGATTTGACCCCACTAGATTATATTGACCCCCCTTATATAGAGATTTTGTGTATAAGCTTTATATTCAATTATTTTTTGCTAATACTACGAAAATGTCACTAAAAATTTCAAGTATTCACACCTTCTACCATCTTAGATTTTATAATGTGTATAATGTTCACACAAGGTGTTGATTATTCGAATTACACTCGAATAACTTAAACTTCGAATTCAAATAAATAAATCGAAATTGACTTTCTTAATATTTTAGTAATTTAGATTTATAATGTATATAATGTTCACTCCGGCCCACTCTCCCCCTCATGACAACAGTTCACCCCTCCAATCTTCACAAACCCTCAAGTTCACCTCCCTGACCCAAGATTCTCTGTCCCAATCCACCTCACCCACCTCTAGCCCAATACTACCTAATCCACATAACACACACTCTACTCCTATCGCTACGGCTCCATAGTCGCACACCAATCCTTCTCTTCCAACCCATACACTTTTCGTGTCGCCACCCGCTTCGTATATACCTACTCCACCATCTCACCCTACTCGCACCATGCGCACCCGCGTAATGGATGGCATTGTTAAACCCAAACGTCAATTAAACCTTCACACCTCCACAATCATTCATGTCTCTAAAAACCCGTCTGATGCCTTGGCAATAGCAAAATGACATGATGCCATGACTACAGAATATCATGCTCATATTAAAAATGAGACTTGGGAATTGGTACCTAGGTAACCCAACATACACATCATTCGAAGCATTTGGTTATTTAAACATAAGTTCAGAAGTGACGACAGTTTGGAACACTATAAAGCTTGTCTGGTTTGTGATGGTCTCCTACAATAGGTTGGTGTTGATTATGGCTAAACCTTTAGTCCGGTTGTCAAACTAGCCACCATTCAGACTGTTTTATTGATTGCCATATCACAGTCATGGAAGATACATCAACTTGACGTTACTAATGCCTTTCTTCATGGCACGCTCCATGAAGCTGTGTACATGTATCAACCGATGGGTTTCCGCAATAGAAATCTTCCGGATCATGTGTGTCGCTTGAAGAAGTCTCTCTATGGTTTGAAACAGGCACCCCGTGCATGCTACCAACAGTTCACTGACTACGTTCTCACTTTGGGGTTTCATCAAAGTAAATGTAATGCTTCTTTTTTCACGTACCATCACGGCACAGATGTCGCCTACCTTCTTCTATACGTCGATGACATTTTACTTGTCACCTCCTCAGATAAGCTTCGTTTTCATCTTATGACACATTTGGCTAGTGAATTCGCCTGAAAGATTTGGGACCACTTAGTTTCTTTCTTGGCATTTCTATCACTCGCAATGGTGACACCATGTTTTTGTCGCAACAAGCCTATGCTCTAGATATTATTACGCGTGCAAGTAAGCAATCTTGTAATGTGGTTACTATTCTAGAAGACACACATGCTAAGCTTAGCGCATTGTCCGATGATGCTTTTAATGACCCGACCCTTTATCATAGTCTTGCGGGCGCTCTACAGTACTTGACCTTAACACATCCGGGCATAAGTCATGTTGTTCAACAGGTTTGCATGCATATGTACGCCCCTACTACTAACCACTAACATGCATTGAAACGAATCATATGCTACATCAAAGGGATGTCTTCATTGGGCCTTCACCTTGATCGTTCCCTCAACCCGACTCTTTTAGCATACACAGACGCTGATTGGGCTGAGTGTCCTGACACGCGTCGTTCGACTAGCGGGTACTGTGTTTACTATGGGGACAATCTAATCTCACAGTCTTCAAAACGACAACTTACTATCTCTCGCTCTAACGCTGAAGCTGAATACGTGAATTTCCTAATGTGGTTTCTGAAATATGCTGGCTACGCAATTTTTTACTTGAGCTACATTGCCTTTTAAGCCATGACACTTTGGTCTATTGTGACAACGTGACTGCTATATATTTATCGGGTAACCCTGTCCAACATCAGCATACGAAACATATTGAGCTTGATATCCATTCCATCCGCGAACAAGTACAACGAGGCCAATTGAGAGTTCCACATGTTCTGTCTCATTACCAAATTGCCGATATTTTCACAAAGGCTCTCCCACGTATTCTATTTGAAGATTTTCTGTCCAGTCTCAGCATCTGGTCTCCTCCCGCTTCGACTACGGGGGTGTAATAAGCTACGTATATTTATATTATTGTTATGTAGATATTCTTTCCATAGTTTATGGCTTATTAGTTTGTAAACTTCCTATTCACAGGGATGTATCGATCCTATATATATGAAATAATAATACACAAGGAGGGACACGAATCCTATTCCATTTACCCTAGTTATCAAACTAAAAGTTAACCTAGTTAGTTTTTGCTGACGTGAACTGCTACATTGTCATGGTTGTAAAAATCGTACTTAGCCACCCATTAGTTGCCAATTAAGCACTAGTCGAAGGTTCATCGAGTAGTTTTCATCTAATCGGCCATTTAAACGCTAGGCGGTCAACAGTGTTCAAATCTGATCCTAATCAGCCAAAAAGTGGTGGCAGTCTGGCAATTCCGATCAAAACCTGTAAATTCTGGCAGTACTTTAAAATATGGGTCGAAGAAAGTGTTAAAACATGTCTATTTAAAAAAATTACATATAAAAGTGTGTGTGTGTGTACACATATAAATCCCAATCCGACTATCCCGATTAAACGTTAGTCGTTACCCCACAGGCCGACTAGTGTCTATCGATTCTTACAACACTTCACATAAGCAGTACACGTTATCAAAACTTTGCCATGTAAGCAACCAACGTCATCAAAACTTTGTATTATTTCCCACATAAGTAGTCAACGTCAGCAAAACTTTGACTTTTTGCCACATAAGCAATCTACATCAGCAAAAACTAACTAAGTTAACTTTTAGTTAGTATGGGATCGTTGATGGAAGATAGGTTAAAATTTGGAACTATCACAAAACATTTCTTTAGTTGGAACTGCTGCAGGCCAATATTAAAATCCAATATTCCATTTAAGAACAATGAGCTTTCCTAAATCATATCATAGGATTAATGGTCAGAAACTAAGGCGGAGGTGATAACCAGGTTAAAAAGATAGAGATTTATGCTTTCCTAAATCACATCATAGGTTACACACTACACAAATGGTTACAATTTGAGGATAGAGGTATTGCAACAACAACCTATAATGATGATCACTTCTTTAGTGGTTCAACTTAAAGTGGTATGTCCGAGAAGAAGGTCCGATTTAAGCTTTGGGAAAATATGTAGTCGATGCTCTAGAGGTGATTTGGTACTAGTGGTTCAAATGAGACCAGAGAATGCAAGAGCAAATCTGCACTATAGTTTGGGCTAATTTGATTAGCAACAAAAGGTTATGGGTTCGTAGTATATTATACTTGACATTTTGACTCCTTGCTTACGTTTTTTTTTTTTCACATATGGTGTTAGAGCATCTTCAACACTAGACATTTTCAAACGTCTAAAATGCGTCACGTCATATGAATTTCAAACACCCATGAACACCTATTACCAAAATCTGTATGCAAAGCTTGTCATGAAAAAAAATCATTCCATTTCCTTGTTTTCAAGTATATAGTAAGATTGGTATGTTGTTCCTTGGTTGGACAGGTTTGTTTATATATGGTTCATGCACATTTGTATATATATGTTTTGGAATTATTATAAAAGAGAGATATACTTTTACATATCATAGAAAAATACATACTGTAATTTGTAAAAAACGTTAAGAACGTGTGTGTATTGTTATTTTCCGAAAATGATTTAACATGCACATGGGCATGCCACCAAATACAAATTTTAACAGGAACTACTTACATTCATATAGAGGTAGTAGAAAAAAATGTTGAAAACAGGACAAGAAAAATAATTAATATATGAGAGGAGCAAAGTAATTAGTTGGAGAGAAAAGTAATTTAATTTTTTATAATTGTATATTGTTTCCAACTAATTTTTAGCTTTTAAGAAGGGGCGGACCTAGGTGAAGCCCAGTATGGGCGGGCACACCCCTTGAAGAAAAAAATTTAGTGTACTTTTTAGGCAAACAACCCGACTGCACCCCCTGAAAATATGCTTGAACCATTCATCCGCACCCCCAGCAAATAACTTCTAGGTCCGCCACTGCTTTTAAGATGAGAAGAAAATAAAAAATTAGTTTTCTAGAATTTCTCAATTTATATATAGAAAATCATTTATTTTGTTATCTAAAGCATTGCCCATGTGAATATTGGTAGGGTAAATTCTTGAATCAATGTTTGGAGGCAAAAGTTCGTTATAAATCGTTATCAAATTTTATTTTATTATCCTTATTATTAATTATTAATATTAATATCTATTAATATTTGAAGGGAAATGAACAGTGGCCTTAGAGGTGAGTCAAGAGTTGTAGGTAGGTCACCTGCCTTTCTACTTCATCCTCTTGGTTTCCTCTGTTCTGCCACGTTTTTAAGGGTTTGACACCTGTTTTTGTGAGTGTTATTTGCCTGGCTTTTCATTATCTCACCTCTTTGTCAATTTTTTTGAGGATTTAGATTTTTGAATATCAAACCCATTGCATTCGGTGGGTTTATGTATCTCCGTCTTGCTTTCTTCTCCGGCGAGACTTCCGGCGATTGAAGTTGAGCATCGTTTGAATAAGCTTGTGTTTCGATGTCTCCTTGGCCCTTGCGATGTTTATGTATTGATTATACCCTAAATCATTTAGGGTTTTTGTTCCCATATTTGATTTGGGGGTTTTTATACGCATGTTTGTATCCGACTGATCTTTTGTCGGTCGTTGTAGACACCCTATGTTACAATACTAAAGCCCTTAAATGTCCCAAATCTCCTTCTCTCTATTTGCTTTGATACTTGGTTTCTCTATCAAGCATTGGTGCCATGGTGGTGTTTCTAATCAGTGGCCCTAGCGGCGGCTAGGGTTCCGCCATGATGTATTTTGCCACTGCTCTTGTGACGATGATGGTACAATAGTGGTTACCTGAGTCGCTTTGGTTTTGGTGCTTATGCCGCTACTATGGCGGTGGTGATACCTGTGGTGGGTTATTATTCGTGTATTAGTGCTCTTCTATAAATTTGTTTAAAGGCTGTGATGATCGACAAAAAAACGAGACACCAAAGATCGGAGTTGTACCTAGGCGGGGCAAAATCCAGATGGCATAGTTCGTATGTTGTGACTATGCAACTGTGTATTTGCAGCCATGGTTTATTCTGGATCTGTTTTGTTCCTACTCCACAGTTACATATCTGAGCCTATTAATTTTGTTTTCGTTTATTTTGTCACAACTTTTTGAAAAGTTGATAAAAAATCTTATCCTTTAAACTACCAAAACAGATAGTATTAATAGTTTCATTGTGTATCAAATTAAGCACAAAATAAAGGAAAATAAATATAGATTATGCCATTTATTTGCAGACGTGTTGGGTTGATGGTGGTGTTTCTACTTTCTAGGTTGTGGATGATGATGAAATATGAATCCATGTAAAACAAGAGCTAAAAATCAAAGGGATGGTAGGATTCTTGTAGCAATCAACTACAATGAAGGAGAAGACAGGCCTTTTAAGAGTGTAATCTTTCACTCTATTTAAATATTACATGTAGTTTATAAATTTTTACAACATGGGTTGCATTTACCGGTTTGTTTACAGTTTTTGTTCAAATTCTGCACGTTTAGGTATCTGTTCAGATCCGATTGAATATCAGCCGTGATGATATAAGAAAAATCGTCTATCTTCGTTGTTTTGGCGTAGAGGAAGATAATTAAATAGGTCGTGATTGTATAAGACAAATCGTTTATCTTCGTTGTTTTGGAGTGGCAATATCACATCTAACCAAAATCAGATGTGTTCATATTATAAGTTTACTTTTGATAATCCACATATGTAACCAAGTCAGATGTGTTCACATTGGAAGTTTGACTCGTCCACCCGACCATTTTTATACGGTTTGCTTCCATTCAGGGAGATACATCGACACACGAAGCACTTGGAAACGAGTGGCTGGAAAACGGAAACTGCCCAATCGCCAAGTCATACAGAGCTGTAAGCAATGTACTCCCTGTAGTGGCATCACCTCTTAAACTGCCACCTGGAGTCAAGCTTAAATGTCCATGAGCCATAGTGTTGCTGCCCGAGCTGCACTAGCAAGGACCGCCCTTGTAAAAAAATTACGCCCTCAACCACTACCCGAGAAATTGCTGGTCATAGGAATGTTAGGAATGGCAGCTAATATTCCGTTGGGGATATGGAGAGAACACATGCGTAAATTCTCACTATCTTGGTTCATTGCAGTGCATGCAGCCGTGCCTTTCATAGCCATGCTTAGAAAGTCGGTTTTGATGCCTAAAACAGCTATGGCGTTTACAATTGCAGCCTCTATACTTGGGCAGGTTATCGAGTTGAGCTGAACGGTTTAGGTTGATGAGGACCTGAACCCAGATGCTGGCTCAAGTGGTTACTGTAGAAACCATTGCTGGTCATGGTTCGACCGATGTTGATGGTCTAACCAAGGGTCAGCTTAGGCATGATGAACCGATTAAGGGTCAATTTTCTGGAAAATTTGTAAGGTACCAATCTACTTTATCATTACCTGGTGTGTGTTTTTGAGGTAAATATTTGGTACCATGAAACTAGCTATGAATTATGAAATGCTATTTTATGGCTACCTTAAAGTAGGTAAAAATGGCTATTACGCAGTGCATTGTGTTTATTAGTTATATTTTTATTTGGGTTTTATTTATGTAGATTATACACATATGTAACCAAGTCAGATGTGCTCACATTGGAAGTTTACTTTTGATGGTGGTGTTGTAGGTGCTTCTCTTTAAGAGATTGATTTGGGTTTGTTCCTTTCCATCAATTTTGGTGCTTTATGCTATAAGCACACTAAATTGCGACTTTAATCTGAATGTGGGTGTTGAACTCTAATTTGAATGTGGGTGTCGGTCAACATCACGGTTTACTACGCCGCAACGCGCGGGGTTGTAGAACCTAGTTATATTAAATTTCGAACGTTTTGAACAGTAAGTTTTTTTTTCTTTTTAATATTATAGTTATATATATAGATTTTTAATACTTTTATTATTTTGATATTATAATAATAATTATTTTCTTGATTTTTAAGTTGAATAACCTTTGTGTCAACCGGTGCTTGTATCGAAAATACATGTATGGTCCGGTTCGTTATCGGTACATGAAGATAAAAACCGTCATCAGCCTGGTACATACACGAAGGTAAAAACCGACACCAACCTTGTATAGAAAACCCCAAAAGTCAGTACCGAAATAATTTTGGAAATCTTTTAGTTCGGGAAATTCGGTACTTCTACCCGGTACCATTTGCTCATCTCTGATCATAGGTACCGTACGAACAACAACGATATCATGCAAGTTTTTTTGTTGGTTTTCTTCAACTTTTAATGATTCTTTTTTTTTTCAGTTTCAGGGGTAGGGATGAGCTCGGTGCCAACCGATATCGATACCGAAAATACCGGTTACGGTACCGGTATATGAATATGAAGGTAAAAACCGGTAGGCGCCAAAAGTCGGTACCGAATTTGTACTTAACGTCTTTCGGCTCGGGAAATTCAGTACCGGTACCCAGTACCATTTGCTTATCTCTGACCACGGGTTTCATAAGAACAAAATCATTACCATAAAAATTTTTTGGTTGATTTTCTTTAGGTTATCTTTTAGTGTTTTTTTCTATATCTTCTTTTTGTTCTTGTCATCGGTTTCGTGCGCAACGCCCTTGTAGTGATTTCACAACACATGTAAACACAGACTAAATAACAAATTAAATTCGCCGCAACGCGGTGATTGTGAAAAAACCTAGTTTAATTAATTATTACAGTAGTCATTCAAATACTTATATTTTACATATTACTTGTTTTATATTGTGATTTTCATTGTTATCAATTTATTTCAAACAGAACCAACTAAAATGATGAAAGAATTGATTGTTTATTTAAAATTAGGGAGGCACTTTTTGTCCCCACAATTTTGAAGTAGGTAATTATAAGATAGATTATAAGTTACATTTAATGGTTTTTTACATATAAGCATTTAAGAGTACCTTACATAAAAATAAACCTAAATAAAAACAAGAGTAAATTGCCATTTTAGTCCCTGAGTTTTGTCCAAATTTGCCATTTTGATCCAAATAGTTTTATTTTCCCCCCTGGGTCCCTGACTTTTACATTTGTTGCCATTTTGATCACTTTTCCTAACTCCATCCAAAAACCCAGTTACTCTTTTCAATTTAAACCTTTTCAGTTGCCATTTTGATCCAATTCCAAAAAATCAAAAAAATTCCAAAAAATCTAAAAAATTCTAAAAAATCATAAAAATATTCAAAAAAATATAAAAAATTCTAAAAAATCATAAAAATTCTAAAAAAAATTCAAAAAAATATAAAAATCAAAAAAATTCTAAAAAATCATAAAAATTATAAAAAATCAAAAAAAATCTAAAAAATCCAAAAATCATTAAATGTTTCGGCACGAACCGTTTCGACCCGTACCGTTTCGAACCGAACCGTTTCGACCCGTACCGTATCGAACCGAACCGTTTCGACGTGAACCGTTTCGAACCCGTACCGTATCGAACCGTACCGTTTCGACGCGAACCGTTTCGAACCGTACCGTTTCGACCCGTACCGTATCGAACCGAACCGTTTCATGCTGAACCGTTTCGACCCGAACCGTTTCGAGCTGAACCGTTTCGACGCGAACCGTTTCGACCCGTACCGGTTCGATACGGTACGGGTCGAAACGGTTCGCGTCGAAACGGTACGGTTCGAAACGGTTCGGGTTCGAAACGGTACGGTTCGAAACGGTTCGGGTTCGAAACGGTTAGGTTTGATACGGTACGGGTCGAAACGGTACGGTTCGAAACGGTTCGGTTCGATACGGTTCGGTTCGATACGGTACGGGTCGAAACGGTTCGGTTCGAAACGGTTCGCGTCGAAACGCTTCGCGTCGAAACGGTTCGGCTCGAAACGGTTCGGGTTCGAAACGGTACGGGTCGAAACGGTTCGTGTCGAAACGGTTCGGCTCGAAACGGTTCGCGTCGAAACGGTTCGGTTCGATACGGTACGGGTCGAAACGGTACGGTTCGAAACGGTTCGCGTCGAAACGGTACGGTTCGATACGGTACGGGTTCGAAACGGTTCGCGTCGAAACGGTACGGTTCGATACGGTACGGGTTCGATACGGTACGGGTTCGAAACGGTTCGGTTCGATACGGTACGGGTCGAAACGGTACGGGTCGATACGGTACGGGTCGAAACGGTTCGGTTCGAAACGGTACGGGTCGAAACGGTTCGTGCCGAAACATTTAAAGATTTTTGGATTTTTTAGAATTTTTTTTATTTTTTAGAATTTTTTTTATTTTTATATTTTTTTGAATTGTTTAGAATTTTTATGATTTTTTAGAATTTTTTATATTTTTTTGAATTTTTCTGATTTTTTAGAATTTTTTAGATTTTTTAGAATTTTTTAGATTTTTTTGAATTTTTTGGAATTTTTTTGATTTTTTGGAATTGGATCAAAATGGCAACTGAAAAGGTTTAAATTGAAAAGAGTAACTGGGTTTTTGGATGGAGTTAGGAAAAGTGATCAAAATGGCAACAAATGTAAAAGTCAGGGACCCAGGGGGGAAAATAAAACTATTTGGATCAAAATGGCAAATTTGGACAAAACTCAGGGACTAAAATGGCAATTTACTCTAAAAACAACAAAAACTTTATTTTATACTGAGTTGAAAATTTGAAATATGATTTGAAAGTTTGAGCCATGTCCGGGTCTAAGCCCAATGGGCCTACCTTGGCCCACACACATCTCCTATATAAAGAGGCTTGATCCTTATGTGAGGGATTTTTGTTCTACCATTTTTTTTCTTGCTATTTGCTCCACCAACATTGCTTAATAGATATTATATATACATACATATATACACATTTTTATACACTTATATGGATCGGATATTGACTTGACCGTCAGACGATGGTCTCGAGAACCTGGTTTCAGACCTATTCCAACAGGTTCCATTATGTTACATTTCTAGGTGAGAACTAGAAAATCGTATAGCTTTAAAGCCTGCCCCTAACAACCAACACTTCAACATTTAATGATCGTCTCAAAAACAGAAAAACAGCCAATGCTAACGACATTTCACTTTGTAGTATCACAAGACAAAAAGTTTGAATATATAATTTCCCCAATAACTCACCAACCCAGGGAAACGAGTGAAAACCATAACAAAACTGTTGACACGCCTAATAAAAACATCATTTCCTTTACATCGCCTAAATTCATGACAATGAAACTACGAAAATAAATGAAAGTTTTCCTACTAAAGGTACACGAGTTCTATTTGTAAAACCATGCTGCAATCTACAACAATCGTTCCAACAAATACACAAATGAGAGGGGATAAGCGAACTTTACTTGGCATGACATGTGCTCTTCAAATTGCCCACATAAAAATTGATGGGATGCATAAATCGCGGCTCGGAAATGTGTACGATGAACAAAAATTAAAATGAGATCCATATAACACTAAGAGTTTCTTGCTCTTAAACCCTAGCTGGAAGTTCACTACAACAAGAAAATTAATATATATGTCCCTGTTATTTAACAAAATTATATACAGCTATGGCTGAAATTGTGATCGGTGGAGATTGCCGATTCCCTTATGCCCATTATGACATGTAACTTATTGGTGTTTTCGTCAATGTGACTAGTGCCTATTTTTATTATTATTTTCAAGTATATGACCTTAAATTAAAAGTCCAACTTTACCCATTTTTAATTGAGTCTACTAATAATATAGGTAAGACTTCTTATAATTTTTTAGACCTTGTAGAATTATATTAGTATAATATAATGGATATTAATACAAGTGTAATGATACCACTTGTTACAAAGATATTAAAACAATTTAACATTTGTACAGAAACTAGGGGTATCCATCCGGCGCGTTGCGCCTGCGATTCCCGGTTCGCAAAAAGCCGTATTACACAAATGATTGCTAAATCACATAAATATTGAACGGGAGACCTGTAGGTAATTGTTGTATAATATGAAACTTAAGGCACTTGTTCTCAACAATACCACTGAGATTGCTAATTTTTTTGCAACAAAAGGAAAACTACAAGTCTTTACTAAATTACTGCTGCCAATTCATACGACATAAAGGTTCAATAATATACACAATTAAGAACAGAAGTCAATTTCATTCAGCCATTCACAATTTAAGCATTTAACTATTTCAAAACAATATTTCAAATTCTTAAGTTTATAAATCTAAACTTGGCGTTTGTCTTCCAAGCTCGTGAAGACAAAATAAGAGTTTCACCACAAAATCTTCAATAACATTGATAGTTAGGGCTCGGAATTGGTAGCTCAGAATGGTTGCATACCGGTTGCCATGTAAAGTCATAAATGACCTCACGTTGCCATCACAGTTGCCTTGCCAAAAAAACATAAACGACACATACATGTGCATCATCACCGTCCCAGTGCCACTACAGATATGCAAACCGAGTTAGCATGCCAAGTAGCATGCCACCATCATCGTCGATCAACGCTTCAAATCCGAAACAACTTGACATACAAATGTATATATATTAAGATAAGTTTAACCACAATCACAATCTTTACTATTCATCACAAACATAAGAAAGTCTGTTTTTTCACTACCATTGTCATCACCACAACCACCAACATCACAACCAAAACAACGACAACCACTAACATGACAGCCAAAACCATAATCACACCACCATCAGGACCAAAATATTCGACCACCATCAACACAATCATCATCAAAGAGTTCCAACTCCACCACCACCAACAGTCATTTCATCAATCCCAAAAAACGAAGCAAATAAAAAACGAAATCACCATCATCAATCGACTCATATCCAAAAAGATTATCATCGTCGTTGAAAAGCGAAAAAGGGTCAGGAGCACATTTCCTCATCGTTTTCAAGAACAGCCCGCTCAATGGCGCTACGGTTGCAACCAGAGTTGTCATACCAAGTTGCAAACTGCCATCATCCAATCGACTCAGATCTAAAAATATCATCATTGTCGTCACAGAACGAATCCACATCAAACAGTTGTCGGTCTTATAAACTCATCACAGGCCAGCACCTATGAGTAAACGCATACATAACCGCCAATCAAAGACCAAAAATCATCACAATGAAGTTAGGGTCTCAAGCAAGTAAAGCACAACCATCATCGACCAACACGTGAGGAAATCACCCCTTTAATGCTCTTAGATGACCAGAGATGGGCAAAAAAAATCAAAACAACATTCATTTACTTTGTTTTGTCTATTAAAGATAAACACAAACACCAAATCGGCTATGAAAAAGCCGCTACCGAGAGCCATGCCGAACGGCGGCCGGCAACGACAACAATATGGTCTCAGGCAACTAAATAATAGCCATCACCGATCGATGCGTCAAGATATCACGGTGGGGAACCATTTTAATTGAAACCCGTTTAACTAAAATCATATAAATCAACGATCTTAGAACCAAAAATGCATCACATAGGACCACCGAAGCCACAGAGGTCTGAAAACTTATAAATGTTCTCAAATGATACTAAACTCATCGTCACTGAACCAAAAATGTTCGCAAATCGTGACGGTGGTGATGGTGGTGACTCTCCGGTCACCCCACCGCAAAAAAAAGGTTAAAAATAGCAGCAATGATGTTGCGATGGTGTAACAACTGAGATCGTCACCGTGGTGGTGGCGCGACGGTGGTGACCGCGCCACGACGGGGACCGTTCGGTCATCGCCTCTCTCTCGCTTCTATCTCCTTTTCCCTGTCTGTCTCCTCCCTTGAGAAGCCCAAAAAAGTGTTTAAAATGAAGAATGGGGTGAGAGAATGCAGAGATACCTGGAGACGCAGGTGGTGGTGCGACGGTGGTAACACTCTAGTCACCGCCCATATCTTTCTCTCTGCTCTTTTCACACGCTGCTTATTCTCTTTCTCTTGAGAAACCAAAAAAAGTCAAAAAGGGAAGAATAGGATGATGTGACGACACACCAAACCCATATACGTGTATAACCCTAATTAAATAACTGTTCATTTCACTATTCATTTCACTACATCTATTAATAGATATTAATTAATTATTAACTTTGGTAAATAGTAACTTTGGTTTTTTTTATTTTTTTTATTTTCGATTATACACATTATAGTATTAATAATATATGTGTTTTAACCCTATAGTTTATAATAGTTACTAATTTGCGTGAACACTAACTTAGGTGTTGTTTGTTTTTTCAGAGGTAAAACGTCTGCGGTCTGCGGACCACATCTTCATAAATCTGTAGCTGAAGAGGTGGACGAAACCTCTGCAGTCTGTAAGAAGAAGACTGTTTGTTTTTTTTTTAACTTCTACAAACACAAAAACTCTAATCAAACAATCTATCAAGAACTCTAATCCAATAATCTATCAAGATGAAGAACAACTATAATCAATAAAACAAAAATTCTAATCAAACAATTTATCAATATAAAAGTTAATACACTCTTAAAATATGAATAAAAGTTAATAATAGAATCATTGGTCAATAGCAATGTTAGACCATGGGGTATGGGGCGGGGGTTTGGGCGTGGGTTGGCTGAAAACGCCCAAGCCACCACCCCGGGGGCTTGGGTTGGGGCGTGGGTTTAGGCTTGGCCCCATTGGCGTGGGTTTGAAGCCGAGCGTGGGGCGGGTAGTAAGGTGACATGGCAGGCTCTCAATGGCCAAACCAAACTCATGCCCCCAACCCAAGCCCCACCATACCCCATAGGCGTGGGTTTAAGTGGTGGGGGGGGGGGGGGGCTCCCATTCCACGTGTCAACAAATGCCCCAACCCAAGCCCAACTCAAGCCCCACCATACCCCACGGTCTTAAAGAAAACAAAATTAAAACCCTCCTATGAATTTAAAAATTATTACATCCTTAATAAAGTTACGAGCCATAGCTAGCCCTCGAGACCAACAGTATCCAAAATCACTACTTTCCAAATTGAAGGTTTTAACTTCTTAGCTAGAGATGGTTTCTGTTGAAGACAGCACACAACAATTCTGATGCGTGTCACCATGACATTTATCGTTCATTTCAACTTCAAAACAAAATTTGCTTCTTTTAAGGCGAAACATGGAGAAGACGTTAACAAGACTGGATCAGATGTGGAGGTGTTGGGTTGGGAGTAGGAAGGGGTAGAGGAGAAGAGAAGATGCTAAGATTGAGGATCTGTGTTTTGAAAAGAGGGCAGAGGAGAGGAGGAGAGGTTTGAAGACTTGAGTGCACATCTGCCCCAAGAAGAGGTCTCGCAGACATTTTTTAATGAAATCACTTCAAGAAAACAAACGCAATGCAGACTCAAACGTCTGCGCGTGGTCTGCGTGAGGCAGACATAAGAGGTCAAGAAGACCTTTTCACAAAAAACAAACACCCCCTTAGACTTTTTTATAAGTTTTTGTTGCACACCTTATACTATAAATAATTACGTTTTTAACCCTATAGTTTTGTTTGTTTCTTATAACTTGTTTAATACAATTTAGAACAATTTAGAGCACATAAAATTTACTAATACAATTCATATTTGTATAAAAATACTACTCTACAATTTAATACATGCAAAACATGGTTAGTGCCTATAGTTTATCACATGGAACAATGTTGGGTATTAATGGTTTCAAGTAACATGTTGAGGTATTATGTTTTATTTTTATAACATGTTGGGCTCTAAGACTAGTGTTCGATATGTTTTCTATTAAATTCCTTTTATAACTAGAAGGACCATATATCTAATAAACTCTATTTAATTCTAGTGGCCATTTGTGTAATTTCCAAAAATAAAGATACAAACAAACCCCTAAAATTAGTAGCTCTGTATGACCACCACCTCAGGCGACCTCTCGTCTCCGACGACCACTGGTGGCAGGCATTTTGGTCACAAACAACCCGTTCTTCCTAGTTTCAACTAACTGTAATATCACTTCTATCATACTGAAAATGAAACATTCAACTATCGATGTACAAACACAACCTATCGATACCATTATCGAAGGTATGGCAATAGCTCATCGCCATGATAATGAACCAGAAATACCATCCATAATAATCGTCGTCGCCTTCAATTTTATCACCAGTCTGATCATAAAACCCCCCACTTCGCTAACTGATTCTGTGTTAACTCATCAAGAAATAAAGTGATATGTATATGTGACATTTGAAGCCACATAAACCCTTTACTGAATATCCAAAGAACCCCTAACTGTGTTCTGATTTGGTCAATTCGCCGCGAGATGTGAGTGCCTGCATTAAAACACCACCATCTCTGTCACACCCCGATATTTCCACGTATTACCGGTGGGCCCGGTGGGGAGTATTGTGACGTAGTTGATATCATCATAGACAATTAATCACAGTTTAATGCACAGCAGAAGTCTAAAAGTAATAATACAAACCGAATTGAAAAGTATAATAAAATATTACACAACGGTTGTAAGTGGATCCACAGGCGGATCTAAAACAAAAGGTAAATATTGTTCAACAGACTTTAAGTATTAAAAGCTTGCAAGACTCTTTAATTAATACTCAGAAGTTTCCAGCCCATTTCGTGTAGTACCTCTACTTAATCTTTTTTGAAAAAATACGTCAGTTTACACATGTAAATAAAATTAACTGACTCTTTTGAAAACATTTAAGAAAATTGATTTAAATGCACAAGGCACAAATATTCTTTTATAACTTGGGACAATTATATAAATAATCTTGTATTCAGATTTACATGTTTGTCGTACGTTCAGGGCCCGGAATAGAAGAGCCGGGACAAGATTAATAGACACACCACTAGTATAAGCCCACAAGAAGTTTCCTCACGAGTGAGATACCGTTTTACATACGCAACTGTCAGGTGTATGCCTACACCCCGTGCTTAAGTCGTGGCCATTTCAAATGAATGAGCCGATGATATCCAGGACACGGTCACATTAACTGTAAGAACCTTCAAAAATGTCCCAAAACGGCCCGTAAGTAAAAACCCGGACCCCTGAAACCCTAACGTGCATGAAAAACCAAGAAAACAAGGTTTTTGGGTTTCACGCGGGCCGCGTAAGAGTAAGCTTAGGCTTACGCATGCCGCGTCAAAGCTCTGTTGACCAGATAAGCGTTACAGGCCACGTGGCAGACCTACCGATGAGACGGAAGCCCTAGTCTACGACTAGGTGGCCCTTACGGGCCATGTAAGATGAAGGGAGGGTTTACGCGGGCCGCGTAAACCCCATTTTTCAGCTATAAAATGTTCAGTTCATGAGCAGTTCACCTGTGTCGAAAGTTTTGATCAAAAACGAAGTTCTACTGCTCAAATTCACATTTTCACATAGGGAGACGCTGCTACGATACAGGGTATTAACTCGATCGCTACTACGATTCAATGTCCGATCGATTGAAACCAATCCGATGGATGTTTAACTGGTGCCCACATTAGGGCTATACATTTTCATTCGTCGAGAATTCGATGGATGTTTGAGTGTTGCACTTTGTCATTCGTCGTGAGGGTTTTAATCTCGTGAGTTATCGTAAATGTTGTATTAAGTTACTGACCTAGTTCGTGTGCATTGTTATTTAAATTAGGTTACAAGGCTTATCAGTAGGCTAAAACTCTGCCCGTTAAACTTGCAATATGAGTCATTCTCTTTTTATCAACAATGTTTTACAATACTCCAATCATTTTCAAAAGTTATAATTACAGGGATTAAGTCGTGGTTATCTTGAATCACTGGCTAGTGGGGTATTGTGCACATTACTAATTTCTCACGGTTAGGCTAATAAATCCTAACAGTGATAATCATCATTACTTGGGTGAAAGGGCCCAATAGTGGTATGACCATCGTCACAAGGAGGTGACACGGCGCCAGATAAAAATAAGATAAAAGCCATTGTAATCGCTCTTATGCTGTAATTTATAACTATATGTCGTTTTATCAAACTTGAGTGACTCGCAAGTATTTCCCCGCTGATAAAATATTTTTCAAACATGTTTCAGGTGACCTACTGTAAATCAAGGAAAAGTGCTACGGAGCACTAACAAGCTTGAAGTAGTGGCTCAAATAAATAAATAAACATGTTTTGTAAAACAGGGAATTTCCTAGTAAAATTCCTCTATTGTAAATTGCGGGGTTTATCCCAAAATATGAAATAAAATAATCGGGCATTTCCAAGTTTAAACGATCCTGCTAGACTTCCGCTGTAAACTTAAATACCACGGGTTTCTGTCTCGCGGCTCCTGGACCGGGTAAAACCAGGACGGGGGCCGTGACAGAAAAAGGTGGTATCAAAGCCACTGATTTAAGCCAATTAAGTATTTAGAAATACTTAATTTTTCCTAATTGTCATTCTGTGATTCTGTGAAAAATTATATTACAAAATTTTAACTTAGAATTTTGTGTGTTTCTTCATGTATGCTCACAGCATGAATGAACTATCAGAAGCACTTCAAAACTTTTCTATCCATAGCTCAGATATGGATATCACCAGTACCTTCACTGGCTACCAGGCTGACACTGAAGAGCCAATGGTATTCCAAGCCCAACCTCAGGAAAAATCTAAACCGAAGAAAAGAAGAAGACTTGTAGGCTGGAGGCGTCTGCGTAGGAAGAGGCCAGCAACACAAAAAGTTATAAAGACTGAGGATCCCAAAGATAAAGGCAAAGGGATAGAGATCGGAGAAAGTTCAGGGCAAGCCCCAGAGATGCCACCCTGGGAGGAACTAGACCGCCAACTGGCGAATAGCGACCTCATCTGACCTGCCGATGAAAACCTCTTTGGTTACCCAGCTGAAGCCCAACTTCCAGTCAATCTGGAACCTGCTATTCCAGATCCCCTAGTTAACCCCCGACCTCTAGGAGAGTTAGAAGAATGGTGGACCACTGACTGGCAGTTTCAGAATCTCCTAAATAACCCTAATACCTTTTTCCCCCAATTTGATCCTGAGCCTCCATTACATCCACCAATGAGCACCGAGAATTTGGCTGAACTCCGCCACTATGGTGAGGAGCTGGTGGACGTAGGAAATAGGATCCGGGAAGTGGGGGAGAGGATATCATGTAAGTACAACGAAAGAGAACATCGTTCCTAAAGTTCTAGCTGACGGGATCGTGTGTGGTTGTGGGAATGCGTGTGTTTAATAATAATAAAAATATAATTATGTGAAATAACCTAAAAATAAAACTTTTGTAAGATAACTGGTGTGTACGGATGCCTAATATAATATATAAAATATCGAACGTCAAAAGATCGACAATTTTGGCTATACGTGTTGATATGATTATGTGCGATTAATTTATTATGTTTGGTTGTTATTTATTTTGTGCTAATAACTTATATAAATTAATTACCAGATGGAACACGCTGGTAATGAACCTGTTAATGAAGTAAATCAATCTAAGCAAAACAATGGAGACCAATTTCTGAATAGACAAGATATAGAGAACATTGTTGCTCAGGGAATAGCCAATGTTATTCCAGCAATCCTTGCTGCTGCCCGAAATCCAGTTGAACCTCCACCACCTGTTCCCAGCAAACGTACTCGTGATGACAACTTTAGTAATAGTGTAAATGGAGGCGGCAACAATAATAACAATGATGATGTGTTACAAGCCCCATTTCTTAAAAGAATGAAAGCTGCAACGCCTGGTTGCACTTACAAGGAATTTCTTGCCTGTAAACCAGCTGAATTTGCAGGCAACGAGGGGGCGACTGCTGCACTGCGTTGGTTAGAGAAAACTGAAGCAGTAGTTAAAATAAGTAAATGTGCCGAAGAAGACAAAGTCATGCACACGTCACATCTTTTTAAAGAATGGGCACTAGAATGGTGGAATACGATGTTACAAGCCAAGGGAAGTGACATGGCATATGCCATGAGTTGGGAAGAATTTAAGTGACTAGTGGAACGAAAATTCTGTCCCAAATATGAGAAAGAACAAATGGCAAATAAATTCTTGAACCACCGGATGGTGGATGTAGACTGTCGAGGGTATACTTCGACATTCTTCGAGTATGCTAGAGTGGTACCATCCCTGGCTTCGCCAGAGCCGGTACTTATTTCCCGCTATATTTGGGGATTGATTGGCGAAATCCGTGATATCGTTAAAGCTGCGAGACCTCGCACAATTGACGATGCAGTAGAATTAGCCAACACTTTGACGGACGGACTGGTGCGTACGCGAGAAGAAAATAGAAAGAAGGAAGTGGCCCAAAAGATTACCAAAGGATTCCTTGTGGGTAACAGTAGTAATTTCAAGAAGAAGGGAACTGGGCAATCTTCCACTGTTCCATTTTGCAATACCTGCAAAAGAAAGCATTTTGGAAGATGCAAAGGGTATTGCAATTTCTGCAAAATTCTGGGGCATCAAGAAGAAGATTGCAGGAAGAAGAAAGCAACAATCTGCTACAACTGCGGAGAAGCTGGACATTTTAGGCCAGACTGACCGAAATTAGTCAAACCAGCTGATAACAAAGCCAAACCTGCAGAAGGAACTACCAAGAAAAACGTAAGAGCCTTCCAGTTGACTACTCAGGAGGCAGAGCTAATCCCTGACGTGATAGCTGGTACATTCCTAGTTCATGACGTTTATGCAAAAGTATTATTTGACTCTGGTGCAAACCAAAGTTTTATAAATACTTCATTCTGCCAAGCTCTTAAACTACCCTTAGCCAACCTTAGACAAATCTTTACTGTCGAAATGGCAAATGGGAATTCTGTTAAACTAGATAAGGTTTTACGAGAAGGAAAGATAGAGCTCTTAGGCCATAAATTTTCTGCAAACCTATTACCTATAGATTTAGCAGGATTCGACGTTGTATTAGGAATGGATTGGTTAGTAGCCAACCATGCTCTAATTCTTTGTGATAAGAATTCCATAGAAATACATACACCCACAAGAGAAATAGTGATGATTACAGGAGATAAGCCACATAAGCCAATGAAATTCATTTCAGTAATGAAATTGGCCAGTTATTCAAGAAAACAAGAAACAGTGTATATGATTTCGGTAATCATTAGCACTAAGGGTAAGGAACTTAAAGAAATTCCAGTAGTATCAGAATACCCGGACGTATTTCCAGAAGAACTACCTGGACTACCACCCGATAGGAAAGTAGAATTTAGGATTCATCTAATTCCTAGAACTACACCGATAGCCAAGGCACCTTATCGGTTAGCACCCACCGAAATGCTAGAATTGAAAAAGCAATTAGATGAATTACTAAGCAAAGAATTTATACAACCTAGTTCATCCCCGTGGGGAGCACCCATGTTGTTTGTGAAAAAGAAAGATGGTTCAATGAGAATGTGTATCGATTATAGGGAATTGAATAAGGTTACAATTAAGAATCGATACCCATTACCTAGGATAGATGATCTTTTTGATCAACTTCAAGGAGCTAGATATTTTTCTAAGATAGATTTACGCTCCGGATACCATCAGTTGAAAGTACAAGAAGAAGACATACCTAAAACTGCTTTCAAAACTAGGTATGGTCATTACGAGTTTACAGTCATGCCCTTTGGACTAACAAATGCTCCTGCAGCATTCATGGACATGATGAATAGAATCTGTAAACCGTATTTGGATAAATTTGTAATTATCTTTATCGACGATATACTCATTTATTCCAAAAGTCAGGACGAGCATTGTGAGCATTTGCATGCACTCTTAACCTTGTTAAGAAAAGAGAAGCTTTACGCCAAATTCTCAAAGTGTGAATTCTGGCTACAGGAGGTACAATTTTTAGGACACATGGTGAATCACGAAGGTATTCACGTAGATCCCTCCAAAATATAAGTGATCACCAAATGGAAGGTCCCGCAAACAGCTATGGAAGTTAGAAGTTTTCTAGGGTTAGCTGGATACTATAGACGATTCATTAAGGATTTTTCCAAGATAGTTGTACCATTAACTAAGCTAACCTGTAAAACAGTTAAGTTTGAATGGGGACCTAAGTAAGAAGAGGCTTTTGGGATTTTAAAACAAAGGTTAACAAACGCCCCAATTCTTGCCTTACCAGAAGGAACAGAGGATTTTGAAGTTTACTGCGATGCTTCTAAGCTAGGATTATAATGTGTGCTAATGCAACGCAAGAAGGTAATTGCATATGCCTCAAGGCAATTGAAAAAGCACGAAGAAAACTATACAACTCATGATTTAGAATTAGGAGCCATAATTTTTTCCCTTAATATTTGGAGACATTATTTGTATGGGAGTAAGTTTACTGTCTATACAGATCATAAGAGCTTAAGATATATAGTTGGGCAAAAAGAATTAAACATGAGGCAAAGAAGATGGATGGAAATTTTAAGTGATTACGACTGTGATATTCAATATCACGAAAGAAAGGCAAATGTAGTAGCAGATGCCTTAAGTCGTAAGTATCATGAAAAGCAAAAGCGAGTTCGTGCTCTTAGATTAAGTCTACAATTAGACTTAATGGAACAACTGAAGAATATTCAGGAAACAGCAATCAAGGATGATGCAGAAGGTATGAAAGGACGAATAAAGGAATTAGAGCAAGGAAATGATGGAATTTGGAGATTCCATAAGAAAAGAATTTGGGTACCTAAGCAAGGAGAGTTGAGAAATAAGATTTTAGAGGAAGCCCATAAATCTAGGTATACCATGCATCCGGGTAACAATAAGATGTACCAAGATTTAAGAAATAACTTCTGGTGGATAGGAATGAAAAAGGACATAGCTAGATATGTTTCTAAATGTCTTACTTGTTTACAAGTTAAGGCAGAACACCAGAAGCCATCAGGTCTACTACAACAATTAGAAATGCCTGTATGGAAATGGGAACTTATAACCATGGACTTTGTTACTAAATTACCCAAAACCATAAAGGGTAATGACGCGATTTGGGTAATTGTGGATCGATTAACCAAATCAGCTCATTTCCTACCCATGAAGGAAACCTTTAGCATGGAAAGGTTAGCCAAGTTATACGTAGCCGATGTAGTATCCTTACATGGAGTCCCACTCTCTATTGTATCGGATAGAGATAGTCATTTCACTTCACATTTCTGGACAAGTTTCCAGGAAGCAATGGGGACACGACTAAATTTAAGCACTGCATATCATCCTCAAACAGACGGACAAAGTGAAAGGACGATCCAAACCCTGGAAGACATGCTCAGGGTATGTGTAATAGATTTTGGAGGAAACTGGGACAACCATTTACCTTTAATTGAATTCTCCTATAACAATAGTTATCATTCAAGCATCGAAGTTGCCCCATTTGAAGCACTGTATGGATGAAAGTGTAGAACTCCAGTTTGCTGGGCAGAGATAGGAGAAAGTCAATTATCAGGTCCTGAAATCGTACAAGAAACCACCAACAAGATCACTCAAATCAAGGAAAGACTGAAGACGGCTCGAGATCGCCAGAAAAGCTATGCAGACAATCGACGCAAGCCGTTAGAATTCCAGATAGGAGACAGAGTACTATTGAAAGTTTCTCCTTGGAAAGGAGTAGTTCGGTTCGGTAAGAAAGGAAAGCTGAGTCCAAGGTACATAGGACCATTCTCAGTAATCCAACGAATAGGGCCGGTCGCCTATCGCTTACAACTACCAGAGGAGTTAGCTGGAGTACATGACGTATTTCATGTATCCAATCTCAAGAAATGTCTATCTGACGAATCCCTGGTAATACCTCTTCAAGATGTAGAGGTAAATGAGAAGTTAAAATTTGTTGAGAAGCCACTGCAAATAGAAGACAGAAAAGTCAAGTTTCCCAAGCACAAAAGACTAGTACTGGTCAAGGTCAAGTGGGAGTCAAAAAGAGGACCTGAATACACCTGGGAGCTGGAATCGGAAATGAAGCGAAAGTATCCCCACTTATTTCAATAAATCTCGAGGACAAGATTCTAAATAAGATGGGGAGGATGTAAGGACCTTCAAAAATGTTCCAAAACGGCCCGTAAGTAAAAACCCGGACCCCTGAAACCCTAACGTGCATGAAAAACCAAGAAAACAAGGTTTTTGGGTTTCACGCGGGTCGCGTAAGAGTAAGCTTAGGCTTACGCGGGCCGCGTCAAAGTTCTGTTGACCAGATAAACGTTACAGGCCACGTGGCAGACCTACCGATGACACGGAAGCCCTAGTCTACGACTAGGTGGCCCTCGCGGGCCGCGTAAGATGAAGGGAGGGTTTACGCGGGCCGCGTAAACCCCATTTTTCAGTTATAAATTGTTTAGTTCATGAGCAGTTCACCTGTGTCGAAAGTTTTGATCAAAAACGAAGTTCTACTGCTCAAATTCACATTTTCACATAGGGAGACGTTGCTACGATACAGGGTATTAACTCGATCACTGCTACGATTCAATGTCCGATCGATTGAAACCAATCTGATGGATGTTTAAGTGCTGCCCACATTAGGGCTATACTTTGTCATTCGTCGAGAATTCGATGGATGTTTGAGTGTTGCACTTTGTCATTCGTCGTGAGGGTTTTAATCTCGTGAGTTATCGTAAATGTTGTATTAAGTTACTGACCTAGTTCGCGTGCATTGTTATTTAAATTAAGTTACAAGGCTTATCAGTAGGCTAAAACTCTGCCCGTTAAACTTGCAATGTGAGTCATTCTTTTTTTATCAACAATGTTTTACAATACTCCAATCATTTTCAAAAGTTATAATTACAGGGATTAAGTCGTGGTTATCTTGAATCACTGGCTAATGGGGTATTGTGCACATTACTAATTTCTCACGGTTAGGCTAATAAATCCTAACAGTGATAATCATCACTACTTGGGTGAAAGGACCCAATAGTGGTATGACCATCGTCACTAGGAGGTGACACGGCGCCAGATAAAAATAAGATAAAAGCCATTGTAATCGCTCTTATGCTGTAATTTATAACTATGTGTCGTTTTATCAAACTTGAGTGACTCGCCAATATTTCCCCGCTGATAAAATATTTTTCAAACATGTTTCAGGTGACCTACTGTGAATCAAGGAAAAGTGCTACGGAGCACTAACAAGCTTGAAGTAGTGGCTCAAATAAATAAATAAACATGTTTTGTAAAACAGGGAATTTCCTAGTAAAATTCCTCTATTGTAAATTACGGGGTTTATCCCAAAATATGAAATAAAATAATCGGGCATTTCCAAGTTTAAACGATCCTGCTAGACTTCCACTGTAAACTTAAATACCACGGGTTTCTGTCCCGCGGCTCCTGGACCGGGTAAAACCAGGACAAGGGTCGTGACATTAACCCCCAAATGCTTTGTATCAAACAAAACAGATTAAAACAGGTTATCTCAATGATTTAACCACTAATCGATTAAATATTCAATACCCAACCAAGCAATGATAATTTACCGTATCCCAAGCCCGTATAAGGGAAAATAAGTTAAAAGTATTTACCTGAGCTAAATGTAATTTATTCCTAGTCGTATTTTCTAATCAGCAAGTGCAGGGAGCTTTTACTGGGCTCCTAATCTGGAATGAAGGTTTTAATAACCTTTTAGATTCCTAACGGGTCTTATTTAAGTTATAACTTTGACTGGTTAGTTTTAAAGGAAAGTTTACGGTACGAAACGCAAGATTAAGCGGTGACTGGATTGGAATGTGATTTAGACCCGAAAAGTATGAAGACTTGTATATAATGGGTAAACTAAACACATTATGGATTTTGAAATAAAATTGATAAGGTTTGACCCGTTTCGGCTAATTCATGCAAACTAGTTACATAAACCGTACCGAACGCGTATATGCATAACGGGTAACCGGATGAGTCATATACAAGTTCCAATAGTTATTATGCTTAAAATATGTTGTGATATCAGTAGGATATCAAGAATTATGCCCCAAATGTATTTAAGACCAATTTAAGTCCTGAAAGGGTATTTTGGTCATTTTAAAGTTTATAAAAGAGGTTTAAACATAAACTGAGGTTCTGGTCTAAATCATTATGTAAAAATATTTATTTTATGTTGTTATATCAGCAAGATATCATACATATGTGTGTTTAATCATTTATGGCCAAACTATGCACCGTAGGGGCATTTTGGTCATTTCACATATGCTTTTAAGGTTAAATTTGGAAATCTGAGTTCAAAACTTATACTTACTGTTAAAGTATAAAAATTTATTTATAAAATCAGTAGGTAACAAGTCTTAGGCGTTAAATATGGTTTTAAACCATACTATGCGCCTAATTAGCGTAAAAGTCGGTAATTGACGGTATTCAATGTGTTTATAAAATTCTGAAGTTTTGATCAGTCTCTAATGCTTAAAATATTTCATTTAACATATGATATCAGTAGGAAAAGGTTTGGTATGCAAATCATATGTTAAACTCATTTTATTAACAAAAGGGCATTATCGTCAATTACCGAATTTATGCTAGAACTCTATGCTATGGTCAGTATAAAATTTGACAAAAATTTCAAAAAATCCCTAAATATTATATCATAACAGTGGGTAGCAAATTTGGTGCCAAAAATTGGGTTTAAATATGATTTATGCCAAAAATGCAATTTAATTAACAAAAAGTTTTTGTTTTACGATATCTTGCATAACTTTTATTTTAGACCAGAAACTGATGTCAAATTTTTAGGTCATGCTTATATATCAGTAATAAAGCTTTTTGTCCTCTCACATTTTCAAAAATCTCGTTTTTATAACATAAGGGCATAATGGTCAGTTTTAAGCATTTAACGGAAACATGCAATGAACTATGATTTCTATGGGACCATGTAATATAACCTCAGAGGGTTATGCTTACATATAATATGGTCACAAAGGAACCCTAAGGCACAAAGAAACTAAACTAAATCGGGTCAGAACTGAAAGTCAAAGCAAAGTCTACTTTTGCGACTTTCGGTTGCGAACTGAGCCTAATACTCAGAATTGTCAGGTTGAACATGCCTAAACATGTTCTTATATTATTTACCAAGTTGTTTAAGTGATAAAATGTCTTTTATAGATTCTACATTATCAGTTATGGGTTATTTTGTAAAAACTGACTCGTTTGACTTTTCTGTTAAGTAGTTTGACCCGACAATTGACTGAGATAACGTGATAATTAGAAGGTGCCCTTTTAAGGGTTTATCACATACTTAATTACCAACACATAGCCACTTTCAATTCGAATAATGGCTGGACCGTTAGTGATTAATCACCAAGTCAAAGTTTAATTACGATATCTTTGACTTTCGGTCATTAAGCTAATAAAACCTTAACTATAGAAGCTAAGAACACTTACAATGGTCCTTAGCACGAAGATTAGACTTAAGAAAGCTTCCTAGATAACCAGGATGCTCCAGAGAAGTGTTTGAAAGCTTTAGAAATTGTGAGAGTAAGAAAATATGAAGTGCAAGTGAGAATGCTGCCCCAAAAGCCTCTATTTATACTACTTCAAGGCATCCTCTGATCAATCCAGGTGTTATATGTTGTATTCAGATGTTAACATGTGTCCCAAGTGGTTTTAGAAACCAGCAAACAGTCCCTAGTTTCGAATACAAGCATGCAATGGTGAAGAAAATGCAGAACCTGCACCTGTGCATGGTTTCTGCCAACTTTAGGCCGTCGCGTCGCGCGACGGCAGAGGGGTTTTGGTGTGGCGCAGCACCACCTCTAGGGGGGCCAGCACAAAAAGTTTCAAACATGGCAGAATCGACCCCTGGACCTTTTAAAAATTAATAACTTCTATTTCAAGCACTTTTAACCCATAAAGTTTATATTTGGAAGATCTTTAGGATATAACTAAACATCGTTAGGTCCGGTTTCGTTAAACGATAACCGAAAATACTAGTTTCATCAAGTTGACGCTTTTAACCCTTTATTTACGAAAGTTAACGTATTTATATCAAATGATATCGAAACCTCGTGAATTTTTCGTCACTTGTTCTTGAGAGTATAAACAATCGTTACAAAGCCCCGAGTTTGTTAAAAGGTCACTCAGAGGTAGTAGTTTAACATGTTGACATATTTAACCCTCGCGGATTATAAACTTTCATTTTCTTTCACAAACGGCTTCATACGTTTCACAATTCATTCGTTTGAGAGTGTAAGCATCGTGTAAGGTTGTTGAAAGGCAAAATTTTCAAATGTTGATACTTTGAATCCTCTCACATACATACTTTCTTCGTTTGTCAACTTTGGTCCCTCGAAATCAATTCATTACACGTTTAAAGTCCATGACACGTGTCTTTATTATATTGGGCATAATTTTCCGAGGTGTTACAATCTCTCGATCTTTTCTCCCTGTTGAACACATTATCTTATTGTATGCCTTCTCTTAGTCGGCTTGGCATTAAAATGGCTGCCATCGTGACTAGGCCTGTAAACGAATCGAATGTTCATGAATTGTTCGTGAACTTGTTCGGCGGGAAGTTCGTTTATGTTCGTTTATTTAGTGAACGAACGAACACGAACAAAAAAATTTGTTCGTTCAATTAAATGAACGAACATGAACACACCTTGTGTTCGTTCATTTATGTTCGTGAACGTTCGTTTATGTTCGTTCATTTATGTTCGTTCATTTATGTTCGTTCATTTATGTTCGTGAATGTTCGTTTAAGTTTTAGTAAATACATATATTTTTTTTAACATTGAATTTCATTCAAAAAGGCGACAAGAACCTCAAAACGAGGACTGCCCCAAAAACCAACCGATTACAACATGTACAAAGGAAACAAAAACCAATCCTTCCATCTAATATATTTATATCTAGCCCTATGTTTAAACCACAAAAAAGAAACGGACTTTATACAAGCCACCACGTCGACAACTTTAGCATCCTTGCCTCTAAACACCCTGTCATTCCTTACTTTCCAAAGAAACCAACATGTAACCATAATGATGCCGAGCACCACTGTTTTACCTTTCTTACCTCGCGACGCCTTTTTGTGCATCTCCAAAACATCACGAAACTCCGAGGCAACAAACGGCTCAAGCTTAAGCCAATTAACCACATGGGACCAAACACCATTAGAGAAACCACAATCTGTGAAAATGTGTCTCGTCGATTCTGGTTTCGAGTCACAAAGTCTGCACCTATCATTCTCTAACCGAATACTTCTTCTCGCAAGCGCCTCAATCGTAAGAATTCTGTCCATCTCAGCACGCCTCAATAGTAAATACATATATAGTTATATTTATATAAATATTAGGTTTTCTAACTACTTATACAAATATAACTAATTAGTAATTGAGTTTTCTAGTTATAAAAATGAAATTTTAAAATGTAAACTGATCGTTTATTTAATATTTATATAAAAAAGCTACTTAATTTAGTGTCCATGAACACTAATTTAGATGTGTTTTCGATCAATTGTAATATATTAAACTTGTTCCTTTGTGTTCACTAATGTTAAATTGTGTTTGTTTGTTCATTTGTGTTCACTAATGTTAACTTGTGTTTGTTTGTTCGTTTGTGTTCACTAATGTTAAATTGTGTTTGTTTATATTTGTTTAGTTACGTTCATTTGTGTTCGTTTATGTTGTTCAATCATGTTAATTTATGTTTATTCAAATATGTCTAGTTAAGTTTTTTTGTTTGTGTTCGTTTATGTTCGTTTAGGATTTAAATGAACGAACATAAACGAACACGAACATGCCTGATTTCTTAATGAACGAACACGAACAAAAAATTGTGTTCGATTATATGTTCGTGTTCGGCTAAAGTTAAATGAACGAACACGAACATGCCTATGTTCGTGTTCGTTCTGTTCATTTACAGGCCTAACCGTGACCATTGGAGATGTTAGGGGAGGTGGTGGTCACCATAAATACAATATTCGGGGGGGGGGGGGGGGGCACTTGTGTTTTTATTTATGTTTTAAGAATTCACACAAATCATCCCTTCCATTAAATGGAGTTTTTTTACATAAATGGTCCCTCTAGTTATGAAAGGGCATGTCACGAAAACTTAACTAATATTAGTCTTAAAGCCGAACATTGTTAGAAATCATCATCATCGTACTTAGTAAATCCCACCAATAGCAAAACTAATGTAAGGTCTTAGGAGGGTAATATGTAGACAACCTTACCTTTACCTCGTAGCAAAGAGAGATTGCTTTCAGTGAGACCCCCGACTCGACCAATATATTTAGAAAAATAAAACATAATACCTCAACCTGTTACTTGAAACTCTTAGTACCCAAAATTATTACTTTTAATAAACCATAAGGATTAACCATGTAATTAACTTTACATGACATATATTAAACTTGTTTGTGGTTAAAATTTGTTATGTGTCGACATTTTCCATCAATTAATAGGCTAGTTAGTGTTATAAAAAGTGATTATAAACTTAACATTTCATGGTGATATATATGCGTAATAATAATAGTAAGTATTTATAAAGTAAAAAAATACGATGGGTACAAACATAATCTTTGTAAAAAATCTTAATTGACACATCTACTATTAAACATAATTTGCACCTTCCAAATCATACATTTTAAACTTAAAACTTATGTTCACGATAGGACCCTCAAGTCTCAACCTTAAGAAGATACCTTTTCAGACTTTTATATCGCTACAAGTTTTTTATAAAAAGTTGCATTTAACCTGACTCCCCCCCTCCCCCTAACTAGGTTTTTAATCATTCTTCAACTTTGATTATTAAATAAATTATCTGTTTTTTATGTAATAGTTCGGATACTAACGTTTACGGAAAATGGTATTTTGAATGTGAGATTCCCAATCCTAAAACAAATGGCTCCCTTTTCTTTTCTGATACAAATAGATACATTGACTGTGTGTTTCGCCGTCCATATTTTTATAAGGAGACGCAATATTCATGATCAATTATTTGTGGACCACGATGAGAACACTGTGTTTTCTGAAATAGAAGATGGAGAAAGTAATGGCCAGTTCGTTCACGACATCGAATAAGGTTTATAAGGCATTGAGTATATGACTAGTTTGTGTGACTTGATAGCTAGTCAACTAATTTCAATGTTTGAAACTGAAATTGAAATTGTACGCAAAGTATCAATTGGTATTTGAATTGTAGTATGTTTTCAATGATTTTGAAGGATTTATGTGTAATTTGAATTTTCTATGGTTTTTTGTATTTACCTTTTATAATCATTCAACATTCAGAGTCTGGCCAAACCAACACATTTCATTCAGCATAAAACAATTCAGAGAGGTAAAATAGTCATTTTGCACAATCATTCAGAGGTCCAACCAAACAACACTATTGTCGCAAAACTTACTGGCTTAGAGCCTTTTACCCATTCACGTCTCTTCCTAGCACAGAGGTATGCCAAACAACCCCTCAATTGATACATCTAACAAATTTATAACAAAAATATCAGCTTGACTTTTTTACCAACAACTCAAGGCGGCTTAGTGGTTGGTAGCTTGGTTTCTCTGATGGAGGCCCAGACCCAGGTTCATACCCCACTAAAGGTAAACACTTTGGGTAACTAGTCTACGGGTATGCTCGTCGAATTTTCAATCAGGGTTTGAGCCTAAACTCGAACTCTATCCCTTGACCGGCTCTAGAACTATGACCCGGACGCCACTTTCTACGTTCTAGCGCAAGGGTGCCGCAGGCCGGTTAGCGAGTCCGATAAACTCATTTTATCATCATGACTATATTTACCCAAAAATTTACATTCATAACCGATGATCCCCTTATACTTTCTTTTCTCCAACCTATAAACCCTCAAAACAAAACCACCAAACACTCCAAACAACTCATCTGTAAAATATGGATGAAGAACTCCTCGAACTTCAACGCCAATTCGAATCCGCTCAACAAGCCAAATCAAGCATCCGATTATCCGAACGAAACGTCGTCGAATTGGTCCAAAAACTCCAGCATCTCCACATCATCGACTTCGATCTTCTTCACACCGTTTCCGGCAAAGAATACATCACTCCGGTACACATAATCATTCATTTTCATGCAATCTCAACTCAATTGTTTCAGTTTTATGTAATAATTAGGTTATTTGTGTATTAGGAACAATTACGGAACGAGATTGTGTTGGAGATTAAGAAATTAGGGCGTGTATCGTTGATCGATGTTGCGGATAGTGTCGGTGTTGATTTGTATCATGTGGAGAAGCAGGCGCAGGTTGTTGTGGAGAATGATCCGTTGTTGATGTTGATTAATGGTGAGATTGTGTCGGATTGGTATTGGGATGGTGTGTGTGAGGAGGTGAATGATAGGTTACAGGAATGTAGTCAGATTGCGCTTGCGGAGATTGCGGCGCAGTATCAGGTTGGGTCGGAGCTGCTCGTGACGGTGCTCGAGCCTCGGCTTGGATCTATGGTAATATAATGGAAATTTTTGAATTATGTGTTGTTGGATTAGTTTTAGAAGAAATGATAGTTATAATTTACGAATTATGTGTTGTTGGATTAGGTTTAGAAGAAATGATAGTTATACAAATATATATGTTTATTAGTGTTTATTGTTAGGTGATGATTAATCGATTAGTAACATGAGACATGAATGACAAATTTGACAACAGTGACATATATGATAGCAAGGCATTGGTAGGGTCTGGGGAGGATGGAATGTAGCACTGTTGTTAATAGCGAGCATAGCGCTCACTATAGCGTTTAGCGTGGCGATGCGGCAATTGGACGCAATCTGATTTGGCGCCACCATAGCGTGAAAATAGTGGGATTATAGGTTTTTTTTTTTGTTTAATATAAATAGCGATAAATATACCTATAAAATAGCATGATTGTAGTGATTCGTAAATATACATATAAAAACAGTGTATTTTGATAAAATATATATATAAATTTTTTTCTAAATTTTTTTCTCGTGTATCGCTAAACATAATATAGCTCCCGCTATTTCATCACTATTGCTACGTAGCGTATAGGTAGCTTGTCGCCATAGTTGTCAATAGCGAGCGTAGCGATCGCTATAGCGCGCTATGTTGCGTATAGGTCTAGGCTCGCTATTAGGGTTGTAGCGATAAATAGCGATAATAGCGACAATTTATTTTTAACTTTCTAATATAAATAGCAATTAAATATAGCTATAAAATAGCCGGATCTTAGGTTTTTGTTAAATATACATGTAGAATAGCATATAAACCAGGGTTTTTTGACATAATATACGTATAAAAGTTAAAAAAAAATTCCTAGTGTATCGCTATTTATAAAATAGCCGCCCGCTATTTATCGCCATTCGCTATGTAGCATATAGGTACCTTATCACTATTTGTCGCTATTCGCCATTAACAACTATGCTTGTCGCTATCGTACGCTATTCGCTATTAACAACTATGGGACTATGCAGTTAATATCGCCGATTTATCGGTGATATATTTGTTATCGGTCCCCTGGTAAAATATCGGTGCAAAATACCGGTCAGAATATTGGTACCGATATTTGTCGGTATTTTGACGTAACATACTTATAAAAGTTTAAAAAAAATTCCTAGTGTATCGCTATTTATAAAATAGCCGCCCGCTATTTATCGCTATTCGCTATGTAGCGTATAGGTACCTTATCGCTATTTGTCGCTATTCACCATTAACAACTATGCTTGTCGCTATCGTACGCTATTCGCTATTAACAACTATGGGACTATGCAGTTAATATCGCCGATTTATCGGTGATATATTTGTTATCGGTCCCCTGGTAAAATATCGGAGCAAAATACCGGTCAGAATATTGGTACCGATATTATCGGTGATAGACCGTATATCGCTGGTATTTACACTAGGCAACCCTTGCCTCTATCCTTGGGAATAAAGAGGCTGCTTCCAGAGAGACCCTCGGCTCCAAAAACCAACAGCAGACGAACAGTGACAAATATGATAGGATATTCCAAATTATTAAACTAATAGTAACACAAATTGAAGTTTTCATTTACTTGCAATAATATGTTTAATTGGTCTAATACGTGTGGTGAGAAGTACCTATTATGTTGTGTGGTGTGTAGATAAAAGGTAGGCTTGAAGGTGGACAACTGTATACACCGGCGTATGTTGCGCGTGTTAATGCTATGGTTCGTGGGGCTGCTAGAGGGATAACGGTGCCTATGAATTTATCAGCATTGTGGAGCTCGTTGCAGTTGTTGCTACAAGAAATGGATGGCGCAAGTGGTGTGGCTGTTGAAGGATCTTTCTTTCAATCGATGTTTAATGGATTGGTGAAAGAAGGGCAAGTTCTTGGATCGGTTCGTGCTGGAGTTCATTGGACGCCTAGTGTAAGTGACGAATCATCTGTTTGTCTTTTTTATTGTTGGTAATCATTGTTGATAATCTTATCAAGAAAATTGATCATGTAGGTGTTTGCCATTGCTCAAAGGGAATGTGTGGATTCTTTCTATTCACAAGTATGAATCATAGTTAAATTTCCTGTTGCATTCTCAATTTGGATACACATATCCATAATAAGTTTATCGATTCATACATTAAGGAAAATGATAGCTTTTTACGTTTTATTGTGTGTTGCAGAACTCTGTTGTCAGCTATGAAGCTTTGCATAAACTCGGGATTGCACAGCCCACTCAGTTTCTGCAGGTATTATAAGTCTGTAATGTGCTATTAATATCTTTTTACAGGAATAATACCCTATGAACTTAGTATTATAAGATAATAGAAAGCTTCTTTGTAATATTATTATAAAATAATTGAGGTTGTTATTCATGCATGTGACTTAGGCCAGGTATCCTGACGGTATACCGTTAGTAACTTTGTTTGTTCACCCATCAACCGTTGACATGTTGGATGCTGCAGTGGAGGATGCCATAGAACGTGGTAGCTGGTAAGGCTTCTGCTACTTGTTTCTCTTTTAATTCTAATAATATTCATTCCTTGATATTAAAAAAAAGGGTAATTGCACGGTACCCCTAATCGTGGAAGGGATCTCCCTTCCCAAGCTAGTGACCCGGCAACGCTGCCTGGCGGTGACTACCCAGCCGAGTTCGAGGGGAGCGAAGAGCCTGCAAGCAGGATTCAAACCCGCGCCACTTTGGACTCCCGAACCGGTTTTAGATGGGTGCCGGTGGCCACTGGGCTGACACCCTGTGGTTTTCATTCCTTGATATTAGCAACACTAATGAAAATATGCCAACTAAATTATGTTTATTTCACCTGAAGTCTTCTCTGTTCCCTGCAGGATCGATTCACTTTCTGTTTTACCAGCATCCTTTGTTTCCCAGGATGCACATAAACTGTTGTCTCTTTGTCCATCCATACAGACTGCACTTAAGGTAATTCCTATAAGAATTTCAAACGTTTGTTTCCATAGTCACAGGATTCGCTGCACCCTCGCGTTCCGCAAATCGGATTGCACGTACCGGAATCGGGTACAAAAGCGACCTAAACACCATGGGTTCGCGATCCAGATCAGAAAAGTAGGGCGTATCCGATTTTCAACAAATTCGACCCTAATCACTAAAAATTGTGTACCCGATTGATTAATTTGTTGTTTTGGAACGATCTGATACGCGTATCGGAAACAAAAAGGCAGATTCAAACCTGAAAATTGGACTTTGACGCAATGAATTGAAACATCGTTGGCAGAGGTTACGAATGGGGTGAAGAATTAGCCTTTTTAGGTTTAAATTAGTTTATGTACACCGTACCACGTACCGAATTGGCGTTCCGAAACGTACCACGATCCATGTGACTATGTGTAAAATTAGTTTGTAAAAAAGTGTACCGGATTTTAGAAATGCATGAACGGCGTTCTAGTTTTCGTTCCGCGTACCAGAACGTACCGCGATCCATGTGACTATGGTTTGTTCACAAGGTTGATCGAATCAATAAGCTTTACTTAATTAGTAGTTGTTATGTTTCTTTTTCAGGTTAATAAGGCACTCATTTTAGGGGATTCATATGTTTTCAGCACCAGTTTTGTCAAGGATTTGTATGAGCGTATGGAAAAAGATTTGGATACCATTAATTTCTCCGGGCTTACTGAACAATTTCATGTCACCAAAGTTGCTAAATCAGGACAAGAAACAAGCGGCTCACCTGATTTCAACGAAACGAGTAGTGAAAGTGGGTCAACCAAACAAGCTACAGATAAAGGATCAAAGAAAAAGAAAGGGAAATCCAACACAAATACAAAAACAGTTGATAATAGTTCCGACAATCAAGAACAACCTGTTCCTACTAAATCGAAGAAAAACCAAAGAAAAGGCAAGGGTACATCTTCGTCACTCGGGCCCGACCCAAAATCAAATAAGATAAAAGAAGAAAGTCCCGGTATTTTCTCAGAGGAAGAATTATGCCAACGGTTAACTGAACTTGTTCCAGACTTTGAAGATCAAGGTAAGCTCAACAGCTCGTTATTGTTCATAAAATTTAATCTGTTATTTAAAACCATTTGTGACGAGAGTGTATGATGTCATAGGCGTTGACCAGGAGACAGTTCTTATGCCTTTAGCTAGCCATTTACGACCCATGCTGCTTAATGCATGGAACGAGAGAAAAAAGGCTGCATTTACGGATAACGCACAAAAAATCAAACGTTTACTTGATAATTTGCAAAAGAAACTTGATGAGGTATTAATTAGTTTTTTATGTTGTCATAGCATTCTATATTTCTATCTTCTAATGTCTGTCATATTATTGCAGTCTTCACTGAATATACAGTTATACGAAAAAGGTTTAGATTTGTTCGATGACAACCCAACAACCTCAGTAATCTACTAATCTTAAAACTTTAACTCTACAAATGATGTTTGTCTTGGAGAGAACGTTTTCTCACTTTGATGTTACAGGCTCTTTTGCACCGGCATTTACTAAAGAATACAGCTGCTCCTATGATAGACATGCTTTTATCAAATTTGGTAACATAAACAAATCTTTGAATCTAAATTTATTATTTTATAGCCCACATGACTTAATTTAAGGTAACTTGCATGATTTTGTGAACCTTAAATCAGGATATGCTCAATAAGTTGAAAAATGGTATTGATGTTCAAGACTTCGATAGTATTGAACCCATTACACTTAGCTCCGGGGATCGAATGGCTCTGGTATGAGATAATTTGTTTTTTTTTTTAACTTTCAAACAGTTGTTTTTATTAAATATAATTTTTTTTTGTATGGTCATAGGTAAAGAAATTTGAGGGAGCGTTATCTGTAAAGGGTAATGCGGTTGTTGAAGCTTTGGAAGGGAAGGTCAGTCCTTTAGTGGTGAAACTTATGAAATACGTTGGAAATAAGATAGTAAAAAAATTTCGAATATTTTACGTGACAGCGTGTTGAAGCATATATGACAGCACTAAGAGCATTTGCGGATGAGTGGTAGGAAAGATGCTTCAATCTTAGTCATTTTTTTTGGTGTTTTTTAAGTTTCTAATTTATCGCATATTTGATTGTTTTTCTGTATTTGCAGTGGGTTAACTGTGAAAAAGCTTGACAAGAAATTGGAAAGAACTCTTCTCCATTCGTATCGCAAGGTATGTCCTCCTTGAAGCTTTTAAGTTTTAACAGTTGAAAAAGGAAGCTTTCACAAATTTACATTTAGAGTAAAATGCCATTTTCTTTTCGTCCCTGAGGTCTGGCCCAGTTTTGTGCTTTCCGTCCATAGGTTTGTTTTTCCGCATTTGGATCCAAAAGGTTTGAAATCTTGCCATTTTTATCCGTCTCGTTAACTCCATCTGTTTTTCTCTGTTAAGTCAGGGGTATTTCCGTCTTTTTTTTTGTTAAGTTAAAGGGCAATTCAGTATTTTTCAGAGGTATTCGGTCTTTTTACATAAAGTGAAAAGAAAAAACGAATTGCTCTTTAAGTTAACAAAAAAGACGGAATACCCCTAACTTAACAGAGAAAAACGGATGGAGTTAACGAGCTAGATGAAAATGACAAGATTTCAAACCTTTTAGATCCAAATGCCGAAAAACAAACCTTTGGATGAAAGTCGCAAAACTGACCAAACCTCAGGGACGAAAATGACATTTTACTCTTATTTTTAAGTATTAATTTCTTGATGTTTTGAACATGACACATCTTTGAAATTATTTTCAGGATTTGTCTGCTCAAGTTTCTGCTGAAACCGACCCAGTCACCATTCTGCCTAAAGTTGTTTCTCTACTTTATATACAGGTTCATAAAATCTATATCTCATCCTTCATAATTTGTACTGCGTGTACATTACTGAATTACACATGGATCTTATTTTTTATTATATTCTCATTTGATCTGTTGACTTTATTGTTGGACCATAGTTTTTTGGAAGAGCGCTTCAAGCACCTGGGAGGGCCATTTCTGTTGCAATATCTAAATTAAAGGTATAACATTATTCATTTGAATAGTGGATTTCTTCGATATAGATATCTTTAGCTGTTATGTGTTTGATATTTCAGGATAAACTAGATGATTCGGCATACAAAACGCTAGAGGATTACCACGCGGCAACAGTGACACTTTTGACGCTAATTTCAGCTTCAACAGGCGATGTAAGTTGTTCTGTTAAATTTACTGTTTATAAATAGTAGAATTTTATGTATGTGTAGTTTTATATGTGTGTTATGTTATCAGGAAGAGGATTGTGCATCTGATAGAAGTTTAAGCAAAAGGGAGTTTTTGGAAAGGATGATGCCAGCATTGAAAGGCTTAGTGTCTCAGTAGCTTGTTCTTTTATACATGTTTTTAACTTAGTTTTTCATAGAATTTAGAAAGAAATAGGAAAATTATGTAGAATATCAAATGGTGTTGGTGTTGGTGCTGGTGTTGTTTTTCTTCTTACATGTTTTTTACTCATTTCAACATCCAAGCATTTGACCAATGCCTTGTGTTTGTTTGTAGAAATGATGCTTGCATCGAATGTTTTTTATAGTTTCAGAAAAAAGAAAAAAAAAAAAGTTAAATCAACTTCTTTTAGTAACTAAATCAAGTTGATCAAGATTAAATCAAACTATAACTTTGTTGAGATCTTATAAATGTGTCTTCATTGTTAAGAAAAAAATTGAAATTCTTACTGCGTCTAATTCACAATACAAGGGTTTTTTTTATCCGCATCTTATATTTCACCAATTTGTATTCTATTTCTTACTGCGTCTAATTCATAATAAAAGGGTACATGCACTAATCGAGTAATCGGTCTCTGTCCCGATTGCTGAGTGTTATGTGCCTTATGTCCAAGGCTTGATGCAAAACTACTATCGAGCCGGAGGTCTCACTGGAAGCAGCCTCTCTATTCCTACGGGGTAGAGGATGCTTCCAGTGAGACCCCCGGCTGTCTACATCTTTCCCTCATCAGACCCTACCTTTGTTTTGCTATTGGTGAGATTTACCGAGTATGGTGATGACGTATTCTATTTCTTAATTTAATGTTTAAAAATAAAAGTCAAATCATATCTTACCTGTAAAGCGTTTTATAAATCTTAGGTAGTGTTCATTTCACAGACAACAGCACAACCGAACCCAGTGATTCCCAGTCATAGACAAACTAAATAAGTCATAAAAACATTAAATGAAGTCTAGATTTCGTTTTGTAATATACGGGTTTCTAAACTAGTTTTTATTAAAACAATTTCCAAATGTCGTTCCACTATGTTTACAAGATACCCGATTATTTGATACCACTGCTGATTGCAGTAGACCACTATTTCTACGCCCCATAATATCTGTCGATTTGTCAAGCACTACATAACAAGTGCATTGCGCTGTTTTCATAGCGCTCAACTTAAAACCAGTAAAGATTAACAAATTAACCGAAATTGAAATCTGATATTCTACAGCACACCTAAACTAAATCAGTCAACTGGGTAAAAAAAATCCTGACACAACTGGCTTCATTTCAAAATATCACCAGAATCTGCTCATAAAGAAAACTGAGAAGAAAATGTAGTTTTAAAAAATGTAACATTGCTGAAGAAGACTATTTCTATCAGAAGCTAGAATATGTTCTTCCTGATGATGACTATGTAAATTAAATGATATCATATTTCACAAACTCAAATCTAAATCTAGAAAAACACAAACTGACTAAGCATACTTGCTGAGGTACAAGAGAGGCTTTACATGTAAAACAACTTGTCAATGTTGCGGTAGTGCCGGTCTCTTATCCAACATCTCATAGTACATAACAAAATTATCCTGCATCAACATTCATATCAAGTTACGGCAGGAATTTACAAATAATATACAAATTCGTGTGGCCATTTTCTTAAGAACGGGCCATATTCAAGTTATGCTATCCTAAAAAGCAACCCGAACTTTCACAAAATGGCAACTTAAGCCCCTAAACTATTACTCCATTTTTACAAGTTTTACAAATTAATCACTCAAGTTTCTAATGTTTCAACTTTATCCCTGTACCATATATAATATAAGTTTTTAACCTATTATTTTCGTCATTAACTTTCGTTCACTAATTTTTTTTATAGAACTAAATTGTCGTTGACCTCCTTGAGTTTCTAAGTTTCGAGTTCACTAATTTTTACAAGCTTCGCTAATTTCTTTTTTTATGTATATTTCGGTGTAAATTTGAGTTGGTTTAAGTTTAGACATACACTTTTTTTTGGAAACGAGTCCAATCAAATATAATAAGTGCGTGCTTGTTTCTATTAAAAAAAAAAGAACGGGTCAAAAGTGGCCCAAAATCTATTTTCAAAGCATATGACCTCCTAGACTGTATTTTCGCATTGATTAGTTATAAAAGGTAATAAAACCGGACAAAACAATGTTCACGAGTCAACCCCACCTATCCTGCTTTAACCCATTACCGAGCCAAACCAACCCCTCTAATAGGAACAGTTTAAGAGAAAGGGCCAAAAAGTCAAACCTTGCGTATTGTTTCCCATGTGTTCGGGTCAAAACAAACATAAGATCCTCTCTCATATGTATTTGTCTTCACAAGAGGCTCCATGTTTGGAGGCCTCATAAACCACAAGCGGTGCTCTCGGTGATAAAACCAGCCTCTATTATACCTGCAAACAACCGTCATCATCGACAATAAATATTCATTAAAATTTACATTTTTTGAAAAAATATAACAGCAACCGACCTGAACCTTTTAGGCTGCAAACGAACCGAACCTTGTTCGTGTTCGTTTGTTAAGGAGATATATGTGTTCACGAACTCTTGATGAACACTTACCGAACGAGATTCTGTTTGTGTTCGTTTGTTAATATAATGATCGTGTGTTTGTTAATTATAGCTAACAAACACAAACAATCGTTCATGAACGCTACGAATACAAACAAGCATTAATGAAAAGAATATTTAATACAATGATACTTATTAAATATTTTATTTGTCATAATTTTTTAAGTATTTATCAAATATAAAAATTAAAAACACTAATGAACTATCGGACAAAACATACAAGCGACCGAACTTCACGAACATAAATGAACGAACGTGGCTTCTGTTCATGTTCGTTCATTTAACTAAACGAACGAAATTTCTTGTTCATGTTCGTTCATTTATTAAACGAACGAATACCAACGAACTTCCCGCCGAACGGTTCACGAACCGTTCGCTGAACGTTCGGTTCATTTGCAGCCCTTTATCCCATCCGCTAACCCGTTCATTTGACTTACAAATGTTAAGTGATAACTTACAGTTCATTTGCAGCATACAGCTGGGCTTCATCTTTAGGCATACTGCATATATGATATAACTATTAATACTCGCTAGTAATAAATAGACATTAAGTCAGAAAAAAAAACAAGGCACTTTTAAATTAAAAAAAAAAAAATCTACCTGTAAAAAATGTAGAACAATGTGTTCAACTGAAACTTGGAAAAATACCGTTGCTGCAACAATTGCAAAAGATATTAAAAGCAAGAAAATAATTACGCAAATGACTAAAAGCAAATATTTAAAAAAAACGCTCACATTCAAAGCAGGTGGTTGTTTAGTATAATAACATTGGGGCACGGTGAAATCCGGGTCTCCTTTGACCGGCTCATCTGACCATGGAGAACCGAACGTCCGGTATAGATTTTCAGCTGAATTTAAATTTAATCCAAGAGTCGTCAAATCGATCCCGAGAGCAAGTGAGGTTAAATCAGGGTCACTCATTCTGATTACGCTTAATAAACCAAGCAGACCGAATCGATCTGGAGTGGTTTGACTTTGACTTTGGGTTTGACCAGCATGCATTGACTTTATGCCCTGGTCCCTGTACGGTTGACCCGCACCAGATAACTGTTGCAGGCGAAATTGAGATTGAGATTGATTCTGTTGCGGTGGATAATGCTGGATAAGTTGGTCAAACGAACCAATTCCGGAAATCGCGTTTTGGGAATTTAGCGGTCTTGAACCTACACCTGGCGGTCCACCGGCCTAAAAAAGCAAAAGTTTAACTATTATTGTTATATGCTATCAGCGTTCCGGAAACAATATGATTAATTTCGATCAAAATTACCTGCGAGTGAAATGACGAATGTGACCCTTGAAACATATCCGACCCGTGCAAGTGGTGTAGATCTTGATTGCTGCTTTGCTGATGTGGACGATGCGATGAAAACGTTGCTCCCAGATTAAATCCTGAAGACCTTCCCAACTGTGCATTTTATCAACCGAAAATAAGATGCAGAGTTAAAAAGACTAAAATACCCTCGTAACCGTAGCTTGTAACTCACAGAAAAATGTGGAGATTGCATCATGGAAGCGTTATTATCATGAAGCTGTTCCTTCGGGTGCAAATCCATTGCATAATCAGCATTGCCACCTGTACAAAATCTAGAGCACGTTTAATACGTTTTTTCGATTGCACAAGTCACAACTCATATAAATTTATTAAGAGTAAAATGCCATTTTTGTCCCTCAGGTTTGGCCAGTTTTGCGACTTTCGTCCAAAGGTTTGAAATATTGTGATTTTCATATGGCTCATTAACTCCATCCATTTTTCTCCGTTGAGTCAAGGCTATTTCCGTCTTTTTTTGTTAACTTAAAGGGCAATTCGGTCTTTTTCACTTTATGTACAAGCATTTAGCATAATGTACAAATATTCAAAAGACCGAAATGCCTTTTAAGTTAACAAAAAAGACGAAAACACCCCTGACTTAACGAAGAAAAATGGATGGAGATGATGAGCCGAACGAAAATGGCAAGATTTCAAACCTTTTGGATCCAAATGCAAAAAAAACAAACCCTTGGACGAAAGTGGCAAAACTGGCAAAACCTCAGGGACGAAAATGGCAATTTACTCATTTATTTATTACGGTTACATAACCTTTAAATCCGGGTAGAGCGGGAAAATCTTCGTTCTGGATGCTAAACTCTTGATTTTGCTGTACAATGGGACTAACACCGAGCCCTTGTTTTCTTAAAGAACCTGAAATTTACTGGTTTAATAAAAAAAACATACATAATATAAAAAACTAAAATGAAAAATAAATTAACGTTATATTCACCTATCTGTCCTTGGGCCCCACCGGAAGAACTGGGCCGACTACTAAGCTGAGGAAAGTCATTTATATCGAACGGTGAACCGTCGTTGTTGCTGACATCATTCATCATTCCCATTGAGTTAACGTGATTTAGTGAAAGTGGCCCCCCTGAATGATAAGAATTTCCTAACATAGACATCACTTGTGGAGAAGCTGCATATAAAAAAGTGATATTATAATAGATGACAACATTAGTCCCTCAAATTATTTTCATGTAAACGTCTTTGGCGAGAAGTTCGTTCATGTTCGTTAGTAAGTGAATGAAGGTGAACAAATTTTTTGGTTTGTTAAATTAAACAAACGAACATGAACACGTGTCTCGTCGGTTCATTAAGCCCGCTTATGTACGTTCATTATGTTCGTTTATGTTTGTTAATTAATCATTCAAATTTATTTATTAATATTCAAATTCATTTCTTCCATTTGTTTAAAATGTGGAATTTAAACGTGATGGTATTTGAAGCTTATGTTTATGTTCATTTGTCTTTGTTCTTGTTCATTTGTGTTCGTTAACCGTTCATTTGGAATATTAACAAACAAAAATAAACGAATACGAACACGTTCAATTGTTTACCGCACGAGCAAGAACAAGAAATCTGTTCACTTAATTGTTCGTGTTCGTCCAGTTCGTTTACAAGCCTACTCAAATATATAGGTCAACAGTCAACACCATACTAAAACATTGTACCTTGTTGAAGCATGCCACCCATTAACCTATTAGATCCTTGCACGCCGACATTTCCGGGCCCACTATTAGTGTTTAAACTTAAGCGAGAAGAGAGTCCCGGTATGGACAACCCGCCACCTGTATTTAAGCTTCTACCCACGTTACCACCACCAATAATATTTCCCGCTGAGCTAGCAATTCGCGCACCCGAATTTCCTAAACTAGGAGACACACCACCCGTATTTACGCGGTTTCCGATTGCGGCTGAGGTGGGAAGAATTCCGGGAATCGAACCGCCACCTGGATTCGAGCCGCTACCGAACCCCGGGTTTCCGACAACACCCATGCCACCTCTACTAGCTAGCCCCGGGTGACCGAGTGAATTCCCATGAGATATCTACACAATTAAAAAAACACTTAAAATTGGAAATATATGAAAGAGTAAAATGCCATTTTCGTCCCTGAGGTTGGCTAGTTTTGTGAATTTCCTCCTTCCACATCTGGATCGAAAAGATTTGAAATCTTGCCATTTTCATCTGGCTCGTTAATTTCGTCCATTTTTCTCTGTTAAGTTAGGGGTATTACTATTTCCATGTTTTTTGTTAACTTAAGGGGCAATTCGGTTTTTTTCAGGGGTATTCAGTCTTTTTACAAAAAAGTGAAAAAGCCCGAATTGCCCCATACGAAAAAGACGGAAATACCCCTGATTTAACGCAGAAAATGGATGGAGTTAACAAGCTGGATGAAGATGGGAACATTTCAAACCCTTTGGATCCAAATGCGGAAAAACAAATCTTTGGAGAAAGTCACAAAACTGGCCCAACCTCAGGGACGAAAATGGCATTTCACTCTATAGTCCATATAGAAAGATAACTTGAGAAGTACATGAACAATTGAGTACCTGAGAAAGAGCGTTTGATGAAAACCGACCACTAGAAAGATTTCCGCTCGGTTGTTGAAGGCCACTTGAAGGGACATTAGCCATTGATGAATTTCTTGAAATGTTGGGTACACTAAAACTACCATGAATATTATGCAGCCCTTGAAGTGATCCTATGTAGAAAATTATCATTCACATGTGAACGAACTTAATGGAGGGATATATGTAACGATTATAAATTTATAATAATCAGTGAGATGCGCTAACCGCTGTGTTGAAAAACAGGGGACGGTGCACCAGATTGAGCAGTGAACGATGAAGAAAACGGCTGCGCGGAGATGTTATCTTGAAGATTTGAAGCTGATCTGTTTAGAGACGACTGAAAACAAATATATAATAATTGAATAAAATGACATTTTGCATAATTAAAATTAAAAAAAAAACGTGCATAATTTAGAAAAAAGAAAGTGCAGTACATTATTAAGCAAGCCTGACATTGAAAAAATGTCAATATTTCATGCAAAAAGTATCCCTTGTCGAATTGCCTTTCTACTTAAAATTTGCTTTTCAAACTCTCCTCTTTGTGCCTTATTAGCCTATTATCTGAAAAGAAAAACACAAAGACAAAGATTGGAACATCAAGTCAATATATCAACTAAAAACGTCCGAAAATGATTACTCTATCCTATTTTCAAGTCACACACTAGACTTACATTAAAACAATACCATATATATCTTAAAATTAGAAAGAGTGGAATCTGAAACAATGCCGCACTTCATGTATGTGGGTCAAAATTGGTCAAAGATAGGGTTTGGAGAAGGCAGACCGCAGATATATAAAATGACCAAACAGATGAACAGATTATGAATGGTTTATTTGATTAAAAGGCTAACATGTAAAAGAGATAAAAGAGATGCTATATTATCAAACACGCAACGCACATAGGCCGAGCCGGAACCCGGAGCCTAGGCGCTTAAAAACCAAGGGGTTTTAGACATGTTTTAGGCTTGTTTAGACTGTTTTAGGTTATTCCAGACGTAATTAAATTGATTTCGGCTGTAATGTAGAGGTCTTTTTTTTACCATTTTAGGCCAGAATTTGGCAAGAAAACGCCCTGAAGCAGCACCTGAGAGCCCAAAAGCTCGCCTTCAGGGCGAGCGCATTTGGGGTGCTGTGGGCTTTCGACAACATAGAACAGATGTAGCTTTTGTTGTAAATGAAGCTTAGTTAGTTATATATAAAGCAACGCTTTCTCGTCGGCTTTCAAGACCTAAACACCTCGAAGCACATAACTCTTTTGAACACCAAGCTTATGAATGCTACAAGCATATGACTGTAAGTCTGTAACACTAGAATTAAAAGTATCAAGCATAGTTGTCAATAGCGATTATAGCCGTCGTTATAGCGCGCTATATAGCGAAGCGATGTAGTGTCGACACTCGACATTATGGTCATAGCGACAGATAGCGAGAATAGCGACACCTTAATTTTTTTTAGAGTAAACTTCCATTTTGCTCCCTGTGGTTTGGTCATTTTAACGGTTTTGCTCCAATAGTTTAAAAATAGTCATTTTCCTACCTGATTTTTCTAACTTATCTTCATTTTGCTCACAGCCTCTAACTCCATCAGGGAGGAAACTGGCGACAAACTCGAAAGATTGGGGAGCAAACTGGCGACAAACTCGAAAGATCAGGGAGGAAAATGCCTATTTTTAAACTATTGGAGCAAAACCGTTAAAATGACCAAACCACATGGAGCAAAACGGAAGTTTACTCTTTTTTTAATATAGATAGCAATTAAATATAGCTATAAAATAGCTAGATTTTAGGTTTTTGTAAAATATACATGTAAAATAGAACATATACCAAGGTATTTTGATATAATATACATATAAAAAATTTTAAAATTCTTTTTCTAGTGTATTGCTATTTATAAAATAGCCGCCGCTATTTATCGCTATTCGCTATGTAGCATACAGGTACCTTATCGCTATTTGTCGCTATTCGCCATTAAAAACTATGGTATCAAGTCAACAAGTATCTCGGATAAATTTCTACAACATGAATAGATGATGCATATCCACCTAACTATAGCAAAATAGCCCCCCTTCTAATATAATACATGCCTCTAAAGTTACAAAAAAAAGGAAAAATAAAACCCATAAAAAAATTCCACAAAATTAATCTATAATCCAACCTAAACACATCTCATATCAGTATATCAATCAATACAGCTTACAACTGCTTCTAAAAGGTCCAAGATTCTCAACTTGAGACAAGAAAAACAAACACAAAAATACCCACATAAAGTTTTCATTTCTGGATAACATAAACCCTAATTTAAAATCAAGAAAATTGAGTTTGAACCGATTTTGGGGAAACCCAAAAACCCTAACCCGAAAAGATTCAAAATTTATACGTAAGCAAACGTATATAGATGGATAGAGGTGGATAGTCTGCGTGTGTGTGAGAGAGAGAAAGAAGATTACCCGAAGATGTAGAAGAAGGGTGAACGGATCTGCAAAAAAAATTGAGAAAATGGTAAAAGCGAGATATGGGTTTGAATTTAAAGGTGATAAGAATGGAATTCGAGATGAAAAGAGAGAGAAACGGTGCTGATTTATTTGATTTGATTTCAATCATACGTGACGACCCGACCCGACCCGACCCGATACCCAAGCCTATTAACATATAGCAGCCTATAGATGTACGGCCTGCTTAGATTACAAATAGGGGTGTTCAGAATTCGATTCGAATAATTCGAAATTCGACTCGATTCGAATTCGATTAAAAATGTTTGAATTCGAGTTGATTCGTATTCGAGTCAAGTAATCGAATTAGAATCGAATACAAATTTATGATTTTGAATTCGATTCGATTCGAAATTGCAGGGTGTGCATATAAGACAAAAATCAACTTTTTAGTGTGCAAATATGTACACCCTTAAAAAAAGACTACTATAACTTTGGTAGGAAAAAAAAAACAAAAACGATGATAAGACCGTAATTTTGGGCTCAGGGCAAAACTGTAATTTTTCAGGACTAATGAGCTAGTGTTAGGCTACTCCTTGACACGGAAAAAAATTAAATCGAGTAAACCAACTAAAACAAAAAACATTTATAGTTTTGGTAAAAAAAACTAAAACGATGGGAAAAACGTATTTTTTAACTGAGGGCCAAATCATAATTTTAATTCGGGGATAAATCGTAAACTAAATGGACCGACGGTGGAGTGCCAGGAAGTTGCTGGCACGACTGTAATTTTACACTGGGGGCAAACTTGTAATGTCACTAGGAAAACAAACAAAAACGATGGGGAAAATGTAAATTTAAGTTGAGGGCAAAATCGTAACTTGGCTATGAGAAAAAAACTAATGGCAAAACTATAAATTTATACAGGGCGAAATCGTAATTTTTGAACCGAGGGCAAAATTGGAAACTTTAGCTGGGAGCAAAAGCGCAAATTTATTTTTAAGTGGGGGTAAAAACATAATTTTGAACTTGGAAAATCGTATTTTTAAGGGAAAAAAACTAGAGTAAATTACAAGTTTTGTACTTTATGTTTGCATCAAATTTCAGGCGCTGTCCTTTAGCGCAAAAGTTGACAGGCGGTGTCCTTTACCTTTCAAAATCTTGCACGTTTTGTCTTTTAGGCCAAACCCAGTTAGATTTTTTGGTTAAATCTAGTCATGTGCCTTGCACATGAGGGCAGTCTTGTCATTTCACCATTCCAATGACTATTTTGTAAAGAAATTTTATGCAGGGTTTATTCTGTATTCAAGTTAAAAATAAAAAAATTCTATCTTCAAACACAATCAACATTCTCTCTCTCTCTCTCAAACAAAATCACCAGATACTTACCCCCTCTCTCTACTCTACGCTCTTTCTCTAAAACAACCACCACAACTCATCTGCCGTTGACACCAGCCACCACCGCACCCACCTTAGACAACCACCTCTCTCTACTCTCTCTATCTCTTTCTCTCTTCACCTTATGACGCCACCACCACCGTCTTCACCAACACCACCATACGCAACCACCACCGTTTCATCTCCTCCCCTGCAACCACGACTGTCTTCACCACCGCCACCGTCGTCTTCACCATCCAACCACCGCCTCTCCCATCGGAGGGTTTGAAACGGTTGATGTGCGTGTGGGGTATAGTAATATTGAATGACAGAGAAAAGTAAATTGGCGATTCATCTAACCTGAAATTGAAAAGTGCTCCAGCGATGAGGTGGGGAGAAAGAATCGAGTTACAGTCGCTGTGTCCGTGAAGAAGATGACTTGCAGAGCAACCTTCAGCCCAGCATCTATGAATTAGGTCAGATATAAGCCCATTTTCAATTAGGCCACATTGAACTATTGCACAAACCCTGATTGTGATATTTGAGATAAAAATGATTGTCTTTTCAAGATTTTCTTGAATATATGTGTAATTAAAATCCATCCTCTGTTTTGATTTGGGTTTTTGATTTATTATATGATTTTTGAAATATATTTTGTTTTGTTTTGAGGTTTTGATCTGCACAAGTTTATGGGCTGAAATTATTTTGTTATTTTGTTTTATTTTTACATAATAGCCCCTTGATATAATTTATCTTACACAATAACCCCTTGAATGCTGAAATTACAATAGTACCCTCATGTGCCTTGCACATGACTACATTTAACCATAAAATCTAACTGGGTTTGGCCTAAAGGACAAAACGTGCAAGATTTTGAAAGGTAAAAGACACCGCCTGTCAACTTTTGCGCTAAATGACAGCGCCTGAAATTTGATGCAAACATAAAGGACAAAACTTGTAATTTACTCAAAAAACTAATGGCAAAACTGTAAATTGAAACGAGGCAAAATCGTAATTTTTAACCGGGGGCAAAATTGAAATATTTAGCTGGGAGTATAAGCGTAAATTTATTTTTAAGTGAAGGCAAAAACATAATTTTTAACTGATGGCAAAATCGTAATTTTAAATGGGGATAAAATCGTAAATTTGTTGGGCCAATAGGGGAGTGTCAGGCAGCTGCCTGGCACTATTGAAAGTGCCGCCCATTTAGCCCAATAAAGGGCCAAAACTATTGCCTGGTCGGTGCCGACTCTTGTGAATGTAGTAGTTGATAATGAGAACCATTTCACATTTGATTCGGTCAGATTGCAGTCAGAGCGTTTGGTTCCAAAAAGAATGATGTCAGAATGGGTGAAATAAGGTGTGAATAGTTCAGATTGTGAATGAAGCTGAATGGTTCAGACATGAATGTCTGGTTCGGTCAGATCGTAACCATTCAGATCTGAATAAACCAAACAGACCCTAAGTGTCATATCAGGAAGTTGTTCTACAAAAGGTTCTAAAAATAATAAGTGTGTACAAAGACACAATGTATCGTAAAATATAACACAGTGTAGAAGAAAAAAGAAAAAATGAGTCACAAATAAGATACAATGATACAAATATAGAAAAGACACAATGAAAGATAAAAAGACACAATGATGTAAACAAAAAATCTAAAATCTACAAGTTAAACATCTAAAAATAAAAACCTAAAATCTCACATCATAGAGTTCGATGAGACGGTTCTAGTGCCGCTTGAATGAGGTCAACCGGAGTCCATTTGATACATTTCTTTGTACGACTTCTTATTTTTAGGAGATTTTATATTTGATCATAACCCTAACGTCATGTAGAGGGTTTTTATTGGTTTAAAAAGTAAACCCATTACCCACACACATATCTAATTTTCTTAGATTGACACATGTTGCACCACTCACTCTTATGCCCTTGGCATCCTGTTTTGGCGCCCTCATTTCGGTGTTCAATGAGGACGTCACTCCACTACAATGAAAGTTTCATACTTATTCTATTGGTTATGAAAAGAAATTTTTAGATGTTTTTTTAATACATGTGATTTCAATAGGATATATAAAACATTGTTTACTTTTTAGGTCATTTAACTTTTAAAAAGTTTTAACACCTATATAAGAATTTTAAAACAATGATAGAAAGTTTAAGGGGTTGTTTGGAATCTTTTTAGACTCCGGGGTATGGGGCGGGAGTTTGGGCGTGGGTAGGGGGCAAACGCCCAAGCCACCACCCCGGGTAGGCATGGGTTTCGGCGTGGCCCTTGGGGCATGGGTTTCAAGCCGGGCGTGGGGCGGTCTGGCCAAGCTGACATGGCGGGTTGTGAATGGCCAAACCAAACTAGCCGTTGGGCTATTTAAAAAAAAAAAAAATTCCTTTATAAATACTTTACAATATTTATCATTTTTCTCACACAAAATCAAACACATAAAACACAATCTCGCCATGAGTTCTTCAAGTTATACTGAATCGTCATCATCATCTGACGATGGGGCGGAAATATTTCTACAAACGATCGCGACGGTGGTGAAAGCTATCGTTGAAAACGAAGAGGAGGAGGAAGAGAGTCAACAACCTAAACGCAGAAGAAGGTACATCGCTCGTGAACGGGTCACCGCTAACGATTTGTTGGTAAGCGATTACTTCTCAGCTGAACCTAAGTATGATGAAAACATGTTTAGGCGTCGTTTTCGTATGAGTAGAAACTTATTTTTAAGGATATCCAGAGATCTTGAGGAGAAGTATGTTTATTTTCAACAAAAACCCGATGTATCCGGGCAATTAGGATTTACTACGTGGCAAAAGGTCATGGCCGCACTTAGGCAGTTAGCGTACGGCAATAGTTCGGACAATATGGATGACTATTTAAAAATGTCTGCACGTGTAGCTAGAGAAAGTCTTCACAACTTTTGTTCGTGTATTCTAGAACTCTATAGGAAAAGATATTTGAGAAAACCCTCGTTCAGTGACATGCAACAATTATTGGAACATCACGCTGATTATCATGGGCTACCCGGGATGCTAGGTAGTTTAGATTGTATGAAATGGGCTTGGGAACTTTGTCCTACCCAATGGCAAGGCGCTCACACGAGTGGATTTCACGGGAGTCCAGCCATCATGCTTGAAGCGGTTGCGTCCCAAGATCTTTGGATATGGCATGCGTTCTTCGGTATGCCAGGTTCACATAATGATATTACCATCATAAACCACTCGCCCCTTTTCAATGATCGAGTAAATGGTATAGGACCCAAAGGAACTTTCTTTGTAAACGGGGTTGAGTACGTGTATGGGTACTACCTAGTTGATGGGATTTACCCAGAGTGGGGGGTTTTTGTAAAATCATTCACAAAACACGGTACGACAGATCTAAAGAGATTAAAGTTTAACAGGGTACAGATGGCTGCATGTAAAGACGTCGAGCGAGCATTCGGTGTTTTGAAGAAAAGGTGGCGAATATTACAAATGCCTTGTCGACTATTGGACAAGGATCAGATTGGAAACGTGATGTACACATGTATCATTCTTCACAACATGATTTTGGAGGATGAAGGTAGAGCGGTCGTTACCTACTATGATGACGATGATTCCCAACCAGGTAACTTAAAAGACCAAGAAAAAGCGGGTAATGCATTTTGGATCAAGTCAAGGGATATACATCACAACCTTCGATCTGATTTGGTGGAACATGTTTCAACGATTCCTGGGTTCGAAACCGACGAAGACGACGAAGAATGATTGTTTTTTATTTTAATAATTATTATGTTTGTTTATGTATTTAAAAAAAATGTTAATAAATTTAAATATATATTAAAAAAAATGGTGATGTGGCTAGGCCACGCCGGCCCAGCCACGCCCCCAACCCCCCTCCCCCCCACCATACCCTGGTAAATGTGGGTCGCCCCATGTCTGCCACCCCAAGCCACGTGTCAACAAATTCCCCAACCCAAGCCCAACCCCCGCCCCACCATACCCCGCAGTCTTAATGGTTTCATTAAGAGGTTACATCTCAATCAGTCAGCAGTAAAGTAAGGGGTTGTTTATTTACCTCTTAATAAGGCTCTTAATGGTTTAGACCCCTTACTGGTTCAGATTGTTTGTTCACTAGCAGATGTCTGAATGGTTCAGACATTTTCCTCTGGATGGTTAAGATGTATACAGAGCCTGAATGGTTAAGACCTCTAATCTGAGTTGGTCAGACATTTGCCTCTGAACGGTTAAGCATTATACATGTTCTTAATGGTTCAGACATTTTACTTTTACTGGTTCAACACTTAATGGTTCAGACCTATTATTGGTCCCGCACTTAACCATTCAGATTTTGCCAAATAGCCCCTAAGTGTATTTGGTTAATTAGAATGACACTTCTGAATCAGACAACAAATCTCTTACCCAATAAGTTTCAAAATGAAGTTAAATGAAATTTTACGCCTTTGCCCCTTGATGTGCGTGTTGTGTGTATATAATTTTATATATATTTTTAGCCATTTTTATACTTTAGTCAAGTTTTAAATTTATAAAACACGATATTTTACTAACACCAAACACACATATGGGCAAGTGCACCCATCTGAGCGTAGTGTAGTGTTGGTAAGATACCGAGATCGTCCAAGGACACAAGAGCTTTTAGTACCGGTTTATCCTCAACATCTAATCAAATCAAAAATTTAGAAAAAAAGTTTTAAACTAGAAAATAAAAACTAAAAATGCTGAAAGTAAAAATAAAAATAAAAACAGATAGACAAGATGAATCACTTGGATCCGACTCGCCTTTAGTGTAACCTTTGATTATTTCCGCACTTTTGCACTTTTTAAGAGATTATCTTAGTTATAGTAGTAGGCCCCTCTTTTGAAGATGACGTTACCCTCAACCCAGTAGTTTGAGTCAGCAAGGATACAATCCTAAAGGGTTGGATTATTGAAAGATAATTAATTAAGTTATTAATGCGTAATGTGGTAGGCCCCTCTTTTGAAGGTGACGTTACCCTCGGCTAAGTAGTTTGAGTCAGCAGGGATACAATCCTAAGTAGCCGGGTTAATGTTTTAATAGTAGTTTACATATGAGGGGATCAAGAAATTCGGACCCCCGCCATCCAATACGAGTGGGTATTGAAGGAGGTCCTACTAAGCTTGACCCAGGTCCTTGCAGGATCTATACACTGAACAAGGCAAGGCGCTTACCAAACCATTCCCTTAACCCCCGACCAGGTAGCCAACATATCTCCATATAGACCGTGGAGATATGAATGGTGTAAATCTTTTATTTTATATAGACAGTAAAATAACGCCAAGACACCACGGACAAATGATAAGGAAGATTCACCTTCAACATAAGAAACTAGTTATTAAAGTCATTAATACATAACCAAATAAAAAGTGCGAAAATATTACAAATAAAAAGTATTACACTAAATGCTTGTCTTCACCAAGTGATGTAAGAGACTTAGGCAAACATGGCCTTTGATTGTCAAGAACTCTTACGATCAATCTTGGATCCCGAGACTACTACACACACTCTATGATGGATGATGGTGGTGGATGTGGGTTGTGATGGTGGTGGTGGGTGGGTGAAGTGTGAGATAGGTGGTTTACCAAGGGATGATTTGCAAGTGAGCCAAGCACCCCTATTTATAGCCTGCACAGAAGCCCGGACACGGCCCCGTGTCCATTGGGCACAGCCCCGTGTCCCCCCCATCTTCTCTTTCTTCATTAAATGCAGTTTGTCTGCATTAGTTGACCACGCCCCCGTGTCTGCTGGGCACGGCCCCGTATGCAGAAGCGTATCTGTACTATCAAGATTTGCTTGGATTCTGCGAATCTTAGCGTTGACCACGACCCCGTGTCCGCTGGGCACGCCCCCGTGTTGGGTGATAGAAGTTTCTACAACTTTGTCTTTTCTGCAGACACTTGGGCACGCCCTCGTGCTCAATGAGCACGGGGCGTGTTCAACCTTCTGTTCTCTTGTTTTAGCTTGGGGAGATGTTGTCGAGGGGTCGGGCATGCCACGTTTATTCCTTTTCTTGTATTATTGTTAGATTTGGCTGCATTTTTGCTTCTTTTGTTCAATTAAGCTCATTTAACCCTGAAAATACAAAAGGAAGACAAAAGCACACTTTTTCCAACATTAGTACTAAAAAGGGTTAGTTTTATGCCACATTTGATGTAATTTATATGTTGCATTTTGCACACATCACCCCTTCACCTATGTTCACAACCTCACCCGGCCACTCACACACCACCACTTCCTCCACCACTAACTACCACCACATCCACGTACTCGTACTAGTTCAACACTTACTGGTTTAGAGTCTTTTACCTAACAACATGTTGTACTAGCTTAGCACTTAATGATGCAGAGATTGCCAAACAGCCTCTTTGTAATTTCCATAGTTAAAAATAGTACAAGTAACTTGTGAAAAAAGAGCGACCTAGTTACTATTACACTAGTTATATTTTTTTTACTATTACACTAGCTATATTTTTTTTATTTACAAAACTAGTGGGACTCTTGCGCGTTTTGCTACGGGTCTTTGGTCATTATCGTTTTGGTTCATTACAGTACCAGCACGATACACTCGGCACAGCAATCGACACGTGTTATACATCGATTGGAAACCATAAAAACGAATACCCGTATCGGAGTTGTTTGGTCGGTATCGGTCTGTTACGGTACCAGTATCATACAGATACTCGATATAGCTTACGATACCAAAATATACTTTATTGCGAGTAGGGGTGTTCATCGGGTTTTTTCTTCAGGTTTCGGGTTTTTCGGGTCGGGTTGTTCGGGTTTTTGTCTAGGAAAAATTGACCCGATAACCGACCCATTTAAAGTTCGGGTAAGTCGGTTTTGGGTTATTCAGGTTCGGGTTAGTTTGGGTTGGGTTGTTCGGTTTTCGGGTTTAGATGTAAAATGAAAAATTAATGTTTTTTTACAAGATATCATCAAAATTCATATTACTACTTTAAAAATATCATCAAAGTTCAAATGTTATTTGACAATATGCTATTATAATATTTAAAAGTCCCAAAACTTCATATTTCATATATTAAAGACTCCAAACCAAAACAATTCTATAAGAAAAAATTATAAATGTTCAGGTTTTTTTCGGGTTTCGTGTTTCGGGTTTTTCGGGTCGGGTTGTTCGGGTTTTTGGTAGGGAAAAAGTAACCCGATAACCGAACCATTTAAAGTTCGGGTTGGTCAGGTTCGGGTTTCTTGAGTTCGGGTTTTTCGGATATTCCCTAATTCGGGTTCGGGTGACTTTGAATTCGGGTCGGGTTTCGGATTTTAGATAAAAATGAACAGCCCTAATTGCGAGTATAACTTTGTGTTCAATGAATTGTATACCGCCACGTAGAGAAATCTACAAAAACATATACGGTACCGTTACCGATGTCGTTTGGTCGGTATATGTTCGGTTTGTGGTGATAAAAAATATCAACTATATATGACCCGTTCCGTCATTCGAATAGATCTTTTATTGAATCGTGCATAATAATAAGCACATAATGATGTTAATAATACAAAAACTATATCGATATTATATGCTACGGTACTGAGTGTTTTATGAATGAAATAAACAAATAAGCATGCAGGTCATAAAAACGGGATTCAACCCCATGTAATACATGTGTTTTTTACCTAATAATAAATGAAAAAACTAACTAAAATACTATAATAAGTAAATAGTACATCAAAGTTCATTTTTTAAAAATAAATCTTGACGAGTGTATGTGTTAACATATGACATTATATTTTATTCAATACATACAATACACGAGTTTTTTTAAAGATATATTTTTTTATTATTTATTATATAAAATTACATTTATATAGCCCGTGTAATACACGGGGTTCAACCCTAGTAATAGTAATAATAACAATAATAATAATCATTTGTAATATTAAAACGATAAAAATATGAAAAAAAAACTATATATATACAGGGTCAGGATTTAGAGAAAACGGTGAAAAGTGTGAGAACGGAGAGAACGGTTAGGGATCGTCAGATTAAAACAATCTATGGACTGGATGACGCGGTGACGTTTTCGTAAATAACTTAACTATTATTGCTGTGGCGCGCTTCATTAAGGGTAAAAAAGTCTTTTGACTTCTCTACACAAAACGCCATCTAATGAAATAAAACGCCATTAAAATTACCGCCTTAACCTACAATAGCACACACCATCCTAATCTAAAAAACGCCATTAGATATAAAACGCCAAACTTAATTATAGTAAAATTCCGCCTAAAAAACTCGCCAAAAAACATCCTATATATACAACATCTCAGACCTTCCATTAAAATACACAAAAACCCAAACGCCATATTTAATATATACCATTCGTCTTAGAAACCCCAAAAAACGCAAACATCAAATATCCTCTAAACCAAAACGTTTATTTGAAATTCAGTTTGGTTGTCGGTAAGGTTTCGCTCAATGTAATGGACAAAATCCTTAAGTGATGATATTGTCCATTTTATTGACTTTATCCTCAACTTCTATCTAATTTATAACGCCAAAACATACAAAAACATTATTGAGGTTTGTTGTCAATAAAGTTTAGCTGTATGGGGTGGACAACGTTGTCAGACATCTTTCTTAACTGAGGATTAACAATGTTGTCCATCACCATACAGCAAAACATTATTGATTTAGCATGATCAAATTTAGAGTTTTAAGGTGCTTTTATTTAGTGGCGTTCTTTTTCTCGGTAAAACGCCAAAAAGTTAAAAAAATCAAACATCGTTCATTGGAAATTCAAAGATTGTTGGCTGAAGGGTGTAAACTCAATAACATTTTGCTGCATGAGATGGACACATACTCAAGAAAAAGAGGCTGATTTCAGACTTTGTGCTTCCACACGGCAACAAAAAAAAACTACTTCAAAAAACAAAAATCAAAATAAATCATACGAAATTCGAAACTGTCACACCCCAACCGAAGGCGGAAACCTCGGGGCATGGCACTGAGCAAAACAGATTGTCAAGAGAAATTCCATAACGACTAAATTACCGAATAGTTAACATTATGTCCCATACCATAACCCATTAAGTAATCTAATTATTACAGGCATCGATATTCTCCAAACAAAAGCATGTTTCGACAACTCGGATTTCAAATAGAAATAAATTGTTCGTTTGTTTCTACACTCTTCCTAACTCGGTTCCACATAGCAAGCATCCTAGCATATAGCATCCTAAACACCTGCCACATACGTTAAAATAAAGGTAAATACACATAGTGTAAAGGTGAGCATACATGTTTGATATAGCATAATAGAGTTCAAAATTGTTTAGGCATAACCAACATGTACAACGTATAATGTGAAGCATGTAAGTTATCGAAAATGATTCTATCAATACCAATGACTGCGATTTGACTGCAAGTAACGAGTGCGCATCACATGTTCACCATTGCGAACACGTGAAGTAATATCCTTAACAACCCCTGTCCACGACAGGTGCTGAGTCCAAACTATAGTACTATCGTTGCTAAGGCAGGTAGACAGCAATCAATGTGTAAACATAACAAACAGGCATTCATCGAGTCACGTATAACATGCATTAGCGGTTAGTGTATAAATAGTGTTTGCGTTGTGTGATAGTTGTGATTTGAATATAGATAACGTATGTAACACCCAAAAGTGCGTAAAGCAAAAAGGGATCGAGTATACTCACAGATTGTGTTTAACAAATAAACACAACCCTGGATTGAAGGGAGCACTGAAAGAGATTAGCCTGAACAGTTAACGATAGCATAAACGATAAGCGGCGCGTAAAATGGTGCAAAGTGTCAATGGGTCGGACGGTAATCCTATCGGATGGCAATCCGATCGGATGGCCAGTCGATCGGATGACAATCCGTTCGGATGGTCATCCGATCGGGTGACCATTCGATTGGACTGTCATCTCGTTTGGGAAGGATGTGTTTGTGTATGATGGTTTGTCTTTTGAAGTTTTCGTTGTAGCATTTTGAAAACAGAGAAGTATCTCTACCCTTCAGGTCGATCGATCGAATGGTCGTTCGATCGAGTAACGATCTGATTGGTTGGACACTTCGTGAGAACAAGTTCACAGCAGTTTGTCACCCGATCGGATTGCAATCTGATCGGGTGGCAATCTGTTTAGAACTGACTATGCATTGAACATGTTAAAAATTGTTAAGGTGTTGAAGTTCAAAACATCACACGGTCGGATTGTCGTTCGATCGGATGGCAATCCAATTGGACGGCAATCCGTTCGACGTCCAAAACTTTTGAATAGTTGAAATAAAAGTTGAAGTGTTGGATCCAAGTGCAAGCCGATCGGACGACTGCCCGATCGGATGGCAATCCGTCCAGGCGGCCTGATCGTCTTTGATAGTTGGTCGTTTTGATAGTTTTGCGGGTTTTCTCGAGACGGTATGACCACGTGCCAAACAACAGAACTTCATCAATACTCAGGTGATCCGATCGGACAGGAATCACCCTAGTCCGGTTGGTCAACTGATCGAGACGGTGGTTCGTGTTTAACCCGAGGTCGGTTGTCTCGTTGACAGAACACAGATCTTGAACCGACACAACACTAGGAAGGAGTAGAAGATGAGAACAAGCTCCGATTCCATCGGCTTTGAGTGTAAAAGAGTTGAAAGAAAGTTAGAAAACCATCTTTCAATCCTTTTTCACCATGAATATTTCAGATCTATGCAAGATTTTGGTTTATTCATGTGGAAATTTTTCAGATCTAAGTTGTTCTCAGTGGATCGAAGCCAAAACATGAAGTTCATAAGAACCCCATGATGACATCATCCTAGAACACCTTAAATCTAGTGATTTCACGGTTAAAAGTTAAGATTCAAAAGATAGAAAGATGAAGAAGTGCGTGTTGATCATGAAAGTACAAGATTTAGGTTGAAAACTTACAAGAATCGCGAGGAATCGAGAGAAAGAAGAGCTTGAGTGCGGCTGGGTCGAGTGAGAGTTGTCACATCACAAATGATGTGACAGGTTGGTATTTATAGGGTTTCCCAAAAAGGAAAGTGTGCATGGATCGAGTGGGTCACCGATCGGGTGGCTGCCTGATTGGGTGGCAATCAGATCGGATGGCCATCCGATTGAGTTGTCACTCGATCGAGTGGCTCCGACGACTGAGTTTCGGCGTTTCGTTTCGTGTGCTGGGTTTTGCGATGCTGTTGAGCGATGCGATAGAATTATCCATTAATCCCAACTACTATATCTAACATACAATCATCCTAAAGCATATCCTGTGTATGGGCATCTGTCTTTCTCTTAGCAGTTGCTAGAACTCTTTGCTGTTGTAACTTTCGCATTCTTTTCCTACGTGCAAATGCTTCCTTACTGAACCATCCTCTTTTTTCTTATGAGGGAATGGCTCTTCTGACTGAGCTTTAAAAGCAAACATCCCTTCTTCCTGATCAGCAGAATACCCAGAAAGGGCAGGCTGTGAAGAGGTACCTTCACTCCTAGGTGAATCAGACAACTAATGACACATGTCTGAGGGTCCTTGATCACTCATACTGTAAACTAACAGATAGTCAAATAACAAATAACAATAAATACAGTTATGCACGTATTTCCGTAATTTATTTCCTAACACACAATTTAGAATTTAAGTGTCAGCAGAACACTTCTTTGGCTTAGACCAGTGGCTGGGCTCTGATACCACCTTCTGTCGCAACCCCCGATCCCTTATGTCACACCCCCAAAATCCACATGTGGAGTATCACCGCTTGGAGGCGTGACTGACCAGGATCAAGCCACCAATCATATTGAACAAACATGTAATTAAATATAAGATCCAACACAATATAATTGGTGTCCAAAACAAAACATAGTTTAAGTTGCAAGCGGAAGCATATTGTTTAAAACCAAAGCGTAAGTTCAAATGTTTCAAATGTTTATCATGGCACACGACTGTCCATGTCCCACAACGACCACGCCTCCCCGTGCAAGCTCCAAAAGCATCTAACGACCTGCAAGGCATGTAACAACGAGTCAACAACAAAGTTGAGCGAGTTCACAGTTGGTTGTTTAGTTTCACCAGTTTATTTTGAAAACCATAAGTTGTTTTGTAAACCACGAGTTAACCGGTATCCTTGTTTCCCAAACCATATCCATAATTAGTGGGGGCTTCCCCTTGTAAACCACTAGACCGTTACCATATCGACAACTGACGAACAATAAGTTGTGCCCTACGTCAATGTCTATCATCATTGACTAAGTGCCCAGATCCATTAGTACACGCCCGTCCTACCGGCACGGTGTGAGGCTTGTCAACCCTAAGAGCGCTATTAACTAATGACCCGCTCGCCATTGGCCCGGTGATTAAGTCGATATAAAAATGAGGGACTTCATGATAGAGTTTTGTCTAGTAAGTTTAAGGTTGTCGTCCTTCCTATGGAGGAGCGGAGGCACGTAATCAACCCAAGGAGATTACGCAGGTTTAAATGTTGTCGTCCTTCCTATGGAGGAGCGGAGGCACGTAATCTACCCAAGGAGATTACACAGGTTTAAATGTTGTCGTCCTTCCTATGGAGGAGCGGAGGTACATATTCTACCCAAGGAGAATATGCAGGTTCTATTTAGTTTCTTAACCCATTCCCAACCACCGGGAATCCCATGCCTTAGAAGTGTGAACTCACCTTGATTTGCTCAGCAGATAAACAAAATGGTCACTCGAGCTATATGTGGTCAACCACGTCCTAACATGGTTACCATACAAGTCAGGTCTAGGTTCAAGTAGTGCACATAAGTTTACACAGAACTAACAAGTCAAGAACACGCAATGATCATGGCATACACATTGAACATGATAAACAATTCAGTTGAACACATAAAGTCCAAAACTTATGCGAAAGGATGTATTGGGCTGATGTAACAGTGTAAGCCCAATAGCATCTTATGCGATTGGGTAGTTGAAACCCAAACAACTACCCGGCCCAACATGTTGTGCGACCAGCACAACCTTGTGCGATCCACAGCATGTTGTGCGATCCAATTAACACCCGGCCCAAACAAATAGAAAGCCCAATCATACATACACGGCCCAAATAATAACAAACGTTGATCTTGTGCGGTCCGGATGGACTTGTGCGATCCACTTGGGTTGTGCGACTGGGTATTGGGCTTTAAGGCCCAACAACATAATAAAGTCCAAACAGTGTGTGTGTGGCCCAAGACTTTTGCGATCGGCACTGCCTTGTGCGATCCACACGTCTTGTGCGATCATGCATATCTTAGTTGTACTGTGAGTTTTAGACAGTTGCACTAAGCTTGTGCGACTGTCTTGTGCGACCAGACCCTTACACGAAACAGGTTTCGTGTGGTTCATGCAAGCTTGTGCGAATCATGTTTCGTGTGACTTATGCGATTGGTTAACTAAAATCCGAATTTCATGCATATCAGTTACACATTTATCTTTGCAAATCAATTCCAACAGTTTCCATATTTGCACACAATCAATCAATACTATCACAGTTTCTATCCAATCCTTTATTCGATCAAATCAAGGTTTTCATCCATCAATCCCTATGAACCCTAATCATGTTCAAGGCATAGCAACAATTTATAACAATAAGCTATAATAACACGGTTCCTGTTCTTTGCATACTAACATAACAATCCCCACAATTCATTTAATGATTAACATATCACAATCGGTTATCATTCATTCGGTTCCAGATCATCAATCATATAATCATCAACTCTAAATCAGTCTAAACACCCTACACAAGTGAGTCGATCTACAAGAACAACCTTAGTGATTTACAATCATAAGCAATCATATATCATTCTCTAAATCATTATGTGGAAACATGTAGATCACAACATCTTACAATTAATAATTAAAACACTAACCGGAAAGCCAAAGAACTAGGTTGATCGAGATGGGGGCTTCGGCTATGAGGATTGCCGTCGAACAAGAGAGAGAGGAGAGGAGAGAACTAGGGTTTGATGTGTGTTAAGTGTTTGCAACTAATGAGAGAACAAACCCCCACTAATGGGTATGTCTTAGCTTAAATAGGTGGGTGGCCGAACCCATCATGGGCTGGCCATCAGTTTCGAGTGAGGAGTGGGCCGAGAGTTGTGTGGAATCAAAGCCCAAAGGCTTGTGCGGTCGGCCAAGTGTTGTGCGGTTGGGTTGTTGTTGTGCGATTCGGGTCATATATTTATATACATACACACATTCACATAATACAAACATAACATTCCATTAAGACCTCATATCGCGTAAACACATATTGTTCAAACAAGTTACATCGAAGTACAATGAAAGGTTTGGAATACGAGTTGTCACACCTTATCTGTCCCGGGAACGGGCGGACGCGAACTTAGAGTTCGGTGGTATCAACTTGTTAATTTGGCAACGGAAATTACATCAGGACCGTAGTTAGGAAATGTTTATCAGAGTAAAACCACCATATTTAATATTAATAATCACATGGGCAAAAACTCAAGTTTCTTATTACAATACATTTATAGGGATAAACCCTATTTTATTGAATTTAAAACATCGTCTTTTATGTAACTTTTATAGCCACATTTTTCCCAAGCCTTCAGTGCTCTCCAGCTGGCTTTTTACTAATTGGTTGTCACATTGTGTTACCTGAAACATGTTTTAAAAACATTTGTCAGCGGGAAATACTGGTGAGTGAATCCCAGTTTAATCAAGAAACATTTTATCAATTAAGACAGTATTGAGAGCGATCACATTGTTTATTTCTACACAATTACTCATTCAGTACTGTCAATCCTGACTTGTGGTTCATATTACACATTGGCTAACTCATCGTCCAATGGTAACGTACTGTCATCCCCGACTTACTACTCAGAGTGTAGTAAATTTTGTATACAAAACCTTACATACCGGCAGTAATTGAAGAACTACAAAGACTCAATCACTGCTTAATCACATTGTAAAACATTTAAGGTTTTGTAAAATATTACAAAAAGGTTAACAAAAAGAGGATAAACTCACATTGCTATCTTAGACTTCGCGTAAGGGTTTCCTGGGAATAATCTATAATTTACACAAATATACATAGGTTAGTATCATAACCCTTTGAAAATATTAATGATACCCTCCCTGAGACGGCATTCCAACAAATACGTTGGGCAGAACCACGACAGTTGTTACGGAACCCTAAATCAATCGGGCAGCATATCTAGTATGAAACCAGGGTTATAATACTTACAACGGAGCATAACCTTGCTAATTAGGGGGATATAATACCCGCGTATTACTTCTACTACTCAGAATTCGTTTAAGAAAGAAAAGATGTGAGCGACGGAAATGAAATCCCGAGGCCTCCTTATATAGTGCTGAAATCTGGTCCTCACGCGGCCCGCGTAAAGAACAGACAAGGGTTACGCGGCCCGCGTCAACCCTGGTCAAACGTATAGCTTGTCCCGGTCATGATCTAGACCCGCCACGATGATGACACGTGTCATCACCGGGCTGCGCCACTATCCTGATCTCTCGCGGCCCGCGTTAATTTAAACGGGGTCTTACGCGGCCCGCCTGAACTTAAGAAAACTAACAAAATCAGGTTCCAACCTCTATACCGCCCGCGTAAAGGCTTGGGGTGGGTCTACGCTGTCACACCCTGGCTTTGCGGAAGCGTGGTTAATTTGGTGTGACTTCTTAATACCATAGCTTAACCATAACAAAGCTATATGAAATAAAACCATGCAAGATCATCCATTTAATTAAGTTTTAAAAACCAAATACAACAATATTGTTTTAACGGAAACATATCCTAACGACATTGTTCAACAAACACAGACATCAACATGACGTAAACACAGTTTAAGGACTGTGACTTGTCCAGGAAAGAGTCACATTCCTCAAACTTGGATGACCTCGAAACTAGTGCAGCGGGAAAACGTGCCATACCGTGCCAGATCCTTTAGTTCCCTGAAATACATGTAAGTTGAAAAATCAACAATAATGTTGAGCGAGTTCATGTGTAAGTGAGTATGTAAAACCTTTGTATGTATAAAAATCCTGGTATGTAGCAATAAGGAAAAAGAGATCACCATTGGGTTGCAAAGCCAATGATACGTTGTGAAGTGCAAGTAGGAAGACTCAAACCTAGCATATTTGGCGATGGGTACAAAGTCACCACCTGGTCCATTAAGCGGGCTCAGGGGTTGGGCTCGCTACACCCAGATAGATCTACCGCTTACGTCCTTCGGTCCTACAATGAGGATTAATGGCCTCCAGTTCCCGCCTACCCACTCACATGATCTAAGTAGTAACACTCCTTACGCTAACCATACCATGTATAAAGTACTCGTAATAATAGTAACATGTATTTCACCCCCGCAGTTTAGAAAACTGAAAACAGTTAAGAGAAAAGGGGGACATGAACTCACAGTGGTGCGTCTCTACCAAGTATACCTCCTGCTCAAGTAGCTGTGCGACGACCTACACGTACTAACTCTATTAGACGGACGACCGTGCCTTAGCTTTATGGTTTAAGCTTTTGGGAAATAGTTAGACAACTATTTCGTGTTTACATTCTGTATATACTTGGTATTTATTTTCCTTCCCAAGGATGGGGGATTTATACATGTGCGTTCGTATACTTCGAAATATATTATTAAGTCTCACTTAATATATTTTATTTCTAACTCCAAAATATAGATATTCTTCTCAAAAATATTATATTTTCTATTACATAAATTTTCCCAAAATAATACTTTAACAAGAATACGCGTGCAGTCATATTTTCTTAAAATGCGTAAGTTACGTTTTAATGATTGAGTGGTAATAATAATTACCGGTGTAACTTATATATTTATCGTAGAGGCGTTCGTATTATTTTGGATCCGTTAACATTCGATAGTATTATTTTTACCCTAAAAATAATACTAGTATTTTCACAAAATAATCATAAACACATATCAAGTGACTGTATGAAAAATATATACTAAATATATATTTACCAAGTTTTATTTTGCGAAATCCCACCTCCGATGTTTTGTAAATAAAAGTCGTGGCGAAATCTATAATTTGAAAACAAGTCAAAAAGTATTTCTAACACTTATAGTGAAAATAGTTCTAAGTGTTAGGTTTTGGAAAAATTTCGCCAGAGTTTCCTTTGTAACTGGAGGTGGCCACGCTTTCAAGCGTATCATTTTCTTTTATAATCAATCAACCATTTTCTTATTTAACCAAAATAATATTCAACGCATCAAACTAGTCAATAAACATGTAATTCGCAAGAATCTCATGAACTTGTAGTTTTTCCAACACTATGATGTAAATCCCAATACTTTTAGCGGATCTTTATATAAAGCAATCCGATTTCGTAAAAACCTCATTTTTAAGGAAATTCCGTCTTTACAACTTCTCGTCATCTTTTTCCAAAAATAGTTATTTTGTCGAAAGTGTGTGCTACACAAGTGTTTACACACTTGTGTGTTCTAAAATCATTCGTGTTAGTGTAAGATCCATTTTTAGAAAACATGATTCCTTTGACACTCGGTCCTTTGAAAATACCACTTGTAGATACGTAGATCTACTAGTTTTAAACACTATTTCACAAGCAAAATCGCTTTTACACAAGTTCATGATTCGTGTGTGGTAGAGTTTCATCCTTTAACCCTTGTTACTTCCAAAACAACCTTATGTCATGATCCATGATCATGACCAACCCGGGTTAAATGACGATCCGAGCTACCACAACATAGATCGGGTCCAAATAATCACACAAATCAATTACTACAAGATTTACACAACATATGAGCTTTTAACCATCACCTTTAGCATTTTTAGTAGACTTTTAAGCTTCAACTTGTATGTTAGCGAGTTTTAACCGTTACAAATCATTTTAACCATCTTAAAATAGTTCGAGAAGGTGATTGTAGCAACTTACTACTAGCTCGAGGCTAGGGAAGAATCTAAACGCAAAATGAGAGGATAAAAGCAACGAGAAGAGGTCCTTCGCCTTCCGAATGCACCAAGCCTCCTTATACGTGACCCTTAACGCTTGAATGGTCTTGGAATGGCTTGAAAGAAATCGAAAGGTGGATGGTTGGTTGTGGTGTGGTTCGGCCGAGAGTCTCTAGAGGGAGAGAGAAGAGTGTTTTTGTGGTGTATGATCAAATGTGTAACCCCATGTTCTTATAGACAAAAATTGAGTTATGATCCAATGGTTCTTATGTCATTTAGATATTAAACACCAATGATTATTATAATAAAAATGGTACAAGGTATGTCGCCAAGGGGGACCGAATTCGGTTAAAGGGGGGGGGGGGGGGTCTTTAGTTCAAATCCAACCAAAAGTTAAGTATATAGTTAGGTTAATCTAGTTAGTTAAGTGCTTAACCCGGTTACTAGTGTGTCATGTGTTATGGCGTGGGTTAGGGTATTCAGGGACCCTAACTGGCTCAGAAAAAGAAAAACTATGTTATTGACAATATTTTTTATGTTCCGGGTAAAGTCCGGTTGTTCGGTTGGATAGTAATCCGTTAAAGCGCTTAACAAAGCTTTAAAGTGTCGTTTATTATTTTTAGTGACACAACTTATTCCTCCAAAGTGTCGGGAATATTTTCCTCATGTTTTGGCACTTTATTAGTTAGCTAAAAGCTGGATTGTTTATTAAAGTGCTGAGTTTTTGTGCTTAGAGCACGTCTTAGGCACATCCAGTCATTGTAACCTATTCCTAGAGACGCAGTTCTACAACCCTTATATCCCTACACTCACCACTAGTGTAGCAAACTATCTCAGGCTCTTACAGGCCTTAGAGGCAGTACCTGCCTGGTGCTAGTTATGACAGCACGTTTAATAGGTTATCCGTTCATGGTGCTACTGTGCTTTTGTGCATCATGTTTGTCACTAAGGTTCATCATGTAAATAATGTAGTGACGGTAAATAGAGTATGATGCAAGTATGTACATGTATCAACATTCAAGTAGCAGTTTATCCACAATTTCAGGTAAGCACAGTAATTAAGCAGTAATTAATTATTAATTAAGTCGTACGGATACCTGGTTTAGTGAGGGTTGTCACATACGCGGCCCGCCTCGACTTATTTTTCAGATTTAAATTTTATTTTTAGAGGTTATATTGTATTTCGGGCTCGGTTTTCACATATGGGATGTATTTAAAGACATATTGTGACATTTTTAAATACAATAGGGTGTCGGAATTATTCGAGAGTGTCGGTTTTACTGAGGGTTGTTACAGTTGCTGCTGAGCCGGTACGGCTTGAAGCAGGGCAGCGGTTGTAACAGCACAGTTCTTGTTGCTGGAGCTGCTGTTGTTGTTCTTCCTCTTACGACTAGAGGACTTTGATGATTGCGGAGCAGCGGCGGTTTCAGCGGTTGCGGTAGCTTGATGCAGGTTCTTTGAAGCCTTATCCCGGTACCCAGACTTGACTCGCTTGTCATTGATTTCAGCGGCGAGCAGATAAGTTTCCTCGATTGTTGCTGGTTTTGAAGCTTGCACAAAGTCTGCGACACAATCCGGCAAAGCACGGATATACTTCTTGATCGTCACATCGGGAGTCTTAACTTGATCCGGACAGATTATGCTTAGCTGCTTGAAGCGAGCAGTCAGAGCAGCATTGTCACCATCCTTCTGCTTGATATGCCAGAATTCGTCCTCCAACTTTTGGCGCTCATGGGGAGGGCAGAACTCTTCCATCATGATGTTCTTCAACATCCCACGTCAAACCGTAAGTTGCATCATTTCCGCGTTTGTTTCTTGATGTATAAGAATTTATACATCTTTTAAACATCAAATACACCCCGTTTATGCGAAAACTCTTTGTATTTTCATTGATTTTGGTACTCATTTGAGTTGATTATGAAAATACAGGTCCAGGCTTCGGCCCGGTATTGAAACGGAGGCTTTTGGAGCAAAATGGAGCAAAAATGATGCATTCCAGCAAACTGCCAGATATGGCACTACCGTGCCATACACTCGCACGACCGTGCGAAGCCTTCCGACATCGGCACTCTCAGCCAGCACTAGCATCCAGCACCACCACCGTCGAAATCAGGGGACGCACGACCGTGCCAGGTCAAATTCAGCCCTAGATCAGCTCGTTTCCGAGATTGGTTCAGTTGTTATCGATCACTATCGGCACGCACGACCACGCCGTGACCCACCACGGTCGTGCGACCTCGGGAACTTTTGAGCGCGATTTTTCCCAAAATGGTAGCAAACTTGGTCAACATTCGAGAAAGTGGCTCTGACACTTGCGAAGCACGACCGTGCCAAAAGGTGGCATGGTAGAGCCAAACGCCCAGAGTTTAAATACGAGTCTCTAGCTCATTTGCAAGGGAGTTGGAGCATTTTGGTGAACTTTTCTCTCAAGAATCTGGTCTTGGAAGCTTGTTGGAGCCAAGAGGGAGCCTTAAAGAGGACTTAATCACTTGAAGATCTACTCAAACATCATTTTAATCTTGTCTTTAACTTGGTTAGCTTACTACATTATGAACAATTTATGTTTATTTGCACTTGATTTAGTAGTCATGAGCCTTATGGGCTAAACATTTGATTTGTCTAAACTTTGTTGAAGCTAATGAATATGTGATAACATGGAAGTAGATGTGATGATTGTTCTTGTTAATCTTCATGTTGACATTTAATCTTGTTCTTGGAGTTCTTGTACATGCTTAAAGTTCTTGTTCTTGAATGTTTACATGTTGTGTTGTGTTAGGAAACTTTATTTGTAAGTATTGAAGAAAATCACAATCAACTGGATCTATGAAGAGATAACAGTCCTGAAGATCACAACAAGAAGAAGAAGATCAGATAGGACAACTGAAATGCACAGCATATACTTCAAAGAATCACAAGTTGATCAAGAGCTGAATTGGATTATCAGAGAAGGTCATTTCTGATGGATCTGATGATATTTCTGATGAAATATCATCAGTTTCTGACGATTCTGATCATCAGGATTTTCTGATGATTTGTTCACCATAATTTCTGATGAAGTGGTTTATCAGAAATTCTGATGAATACCCCACGTGTCTGAAATCAACTTTATCCTGCCACACTTACCGAAGCAAGTTGACATTATTGGATATCATGATGAAAAAGGCAACTTGAACGCTGGATTCAATGAATATGTCAAATGGCTACTTTTTGCAGGACTTACTGCATGAATAAACTATTGTTTATTCATGCACCCAGCCTTCTATAAATAGAAGGCTCAACCAGCAGAAGACAATTGAGTTTGAAGCTTAGCATTCACACATAATCAAAACTCCATTGCCCTCTCACCCACAGAATTCAAGATTCATTTATATTAGATAATAATCTTACAATCACCTTGTAAACCATTTTGTTTCAAAGTGATATAAACTTGATAATTTTGTAGGTCTTGTTTCTTGAAAGTCTGATTTCCATTTCCGCACATCTTTTTCACATCTACTTAAATCACTTGCCATATTACGTGAAAAGAAGTTATTAAGGCCATACTGGGTCCAACAATTGGTATCAGAGCAGATTGAATAAATTATTTTCAAACGATCAATCGCTCATCTTCTTTTCTCTAAATATGGCCAGCTTTCAATCCTGGAATAATGCTTTTAACAATGGTTCTATGTCCAAACCTCCGACTCTGGTCAGAGAGGAATACCCCCAATGGAAAATCAGGATGGTCAATTTCCTTAATGGTCATGACCGAGCTCTGTTTCAATCCATTGAAAGGGGTCCACATATACCAATGACTGATATACCAGCTATTCCAGCAATTGACCAATCACCTACTATCCCTGCCTCCCGTGCTCCCAAAAGTGAAATAAACTGGAGTGCGGAAGACAAGGAACTAATGGCTGGGGAAGAAAGGGCAAAGTCACTTTTAATAATGGCCATCCCCAATGACATATTTTCACAAGTTGATGCATGTGCATCAGCTAAGGAAATATGGGATCAGTTGGAAAATCTTTGTGAAGGAGGAGAAATGATAAGAAACAAAATAACAAACAATGTCTCATCTTATGAGAGGTTTAAAAGTTTGCCAAATGAAAGATTAAATGATACATATCTAAGATTCATAAAACTTTTAAACGAGCTAAAGAAATTTGGAATAACTAAGTCGAATGATGAAAGAAACATAAGATTTCTTGATTCCCTTCCTAGAGAATGGAGAAGTCTAACCATGACTTTGTCCTCAACCTTAGAACTAGGAAACATGAGTCTCCATGACTTATACAACATCTTGATCCCCAGAGAGGAAGAAATATTTGAAGAAACCATTCAAAGAGGGGGATCTTTAGCTCTTATCTCAAACTCACAAAGATCAACACCTACCAATGATCCACAACCATCAAACAACCAAAGTTGTGAAATTTCTGATATTTCATCAGATTTTTCAGCTTTTGCTGAAGCAATAGCACTGCTCACCAAAACATTTGAGCAGAGGTTAAGGGGAGGAAGCCAGAGATACCAGAGAAGTGACAGAGGAAGGATGGATGGGAGATCTAAAGAAGAAGTTAGATCTAAGGATAAAGGGAAGGCTGAAGTTGTGTGTTACAAGTGCAAGCAGAGAGGTCACTATGCATCAGAATGCAAGACCAAAAAGCTCACGGATGTTGCTTATTATGAGAAAAAGCTTGAAGAAGCAAAGAAGCAGCAACAAGTTAGCTTAATTGCAGGAACAGATACATGGTTATCTGATGATTTTTCTAATGATGGAGAAGAAGAAATGGTAAATTTCTGCCTCATGGCACTCTCTGAAGGTCTACCAGAAACTTCAGAACAAAAGGTAAATTTAGACAATCTTGATCTTGAACACAAGCTAAACAAGCTCATGTCAGATTTTCTAAATCTGCAAGAAAAACATCAATCAGATATTAGAAAATCTGATGAATTGCAAAGGACCTTGAATAAAATCATTCTTGAAAACCAACTACTTATAGAGGAAAGTTTAGATCAAAGAGCTAAAATTGAGTTCTATGAAAATGAAAGAAAAGATCTTTACAAGAAAATCAATGATAAAGAAATCAATGTAAGAGGTTTTCAACAAGCTAAGGAATTTATAAATTTCATTGAGTCCACACCAAAGAACAAAGGAGAGGGTTTAGGATATAAAAACTCAAGAGGTAATAAACCCACTGTCTTTGTAAAAGCAACTCATCAGTTTTGTGATAAATTATCATCAGAATCTGATTCTGAGTCTTGCAAGTCAACTTGTTCTGAATACTCTTTTGAAAAACCAAACTTCAAAGCAAACATAAGTGAATGCAGTCAAGAATCTGTAAAGACTCCAGAAGCAGTTCACCCATCTTTTCAAAATTATCCACTCATTCCATCACAAGAAAAAATATCAGAAAATTCTGATAAATCTTGTATGTGTGTTGACATACTGAAGCTTGTTCAACACCATCTTCAAAAGAAAAATGCAAAATCTGTTTATGGCTCAGCATATAACAGAACTTCTGATGAAAAACCAAGAAGAAAAAATAATCTGATCAGAATCCCATCAGAAAAAGTACCCAAGCATGCCTGGGTACTAAAACCCTCTAATCATTCCATTTCAGGACCATCATGTGCAGCAGATCTGGTACTGCGACTCAGGAAGCTCCAAGCACATGACTGGGGACAGGAGCTTACTCAGCAACTTTGTTTCAAAGCTGGGTAGAATGGTAAATTTTGGAAATGGAGTAAAAGGGAGGATCATGGGATATGGATGCATAAGGTATGGATTTTTGACCATAGAGAAAGTAGCCTATGTTGAAGGCTTAAAGTATAATTTGCTGAGTTGTGGTCAATTCTGTGACAAAGGTTTTCAGGTAACCTTTTACCAGAAAAATGCTTGTTAATAGGTATAGATGATAATAAAATTTATTTAAGTGGGAAAAGAATAAGAAAATCAATTTACTATTTCGATTTCAAAGAAGAAAGTGAACATCCAAAACTATGTTTATTTTCAAAAATCAACAAAGGTAGTAGTTGGTTATGGCACAAAAGGCTAGCCCACTTAAATTTCAAAAACCTAAGTAAACTAGCAAGCAAAGGTCTGGTAAAAGGATTACCTTTGATATCCTCAAAGAAGGAAAAAATTTGTGAAGCATGTGAGATGGGTAAATCCAAGAGAAGCTCACATAAATCAATTTCTGAGTCTTCTATTTCACAAAATTTGGAACTTTTACATATGGATTTGTGTGGACCCATAAGTACAAAAATATTTTCTGGAAAGAAATACATACTAGTATTAGTAGATGACTTTTCAAGGTACACATGGGTAGAATTTTTGAGAAAGAAAAATGAAACTCCTGATCTGATCATTAATTTTATCAAGAAAATTGAAAATCTGTTAAAACTAACAGTCAGAAGGATCAGATCAGACAATGGAACAGAGTTTAAAAATTCAAAAATTGAGAATTTTCTTATAAGTAAAGGAATCTCTCATGATTTTTCTGCTCCCAGAACACCTCAACAGAATGGGGTGGTTGAAAGAAGAAATAGGACCTTGGTAGAAGCTGCCAGAACTATGCTTGCTTATGCTAAATTGCCCACTCATTTTTGGGCAGAAGCTATAGCAAATGCATGTTTTGCCCAAAACAGAACCATAATCAACAAAAGGCACAACAAAACACCATACAACATCATCAATGGAAGAATTCCAAGTGTAAAATTTTTGCATACATTTGGTTGTAGATGTTTTGTTTTCAATGATTTTGAAAGCCTTGAAAAATTTGACAGAAAAGCAGAAAAAGGTATTTTTCTTGGTTACTCTTTGTCCTCAAAAGCATATAGAATCTTTATTCTCAACATAAGGACAATCAGAGAAAGTATGTATGTTTCATTTGATGACTCATCAGAAACAAAGGTTTCTGATGAATACATGAAAGAAATAATTTTTTCTGACAAACAAGAAAATTACGAACATCTCTTTGAAATGATAAATGAAGATTTCCTAGAACATGATAATTCTTTCAAAAACAAATCAAAAGATTCTTCATGTACTAACTCTGCAGAACAAAGGTGTAGTACATCAGAAACTCAGAATTCTGATATCTTACACACAAACGAGGCACTTGTTCAGGGGGAAACTTTAAATCCATAAGAACCAACAACTTTTCACAACAAGTTAAGATGGATCAAAGGATATGTTCAGTCTGACATCATTGGCAACCCTACAGATGGTGTAAGAACAAGATCTGCAACTGCACATGAGTGTGCATTTTATGGGTTCTTAAGCAAAGTAGAACCCAAATCTGTCAAAGAAACTCTAAGTGATCCAGACTGGATTCAAGCTATGCAAGAAGAGCTTGATCAGTTTGAAAGGAGCAAGGTATGGGATCTGGTACCCAAGCCAAAAGACAAATCTGTCATAGGCTCAAAATGGGTGTTCAGGAATAAATCTGATGAGAATGGCATAATCACCAGGAACAAAGCAAGGTTAGTGGTCAAGGGTTACTGTCAACAAGAAGGTATTGATTATGACAAAACTTTTGCACCAGTAGCTAGATTAGAAGCTGTAAGAATTTTTCTTGCTTATGTTGCATCCAAGGATTTTAAAGTTTATCAAATGGATGTAAAATCAGCTTTTCTAAATGGTAAAATTGAGGAAGAAGTTTATGTGCAACAACCAGAAGGCTTTGTTGATCCAAAATTTCAAAATCATGTTTACAGATTAAACAAAGCCTTGTATGGGTTGAAGCAAGCTCCTAGAGCCTGGTATGAAACTTTATCAAACTTCTTACTCAATTCTGGGTTAACCAAAGGTACTATTGACACCACACTTTTCCTCAAAACACACAAAGGTCATACTTTGCTGGTCCAGATATATGTTGATGACATTATATTTGGATCAACAAATGAAAATTTTTGTAACAAATTTCAAAAATTGATGACCAGCCACTTTGAAATGAGTATGATGGGTGAGTTAACCTTTTTCTTAGGGTTACAAGTTAAACAAAGAATTGATGGAATATTTTTGAGTCAATCAAAATATGTGAAAACAATTCTATAAAAATACTCACTTGAAAACTGCTCTGTTTCAAAAACTCCCATGACAACAGGGAACAAGTTAGATTCTGATAAAGATGGAATAAGTGTAGATATTAAAACCTATAGAGGGATGATAGGATCATTGCTATATTTAACTGCAAGCAGACCAGATATTATGTTTGCAACATGCTTTCTGGCCAGATATCAATGTGATCCCAAAGAATCCTATCTAAAAGCTGTAAAAAGGGTTTTCAAATATCTAAAAGGCACATCAGAACTTGGTCTCTGGTATCCTAAGGATACAAACCTTGAATTAACTGCATACACAGATGCAGATTATGCAGGGTGCAAAATTGACAGGAAAAGCACATTTGGTGCTTGTCAACTCCTGGGAGAAAAATTGGTATGTTGGGCAAGCAAGAAACAAAACTGTGTTGCCACATCAACAGCAGAATCAGAATATGTAGCAGCAGCAAGTTGCTGTTCACAAGTGACGTGGATGCAAACTCAACTGAAAGATTATGGAGTAACTCTGACAAGAATACCAATTCTATGTGATTCAAAGAGTGCTATTGCAATAACAGAAAATCCAGTTCATCACTCAAGAACCAAACACATAGATGTCAGATATCACTTCATAAAAGATAATGTGGAGAAAGGTAACATAGAGATGTATTTTGTTCCAACTGAAAACCAAATTGCTGATATCTTTACAAAACCTCTTGATGAAAAGAGACACAATTTTTTTATCAGCAAACTTGGCATGGTTAATTTAAATGATGAAGATTTTTCAGAAAACACAAGGACACAAATTGAAAACCAAATTGATGATCATCAAAGTTCTGATAATCAAAGAACAAATCAACTGGTTTCTGATAAAGCAGTCCATCAATCTGATGGAACATCAGAAAATTTGATGAATCATCAATAAAATGATGATTTATCAAATAATCTGAAGAAATATAAGAATATCTGGTGAAATCACCAGAAGTTCTGATATAAAATCAGAAACTAGGTTGAAACATCAGAATGATTTGTAATCATCATAATCTTCCATCTTCATGCATATCTCATTCATTATATATATTTATATATATGTATAATTTGTTTTTGTTTTTTTTTCTTTTTAATTAAAAAAACAAAAAGGGGGAAAAGTAACATGCATACTAATAAAATTCTATATAGCTGAGAAAATCAACCGTCTCTAGAATTTTTTTTTTCAGATTATTGGATTTTATTTTTACTGCCAATGCATGCAACGTCATTTTTCATAAGAAACTTAAGTGACACGTAGGCACTAGAATGATTAGGAGCTATGAAAGTAGCCGCCTAGTTATTAAATGCTTACTCACACATGGGGCTTAGTAGACTGTCACATTCACTGCAACAGATATCGTCTTAATTGAAGAGATGAAAATAAAAAAATTTGGCTATTAATATCATTTATGAGGAACTATCACTTTCATCTATAAATATTAACAACCTGAAAAGAACTTACTTCACACCAAAATCATCTCTTCAAAAGCCCTTCGACATAATTTTCTTATCTTAAAATGGGTTGCCCAAAATTGATGAAAGTAACTCAATTCCCTCTCCCATTTCACAGACTTCATAATCTTAGATTAAGATCCAACTTGGAAGGACCTGCATGGGAGGACTGCAGGTTTGTGTACAATATGATCATGCGAAGTCCTTTGGGCTTTGCTGTATCATCACATGTCACCATTTATCCAAAACTTCTTCAAGAGTTCTGGTGGAACTTTGAAATCATTTTTAGTGGTACTTCCATGTGGATTGAGAGTGAGGTTATGGGGGTAAGAATTACCCTAAAAGAGGAAACAATCAGAAATGTCCTCAAACTGGGTAATGATCATGAAATCCAATTCCTGGATAAGGCAGATGTGCAACAGACCTTGACTGAAATGGGATATCATACATACAACTCGTCAACGGCGGTTAGCAAATCTGGGTTTATACCACCTTTCCAGTTTTTGGTAACACAGCTAAGTGTCTGCTTCTCCAAGAAGATTGGACACTTCAACGAGCTGTCCAATAGGATGATGGAAGTGGTTCATGCTGTTGTACAGGAAAAACCTTACAACTATGCTAAGTTTCTCATGAGAGACCTAGTAGCAAACGTCCACGACCGTCAACCTTTTCTGATCTACCCTCGATTCGTAACCAAGGTGATCACCAGTTAGCTGGACTTCGGAGGAGTGAGAAGCTGCTATCCAAGGGCCGAGCTGGTACTTCAAGAAAACATTAGTGAGCCCACCCTAGTGCCATCAACGAATCACACCGGTCGAATAACCAGTCTTTGGTTATATGTGAAGTGCATGTACAACGTGTTGGAGGAGGAGGAGGAGTAGTTGTTGTTTGTTTTTCTTTGTTGTGTGTTTTATGTTTTTTTATATATATCATGTCTGCTTTACTTTCTTTTTATTCATTTTTTAACAAAAATGTGTCAATAGATCTAGGGGGAACTAACACAACATATCTGATAAAAACAAGGAAAAGCTGGTGAAATTCAAATGAAATCCGACAGGTTTTAGTGAAACTCAGAAAATCTGACAATCAATCAGAAAATCTGGTAATTATTCAGAAAACTCATCAGGCTAGAAAATCTAACAATAGATCAGAAAATCAATTTTTTTTATCAGAAAAATCTCTTGAAAATCAGGAAGTTTGACAAATCATCAGAAAAACATTGCCTTTAACCAGATTTAAAGAAACTTATGACCATCTAAAATTTTGAAATAAGTTTCTTTCAAAATATTTTTTTCTGATGACTGGAACAAGCTGCATGAAAAATACTTCCTGTATATCAGAACAAAGGTGTGGAGTTCAGAACTGCAGAATAGCAATGTAAGTAAAAATCTCGGAACTCTACTTATTCCATCTCATCTCAAAAAAAAAAAAATCTGATGATTCATCCTCTGTAAATGAATCAAATGAATTCTGATGATATATGAAAAAAATACAACTCTCAAAAGTTTTATTCAAGATCTTCTGATATATATCATCAAGAGGAAAACCTGGGAAGATACACCAACTCAGAAAATGTTTCTATTGGACCTTTTTGAAACAAAAAGGGTCCCACATGGAGAAAAGGTGCAAGTTGGACTTTAGTGTTTATCGGCAAAATCATTGGAATCTCTAAGTCTCTTTAAATGATTTACATTAAATTAGAGATAAACCAACGGTTTTTCAAAAACGGTTGTTTCCTTAAAAGATTGAAACATCATTAAGGTGTCATTAACCACCTTGAATACAAACAACCAACGAAAAACACTTAAAAATCTCTGTCTGTATACACTATAAATACCTCATTCAAAATAGAGACTTCCATCTTCAACCTTCAAATTCAAAACCCTAAAACTCTTTTCCGAAACAAAAACCCAAATTCTCAATGGAAGCTATCAACATCAACATACCACCAATCGAACACTCTGTTCCCTTCATCACTGAAGCTGAATTTCTTCCATTAAAGAGCAACAATAAAGCAATGAATGATAACATTGAAGAGTATGATATGAAGTGTCAAATTCTCATTGAATTTCTGACTAGATGCCCTATAGCTCAAGCTCTCACAAAGACCAGAGAGGTACAAGAAGAACTCATACAACAAGTTGTAAAAACTCTCAAAGTCTAAAATCAACTCGAGCTAACAGCACATATGTGGGGAAATATCTTTATTACAATCTCACCAGAGAAAATAAGGGAATGTTTGGAACTTCCCTTAAACCAAAGCTATGAAGAAGTACCAGCTAAAGAAGATATGTTCTCACAACTTGATGCTGTAATGGGTTACAAGACAAAGATTTCAAAAATCAATGAATTCAAGAGAAACAAACTACCTGCATTATGGCAAGTTTTAATGGAAATTCTGAACAAGTGTCTATCATCAAAGATTGGAGGTACGGATCTGATAAATATGAATATTCTAACAATCATGTTCAGTCTCATTAGTGGGTTGAACATTGATTTTGGAACAGAAATATTTATTCTGATCAGAAGATCAATTCTGACCAACGCTGGAAGGATAGATTCACATTTACCCTTTCCCAGATTTCTGTAGATCATAATTTATGATGCTTTTTCTAAAAGGAACCTAGAAATTCCTGCATCAGAAAATATGTGGAGTACAGAAATTATGAGACCTTGGACTGCAGTAGGATCTTGGAAGTCAGATTATGATGTGCCTGCTCTATCAGAAAGAATGATGAATCTGATACCAGAAGATTCACCATACAGAGCAGAATATCTGAAGATATTGAACAAAAGGCCAGAAAACAAAGAAGTTTTTGAAAGTGTGTCCCCCCATGGAGCATGATGCACAAGAGTCAAGCACACCAAGAATGGAACAACAGGGTGAATCTGATCCTCATCCAGCTGATGAAGATGTGAATATGAGTCCTGTGGCAGAAGAACATCATGCTGAAATCTCACATATGGTAGAAACAGGTGCACAACACTCCAAACTAAACTTATTTCATTTCTCTGAGAGTGATTCTAATGAATCAATTCAAGGAAAATATGAAATTTTACATAGAGGCACTATTTCTGCAAAACAAAATGTGAGTGAAACCAAGGACCCATTTTCTGAATCAGATTCTGCGGAGGAAAATGTGGTGGCAACAGGTGGAAATTAGTCTACTGATCAAGGAAACCTGGATGAGAAAACTAAGAGTTTCTCAACAACTCATGGAGAACCTGAAAAGGTTCAAGGATATGAGGAAAACCAGAACTTGAATGTGTTTCAATTTTCTGGTGAGGATACAGAGAATTTGGAATTTTCCAATCCTCTTAACCTTAGAACAGCAGAGAATGTGTTTTCTGCTGGTGTTAGAAGGGGAACATCTGTTGTTTCTCCTATTTACCAAGGACATCAATCTATGTCACTCAAACAACTTCACAAGGAACTTGAAGACACAACTGCAACTGAGAAAACAGCCACAAAAGGAAAACTTGATCTGATACTGGAAGAAATCAAAAATCAAAAGTCAGATATCAAGGTTTTATCAGAAGCTGTCAAAGCTGTGCAGAAGCAAACAGAAGACAATGCTGCAGCCCTCAACAAACTGCAAAAGTCATCAGAAAACAGAGAGAGCTCATCAGAATTCGAGAAGGCTCTCAAGGAACAGCGTGATATCAAGAAAAAGATGGCCGAGGTTGCAACTGCAGGAGAAAGCTCAAGTTCAGGAAAGATTCTTGAAGAAATATAATTCCTCAGAGCCAACAACAGCAGCATGGCTGAGGCTTTTGAGAAACTGTTGATGGAATTGACTGCACAAAGAAATCAAGAAAACCAGGAGTTTCAGAAAATGAAGAAACAAGAAGAAACAAATACTCAAATTCTCACTAATGTTCATTTGTTAGTAGAGAGATTGCAGTATAATGTTGCTAGATTAGCAAAAGTTGATCTTCATGAACTGAAAGCCTCAATTCCACAAGAAAGACAAGCAAGAGGATCAGAAACTCCTCAACAGCAATCAGAAACCATTCAACAAGTTCAAACCAAACAAACAGAAACTTCAACAGCTCAAAAACAGACGCAACCCATGGGTCCACCTCCAGATAAACAAAAGTTACTCATGGGTCCTCCACCAAACGTCCCAAAGCCAGACACATCAAGGGTCCAGCAGAAAGAACATGTTCTAGTTCAGTCATCTTCTACAGCCATCACAGTAGAAACAGAGTTCAGCATAAAGATGGATACAAAAGAGAAGAGAAGAATGGAACATGAAGTGACTTCCTAGAAAAGTCCAAGAAAATAAATGATAGAAGATTCGGAAGGGAACATCAAAGAAATGGATGTGCTGAAAGGTGATTTACACACAATTATGTACCCTGAAGAACATCTAAAGCATTACTACTGGAAAGGTCCAGAAGACAACCCAAAGAGATCTCTCTCTCCATTGAGTAAAGGAATTGTTGAAATCAGAAACAATGGAGGCTGAGAAATTCTGCACAAACACATGACCAATCCAATAGTATCCAATGAAAGAATCGATACTTTGACCACTGGAGGAGGCATCTTAGGTAATGAAGGACAAAACAAGTATACCCTGATCAGAAAAGATAACAGTGTACAAAAGGTTACTGATGCAAATCTGGCTGATGATATTCACCCAATGGGCATAGTCAAAATGAAGAATATCATTGATAGAGAGAAAAGTGGTTCAGTGGTGATCAGAAGAGCCCTTGACAGCCTCAAAAGTGCAGGAGAAAAGTTATACAAAAGGGCTGCACTAGCAGACTTTGATCTGTGTATTAATTTTGAGTACAGAAACAAGGTATTAATACCTCCTCCCAACACCAGAATTCTAGCTGAAATTCCTTCTAAGCTTGTGAGAACTGGAGCAATCTTTGACAAACCAGAAATATGTGTAGTCTTCAAAGATGCTAATGAAGAGAAAGCTCTGTTCAGAATCAGTGAAATATGCAGATACTCAAATCAAACTCTGAAATATATAAGGAACTGCATGAATGAAAAACAATAGCAGCTCAAGAAGAAGGGAAAGAACAATGAACAGCTGAGAAAAACAATTGAAGAATGCATTGAAAACTGGATGGAGTCAAGAGGATGGTACAAAGAGATGTACAAGGAAACTCAAAAGGAAATTGATCACAAGAAAAGGCTGAAATCAGGAGACAAATACATAAGTGGAGTGAAGATCAATTAATGAATTGATGAGATTAAATTTCTGTTTTTGAACAATATTTTATTATTGTCTGTTTTATGGTTGGTTTGACTATGTTATATGTTTCTGAACTTAGTTGTTTTGAATTTTTCTTTCAAGAAGCAGTTGAAAGTTGTTTATGTTAGATATAGAGGTAGTTCATTTTCTTACAATACTTAGGGGGAAACTGTTAGGAAACTTTATTTGTAAGTATTGAAGAAAATCACAATCAACTGGATCTATGAAGAGATAACAATCCTGAAGATCACAACAAGAAGAAGAAGATCAGATAGGACAACTGAAATGCACAACATCTACTTCAAAGAATCACAAGTTGATAAAGAGCTGAATTGGATTATCAGAGAAGGTCATTTCTGATGGATCTGATGATATTTCTGATGAAATATCATCAATTTCTGACGTCTGATCATCAGGATTTTCTGATGATTTGTTCACCAGAATTTCTTATGAAGTGGTTTATCAGAAATTCTGATGAATACCCCACTTGTCTGAAATCAGCTTTATCCTGCCACACTTACCGAAGCAAGTTGACATTATTGGATATCATGATGAAAAAGGCAACTTGAACGTTGGATTCAATGAATATGTCAAATGGCTACTTTTTGCAGGACTTATTGCATGAATAAACTATTATTTATTCATGCACCCATCCTTCTATAAATAGAAGGCTCAACCAGCAGAAGACAATTGAGTTTAAAGCTTAGCATTCACGCATACATCAAAACTCCATTGCCCTCTCATCCACAGAATTCAAGATTCATTTGTATTAGATAATAATCTTACAATCACCTTGTAAACCATTTTGTTTCAAAGTGATATAAACTTGATAATTCTATAGGTCTTGTTTCTTGAAAGTCTGATTTCCATTTCCGCACATCTTTTTCACATCTACTTAAATCACTTGCCATATTACGTGAAAAGAAGTTGTTAAGGCCATACTGGGTCCAGCATGTTGGAAAGCCCATGTAAAGATTATGATTATTGAATCTTGTTAACTTGTTAGTATGATTCATAGCATGAAACTAGGAATGGTGATTGCTAATGTGATTGAATGATGATTTGAGCATGTGTGTGAATTCTTGCATCTAGATTTGGAAAGATCAAAAGTATGTTTATATGGATTATATAGTTTGTGTTCATGTTAGTTTGATGATTTAGGCCAAAATTGTTAGCTAGCATGATCATGCTTATGGTTCATATCAAGAACATGATGATAGTGCCAACTACTTGAAGCCAAGTTAGGGTGATTAGTGTGTTGTTCATATTAGTTTTCCCTAATTTGTAGAGTTAGGAGTTTTGACAAACAAATAACTCATGATTAAAGATTAACATCAACTTAGCAAGTGAGCTTAAAAGAATAATTTTTAGGTGATTAGAATGTTAATTCATTTTAAGTTTTCCTAAGGATTAGATGTCTAGGAAGCCTTGATTGGGGACTTAGCTAAAATGAGAGCTTGCATCATCACAAAACCTTCCACCTTGTTGTCATATGTTTATTAGTGGAGACTTAGTTTAGGCAACCCTTTCTTAGATATTATTCTTTGTTAGAAATTTTAGTAGTTTATTTATTTGCATGCTAAGTTAGAAAAATCAAACCATTCATTTGAAAAGGCTTTAAAGTACCAAAAGTTTAGTATCGAGACACCGTATCCACGGATTGATATCCGGTTCTTGCCGATTAGCTATATTACCACCCGATGGGTACACTTGCCCTTTTGTGTGTGTAGTTAGTTCCTAGGTGAAAAACCATTTTTTAAACTAAATTTGTGTTAAGAAAAACTCAATAAAAATATATTTAATTCACGCACATCAAGTTTTTGGAGCCGTTGCCGGGGATGCGGTCTTCTTGAGAACGGTTCGAGTTACTTATTTAGCCACTTGTGAAAATTGTATAAAGTTTGCTAGTTGTTTTTATTTTTGTACATATATAGTGCATTTTGCTTTTCCTTATTCCCTACAGGTCATGCATGTCCTCAACCCCCGCTGCTGATATCGTTGAGCCTTCATCGGAGCCGGAGCGTGATCTTCACCGGAGACAGTGGGAGCGGTTTTGCGTGGTAGCCGAGGCGATCGAGGTAGACGCGGGCGGAGACGACACATTCTACGAGGTTCAAGTAGACATGGCGGACGAAGAGGAGAATAGGATCTTGAATGAAATTGGAAAACCGTCACTTGATGGTTTACCTGCGAGCATCAATGCACCGAAAATTGACAATAATAATTTCGAGATCAAGGTTGGCACCATATCGATGTTGCAGAATGCGGTGTAGTTTTATGGCAAGGATCACGAGGATCCTAATGTTCACATCGCGGGGTTTCTAGAAGTTTGTGCCACGTTTAGGATTCGTGATGCATCACCGGATGCTATCCGCCTTCGGCTCTTTCCATTTTCTTTACGCGATGGAGCCAAGGAGTGGCTTCTTTCACTTCCAGCTGGATCTATTACTACATGGAATCAATTAGCTGAGAAGTTCCTTCAGAAATATTTCCCTCCTGAGAAAACTGTTCGGTTGAGAACCAAGATTCTGAACTTTCGTTAGGACGAGGACGAGTCCCTTTACGAGGCATGGGAGCGTTTTAAAGAGCTAATGAGAAAGGTCCCACATCACGGGTTGCTCAAGTGGCAACAATGTCAGATCTTCTACCATGGTTTGGACAGTCCGGGACAGATGATGGTTGATACATACTCGGGTGGAGATATCGGCACGAAAAATGCCACTGAGGCATTCGAGATTCTGGAGAAATGTGCCGCGAAAAATCGGACGCAATAGCCACCAAGAGGTAAGAGTTCTCGGCAGGGAGTTCATCATGTGGATGACTACACAGCTATGACAGCACGTATGGATGCCTTATCTTCGAAATTTGATCAAGTGATGGAAATGCACTCGAGAGGTTCTTCGAGTGGGGGAGCATATCAGGTAGGTGATTTTCCGATGAGAGAGATGTCACACGAGCATGTTGATTTCATGGGAAACCAATACCGTCCTCAGAATAATCCCTACAGCAATACTTATAATCCGGGGTGGAAGAATCACCCAAATTTCAGTTGGAAGCCTGATGCTTCTAACCTGCATCCGCCCGGATTTGCTCCACGTCCCACAACTCCAGTTCATGGAGCATATGGTCCACCTCGACCTCAGCAGGGGCCTTCCTCTAGCGATCCTAGTGTGCGTGATATGCTTAGTCAAATTTTAGCTGGTTAAAACACTCAAAAGGCTGAGAATGAGAAGCGTTTTAAGGAGTATGACGGTCGTTTCACGAGGCACGAGAGTGAGTTGAGAAGCCAAAATGTTTCCATGCAGACCATTAAGAACCAAGTTGGTCAGATTGCCAAGATGTTGTATGAGAGACAACAGGGGGCCTTTCGAGCAACACAGAGCCTAATTCAAATGCTACTGCAAAGGCCATCACGTTGAGAAGCGGCAAGACAGCTCAGCCCATCCCTCCGGCTGATCCAATAAAGCCGGTTGATGATGATGAGGTTGACGAGGAGATTGAGGCTGAGTCTCCGGGTGAGGTGCAACAGAGGCGAGTCCCAGCAAGTACTGCATGACCCAAGGAGCCAGTGAGAGAGTATGTCCCTCCCATTCCATACCCGGGGAGGTTGAAGAAGAAAAAAAATGGAAGAACACTATGGTAAATTCCTTGAGCTTTTTAAGCAACTTCATATAAATTTAGCATTTGTCGAGGTACTTGCTCAAATGCCTAAGTATGCCAAGTTTCTGAAGGATATCCTATCCAACAAAAAGAAACTTGAGGAGATTTCGCAGGTGACCTTGAATGAAGAGTGTTCAGCGGTTCTTCAGAACAAACTACCGAAGAAGATGAATGATCCTGGGAGTTTCACTATCCCTTGTTTGATTGGTAGTTTGTCGGTCAGCAATGCATTAGCTGATCTTGGAGCTAGCATAAACCTCATGCCATATGCGGTTTTTGCTAAGCTAGACTTGGGAGAGCCCAAGCCGACTCGTATGAGCATTCAGCTAGCCGACCGTTCAGTGAAGTACCCTCGAGGCATAGTTGAGAATATGCTGGTGAAAATTGACAAGTTTGTCTTTCCTGTTGATTTCGTGATTCTAGACATGGATGAGGACAAAAAATGTTCCACTTATCTTAGGTCGCCCATTCCTAGCCAATGCGAGAGCCTTGATTGACGTCTGCACTGGTAGACTTACTCTTAGGGTTGATGATGAGGAGGTTACCTTTGACATTGGGAAATCCATGCAACACTCACAAAGTCAGGATGATACACTCTACTTCATTTAGACCATCGACACATATGTGAGTGATCATCTCCATGCTACATTTGAGGAGGATGTTGTGGATACACAACTGCTAGGATGGGAGGACTTTAGTTCACCTAGGGTGGACCGATTAGTCGAGGAGGTGACCTGTCTGATAGGTCACGCATCTCCCCCGTGTCCCGAGGTTTTTGAGGTTGTGGATCACTTTGCTGAGCCTAAATAACGCCCTTCTATTGAGGATCCACCTTTGGTTGAGCTTAAGGAGCTTCCAGATCATTTGGAGTATGCTTTTTTGGAGGGTGAGACTCATCTGCCCATTATCATTTCTGCCAAATTGTCGAAAGAAGAGAAGGATCGATTGCTTGAAGTCTTGAACCAGCACAAGAAGGCGATTGCTTGGATTATTATGGATATAAAAGGGATCAATCCATCCTTTTATACCCATAAGATCTTGATGGAGGAGGACTTTAAACCTGTGGTACATCATCAGAGGCTCTTGAACCCCAACATGCAGGAAGTTGTGAAGAAAGAGGTCATCAAACTACTTGATGCAAGTTTGATATATCCGATCTCTGATTCACCATGGGTTAGCCCTGTACAGGTAGTCCCGAAGAAAGGAGGCATGACAGTGGTGACTAATGAGAAAAACGAGTTGATTCCCACTCATACTGTCACCGGACGGAGAGTTTGCATTGACTACTGCAAACTCAATGATGCCACGAGGAAGGATCATTTCCCACTTCCTTTCATTGATCAGATGTTGGAGAGGTTGTCGGGCAGGATGTACTACTGCTTCCTTGATGGTTTTTCGGGTTATTTTCAGATTCCTATCTCTCTTGAGGATCAGGAGAAAACGACATTCACATGTCCCTATGGCACATTCGCCTATAGGCGGATGCCCTTTGGACTGTGCAATGCCCCGGCCACATTTCAGAGGTGTATGGTGGCTATTTTTCATGACATGATCGAGGACTCCATGGAGGTTTTCATGGATGATTTTTCTGTGTTTGGAAGTTCTTTTGATCAGTGTCTCGGGAATCTGAAAAAGATGTTGGCTAGATGTGAAGAAGCCAACCTTGTGTTGAACTGGGAAAAATGCCACTTCATGGTGAAGGAGGGCATTGTGCTTGGGCACAATATTTCACAGGCGGGGCTCGAGGTTGACCGAGCCAAAGTCGAGACTATTTCAAAGCTCCCGCCTCCCACATCAGTGAAATCTATTAGGAGTTTTCTAGGTCATGCAGGTTTTTACCGGCGATTCATAAAGGACTTTTCCAAAATCGCCCGTCCCATGACTCAACTCCTCAAGAAGGATGCCCGGTTTGTTTTCTCCGATGAATGCCTTCGAGCATTTGAGTTGTTGAAGGAGAAGTTGGTGAATGCCCCGATCTTGGTTGCTCCCGACTGGGAGCTGCCATTTGAGTTGATGTGTGATGCGAGTGACTTCGCAGTCGGGGCTGTCTTAGGTCAAAGGAAAGATAAACACTTTCACCCGATTTACTATGCGAGCAAGACCCTAAATGACGCTCAGGAGCACTACACCACGACAGAGAAAGAGCTCATAGCTGTGGTATTTGCCTTCGATAAATTTCGTTCATATCTTATCCTTTCCAAGACCATTGTGTACACGGATCATGCTGTCCTTCGGTATCTTTTTAGCAAGCAGGATGCTAAACCAAGACTGATACGTTGGATTTTGTTGCTGCAAGAGTTTGATATTGAAATCCGTGATAAAAAAAGGGCTGAAAATTTGGCAGCCGATCATTTGTCTCGACTTGAGCATTCCGAGGAAAAGGATTCTCATGGGCCTAACATCAATAACAATTTCCCCCACGAGTTCCTCATGAGGATCGAGACTAGTGATGATTCCCCATGGTTTGCTGACTTTGCAAACTACCTAGCTAGTGGCATCCTGATCAAGGGGATGACCTATCAGCAGAAGCGAAAGTTCTTTGTCGATGTCAAGCACTACTTTTGGGATGACCCTTACTTGTTTAGGGTAGGAGCGGATCGGATGATCCGGCGATGCGTGCATGGTGACGAGGCGAGAGATATTTTACACCACTGTCACGAAGGACCCACGGAAGGCCACCACAGAGCGAACAACACGGCGAGGAAAGTGTTCGACGCCGGATTCTTTTGCCCGACTATTTTCCGTGATGCCCATGAGTTGGTGAGGTCCTGTGATGCTTGCCAGAGGGCAAGCAACATTTCTGCACGCCAGGAGATGCCACAAAACGGCATCCAAGTTTGTGAGGTTTTTGACGTATGGGGGCTAGACTTCATGGGCCCTTTTCCGACCTCTTTTGGTAACCGCTACATCCTAGTCGCTGTCGATTATGTTTCAAAGTGGGCCGAAGCACAGGCTTTACCCACTAATGATGCTAGGGTGGTGGTGAGGTTTTTGAAAAAGTTGTTTGCTCGCTTTGGTGCCCTGAAAGCGTTGATTAGTGACCGTGGGACGCATTTCTGTAATGCTCAGCTTGAGAAAGCATTGTCCCAATATGGTGTGCAACATCGATTCTCTACATCATATCATCCGCAGACGAGCGACCAGGTTGAGGTCACTAATCGGGGTATTAAGCGGATTCTGGAGAAAACGGTTAATTCTAGCCTTAAGGATTGGTCCGAGAAATTGGATGATGCACTGTGGGCTTTCTGGACAGCCTACAAGACTCCTATAGGCACCACACTGTTTAAATTAGTCTATGGGAAGTCTTGTCATTTGCCTGTTGAACTCGAGCACAAAGCATACTGGGCTTTGAAGACGGTTAATCTTGATATGGCTGTTGCGGGTGAGAATAGGTTTGTGCAGATCCATGAGATGGAGGAGCTTAGGCACGATGCGTATGAAAGCTCCAAGCTGTACAAGGAACGTACTAAGATGCTTCATGATGCCCGCTTGAAGGACAAAAAGGAATTCCGAGTGGGTGATCGTGTATTGTTGTACAAATCACGTCTCAAGTTGTTTCCTAGCAAGCTTAAATCTTGGTGGTCAGGTCCCTACACTGTACGGTCAGTGTTTCCTTACGGGACTATGGAGATAGGCCATGAGGATGGCCGGTTGTTTAAAGTCAACGGACATAGGCTAAAGGCTTATGTTGGAGGGCCCATTGACCCGAGTGAGGAGGTTGTTACCCTCCACCCCAAGAGCAAATGAATTCGGGGTGGTGAGTCTAGCTGAAGACTCGTAAATAAACTTAGCATGTTTGTGTGTTTATTATTTTTGTGTGTGGTTGTCTATTTCTTTTCAGGTTGCGGTTCGTTCTGGTCGCGAGGGATGTTAGAGCTTGTTGCGGCTCTCAGGTATGTTAGTTCGGTTCATTTTTCTTGGTAGGAGATGCTTCGTGAGTGCACCGGGTTCAAGGAGTTTTTCTATATATAATTCCATTTTCTACATCCAAAAAAAAATTTAATTAATTAATTAATTTCGAAAATTCTGCACTACCAACAAAATCTAGCACCACCAGACCCTTTTGCAGACCAATAATAGGGCCATTTTGAATAAAACCCAACCACCACCATCCTCTTCTTCATAACTTCATCTTCTACCTTGAGCCCACTCAAAGAACTCACGGATTCTCGCATCTCCTGGCTTCCTCCAAGAATTTCTTTCATCCCAACAGTCATTCCAGGTACGAATTCTTCCTTTTTCTTGTTAGTTTCATGTGTTTTGATGTCATGTTCTTCATGTTCTTCATAGTAGTTTCTTTAAGTTTTTAGGGCTTGGTCTAAATCACCCGATTCAAGCCCGTTTTTCGTGTTTTTTGTGTTGGTTTGAACCACAATGGACCGATTTACAAAACCCCTAAGCAAAAGTGTGAAAAAATCGGGGTTTCGGGGGTGATTTGGGCGATTTTCCGAGGCTGGGTTCCGACACGCACGGTCGTGACCTGCTATTGCATGCTCGTGATCTTCAAAAATTCATTAAATCTTCATATATTTTCCAGAAATTCAACGTCGCATGAGGGTGCCATCCAACAGCACGATCGTTCTCTTCATAAAAACATGTCGGATCTTCATATTCTGCCCAGATCTTCAACGTAGCACTGATGGAGAGTGTGAAATATGGGTGTTTAAGTGCTTATCTTATGTGGTTTAGTTTGCTTTATATGATTATACGCCTGGAGTTAGTTATTGCGAGTGATTGTATGTTTGCAGGTAAAACACGTGAATTTGGTGAAGTTAGTGTGTTTAAAGAGAAAGTGGAGCTAGGGACACGTATAAGGCAGCCATCAAATTGGAGTTAGAATATTAATATGTCCCATCATCAATATCAAGGAGGATATACACATCACACGTACATAGTGGTGTGAGACATATGAGGATTTTTATTCAACAATAGAAATCATCATCAACAAGATATCCATTTTTGGCGGCTTCTTGGTGAAGAATTGAACATCACACACATGCAGCCACATATAGGAAATGGTGTCACGTGAAAAGCCAGCCAAGAACATAATCATTATGGCATATTATTTGGAAAAAGGAACAACACAATTTACATGTGGGTTATGGACTTGTAACGTGACTTATGGATCATATGTGCAGCAGACTTGGGTCCTAAGTGGGCTGACATAATGGACTTTTGGGGGCAACTTCATGATTCTTTGTGGCTCTCATAATCTCATCGGCCCAACATCATAATTCATGTTATCGACTTGTGGCAGCAACCGTCATTAATTGGGCTCCCAAATGGCCCAACATCATCATTATCATCATCGAAAAATAGAGGGGGACGGTTACAAAGAAAACGCATAGAGGGGGATCGATTTTTGGAGCAACAACCATTATTCTACTTTTGGGGGGCTCTCAAATCATCACAGATCATTATCGAGGCACAACATCACTATCTCAAACTTTGAACCGACATGCGCGGCTAGTCTCTTCGGATTCACCCCGGTGTAGGTAGTTGTATATTTCTAGGGTTTATGCATTTGTTCTTTGATTCGACTTTGTGACAACTTGTATTGATTTTTGAAACCATTGACAATAGTTTACATTTGTTTCGTATTCGTAAATTGTCGAACGATGTTAAAAGTTATGACTTTGCGAAATGGTTATGTGTAGTTATGCATTGTCGTGGTTAGGATTTACTTGTGTTGATTACAAAGTGTATTCTTGTCCGTTCTTCGGGACGTTGATAGTTATTGGCACCTAAGTCACGGTACACTAAATCCGCTAATCGTATGCAATTGAGTTGAATTAAAACATGTAGGAACCCTAGGACTTACAATTACCGAAACCGGGTGTGATCCGTATTCTTAGTTCTTGTTTTCAATTTAGTATTTTAGTTTGCTATCTTAGTTAATCAACAGTAGTTTTAAATAATATCAATTTGTCGGCTTAGTCCGACTCCTTTTCAAAACCTAACAAACAAATAAAAATAAGCAAGCTTCATAATCACTTTGTACATTTTTGTAAATAGTCTAACTAGTCGAACAGGTCATGCGATACTGACCACATGCTCTTCGTGGATTCGATACCCGACTTACCCTAGCTACCTAGGTTTAATTGGGTTTTTGACTGATCGGGACGACACGGTCACGTCAAGCACGAGGGTGCCGATATACGGCACGATCGTGCTTCTCTCATAATCGCTCAAATTGCTAACAATTTTTCCCGGAAATCGGTCCGGCACGAGGGTGCCGATGGGCGGCACGATCGTGCATCATGTTAACTTGGTACAAATCTGAGTCGGAATCCGGCCAAGCACGATAGTGCCGTGGGATGGCACGATCGTGCTCCTGGGGAATAAAAACCCAGACTTCATAATTTCCCAGAAAATCTTAATAAAATCACTGCTTCCAGGTCTAGCACGGTAGTGTCATCAAGTGGCACGACCGTGCCATATTGTCCAGTCCTGTAATTTTTGTCTGTTTGTTTTGGCTGCTGATTAATCTTGTCTCAATCTTGCAGATGGATCACCCGTACTTGCGGTTCAGCAACAATGCCAGGGAAGGGTATTGCATTCCTAAGGTGGAGAGGTTATGGACTAGAAGACACTTAATTGAGCCTATGAGGAGACTACAAATGGTTGACTTGGACCTGCTCGGACAAACCGAGCGGTTTGATGATCTCATGACGCCTCCTTGGTCCCGCCTTTTTGAGATAGCAGAGCCTCAGTATGTAGAGTTGGTGATCAAGTTCTTTGCATCGTTCCGATTCACCTTTCCGTACCCAGATGTGTATGAAAAGAATGTTGGTGATTGGGAAGGAAATGGCATCATCAATCGATCAGCCGATTCGTGGTAGTGTTAGGGTTGTACACGGAGGATGAGATAGACTAAGAGTTGTTTCATGGTAGTTTATAGGATTGGGAGCCAGACGCAGACATGGCAGCCTTTTGGAATCAAATCACTGTACCGGGTCGGGTATGGGACCCTAGGACAGCCAAGGCAACATGGATCCTTGACCCACTTCACCGAGTCATTGAGCGCGCGATCTTTCACGTCATTGGAGGTCGGGGTGATAGCACGGGAAATATCACCACCCGCGACCTTTTTCACCTTTACTGCATCATCTCCGGCTCGAATTGCAACTTAGCCGTCTGCGTTACAGAGTCGATTTTTCGGGGTGTTGGTTCGACACCCACGTCGCGCATATGCGGGGGCCTTTTCTACCAAACTCGCCAAATACTATCGGGTTTCGTTAAACAATTTAACTGAAGCTTGCGACTATGGCCTTCTCAATCTGCAACAGCTAAACTCTATGCACCTGACTCGCAAAGTAGACGGGGTCCCGAAGCTTGTGGACAAATTGGGAAGGATTTGGGACCCGCTACCTGTTGATGATGAGGCTGATGATAACGGTGAGGGTGGTGATGGTGGCGATCATGACGTACACATGCACGACATTCCAGTTCAAGGACAGGAGGGGGCCGATGGGGGAGTGGGCCCCCACATGCAACTTGGGGAATTAGGTCACGGGTTTGATAGCCCGAACTGGGAGAACGTGTACGGTGGGTATGGTGGTAGAGGTTATGAGCATGGCGCTTATGGAGCTTATGGTCCTTACGAGCCGTCATCGATGGATCTGTGGAGGCGTATGGACGGGCTGGCATTAGACCAGCAAGAGGTGATGCGAGATGTCGATCTGATACGCGCGGAGCAACACAAGCAAGGTAACTTCATGGAAGATATGTACGAGCAGACCCAACGCAGCATGGATTGGTTGTTTAGTTCACAGTAGTACATCGCAAACTCAATCAACCATCCATACACACAGCCGCCGCCGCGTTTTTCGCGCAGATCTAGATTTGATCGCAGGGACGACGCCAGTCCTTCGGGATCCGGTGAGAGGTTTTAGTCCCGCTACCCATCTCGTATTTTTATTATCATTTCGTGTTTGAGGGGTGTGCCATTTTCCGTTGTACGTACACCCCTCCGTCGTAGGTGTTAGTTTTTATTGCTTTAGTAGTGGGTTAAATTAATAAACCAGGGCAAGGGTAAAAACGGGTTGGGTAAAATTCTTGTGAATTTGATCATGTTTGCTAAATGTGCAGTGTTGGTTCAAACTCTTTTGAATAAACAATGAGATGTTGGCTTGGTGGATGGCTTGGTAGTTCGTTGTGGATGCTCCTTTTTTGCTTCATCTTGCTCCGATTCTAGCCTTTATATTTTATTTTAGGGGAGTTTTCGTGTTCCTAACTTCCTTTATTTGTATTGAATTTGCATTTCCATTGCTTATTCAATTTTTTGTTGTACATCGAGGGCGATGTACAATTCAAGTGTGGGGAGGTGGTCTATCGCTTGAGCTTTGTCGTCAAAATAATAATAATAATAATAATAATAATAATAATAATAATAATAATAATAATAATAATAATGCAAAGCTCTCTTTTAACAATTTTTGTGGCATATTAATCAAATCAACATAAGTATCGAAATAAGCACCAAAATTTTTGATAAATAAACCGGGTTAACGAAAAAAGGGGGTTCGCTCGTGTAAGGAAAAACCGTCAAGTAACATGTTTTTTTTTGTATAAAATTGAGCATGAGAAATCAAGCGATTGACCTACTTGTTTGCCTTGCATATTTACCCAATACGCCCGTTTCCGTGAGTTATTTTTGAGCCTTATAGCTTTAGGATTATTTTTGCTCATGTTTTTGCGAGCAAAGATTGAGTGAGCCGGATAACTTTTGCGATTTAGAACTTGTGTTAGGTATACATTTCGAGGCCACAAAGCAAGAATACAAGCATAGAAATGATTGAGGCATTAGGAAACCCTTTTTATTTTAGCCATTTTCATTCACCACCCTACCCAAATTATTCCCCTAGTTAAACCAATTTGAGCCTTTTCCGTTCATTTCTTGTAAACCACAATATATTAGCCACTTAGCCAAATTAGCCTTTTATATTTTTAACCCATTTTTGGTTGGAAGTCCGGTTCGGTTAATGATTAACTTGTAGCTTTTGTATAGTTTCCTCTTAGTTGTTATGTACTCTCATGATCTAGAGATTTTATCTAAGTAGACGTACTTAGTTTTCTCCAAAGCATGAGTTAAAAAAAACCAAAGAAATATAGTTGAAAAAGCCTTATCAATTGGCTTTGTTAGAGCGATTTTGGAGCGGAAAGAAATACTTGTTGGTTAGCTCTCGGTTAGTTATCATTTAGTTGTATAGTTCTATTTTCTTATGCTTTAAGTTAGTCGAACCGTCGGGTTACAACCGCTTTAGCCACTTTTAAAAATCCACTTCCACACTCTTAACCCGAGCCAAGTTACAACCCATACAAGACCTCATGATTTATGTTATATTTTTGCCAAGTGATTAGATTTGATCCTTCCACAAGCTTATGATATCGCATAGTTATCGTCTTGGCATCAAGTGTTCCAAACATACTCCACGAATTGTATGTGCACCTATAATTAGCCGAGTGTGTGTGAACATTGTGAGGATGCTTGGTGAACTTGTAGGGATTTCTAAGATGGATCATTTCTCATAAACATATCTTACATATCTTTTTTCGGTTGTTTCTTAATATCGAGCACTCCTTGATTGTTATAGCCCGAGTTATTTATTTTGCTTATGAAATGCTAGTTGAGATGATTGCCATTAAGAGAGTTTCGTTAATTTTAGTTTGCTTGAGGACAAGCAAAGTTCCAGTGTGGGGATGTTTGATGTATAAGAATTTATACATCTTTTCAGCGTCAAATACACCCCGTTTATGCAAAAAATCTTTGTATTTTCTTTGATTTTGGTACTCATTTGAGTTGTTTGTGAAAATACAGGTCCGGGCTTCGGCCTGGTATTGAAACGGAGGCTTTTGGAGCAAAATGGAGCAAAAATGACGCATTCCAGCAAACTGCCAGATATGGCACTACCGTGCCATACACTCGCACGACCGTGCGAAGCCTTCCGACATCGGCACTCTCAGCCAGCACTAGCATCCAGCACCACCACCGTCGAAATCAGGGGACGCACGACCGTGCCAACCACTGGCACGACCGTGTCAGGTCAAATTCAGCCCCAGATCAGCTCGTTTCCGAGATCGGTTCAGTTGTTATCGAGCACTATCGGCACGCACGACCACGCCGTGACCCGGCACGGTCGTGCGACCTCGGGAACTTTTGAGCATGATTTTTCCCAAAATGGTAGCAAACTTGGTCAACATTCGAGAAAGTGGCTCTGACACTTGCCAAGCACGACCGTGCCAAAAGGTGGCATGGTAGTGCCAAATGTCCAGAGTTTAAATACGAGTTTCTTGCTCATTTGCACGGGAGTTGGAGCATTTTGGTGAACTTTTCTCTCAAGAATCTGGTCTTAGAAGCTTGTTAGAGCCAAGAGGGAGCCTTGAAGAGGACTTAATCACTTGAAGATCTACTCAAACATCATTTTAATCTTGTCTTTAACTTGGTTAGCTTACTACATTATGAACAATTTATGTTTATTTGCACTTGATTTGGTATTCATGAGCCTTATTGGCTAAACATTTGAGTTGTCTAAACTTTGTTGAACCTAATGAATATGTGATAACATGGAAGTAGATGTGATGATTGTTCTTGTTAATCTTCATGTTGACATTTAATCTTGTTCTTGGAGTTCTTGTACATGCTTAAAGTTCTTGTTCTTGAATGTTTTCTCATAAGTATTTACATGTTGTGTTGGAAAGCCCATGTAAAGTTTATGATTATTGAATCTTGTTAACTTGTTAGCATGATTCATAGCATGAAACTAGGAATGGTGATTGCTAATGTGATTGAATGATGATTTGAGCATATGTGTGAATTCTTGCATCTAGATTTGGAAAATCAAAAGTATGTTTATATGGATTCTATAGTTTGTGTTCATGTTAGTTTGATGATTTAGGCCAAAATTGTTAGCTAGCATGACCATGCTTGTGGTTCATATCAAGAACATGATGATAGTGCCAACTACTTGAAGCCAAGTTAGGGTGATTAGTGTGTTGTTCATATTAGTTTTCCCTAATTTGTAGAGTTAGGAGTTTTGACAAACAAATAACTCATGATTAAAGATTAACATCAACTTAGCAAGTGAGCTTAAAAGAATAATTTTTAGGTGATTAGAATGTTAATTCATTTTAAGTTTTCCTAAGGATTAGATGTCTAGGAAGCCTTGATTGGGGACTTAGCTAAAATGAGAGCTTGCATCATCACAAAACCTTCCACCTTGTTGTCATATGTTTATTAGTGGAGACTTAGTTTAGGCAACCCTTTCTTAGATATTGTTCTTTGTTAGAAATTTTAGTAGTTTATTTATTTGCATGCTACGTTAGAAAAATCAAACCAATCATTTGAAAAGGCTTTAAAGTAGCAAAAGTTTAGTATCGAGACACCGCATCCACGGATTGATATCCGGTTCTTGCCGATTAGCTATATTACCACCCGACGGGTACACTTGCCCTTTTGTGTGTGTAGTTAGTTCCTAGGTGAAAAACCATTTTTAAAACTAAATTTGTGTGAAGAAAAACTCAATAAAAAATATATTTAATTCACGCACATCATTTCTTTCGACCGTCCACCAATCTAAAGCTCGGGATTGGAAGATGCCGGTGGCGTTCAGAGTGCGGAGATTATCAGGACAGCCACTCTGGCGCAAGGTGACCTCAATCGAATCAAACCATTGGAACAGGGCCGTAGGGCCTTCTTCGCCAGTAAATTCTTTCGGACCGCAAGCTTTGAACTGCTTGAAGCTAAAAACAGACTTTGGCGAATCTGTCCTGGACTCTTCAGAAGACTTGCTGGTATTCTCGTGCAGGTCGCCAACGATTTGAGGAATGACTTTCGCTATCTGCTTAGCGATGAGAGCAGCAAGGCTTTTATCTTTCTGGTTTTGGCGAGCAGTTCGAGAGTGAAGGGATCCAGATGACGACATTATATGCAGCAGACATCGCCACAGGATTCAAACACAATAAAATCGAATCTCACCTCACACGCCTAATACTACTAAAGTTCAAGAACACAATAATGTAACACATAGACATATTGACACATAAACACATAATCACAGAACACATAAGCACGTAAGGCACATAGGGCACATAAAGCAGAATACAAAAACCTATCATTCAAAGTCTGCGCGCGCTCGAAAATAGCGATTACGAGTACGCAGCAAGTAGTAAGTAGTAACGATTTGTTAGCGTATTGAATAGTTGTGCAGTGCAATTCGTGTGTGTCGATCAAAGCAAACAACGAAAAACGAATAAACCACCAAAATCGAAACACATAAACAAGTTAAAATCACATAAAATGCACATAAAACGACGAATTATCAGAGTTGGCAGTTGCGAGCCCATAATCGAACACATAAAAATTGAGAATGGATTGTCTGCGGCTTTCGTCGAAACACGTCTACCAGCCAAGGTGATTCGACTATTCTCAAAGACTTCGAGTACACGTTTTGGCTTAATAGACTGTGCTCAATTACCGGAATATAGCGAATGACACGCATCCTTTCGGCTACTTACGCAACTCGAATCGTTGGAATCCATCGAGACTTTGGAGAGAGTTTCGTAAGACCAAAATAGAGTACGGAACAGGTCGTCAAGGTCCGGGTTTCACCCCTGACTTAATAACTTTGTTCCTGTTTTTGATAAAAATAAAGAAGAAAATCAGCGTTAAAGTACGGATTCCACTCCTGATTCAACGCAAATTCCCCTGTTTAGAGATAGAAATGCGAGTTGAACAAGCGATTTGGTCGACAATTTGCGGTTTTCACACCTAATCTCGACCCAATCACTCGTTCATTTTCGAAAATTAGAGTGCAGTGATAGTGTAGTGCAGGCGAGAATAGCGAGATATAGCAAGTAAGCTTGTACAGAACCCCTAAGGGTATGCACAAGTCGATTTGTGGGTACTTAGACTATAGACTAGGTCGTTTATAAGACATCGATCCGGACTAGGTTGAGTCTTGCCTAATTCCCTATAGTTATGGCTCTGATACCAATCTGTCACACCCCAACCGAAGGCGGAAACCTCGGGGCATGGCACTGAGCGAAACAGATTGTCAAGAGAAATTCCATAACGACTAAATTACCGAATAGTTAACATTATGTCCCATACCATAACCCATTAAGTAATCTAATTATTACAGACATCGATATTCTCCAAACAAAAGCATATTTCGACAACTCAGATTTCAAATAGAAATAAATTGTTCATTGGTTTCTAGACTCTTCCTAACTCGGTTCCACATAGCAAGCGTCCTAGCAGATAGCATCCTAAACACCTGTCACATACGTTAAAATAAAGGTCAATAGACATAGTGTAAAGGTGAGCATACAAGTTAGATATAGCATAATAGAGTTCGAAATTGTTTACGCATAACCAGCATGTACAACGTATAATGTGAAGCATGTAAGTTATCGACAATGATTCTATCAATACCAATGACAGCGATTTGACTGCGAGTAACGAGTGCGCATCACATGTTCACCACTGCGAATACGTGAAGTAATATCCTTAACAACCCCTGTCCACGACAGGTGCTGAGTCCAAACTATAGTACTATCGTTGCTAAGGCAGATAGACAGCAATCAATGTGTAAACATAACAAACATGCATTCATCGAGTCATGTATAACATGCATTAGCGGTTAGCGTATAAATAGTGTTTGTGTTGTGTGATAGTTATGATTTGAATATAGATAACGTATGTAATACCCAAAAGTGCGTATAAATAGTGTTTTCGTTGCAGCATTTTGAATACAGAGAAGTATCTCTACCCTTCAGGTCGATCGATCGAACGGTCGTTCGATCGAGTAACGATCCGATTGGTTGGACACTTAGTGAGAACAAGTTCACAGCAGTTTGTCACTCGATCGGATTGCAATCCGATCGGGTGGCAATCCGTTTGGAACTGACTATGCATTGAACATGTTGAAAATTGTTAAGGTGTTGAAGTTCAAAACATTACACGGTCGGATGGTCGTTCGATCGGATGGCAATCCGATCGGACGGCAATCCGTTCGACGTCCAAAACTTTTGAATAGTTGAAATAAAAGTTGAAGTGTTGGAACCAAGTGCAAGCCGATCGGACGGCTGCCCGATCGGATGGCAATCCGATCAGACGCCAATCCGTCTCGGCGCCCTGATCGTCTTTGATAGTTGGTCGTTTTGATAGTTTTGTGGTTTTCTCGAGACGGTATGACCACGTGCTAAACAACAGAACTTCATCAATACTCAGGTGATCCGATCGGACAGGAATCACCCTAGTCCAGTTGGTCAACTGATCGAGATGGTGGTTCATGTTTAACCCGAGGTCGGTTGTCTCATTGACAGAACACAGATCTTGAACCGATACAACACTAGAAAGGAGTAGAAGATCAGAACAAGCTCCGATTCCATCGGCTTTGAGTGTAAAAGAGTTGAAAGAAAGTTAGAAAACCATCTTTCAATCCTTTTCACCATGAATGTGTTCAGATCTATGCAAGATTTTGGTTTATTCATGTGGAAATCGTTCAGATCTAAGTTGTTCTCGTTGGATCAAAGCCAAAACATGAAGTTTATAAGAACCCCATGATGACATCATCCTAGAACACCTTAAATCTAGTGATTTCACAGTTAAAAGTTAAGATTCAAAAGATAGAAGGATGAAGAAGTGCGTGTAGATCATGAAAGTACAAGATTTAGGTTGAAAACTTACAAGAATCGCGAGGAATCGAGAGAAAGAAGAGCTTGAGTGCGGCTGGGTCGAGTGAGAGCTGTCACATCACAAATGATGTAACAGGTTGGTATTTATAGGGTTTCCTAAAAAGGAAAGTGTGCATGGATCGAGTGGGACATCGATCGGGTGGCTGCCCGATCGGGTGGCAATCCGATCGGGTGGCAATCCGATCGGATGGCCATCCGATCAAGTTGCCACTCGATCGAGTGGCTCCGACGACTGAGTTTCGTCGTTTCGTTTCGTGTGCTGGGTTTTGCGATGCGTTTGAGCGATGCGATAGAATTATCCATTAATCCCAACTACTATATCTAACATACAATCATCCTAAATAACTTGCGTTTAGCGTTTGCGATTCAATTGCGATTGCGTTTCGATTAATCACCACCACATCTACATAAATAACATGCACAAGTAACACATAAAAGGCACACATACGTAAAACAATATCCTGGACACATAACTCGAGTTGCGAATGCGATTGTGATGCGATAAGCGATAAAGCGATAAATCATGCGATGAATAGCGATTAAACCTCGACTATTAATAAGTACTCCACATAATACAACTAATGCGATAAAATAAACAAATTATCTACAATTCAAAGAAGTCAAAACAATAGTTGAGCATGGAATGACAGATCGTAATTAGCAATCTTTTCTTCCTTTGACTTCAATCTGGACTTTGACTTTCGAAACACGGGGTGTTACAGAAACAGCCGGTGAAGATGCTTCGAAAGAAGAAAGAGACTGGTGACAGTGAAGATTTGGAAGATCAATTGTTTATGTATATATTTTTTAATTTTCTTTTTCAGTTGATTGTTATATAATAACAACGCCATATGTAATAAAAACGCCACACAACCAAATGCTTGTCAAAACGCCATCATGCCATAAAACGCCCCAAAAACTACCAAACTATAATAAAATTACTTTGGACAAGTATTATAAAAAAATAAAATAAAATAAAATAAATAAAAATCAAACTTGAAAATGTAACTAGAAACAGTAACTACAAAACAGTAAAACTGAAGAGACGGAAAATTTATTATATTAGAATCTAAAACGCCAAACTTGAAAGATGGGACGTGTTATAGAATTCAGAGATAAAGCTTATAAAAAACAATAATTACAAACAGTAACTGAAATGACGAATACTTTATTATAATAATTCAACGCCTAACCTACGTGCCAAAAAGACATCCTATAAAATGATACGTCTCAGCAACTTCCATTTGATCAAACCAAAAAAAAATGCCAATACTACTAAATACCACTCACTGTAAAACGCCAAAAAAATTAAAAAAATCAAAGATGGTTAATATGCTTTCTTGGATATTCAATATTGTTCTTCGTGATGTTTCACTGAATGGATTGTTAGGTGAGAGGAGTAACTCAGTAAGATTTTGCTGCATGAGATGGACAAATCTTCAAGAAAAAGATACCGATGACAGTCATATGTCATTTTGTGTTCTTTGTTCTTGAAGAAGACTTGGATGAGGAGAAGAGATCAATGACACTGAAGAGTGGGATGATTGTAAAGATGAAGATCAAGTTGAAGAACAAAGCGAAAAACCCACCCACACGTCATAGATCTATGTCCCCAAACATCCACAAATGCCACTTCAACAGACGAGCAGACAAAATAATCAAACCGATGGGTGTGTTAAGTTTTACATAAAACGTCATATATTTGGTGATAGTTCTTGTAGTATTAAAGAAGAGAGAGACTGATGACAGTGAAGATTGTGAAGAGAGATCAGATTAGGATTTTTAATTTATTTTTTTTCGCTTCTATTTTTTTCCCTGTGGTTGTAATAAAATTTTCCAATTGTAAAACGCCAAGATACCACAAACGCTAAAATGTATATAAAAATAATAGAACAATTGGCCATCTTGTCTAAAACGCATTGAAAAACGCCATTCAGAGAGATATTCTGACCCCTTGGGGTTCCAATGACATACGATTTGAAAAACGCCATAAACGCCAAAATATTAATACAATGAAACCATTAAAACGCCATATAATTATTGAATTTGGTTAACGCCAAAAAATCTTAAACCCCAAAAATAAATCAATATTGTTGTAGGATCGAGAGACGATCGAAACGAGTCTATCAGAAGAGTTCTCGGTCTAATCAGAGGCGGAATTCATTGATTAGACTTTGTAACAGCTTGATTCACTCTTAATTGTCTTGTTTTATTGATTTAACACATTACAGATCAGTAGACACGTCGGCAGCACTTCGGTACCGGAAACATGAACGTTGCAAATGAAATCACAACAAGGGTATTTATAGTGATGGTAATTTCGTACGGAATTAACACTTGCTATTTCGTACGAAATAGCTGATTGCTATTTCGTGCGAAATAGCTAGATGTTATTTCATGCGAAATTAACTATTCACACACAAACCCTGTTTTTCTCGTACTATGTGCCCTGATCTAACATTTCTAATACAAGACTCGATACAAGACGAAGTCGACAGACGTATGCACCAACAGACTCCCCCTCGGATGTTGACGAGTCTTCAGTGTCGAGACTTCACAGATCTTCAGCCTTGATCAGTCTTCGGGCTTTCTCCAAAGAATCTAACAGTGTAAGCATTCTCAATCTTCTCTTCACATTCTCTTGATCAGATCTCTTGATTCCTTAAGTTCATCAGCATCAGCAGTTAGTATGAACCTCTGGAATTGAATCTGTCTTTTGCATCTTCAGACTCCCCTTCGCTAGCAAACTCCCCCTTGAGTTGTGCTGGGATCGTAGTCTTGCATTCACAGGTTCAAGATCGATTCCTGGCTCTATTCTGCATCTATTCAGGATTCGAAACCTGGCTAACCTGCACAGTCTCTACCCAAAAGTAAGTTTCACAATTTTTAACTTTTAACATCATCTCAAACAATTGACATCATTTTTCAAAAACTTATGTTTTGGGTATTTTTATTTATAACAATTTTAGTCTCTGCTTAACCACTTGTAATCAAAACATTTCAAATTGGTTTCAATTTAATGAACCTATAATTTTTCCAAAATCAAATTTCATTTCAAACAAACTCTCCCTACCCTGTTGTTCATCATGTTTAGCATTCGGAATTTTGAAAATCAGCTTTTCAACATCAGTTGTCTAAAATCTTTTTGTATTTTTCAAAATTTATGCTAAAACACTCCGAAAATCTTTTTGGATTTTTGATATTAAAGAAATGCAGTAAAGAAATATTTCCATACAATATTTTTATGTTTTTGTGAGTTTGTGTAAGAGGTTCATATCAGTTTTTGAGACAAATCACCAACACCGTTAAGCTTTAAACATTTTAAGTTCTAAACGATTCACTTAGATTGTCAGTATACTGATCCACTTAAATTTTCACACAAAGTTCAATTGTTTCGAGATATGAGATTAATGTTTTAGAGACAAACTTATTCGCGTGTCCCACCTCAGAATATACTCCCGTATCCAGATCCCAATATTCAGTCTTACAGGTGAGTATACCTAGATGATATCTGTAAAGGGTTAAATGCGAGGGCCATGAGAGCTCAGGCTATTGCTTCCGCAAAATCAGAGAGATGATGGCTTCGACTTTATGTGTGTTCCCTTTAGAGAATCTTTTCTTCAACAGCACATGATTAGCATTTTACAATATTTCATCATTTTTTATGCTGAGGGGTGTGCTATATTTCAAGCAAGCGAAAAGTATTATACGGGGACTAGGCCATTTCTTCCGCAAAATCAGAAGTCCCGGGATAATACCCCAGATGTCACTAAGCATAAAGACCTAGTATCTCAGAAAGAGGGGTCTTTCAAACAAGATTTCGGGGGTTACCCATATATCCGAGAGATGTTCCCCACGAGATAAGTAATTTTGAAATTTAGGTTTATATCTCGACATAATCTACTAAATGTGCAAAAACCTACTGGCACATCATCAGTGAGACCGTTTATCACTATTTAACCTTCCAATTCTTTAGCATGCTGTGATTGTCCACTGATGTACTATCATTTCCTCTTTTTCTCAACAAAACTCATTTTTGATTTTATCATGTTTTTTGATTTTTCAAATTTTCGAAATTTTCTAAAATTTTTACTCCCCCTAAAATCAAAATATGTTTCAATTTTGATTTTCTAGGAAATTTGAAAACAAAACTGTTCACATAAAATGACAACTGTTGTGAATTGCTTCAAATCGCCATTCACTTGGCATAAACAATCAGAACTCCCCCTGACAACAAACTATTTTCCCATTATGATTTCAAAACACTTAAGTTTGTTTTAATCAAATGGTTTTTCCGGAAAATAAGTTTTTATGATTTTACCATTAGTAAGATCGGGGATTCATTCATCACTTTGTTTTTCAAAATACCATTTTAAAAATTTAACATTTTTAGATTCTAACAACAACACCACTTGTAGGATAGATAAATCAAGTACAACATAATGTCCCTGATTAATCTTGAAGGTCGAAATATCACAAAAGTGAATTTCTCAAGAAAAATGCCGATTCCTGCTCCACACTTACCAACCTGGGAGCTCTGGTAAGTCAGGATTTCAGTTAGAAAACGCTGTCACCCAAGCCTGACCAGCCTTGGGTGATTTTGAATCAACTCTATCCCAACCTCCTTTCGATTGATAAAAATCTTTTGCACTTTTCACTTTCCCATCTACCATCTTCCCAAATATATGTTTAATTTTCCCATTGAAAACCTTTTCAGCATCAAATTCTCCTTTACCAGCAAAGAATTGATCTGAAATTTCAACTTTACCAACTTTCAACTTCAAAATTTCTTTTGATAATGACGGAAAATTTTCCTCGTTCATTTCTGGAACGAAATTCTCATTCTTTTTCTCAACAAATGACTCCTCTGATTTTATGGAATCAAATTCATTGTCAGAACTACTCTCAGATTTTACAGCCCATCTTTGTTTGTTCAAATCGAATTTTCTTTTGTAAAATGTTTTGAAACATCACCAGTTTCGAAAGTCGAATTTTCAAACATCTTAGATTTTTCAGTTAGTTGTTTCTTTTCATCAACACATTTCTTGTTTGTTTCAAAGTTAGAAGAAACTCCCTACTTTGAATAAGTGGACTCGTGGCAATTCCAAGCAATATGTCCAGCTTTTTGACATTTAAAACAGATTCTTTTGTCAACTCTTGGAACCAATTTCTTTATATTCTTCTTCCTTTCAGCAAGAAACTCTCGGTTTGACTGTCTCCAGAATGGTTTCTTCTGCTCTTCTTCAGAACTTCCTCCTGCAACAAATTTTGTTTTTGATTTATAATTTTTCTCATTTTTATAATTTTCCGGGGGAATGAAACCTAATCCCTGCTTTTTGAAATTACCGTTATGGTTTGGTTTCTTTCGATAACCTGAACCAGAACTGTAACCCTTTTTCTTGTTCAATCTCTGTTGAACTCTTGAAGTGTACTTTTTAGGTTTTTCATGAAGATTTAAATCTTTTATTTTAGAAATATTAATTTCTGTTAATTTGAAAACCTGTTTAATCTTTTCAGATTTGACACTTCTTATTGGAAATTCCTCATCAGAATATAATTTGTCTGAATCATTCAAAGTATATGCTACTTTGATTGGTCCGTCATTCAAATTAGATTTTGATAATAGGAATTCTTTATTGTAAACCCGCTTGACTGGTGAACTCGGACTCTTTTCTGACGAACTCGAACTTTCAGATCTAGACTCTGACTTTGACTCTTCATCCATATCCAACACCTGATCGACCACTTTCTTTAACAACTCAGACTCATGATCAGTGTCAGACGCTGTGAATGTGACATCAATATTGTCTGGTAACTCATCAATGGTTTCAGACTTTAACTTTATGTTGAGAGCCTTATTTAAACGTTCCTCATTTGGCTTTCTGGGAGAATAACTATTCCAAATCGGGGGTGGACACTTGTTATACTTGACACTTTGTTTCTTACCAGTATCCTCTTCCATCTTTTTATCTTGAAAGGCTTCAAGTCCTGCAACAGTAGGATAAACTCGATCAATCAAATAATCACAAGTTGTATAGCTCAACAACAAACGTTTGATTCTTTCACTCTCAATCTTTTCAAGTTCCAAATCCTGCTTTAGCTTTGCACAATCTTCAATATACTCATTGATGACTTTCTGCTTTGTTATTAAAGTGGAACTCATCATTGTCATGGCAGCATCAACTTCTGAATATGTCTTTTTCAGACCATCCACTGTTCTGTTCAGCACATCATATGATTCTTTTACATACTTCACATCAGACAACAAATTCTCTTTCAGCTCTTCTAGTTCACGAATCTTCTTGTCTTTCTCCTCACAATGTTTGCAGGACTCCAAACATTTCAGACAAGGTTTAATGACCTCAACTATCTTTTCAACCTCGACAATCTTCTCAACTTCAACAATTTTTTCTACCTCGACGACTTTCTCAACTTCAACGAGTTTCTCAACTTCGACTATTTTTTCGACCTCAACAATTTTCTCTACCACTTTCTCCACTTCAACGATTTTTTCTATCACCTTCTCAATCACTGGTTCAACATTTGATTCTTCAGCTTCCATTTTTTCCCTTTCATCAGCTATTCTTCTTACTTCCAGTTCTCTCTTCAATCTGGCAATCTTTTTCTCATTCAGCATCTCAACTTTATCTGCAAAAAAAACAAATTAAAACTGTCAGGATCTAGACCTTTTCTAGCTTTATTACTGTATTCTTCTTCATCATCAGTATCTACATCACTTCCAAAATCTGGAAAAATCGGTATTCTTTTCGGACTAGATTTGACTTCATCTTCTTCCAGAATTCTAGCAACAAGACCTGAACCAGGTGGAATGTATTTATCCCAGCTAAATCCCTCTGCAACCTTTTCATCGTCTTGGTCAATTATACCATAACAAGCTCTTTTCTCTTTTTCTTCAATGGCATGTGCATGTGTAGTTTGTGGTTGTTGAGCAATCTGATGAAAAATTGATTTTTGATAATAATTGTTTTTTCCAGACTGATCTTGTCTTCCGTTTGCTTCTTTGTTTTTGCACTCACGCTTAAAATGACCTTTTTTCTTGACAACGGAAACATGTAACCTTTGATTTGTCAAACCCTATTGGAGATTTAGACAATTCATTAAAGTCATATCTTCCAGTGATTTGTTGAAACTTTTCTGCCCTTCTAACCGCACTGGCTAAACACCACTTGACGTCCATCAACTTAAGTTCTTCAGCATCAATTTAGTCATAATCCTCTTTGGTAAGCATCGGATTTCCAATTTTGCCAGCAACTAAACTTTCATATGATTCTAACATAGCAACGAGTGATGCCATATGTTGCTTAGCTATTTTTGGAGACAGATTTTGACCATTTTGAATGTTCAAAGTGACATTGCATTGAAGATTTGTTGAGTTCTGTTGTTGAGGACTTGGTGTTGTAAAATTTGGATCAAAGCTTGAATATAAAGATGAATGTCCACCACTCTGATTTACAGTACTACCCTTCGTTCCAGAGGAACTATCAACACTGAAACCAGTTTGGATCTTTGGGCTAGGAGTAACTTCAAATTTGTTTCCTCTGTAGTATTGACTGACATCTTGTTGAGCATTTGGATTCTTCATGATTGCCATTTTCTGAATATCTAACCCATGCTCTTCTATCTTCTGAATAAACTTCTCCAGATTCATACTTTCAGATTTTCTCATGTGTTTTAAGATCAACAAATAAGTTTCCCATTTCTGCTGTGGTAATGCATCAGCTAGTTTATCAACCCATTCATCGTCGTCTTTCTTTATGTCCAATCTTCCCATTTCCAAAACAAGATGACAATATCTATCAATGGTCATTTTTGTTGTTTCATGTTCAAAAGCTACAAACATGTCAAATGATTTCTTAAGTAAAGCCTTTTTGTTCTTGATCATATCTGCACTTCCTTTAAACTTTTGAATCAATGCCGTCCAAATTGACCTAGCAGTACCCTCATGTTGAAGCAAAACAAAAATATCTTCTTTAACTGCTTGTTGAAGAATACTGATCATCATTTTTTCACTTGTATATTTCAATTTTTCAATCTCTGAAAAGTCACTGAAATGTTTTTCAAGTCCACGTTCATTTTTCGGTTTCTCGTAATCTTTCTCTAATGAACACCATGCGTCAAACTTATAAGCTTGCACCCAGTTCTCAAATCGATTTTGCCATCCTTTAAAATCTTCAATGTACATAAGCTTTGGCGGTTTTTGGTAAGTTCCTGTGTCATTCTCATTATACAATATTTCGGCAGCTGTAACTGGAGCAACTGGTGTAGCAAACGCATTGTAGAATTCCTCTTCCATGATTCAGTAATCTGTATCACAAAGTCAACAAAGTTCAAACAACAATGAAGGTTCACACGAAATATAAGTTCAAACGAAATCACACTTTGGTGCGAAATAGCCTCTTTCAAGCGAAATCAATTTTCACACGAAATACAGCTTTCAAACGAAATGACTATTTCGTGCGAAACTAGTCACGTGAAATTACAACTTGGTGCGAAATTATCTATTTCGAGCGAAATTAGGTAATTTCGTGTGAAATCAAGGGGTTGATTTCGCATGAAATGAGTTTCAAACAGGTAATTCCGTACGAAATAGTGCTGACGTCACTTAAACCGAAACCACTTTCAAGTGAAATTATCAATTTTATCACTTTTCGATCGAATTTAAGTCCAATTCTTTCAAGGATTCATTAAAACACAGTTTCGCATGATATGTTAAAAATTCAATCCATTTTAACCATGAAATCTTGTGATTTTTGTAAAAGAAGGTGTAGAAGTCAGATTTTTGAAGAAAACAAGCTGATTTTGGTAAGAACTCTTCCTCCTGAGCTCTGATACCACTTGTAGGATCGAGAGACGATCGAAACGAGTCTATCAGAAGAGTTCTCGGTCTAATCAGAGGCGGAATTCATTGATTAGACTTTGTAACAGCTTGATTCACTCTTAATTGTCTTGTTTTATTGATTTAACATGATTACAGATCAGTAGACACGTCGGCAGCACTTCGGTACCGCAAACATGAACGTTGCAAATGAAATCACAACAAGGGTATTTATAGTGATGGTAATTTCGTATGGAATTAACACTTGCTATTTCGTACGAAATAGCTGATTGCTATTTCGTGCGAAATAGCTAGATGTTATTTCATGCGAAATTAACTATTCACACACAAACCCTGTTTTTCTCGTACTATGTGCCCTGATCTAACATTTCTAATACAAGACTCGATACAAGACGAAGTCGACAGACGTATGCACCAACAATTGTGAAAAGCGGAACTGGAAAAACGGAAGATAAAATGACAAAAAAAGCCCATACGCCCTAATTATATCGCGCGCCACGTGTTGGGCCAGGATGCGTTCTCACACTTTTAGGCGTTTTCTCCTAAACCTGACGCTATATATAGATATATATGTATATATATATATATATATATGTATATATATAGTGTCGGGATCAGTAGAAAACGCCCAAAAGTGTTAGAATGGTGAGAACGCATCCTGGCCCAACACGTGTCACGCGGCTTAGAGAATGGCGGACGGGGTTTTTTGTCATTTTATCTTCTGCTTTTCTAGTTCCGTTTTTCCCAATAGTTGTTTTATTTTTTGGGGTTTAAGATTTTTGGCGTTAACCAAATTAATAATTAATGGCGTTTAATGGTTTCATCGTATTAACATTTTGGCGTTTATGGCGTTTTTCAAATCGTATGCCATTGGAACCCTAGGGTGGTCAGGAATCTATCTGAATGACGTTTTTTCAAGGCGTTTTAAACAAGATGGCCCATTTGTTCTATTATTTTTTATATACATTTTGGCGTTTGTGGTTACTTGGCGTTTTACAATTGTAAGATTATATCACAACCACAAGGAAGAAAAATAGAAGCGAAGAAAATAAATTAAAAATCATAATTGGATCTCTCTTCACAATCTTCACTGTCATCAGTCTCTCTATTCTTTAATAGTACAAGAACTGTCACCAAATATATGACGTTTTATGTAAAACTTAACAAACCAATCGGTTTGTTTATTTTGCCTGCTCGTCTGTTGAAGTGGCTTTTTGTGAATGTTTGGGTACATAGATCTATGACGTGTGAGTGGGTTTTTCACTTTTTCTTCATCGTCATCTTTATCTTTATAATCATGGCACTCTTCAGTGTCATTGATCTTTTTTCCTCATCCAAGCCTTATTCAAGAACAAAGAACACAAAATGACATTCGATTGTCATCAGTATCTTTTTATTGTAGAATTGTCCATCTCATGCAGCAAAAACTTTCTGAGTTACCCCTCTCAGCTAACAATCCATTCAGTGAAACTTCACGAAGAACAATACTGAATATCCAAGATAGCATATTAGCCATCTTTGATTTTTTGGCGTTTTGCAGTGAGTGATATTTAGTAGTATTTTGGCGTTTGTTTTTTTTTTGTTTGAGTAAATGGTAGTTGCTGAGAGTTATTATTTTATAGGATTTCTTTTGGCGGCGTAGGTTAGGTGGTGCATTATTATAATAAAGTATTCATCGTTTCAGTTACTGTTTGTATTTATTTTTTTTGATAAGTTTTTTTCTCTGAAGTCTGTAACACGTCCCGTCTTTCAAGTTTGGCGTTTTAGATTCTAATATAATAAATTTTCCGGCTCTTTATTTTTACTGTTTTGTAATTACTGTTTTTAGTTACATTTTCAAGTTTGCTTTTTTTTTTTTACTTTTTGGGTTTTTTATAATACTTTTTCAAATAATTTTATTATAGTTTGGGAGTTTTTGGGGGCGTTTTACTGGATGATAGCGTTTAAACAAGCATTTTGGTTGTTTTGGCGTTTTTATTATATAACAATCAACTGAAAAAGAAAATAAAAAAGAATATATAAACAATTGATTTTCCAAATCTTCACTGTCACCAGTCTCTTTCTTCTTTTTTGAATCATCTTAACTGGCTGGTTCGACTTTCGTATGATTCATTTTGTTTTTTTTGTTATTCAAGTAGTTTTTTTTGTCGCCGTTTGGAAGAATAAAGTGTGACATCAGCCTCTTTTTCTTGAAGATTTGTCCATCTCATGCAGCAAAATGTTATGGAGTTTAGACCCTTCAGCCAACAATCTTGAATTATCCAATGAACGATGTTTGATTTTTTAACTTTTTTGGCGTTTAACCGATAAAAAGAACACCACCAAATAAAAGCACCTTAAACCTCAAAATTTGATCATGCTAAAATCAATAATGTTTTGTTGTATGAGATGGACAACATTGTTAATCCTCGGTTAAGAAAGATAACTGACAATGTTGTCCACCCCATACAGCTAAACTTTATTGACAACAAACCTCAATAATGTTTTTGTATGTTTTGGCGTTATAAATTGGATGGAAGTTGAGGATAAGTCAATAAGATTTTACTCAATGAAATGGACAATATCCTCACTTAAGGATTTTGTCCATTTCATTGAGCGAAATCTTACAGACAACCAAACTGAATTTCAAAAAAACGTTTTGGGTTAGAAGATATTTGATGTTTGGGTTTTTTGGCGTTTCTAAGGCGTATGGAATATATTAAATATGGCGTTTGGGTTTTTGTGTGTGTTTTTAATTGAAGGTCTGAGATGTTGATATATAGGATTTTTTGGCGGTTTTTTTAGGCGGGATTATTGTAACATCCCGAAAACGGGTTTGGTAATCAAACCACGTTAATACTAAAGGACGGGTAAAATACCATTAGTGGTAAAATTTAACCCGGTAAATATTAGGACTTAAATAAATAAACCTAATATTAATTAAATAGGAAAATAAATACTTTTAGAAAACAAAGTATATAAAAAGCCCAAAATTAACGGGACATAAAACATAACGGGTTATAATTTCCCGAACCCGTTAAAGTAACTAGGAATAATTAACCTAGTTAGTAGCATAGAATTAAGTGACTAACGGTGAGTTGTAGCTTCATGAGATCAAAATAAAACATGAGGGACTATTATTGACAAGGGGGAAACTTGTTTTTATTAAAACAAGAGTTAAACACCAAAACATATTCACAGGAGCCAGGGAGCTCAAACCCTAACATTCACTAATCTCACAAATTGAAGGATCAAATCAAGTCCAAATCGAAAATCGAGCATAGATTAATGATCCCCATTGCAAGGAGATCATAAGGTATGTAAAATTTGACAAAAAATCTCTACTTGAAATTCTCATGAATTTGGAGAACTTGAAATCTGATGATGCATGTATGAATTGTAGATGGATTAGGAACATTAAAATGTCTAGGAGTAAACCCTAGACAAGTACATGTTGAAATTGTGCTAAATTCTAGTGAAATCCATGGTCACCATTGTAGGAGACTAGTGGGTTATGTAGAACTTGATAAACACTAGGAAATTTGGGGTTGTTCTAGTGTAATTTAACATATGCAAAGTTATTTCAGAACTTTAAGGGCAAATATTTGTGTTAAATAATTTGAATGATGAAAATTCGGGTTATATGACAAGTCATGAGCTTGTCAATGAATTATTTATAGGAGATGCCCATAAGGTGTTCGATGTAATGCCTAAGTGAAATTGGGTATCTACTAGTTCGTAAATAGAACTTGGTTTGGATAAGTAATTGGATAAAATGCCTAAACTAGCTAATGAACATGAATGTGCATTTTATATATTAAGGGATGTTTGACTTTCAAAAAGTCAAACTGACCTATAATACGATAAATGGTAATTTTGATATGAAATGCGTAAGGTGGAAATAATCGTATTAAATTATGATTAAACTAACCACCTTGAAAACGATGATGATAGTTTGACGCGTAACAAGCTAGGTGAAAGCTTGGAGGAGGGAGCGGGTCAAACGGAGCAAGTACGGAAGGAAAAGCGTGGCGTGGATGCGAGGTAAGTGTAATTTTTACACTTATGTAGAATACCCGTTTATTCGATATGTTGTAAACATGATAACGATAATATTGGAAATATGGAAAATTTGTCAAGTATCGACTAATGTAAATCAAGGTTAAAAGGATACCCATGGCGTAAGCCGAAATGGGTTGAATTTGTAAGAAAATAGTGTAAAAGAAAAAGGGTATGGTAACAAAATCCGGGATGGGATGGATGTATGAATTGGAAATCAAAAACGATGTTTTTGATTAAATAAATAATGTTGGGCATATAGTCCAAACGGGTCGAATGGTGGCGATAACACCATTTGACAATATCGACTAATGTGGTTGTCAAGTCTTATGTTAACAGGACCGATTAGCAAATCGGATAATTGCGTCACCATTGATGGTGTGATAATGAAAACGAGGTATAAATCGGGTCTACTTGTTGATCCGGGTCAGGTACGCATAATTATGTTGTAGTTAAAAGTGCTATTTTGGTCGAATAATTTGAGAGAGAGTCCTTAGTCATAAAAAGGACCAAAATCGACCAAAACGCCCTTGTAGGCTAAATTGAACAAACAACCCTTAAAGGTTGTTTGGAAACGAGTTTTATGACTAGGTAAATACTTAGAATAAGCATAGAAGTTGAAAGAGGTATTATATTAGCCAAATGGCACTATTTGAGTTTTTGCCGTAAAATAATAATTCGAGAGGTAAAATTTGGTTTATATAGATCACCACATTAAACCTACCTTAAATACAGTTGTGGTGGGAGATTAAAGGATAAGAAATGTGGTAATGGAATGCTAGAAGCAATCGAAAGCTATTTTAGGCTCGAAAGTGCTTAAATACCCTTAACGGGTCAAAATAAGCATACGAGCGAAAATGGGTTTAAATTGTGTAATAAACCTGTGATTAGAACCTAATATGGTATATAACATTTATTTGAATAAGTATAGGTGATATAGGGGTCAAACAAATATGTTTGTTTGACAAAATGCATAAACGGGTTAAAATTCGGTAAAAGTGGAACGAGTCGAAGGCTTAGAAGTCTCAAAATTTATTATGTTGGATGTTGTATTTTCACTCCATATGATGGAGAATTAAATTACGGACGCGTAGGAAAAAGAATCGGGTAAAACGGATTAAAAACGAGAGAGTATGCTCGTTTCCGTGAAATCGGGTCATGCTGGGAATGTACAGCAACAGCTGAAGGCAACAGTCTGTGAAAACAGGGGCTAGGCGTGACGCCTAGGCCCTTGGTGTCACGCGACGCCCCCTAACTCCGAATATTTTTTAAAATTTGCCCTTTTAACCCCTGTACTTGTTTGAACTTAATATTTGACTATCAAAACTAACTTTTAAGTTGGTTTTGATCATAGGTGATCGCCAAGAGTGCCCGGATGAAGATCAAGCTCGATGAGGAACCGAACACGATAAAATACAAGCTTCTGCGCGACGTTTTGTCGTATCTTTAAAACGATGAATCCAATTACATTAAGTTGCATTTTTGAAATGTTGTTAACATGTGGAAATGTTAGTATGAAAAGTTTTTGTAAAGTCACATTTTAGCATTTAAATGTGTATTTTATTAATACAATCTTGATTTATTACGCCGGGTGTTACAAGTTGGTATCAGAGCCTTGGTTTAAGAGATTCAAGTATGGTGGGAAAACTGTGCTTGGACTTAAACCTTATGCTCTTGATAAAGATTGGTGTTCGGTTCGAGGCTTGATCGCAAATCCGGTAAGTACATGTATGTTAATAGTTTAGCATGCTAAAGTGTTGTAAACAACACATAGGGCTACCGTGTGATACACGTTACCCTAATTGAAATGATTGATATAGTTGACGAAAATACGTGCATTGACGCGTATAGTAGAAAAAGCCTTGTATTATAATACGGGCGATTATTGAAGTAGATGTTACTAACTTTTGTGAATGTTTTAATTGAAGGACACTCGCGTTTGAAGACGACGAGAGTCAAACGAATTGTGGATATGATGATGGAATGGTCCGAGATATGACAAGAAGAGCATGCTCATTAAGGACCTAAATCACGTAATGGTCGCGAACAAGGCTAATGGCAAGAAAAGCCCGTTAGGGCAAGCATTTACTAGGTGCACGTTTAAATTATTGCATGAATATAAACATGCAACCAATACGTAGAAATTGATAGTTTCAGATTTAGATTGAAAACTTGGACAAACCTGAATAGAATACCTATCCAGGATATTGTTTCCAAGAGAAACAAATAGAGGCATTACTTACATGGGGTGTAATGTGAAAATTATAAAAATGTCATGTATACCAGGTGTTGATCGCTTACTCTGGCCAAGTAAGTAGTGAACACGTGGTACCATGAACTTCTTATGATGGACACATTTATGTCCGATGTAGTAAGGGTGGGGTGAATGGGACTAACTTAAATGGTACCCAAATGAATCAAATAAGTAAGACGTTTGATGGTAAATGTAAACGTAAGTCGGATGACAGAAGCGTATTACGTAAGAATAACGAGCCCGAGAGAAGGGACAAGGATTAAGTAAAAAGAAAATACAGACCAACCAATAGGAATGCTAAGGCATAGGGATAAAAGTTTGACTGTCACAAGTGATGAAATTCACATGGACAAGTCAAACGAATTGAATAAAGAATAAAGGACTTGATTGAATAAAAGTGATGGATCTCGCTAAGACGACCAAATAAATTAAAATAACGTCTAAAACCATATAAAAATGGTTACTTGAAAATGATTACGGTAAAGATACCCGATGAATGAGTAGGATTTGGAAAGAATGCGTAAACCAAGAGACGGGAACGTGAAACAGAAAGTCAAAAGACTCGGAATATGAGTCATGACTAAAAGACAATGAGAATTTGCAAACAGAAATGTTAATAACTACGCTCAACTATTTTAAAGTTGAACGGTTCGAATAAAGAACAGAGTTTGATGTTCACAAGTGATGAAATTTCACACGAACAAGTCAAACGAGATAAATAAAGTATAAAAACTTGGTAGTGCAAGTAAGCGCAAACCGAATAATGGAAGCGCGAAACATTAATGAACCTACGTGATGGCTCATAAAGGAATATATATAGGAAAAAACGCAAACTAGTGAAACAAAAATGTTAAAAACATTAAAATAAAAGAACCCGAGTAATGGGACGTAAAGAAGTACAGGTAAGAACCGGGTAACGGTAAGTGTAGGGCAAACTGACGTGTAATTGATGTTAGAAGTCAAGAAGTCGGAAAGATAATTCAAAAGAAAACAATGTAGCCTTAGACTACGGTCAAGGTCAAAAGAAATCCAAAAAGTAAAGGTGAATAATTCTAAAACATAAGAAGGGGTGCCTTAACGCCATATGCGTATATAAATGTATACACATTTGAATAAAGACTCGAATAAAAGATGATCTACGGGATCATCATAACCTACGGGATATTAATTAGAGCAAAGTTCCACGGGGCCAAAATGACCCACGGGTCATGAATTGAAGCAAAAGGATCATAAGGGCCTCGCCTCAAAGAGGTGAAAGCCTAAGGAAATAGCCTACGAGGTTAAGTGAAGGAGCCTACGGGTCGATAGTGTGAGGTAAGGGAACTTGTTACGATTCCCCGTATAAAACTAAGATTTTAAAAGAATAAATTATGGACTGTCAATATCATGGTAGGGATAATTGACAAAAGTTAAAGAAAAGATCCTAAAACTAAAACTTCGATTTTAGTAAGAAATAACGTTGTTACAAATATAAATTCTGATAGGAATTTGAATAGTAAGCATGAAAGGTTCAAGTCTTGACACTGATAGGCGCAAGACGATATATTCGAAAAGTGATATTTTCGAAAATGAAAGGTTGATACAAACTAAACACGATGTGACACGATCACGGTTAGGAAATGTAATGTGAAGTAAAATCACATTATAACCAAGCGAGCGGTGAAAAGTAACGGGACTAATAAGTCTAGTTAGTAAGACCGGTTAAGGCCAGTAATTCAAATCAACAAAAATTGGTTTGCTTGTAAGCGGTGGATTCGGTATAACTGAACCGAATAAATAAATCTGAAAACAAAAGAAATTATTGCTAAAAGTGAAATATTTCACTAAAGACCTTTAAACGGGTCAAGGTAACGGATTCACCAAGAGTTCGATAATATATAAAAGCGATGGAAATCACTAAGTTAACTAAACTAGTAGAAATAACGGAATTACGTTATTTCAAGTTACATTATGTCGTATGAGGTACGTAGAGGTTCTGTAACCAAAAAGATATTACCATAAATTTTCTGGTAATACTAACAATTGGTTAAAGTATGAGTAATGCTTAAGAGATTACTCAGGTCAAACGCATTGAGTTTAGAACTCAATGAACTATGTAAGCAAGGTTTCGAGGACGAAACCTCTTTAAGGGGGGTAGACTTGTAACATCCCGAAAACGGGTTTGGTAATCAAACCACGTAAATACTAAAGGACGGGTAAATACCGTTAGTGGTAAAATTTAACCCGGTAAATATTAGGACTTAAATAAATAAACCTAATATTAATTAAATAGGAAAATAAATACTTTGAGAAAACAAAGTATATAAAAAGCCCAAAATTAACGGGACATAAAACATAACGGGTTATAATTTCCCGAACCCGTTAAAGTAACTAGGAATAATTAACCTAGTTAGTAGCATAGAATTAAGTGACTAACGGTGAGTTGTAGCTTCATGTGATCAAAATAAAACATGAGGGACTATTATTGACAAGGGGGAAACTTGTTTTTATTAAAACAAGAGTTAAACACCAAAACACACACTTAGAGTGTGTGTTCTGGTCGAAATATTCACAGGAGCCAGGGAGCTCAAACCCTAACATTCACTAATCTCACAAATTGAAGGATCAAATCAAGTCCAAATCGAAAATCGAGCATAGATTAATGATCCCCATTGCAAGGAGATCATAAGGTATGTAAAATTTGACAAAAAATCTCTACTTGAAATTCTCATGAATTTGGAGAACTTGAAATCTGATGATGCATGTATGAATTGTAGATGGATTAGGAACATTAAAATGTCTAGGAGTAAACCCTAGACAAGTACATGTTGAAATTGTGCTAAATTCTAGTGAAATCCATGGTCACCATTGTAGGAGACTAGTGGGTTATGTAGAACTTGATAAACACTAGGAAATTTGGGGTTGTTCTAGTGTAATTTAACATATGCAAAGTTATTTCAGAACTTTAAGGGCAAATATTTGTGTTAAATAATTTGAATGATGAAAATTCGGGTTATATGACAAGTCATGAGCTTGTCAATGAATTATTTATAGGAGATGCCCATAAGGTGTTCGATGTAATGCCTAAGTGAAATTGGGTATCTACTAGTTCGTAAATAGAACTTGGTTTGGATAAGTAATTGGATAAAATGCCTAAACTAGCTAATGAACATGAATGTGCATTTTATATATTAAGGGATGTTTGACTTTCAAAAAGTCAAACTGACCTATAATACGATAAATGGTAATTTTGATATGAAATGCGTAAGGTGGAAATAATCGTATTAAATTATGATTAAACTAACCACCTTGAAAACGATGATGATAGTTTGACGCGTAACAAGCTAGGTGAAAGCTTGGAGGAGGGAGCGGGTCAAACGGAGCAAGTACGGAAGGAAAAGCGTGGCGTGGATGCGAGGTAAGTGTAATTTATACACTTATGTAGAATACCCGTTTATTCAATATGTTGTAAACGTGATAACGATAATATTGGAAATATGGAAAATTTGTCAAGTATCGACTAATGTAAATCAAGGTTAAAAGGATACCCATGGCGTAAGCCGAAATGGGTTGAATTTGTAAGAAAATAGTGTAAAAGAAAAAGGGTATGGTAACAAAATCCGGGATGGGATGGATGTATGAATTGGAAATCAAAAACGATGTTTTTGATTAAATAGATAATGTTGGGCATATAGTCCAAACGGGTCGAATGGTGGCGATAACACCATTTGACAATATCGACTAATGTGGTTGTCAAGTCTTATGTTAACAGGACCGATTAGCAAATCGGATAATTGCGTCACCATTGATGGTGTGATAATGAAAACGAGGTATAAATCGGGTCTACTTGTTGATCCGGGTCAGGTACGCATAATTATGTTGTAGTTAAAAGTGCTATTTTGGTCGAATAATTTGAGAGAGAGTCCTTAGTCATAAAAAGGACCAAAATCGACCAAAACGCCCTTGTAGGCTAAATTGAACAAACAACCCTTAAAGGTTGTTTGGAAACGAGTTTTATGACTAGGTAAATACTTAGAATAAGCATAGAAGTTGAAAGAGGTATTATATTAGCCAAATGGCACTATTTGAGTTTTTGCCGTAAAATAATGATTCGAGAGGTAAAATTTGGTTTATATAGATCACCATATTAAACCTACCTTAAATACAGTTGTGGTGGGAGATTATAGGATAAGAAATGTGGTAATGGAATGCTAGAAGCAATCGAAAGCTATTTTAGGCTCGAAAGTGCTTAAATACCCTTAACGGGTCAAAATAAGCATACGAGCGAAAATGGGTTTAAATTGTGTAATAAACCTGTGATTAGAACCTAATATGGTATATAACATTTATTTGAAGAAGTGTAGGTGATATAGGGGTCAAACAAATATGTTTGTTTGACAAAATGCATAAACGGGTTAAAATTCGGTAAAAGTGGAACGAGTCGAAGGCTTAGAAGTCTCAAAATTTATTATGTTGGATGTTGGATTTTCACTCCATATGATGGAGAATTAAATTACGGACGCGTAGGAAAAAGAATCGGGTAAAACGGATTAATAACGAGAGAGTTATGCCCGTATCCGTGAAATCGGGTCATGCTGGGAATGTACAGCAATAGCTGAAGGCAACAGTCTGTGAAAACAGGGGCTAGGCGTGACGCCTAGGCCCTTGGCATCACGCAACGCCCCCTAACTCCGATTTTTTTTTTAAATTTGCCCTTTTAACCCCTGTACTTGTTTGAACTTAATATTTGACTATCAAAACTAACTTTTAAGTTGGTTTTGATCATAGGTGATCGCCAAGAGTGCCCGGATGAAGATCAAGCTCGATGAGGAACCGAACATAATAAAATACAAGCTTCCGCGAGGCGTTTTGTCGTATCTTTAAAACGACGAATCCAATTACATTAAGTTGCATTTTTGAAATGTTGTTAACATGTGGAAATGTTAGTATGAAAAGTTTTTGTAAAGTCACATTTTAGCATTTAAATGTGTATTTTATTAATACAATCTTGATTTATTAAGCCGGGTGTTACAATTATACTATAATTAAGTTTGGCGTTTTATATCTAATGGCGTTTTTACTTAGAATGGTGTGTGATTTTTGTTTTTGGCGTTTTATTTCATGAGATGGCGTTTTGTGTGGAGAAGTCAAAAGACCCTTTTACCCTTAATGACGCGCGTCCACGTAATAAAATTGATGTTATTTACGAAAACGCCACCGCGCCAATCTAGTCCATAGATTGTTTTGATCGGACGATCCATAAGCATTCTCACCGTTCTCACACTTTCTACCGTTTTCTCTAAATCCTGACCCTATATATATATAGAAACGGGTTCAGGAGAAAACGCTCAAAAGTGTGAGAACGCTTCCTAGCCCAACACGTGTCACGCCGCTTAGAGAAGGGCGGAGGGGCTTTTTTGTCCTTTCATATTTTCTTTTTTTAAACGCGTGTCACTTCATCTTTCCATTTTTTGGCGTTTAATAAATACGCGGCGTTTTTATTGTTTTTAGATCAGAATCATAGTAAATATTTTGGCGTTTTAAGTATTGTTTTGGCATTTTTATTTGTTTTTTAGATCAAGATGCAGGCCTTTAATGTTAAAAATATCAGTAATTTTCTTGATTTTATTATATCAAGTGTTTTGCCATGTAGGATACAGGCCTATAATGTGACAGGCAATTATAGCGTTTTGAAAAGATAAATAAATTTCAATTTTCCATGTAGTGGCATTAATATAACAATAATGATACCGTCTTTTTATTTTTCTTTTTACTTTGTTTGCGTTTTATATAGCAACATCGTGCTTTGCTAGCATTCCTTCTCACAGTTTTGCACACTATCAGACGTTTTGGTGTTTGTAGTTTTTGGCGTTTTATACTAATTTTTTTTTAAAATAGTAGAGAATTAGATGATAAACAACAAACAATTAGATAACAAACAATAGAAAATGAAAAAAATAAAAATAAAAATTATAATCTAATTTCTCATCCAAATCTTCACTGTCATCAGCCTCTTCTACTTTTGACCTTTTTGGCGTTTTGATCCTGTTTTTGAAGACCTTATGTAGATTCTTATTTTCCTACATAACGACCGTCTTTAGAAGATGCTTATTTTTGTGGCATCCTTTATTGTGGGTGGATATATACTTGTTTGATGACATGTTGAAGACCAACGCCCGCTCTAATGTATTGTTCCCTTCATGCCATCAATATATTCATCAAGAACAAAGTGACATGATGTCATATCAGTGTCATCAGTCTCTTTATCTTGAATATTTGTCCATATCATTCAGCAAAAGATTATAGAGATATCCAACTCAGAGAAGAATCCATTCAGTGAAACTTCATTCAGATCAATACTCAATATAGCAGAATCGAGGTTCTGCATCTGTGACTTTTTAAGTATTATTTTTGGTGTTTTTAAAGTGAATGGTTTCTAGGAAATATGGCGTTTGTTTCTGGGGTTGTGATCAGTTGATTGTGTAAAGACGTCTCTCTTATAGGATGTTTTTGGCGCGTGGTTTAGGCGGGATTTTATTTATAATATATGATATTAATAAAGTAGCTGTCTTTTCAGTTACTGTGTATTTTTACTGTATTAATATATGATATTAATAGACTTTCCATCTCCCAAGTTTGGCTTTTTTGAATGGGTTTAAGTAGTTTTTGGCATTTTTTCCTTTTTAGTTTTTATTAATTAATACTTCTGCAAATTACTTTCATTATAGTTTGGGAGTTTTTGGCGTTTTTACTCCATTTATGGCGTTTCATATGCATTATGACTGTTTTGGCGTTTTATTAACATGATGTATTTTTTTATTCTAAGTTGAAAATTACATAGCAAACTACAGAAAAAGAAAATTAAAAAAATAAAAATAAAAACAATTCATCTTCCAAATCTTCACTGTCATCAGTCTCTTTCTTCTTTTGAATCATGTTCGCTGGTGGTTTGGCTTAGCCATGCTTGTGTTTTTGTGGCCGTTTGGAAAGACAAAATGACATGAGTTTTTTGTTTGAATATGTATCTTCAAACAACTCATTAGTGTCATTCGTCTTTTCATGCCATTAAAATAGTCATCAAGAACAAAACACAGAAAATGACATAAGTCTAACCCCAGCATTTTTTTTGTTTATGATTTGTCCATCTCATGCAGCAAAATGTTATTTGAGTCATAGCACCTCAGGGAAGAATGCATTATCCGAAACTTTGGCGTAGAAAAATATTTGAATATACAAGAAACGATATTTGGCATTTTTTTGCGTTTTACTGAGGAAATAGTGCATTTGAAAGAACCGTCGATTTTTTTGGAATATTTGATGTTTGAGTGTTTTGGCGTTTTCTAAGATGAATGGTATATAGTATAAAATATGGCGTTTTTTGAGTTGTTGTGTTTGATGTTTTGGGGATTTTGGCGTTTGTAAGATGAATGGTATATAGTAGAAAATATGGCATTTCAGGTTCTGGGGGGTGTGTTTTTATGTCTGTGATGTTTTTGTTTATATAGCGATGTGTTTTGGTCCGTAATGGCGTTTTATTCATCAGTATGGCATTTTGGTATAGAGGTGTAAAGATGCTTTTACCCTTAATGAGGCGCGTCCACGTAATAAAGTTGATGTTATTTACGAAAACGCCACCGCGCCAATCTAGTCCATAGATTGTTTTAATCGGACGATCCATAAGCGTTCTCACCGTTCTCACACTTTCTACTGTTTTCTCTAAATGCCGACCCTATATATATTATAAAAATCAAATTACTATTATCACTTTCCAGTTATATATATTAAATTTAATAATAATAATAACAATATCTTTAAAATCACATATATATTGAATATAAGTGAGCTTGATAGTTTTCTTTTTGTAGATTTTTTTTATTTTTATGCTAAACATATACCCATTTTATATAATAATAATAACACTAGTAATAGTAATAGTAATAATAATACAAACTGTAAGAACCAATTAAAAAGTGTCATATGCCATCCAACCAATTATAGAAAATGGTAAAATGATAACCTAAATAATATCAATTATCTTGAATTTCTTATAATTATACTAACAAGCAATTAATTCTTTATTTGGATCTTTCTTTTGTTTTCAATGTGTTGATAAAGAAAAGTGTTGATTATCATTTCAAATATGTGCTAAGATCAATTATCTTGATTCATTTTCATGTGCTAATATAATTCAAAAGTGCTACTTTTATGTATGTATTGTTTTAGAATGTGATAATTTAACTTTTTTTAAGTGCTAGGATCTGTTCTTACGGTTTATAGGATAAATATGGTTTGTACCGAAACCAACCCATACAACTATATATTGTTTGCAAACCAGGAATTATTGTTATTGGGTAAGTTAGAAGGATGGTTTATATTTGTTTTAACGAAAAGTGTTATCTTCACTCTATTTTACACCAATTATTTAAGTTACTTTTCTTGATCAGGTTTGACCTGAGAATTTTTTCTAAGAGATATGAGATATGTCTTTCTACCAAGTGGACTACCACACGGTAAGAGAAGGATAGTTTACATGGTTAGTCAAATCTTAACAAGTCATTGTTATCACATTTGCATAAGAAAACACATAATCACAACATTTTACACGCATTATTCTTTAATTGGTCCTTGTGCACACATCAAATCTTTTGTAAGTAGTATGATCTCACCTTAGTCCTTTTATCTATCTTGGTCTTCATTTATTTATTTTTTTGAAAGGCAAGCAATAAGAGAATAGTATAAAACTGAAATGACCAAACCTAGCAAGATGCTAGGAAAGGCCCAGTACAGTATAGGAACAAGGAAGAAAAAATGCAAAGGATACAACAGACTACAAACATGACAGAGGGTCAATAATCTAAATATTCCAGTCGATATCCCTATGACTAGACCTGTTTAAAATCCAACCGTAAAGCACAGTCTTGATATCTTTCAGCGACTCCTGCGATGACGTCCTAGCACTTCTGAAAACTCTTGCGTTTCTGCCTTTCCATATAAACCCGAACGTAGTGTAAAGAATAGACAGAAACAAATATCTTTTCCGACTCGAATCCATTTCCGCAGCCACATCCATAAGCTGTTCCAATTCGTCCCAGCCCGTTAAATCCACTCCGACCCACATCGAAACCTTTCTCCAAATATCTTTAGCGAAGCTATATTTCAGAAAAACGTGTGACACAGATTCGGCAACACCGTGACACGCTTTACAGTCATAAGAGTCCAGGATAACTCCTCTCGAACTCAGGTTGAAGCTAACCAAGATTTTATTTTGCAGCAGTTTCCAGACTGTGCTTTATAGTCGTAAGAGTCCAGAAAAACGTGTGACACAGATTCGGCAACACCGTGACACACTTTATCTTGGTCTTTATATCTCTCAAATTTCACGTTCCTAGTCATGAACATGTTGTTCTCCTTTAAATTAACTCAATATCATTAGTGTATGCTTCATTGGTACTATATATAACTAACCCAACAATTGGTTAATTATATATCTCAAATGCCGTAGTTATTTCATGTTGGCCTCTTTTAAGTAACTCAATATCGCTAGTGTATGCTTCAATCATTGAAGTTCAATGTGCATGATATATAACTAACGCATCAACTGGTTAATTACATGGGCGACTCAAACTTTTGAGGGGCCCAAAGCGAACATTAAAATTAGGGCCTCTTATCAATAACCATTAAAACCATAAAATAGGTGGAGTATGTAAAAATGGTATATAATCGAAATAGATCAAAAAACACAAAGATAAGCGACAAAAAATGGTGACAAAACTTTTATTGATTTACCCAAACCAAAAAAGCCCCAAATACCCTTTGATCTCACAAAATATGAGATCTACAACAATACAGTAAGAAGATGATCAACTGATGTCTATCAGTTGATCTATACAAACCAAAAACAACAAGATCTCAAACGAGATCAAGCAGATCACAAATGATCTGCTTCAATACACAAACAAACCCTAATCGCCTGATGAGAGAGAGAACAGAGACTTCGAGAAGATATCTAACCCTAACTCAACTGATCCACTCTCTTATATACAACATAAAAAAGATACTTTCATAATAGACCTCCAAGTTTCCAATCTTGCACTTTAAACCCCAGAAGATATAACTTTCACCCTTGCACATTATAACCTGCACATATCTTACCCAAAAGTGGTTAAAACAGTCTAACAACTTTAACAGTATGTAACAAGTTATGTTGCAACATGAATTACATATTGCATAATTTATTTTAACATCCCCCCATAATTCATTTGGCAAACATGTTATAAAGACCCAGGCTTTCACAAAGAGTTTGATGTTGGTTGGCATTCAAACCCTTTGTAAAAACATCTGCTACCTGCACATCTGTACTAACTTTCTCAGGCTCAATAACACCTGCGGCAATTTTCTTTCTTAAAAAATGTAAGTCCAATTCAAAATGTTTAGTCCTCTCATGAAACGCAGGGTTTTGAGAGATGGAAATAGCAGACTTACTATCAGAGTATAGTTTGACAGGTAGACTACAAGTAACTTTTAACTCAGTTAACACATTAAGAATCCACATAATTTCATAGGTAGCTGAGCACATTGCTCTGTACTCAGCTTCTGCAGTTGACCTGGAAATCACACTATGCTTCTTGCTTTTCCAAGAAACAAGTGTTCCTCCCAAAAAGATACCATACCCAGTAACAGACCTTCTAGTCTTAAGACATTTAGCCCATTCAGAATCCACAAACCCAGACATGATCATATCACTGGACTTCTTAAAACTAACTCCTTTTCCAGGAGATAGTTTTAAGTATCTCAACAACCTTAGAGCAATATCAAGATGAGATTGACAGGGACTATGCATATATTGACTTAAGAACTGTACAGTATAACTAATATCAGGTCTGGTTAAAGATAAATATAGCAATTTACCTATCAACCTTTGAAATCCATTCACATTTTCTAAAACCTTTTGATCCTTTCCACACTTATTTGTGACAAAAAAACTTTGCTCAATTGGTGTTATAACAGGCTTACAACCCAAATACCCAAACTCATGCAACAACTCAAGACAATACTTTCTTTGAGACAAACAAATACAACCATCAGAGTATAATACTTCAATCCCTAGAAAGTATCTAAGCAAACCAAGATCTTTTATTTGAAAATTCTCTTTTAAACTTCTTTTAACACTTTCAATTTCAGTTTTATTATTTCCTGTAATCACTATATCATCAACATAGACAAGCAAAACAATAAACACATTTTGCTTGGACAACACAAACAAGGAATAGTCACAAATACTTTGCACAAAACCCATAGAAGTTAACACAGTAGTTAACTTTTCATTCCATTGCCTTGGAGCTTGCTTAAGGCCATATAATGATTTTACCAATTTACATACTTTATTATCTTTTGAACTATAACCTTGAGGTTGTGTCATAAAAACATCCTCAGACAATGTTCCATACAAAAAAGCATTATTAATATCCATTTGATAAAGTGGCCAATTATTATTAACAACAAGCTTCAAAACAATTCTAACAGTGGTCATTTTGACAACCAGTGAAAAAGTTTCACCAAAGTCAATCCCCTCTCTTTGATTAAACCCTTTGGCCACTAATCTGGCCTTGTATCTTTCAACTTCACCATTTGCCTTGTACTTAACCTTATAAACCCATTTACACCCTATAGGTTTTCTACCTTTAGGGAGATCAACCAATACCCAAGTATTATTTCTATACAAGGCCTCCATTTCACTATTCATAGCTTCTACCCATTTATCATCCTTAGCAGCTTCATTATAACAAGTAGGTTCTAAAGTTTTATTTAATGAAGCAACAAAACACTTATTTTCATAAGACAAATTTGCATAGCTAACAACCTTTTCCATACCATATTTAACTTTACCCTCAACAACAAAATCATCAAATCTTTTAGGCATAGAAGTATTTCTAGAAGATTTTCTAACATTTATATTACCCTCAGACTGGTTGGTCTCAACATTTGACCCTATAGTGTCCTCTGCCCTCTCACTTGTACTCTGTCCACTACTGATCTCCTGTTCAGTTTGTTGAACCACCTCAACTCCTGAAACAGGGGCTGATGTAGAGGGAGACAATGGTTGCTTGCTGATCATCACTATTAGGATCTTGAGCACCATTTATACCCTCTTCATCATCGGGTATGTTAGAAATTTCAGATATACCAATATCAAAGAAATTTGCATGATTAAGTTGTTTATCAAAAATAGGTTCTTGGTTATCAAAAGTTTTAATTTTATATGGATATACACTTTCATAAAACTTAACATCTCTTGAGAAAAATATTTTCTTACTATCCAAACTCCACAACTTATACCCTTTTTTAAAACTAGAATAACCAAGAAGCACACATTTTTCAGCATTATAAGAAAATTTATCTGAATCATGTAAAATAGTACTAAAACACAAGCATCCAAAGTTTCTAAGATGAGACAATGAGGGTCTAAAATTAAACATCATTTCAAAAGGACTCCTACCATTCAACACATAAGATGGCAACCTGTTAATATGATAAACGGCAGTCAACACACAATCAGACCAAAATCTTAAAGGTAGGCCACCCTGAAACATCAAAGCTCTAGCAGTACTTAACAAATGTCTGTGTTTCCTTTCCACCACACCATTTTGTTGTGGTGTATAGGAACATGAGGTTTGATGTAAAATTCCCTTAGTTTTGCAAAAGTTATCCATTTGACTATTAACAAATTATGTCCCATTATCACTCCTAATTACCTTAATTTTCTTCTTAAATTGAGTCACCACAAGTTCATAAAAAACCTTTAAATTTTCAAACACTTCAGTTTTACTAGACAATAAATAACACCATACTGCTCTAGAAAAGTCATCAACAATTGTTAAAAAATATTTATAACCATCATAACTTGTTACTTTATAAGGGCCCCATACATCTAAGTGTATGAGATCACCAACTGATTTTGACTTGTGTTCACTCAAAGGAAAAGGAACCCTAACTTGTTTGGCTCTATGACAAACATCACAAGGACCATGTTCACTTGATTGAATTTTAAAACTTTGTTTTAATACTGTTAAAACCTGATCTGAAGGGTGTCCTAGCCTACTATGCCAAGTAAAAGACTTCACAGAACTATTGAAACAAGCATTAATCATATTACCAGAATTGCCTACAAAATACAGACCAATCCTGACTACCACTCATCAGGATTCTCTTTGAACTGGAATCCTGTAACAAACAACTTGTTTCATTAAACACAACATTCACATGATTATCCTTAGACAGTCTATACACAGAAAGTAAGTTCACACTATAACCAGGAACATTAAAAACATCTTTCAGAATTATTTCATGAGTTAATTTTAAGTCACCAATCCTTAAAACCTTAACACTTGTTCCATTTGGATGACCAGCAGTAATATTAAATTCTGAAACATCAACAACATTAATCAAGTTCCTATCAGTTCTAACCATATGTTGACTAGCTCCAGAGTCAACAATCCACCCATTCATATTAAAACTGACAGAACTAGAACAACTAATAAAGTTAGAAACATTAAAAACCTCACCTCCTACATTCTGATTCTGAGAATCTGGTCCATTTTTTCTCCAACTAGACTCAACAATTTAGCTATCTGCTCAGATGTAAAAGGTAAACCAGAACTTCCAATAGAAGAAGATGTACTATTTACAGAATTATTTTTATTACTATTAGCCAAATTGACCTTATTAGACTGATTGGTATTATTAACCCTTCTTTTAAACCCAGGTGGATACCCAATAATCTCAAAACATCTATCCAAAGAATGCCCTAACATGTTACAGTGTGTACATTTCAAAGTTGAATTAGAACCTTTATTAACTTTCTTTCTTTGATCAAAAGACTGATTTGGTTTAGACACAAAAGACACACTCTGTGTTTTTGATCCACTACTAGACATTCTATGTGATTCTTCTTTAGAAATTATAGAGAAGGCCACTTTGACAGAGGGTAATGGTTCTCTTGTTAATAGATATGTTCTTACTGACTGATAAACATCATCCAGTCCCATTAGAAATTGCATCAATTTTATCAATGTTGAAAAATCATTGAAATCTTTTGCAACTTGACAAGAACATGTAGGCAGATGCAACATAGCATCAAACTGCTTCCACATTGTTGTAAGCTTATTATAATATTCAGCAACTGAAGTACCATTTTGTGAAACACTATTGATTTTCTTATACAAATAATAAACAATAGAACCATCCACCCTATAGAAAGACTCTTTGAGGTCTGTCCAAACCTCTGAAGCTAACTTAGAGAAAACTTGACCTAAGAAAAGTTCCTCAGACACAGAATTTAACAACCAAGTAAGAACCACAGAATTGCATCTGTCCCACCGACTAGCTAACACAGGATCACTCTCAGATTTAACACACTTCCCATCAATAAATCCATATTTATTTTTGGCTTCTAGGGCCAATTTCATAGCACTAGACCATACAGAATAATTCTTTGTACCTTTCAACTTAATACTAACAATAGTCAAAGCACTAGAATCACTTGGATGCAGATATAAGGGATCCCCTATATCTAACTTACTAATCAAAGTCTGAGAAGAACTACCAGTATCACCCATTTAAAACTAGATAGAACAGAATACACAACAGATCAAGAAGACAGAACAACATAGTTATCAACAGATAACAAACAATAACCACAGAAACAAATACAACAGAATCAAGGCGAAGCTGAGCCAGGGACAAGATTCCAGGTTCATCACTAACAGGTGCCTGGACATGCCTTTACTCAGGAGCCACTAACAACTAGATAAAAACAACAACAACAGATCAACGACAATGCACAAATAACACAGATGACTCGATCAAGTGCCGACCCGACTAGTCCGGTAAACAGAGATGCCTAGACTCACCAATAATATGATGCAAAGAGAAAGAGATAAGAACGATCTTACAAATTTGCAATCCAAGCAGGTATGAGACTGTAACCTTCCAGGGTTACAGATCACACACAAAAGACAAAAAATAGAGATAAAACACTGGTCAGTTTGCCCTGAAACCTTCTAGGGTTTCAGAGACCAACACAACCTTCAATCACCAAGACCAAGACGATCTAAACCTCCAACTACAGATTCGCAACCCGTATATACCAGGAGCGATCAGATCTGAACGGCACAACTTCCAAGATCAAGATCTCCACACTTCTTTGAATCACAAAAGAAAAACATGCTAACCAACAGCAAAGAAACCCTAACACACAGCGGAACAACCAAGATCAGTAGACAAGAGCTAATTTAGCTCTGATACCATGTAAAAATGTATATAATCGAAATAGATCAAACAACACAAAGATAAGCGACAAAAAACGGTGACAAAACTTTTATTGATTTACCCAAACCAAAAAAGCCCCAAATACCCTTTGATCTCACAAAATATGAGATCTACAACAATACAGTAAGAAGATGATTAGCTGATGTATATCAGTTGATCTATACAAACCAAAAACAACAAGATCTCACACGAGATCAAGCAGATCACAAATGATCTGCTTCAATACACAAACAAACCCTAATCGCCTGATGAGAGGGAGAACAGAGACTTCGAGAAGATATCTAACCCTAACTCAACTGATCCACTCTCTTATATACAACATAAAAAAGATACTTTCATAATAGACCTCCAAGTTTCCAATCTTGCACTTTAAACCCCAGAAGATACAACTTTCACCCCTGCACATTATAACCTGCACATATCTTACCCAAAAGTGGTTAAAACAGTCTAACAACTTTAACAGTATGTAACAAGTTATGTTGCAACATGAATTACATATTGCATAATTTATTTTAACAGAGTAAAACTTACCAAGAGCTATTGTATTTATGTGTACTTCTAGCTCAACCATTTTTAAGTGTAATCGAAATTGGTGTTGTATTGTTTAATCTGTAACATGTTTGGAATCATCAAACATGTTTAAGATAAAACTAAGTTAAATAAGAAAACATTTTAAAAAAAGTTAATTAAGAAAAAAAACACTTAAAGAGTAGAGAAAGCTAGTGAAGGTGTCACAAAACACATCAACTGGGTATGTAATTTGTCGAACCGTAAAGGTTTCACTAAACACCTCAACTGGGTATGTAATACTCATTATATATTAATGAGTAAAATGCATGAATAGTCCTTGTGATTTGTTGAAATTTCACCTTTAGTCCCCAACTTTTCAAAATTACACTCTTAGTCCCTATGGTTTGACAAGTTATTACTCGGATAGTCCCCAAAGCGGATGAAGGTTAGTTTTTCTGGTTAAGTGGGTGTGAAATGACAAGGACTATCCGAGTAACAACTCGTCAAACACAGGGACTATCCGAGTAACAAGTTGTAAAACCACCGGGACTATCCGAGTAACCTTCATCCGCTTTGGGGACTATCCAAGTAACAACTTGTCAAACCACAGGGGCTAAGAGTGTAATTTTGAAAAGTTGGGGACTAAATCTGAAATTTCACCAAACCACATGGACTATCCGTGCATTTTACTCTATATTAATAATTTTTTGGGCTCAAATGCGCTCCAGTTCTAGCAAACATAATGCAAATTTATACTTAGGCCTACAAACCTTCAACCACGACTTTTCTTGCATACATAAGGGTTCTCAAATATTTGAATGAGCATTTCAAACATGACAACAATCAAATTGATAAATCAATATACAAACTTTTGCTACCTATGATCAACTGAACTTAAATCACTCGTTCTTAAACAAAAACCTCATCACTCAAGTTAAGCTACTGTTTGGTATGCAGGAATGAGTGACGAAATGAAATGGATCATTGTGAGGGAATGAATAAAGTGTGTTTGGTTGGTCAATGAAATAGAATCATCTATTACACAAGGAATATTATTCCCTATGAAAACCGTAAAATCATTCCATCCACTCCCCCTATTTTTTTTTTCATTTCATTCTCTCTTTCGCATTTCATCATCACCACCACCCCTCGTCACCTTCGCCACCACCCACCGTCGCCTCCACCTGCCACAACCACCAGCAGCCACCAGTCGCCATCCACCACCTGCTCCCTCCACCACCGCCACCACTAACACCAACTTTATTTGTTGTCTTTTCCTGCTTACCAAACAAGATAAAATAATGATTCCTTCCATTCTCACATGATAACCAAACAAGAAAAAAGAATGGTAATGATCCATTTGATTCATTGATCAATTCCACTATCTCGTCCATTTCATTTCATTACCCCATAACAAACAGACCATCATATTCATAAATGTAAAATTAAAAACCGATCTTAATTCACTAATAGGTGGTTAATAAAATTCTAGTCAAAAAGTTTAAGGTGCAAATTCATAATTTTTGGCCAAATTCTTCTAGCCCCAAATATTTAAACCCAAAGGTAAAACTGAAAAACCGAACCCATACGTAAAACTGAAAACCAAACCCATATGTAAAACCGGAAAACCGAAATTTTAGTTTTGGTTCCTTTTAAGCCTATAACCAACCCAAACCCAACAATACACACCTAAGACTTTAAAAAAAATAATTTTCAAACTTTCTTATTTACCCAAATAAAACCAACCAATACAAGATTATTGATGGATGGTAAATTTCATAGATTTAAAAGTCTTCTCAAAATCTACATCCGTTGACCTCCACCTAGTAACGGTGTAGGTGAGCTGTAAAACCGCTCTTCCGAGATCCCCTTCAACTCAACGACTTGCTCTTTAGTTCCTTGCATACCACCACTTAAGTCATTTTCTATACGGCCCGTATCACCTGAAATAATCATTACAAATACGGTGAAATATGCAAATGAATCAACGTACAATATTAAAGATCGTCATTTTGTGATGCAAAACATGTGGAGGCGACAAAGAAACCACAAATTGATTATCAACACTGAAGGATTTTGTGAAAGATATATAGTAAGTTACTCTGACGAAATTGTAATGAGCAACTAAGGTTGTAATGAATCAAATGGACACAAACGAGCATTGTTTGTGTCTGTTTATTTGAGTTTAAGCGAACAAACAAATAAACACGAACAATTTTAATTTTTCTATGTTCTTCCTTCAACCAATAAACAAACATACATAAAAAACTATAAATTATTTTGAAGAAATAGCTTACGATAAAAAAGGTTAAAATATACATAATATTGTGTTCTAATATGTCTGTTTACGTTTATTAAAATACTTAACACACACATATACATGCAATATATTCATGTAATAAACAAAAGAACTCTTTATTGAACAATTAAAAAACGGTTTAGAGCCATATAATTAATCTTCTATAAGATCTAACCTGTATGTGACGGAACACTGGCTTTATTTCGATTGTGCCTTACGACCAAAACACCCGCTATAACCAAAATGAAAACCGAAGGGATAGTAACCCCGAGTATTATCGGTGTTTTATTGTTACCACTCCCTTTGCATGACTTACCATCGGTACACAAAACAGGGTTTCCCGTATATCTGTTTAATAATTGAGAAAAAATATATAAGTTAAATCATAAAACTAAAAAGTATAAGTAAAAAAGAAAAAGAATTAACTTACGATACATTTAACTTGGAATTTTTTGATAACGATCTTGGTATGGATCCAGTGAATTGATTATCTCCCAAATTTCTACATGATTATTTTATTACTCAAAATTAAAAGATTCATCATCAAATAAAAATGCAATTTTTTTGAACGGCAAATTTGGATCACTAACGGAACCAAAACTCACAACTGTTTTAGATTTTGCAAGGTGCCAAGGAATTTAGGAATTGGTCCAGTCAAGCTATTATTATGCAAATCTCTACAAAATTAGTATAAATTATTAAAATATTAGATTATATTTAATATAAAAATATATATAAAAAAATCAAGAAATGTATTAATTTGATGAAATTCTAAATGTACATTGTCTCAAGAGCATCCATTTTACTAAAGTCTGGAAGTTGCCCGGTGAGGTTAAAACTGCTAAGATTTCTGCACACACAAAATAATGTTTACATTCATAAAAATTTTAAAATAAAAAAATTTCACTAAACAACATAAGAAGATATGATGTGTACATTGATGTTACGCGAGGTATGTAGTCGTTGCTGCATTCTATCCATTCCCATGAATATGGGGCGGGCAGACAAGGGTCCCCGCCCCATTCTTGTAAAACGCTAAATGCGTTTTGGAGGGAAGCTAAACCTTCCACTACATTAATCAAACAAATATATAAAACATAACAAGAAAACATGTCATGTATAGACATAAGTTAAAATTAAGAGTGAATGACATGATAGTCCATCTAGTAAGTCATTTCTTTTTTAAAAATTTAAGGTTTTGTCTAAAAGATTTTTGACATGTAACACGTAATATGGCCTTACTACTTGGACCATCCGTGTATTTACTCTAATATTATTGAACTAATACATAAACATAGATACGCGTGTATTAAGTGATTTACCGTCATTGTTGTTGGTGCCATCATTTAGGGCATCACTAATCAAGAACATCTCAAAGGCGTTAATGAGAGGGGGGAGCGTGGAATCACCAATCGAGTTTATGGAAAAGTTAGTGTCGATAGTGATCGAGAGATTAGAGATGGTATATTCGACAACTTTTCCAAAGCGGGTTACAATCGGAAGTGAGAATGGTACATCATCTTTAAAAATTCTAAAAGATCGTATTTCTGAAGAATTGAGCTCTTTGGTTTCTGAGAAATAGAAATTTATGTAGGCCGGGTAACGGATCGGGTAATCAGAGATACCTAATCCTAGGGTTATTATACGAGTTGTGTTTTCCGTAGCGATCGCGTTCTTCAAGACTGCTTGAGGAGGATCATCGGGCACATTAACATCAATGACAGATGCATCATTTCTTAAATGCTCTAGGCTTGTATTACCTACAGGCTGCCACACTCGATCATAGGGGTCCGTTGGAAACCTTAAATATCCACATAAAGAGTTTGCATATATTAATTCAAACCCATTTCATAATACTAAACACTACTAGAGAACTGTTACTATCAGTTTTCGTGGGAAATCCATAGAAAACTGGAGTTACCCACAGATTTCCCACGAAAACAGGTTGTAGGATTTATACTCGTGGGTAATTCTTTTCCGACGCATTTCCTACATATTTTCCTACTCATTTCTCACACAAATGTTTCGTCAGAATTCTCCTACTCATTTCTCACGGAATTAATTTTCTTAACTTTCCAATGCATTTCCCACGGAATATTTATTTTTAAAAATTTTGTATTTAAATCAATTATATTTATATTTATTATATAATAATTTTTATATATTTTAATAGTGTTACACAATTCCTACGATTTTTTTCTTCCTACACAATTCCAATGGAATCTATTCCTTTTCCCTACACAGTTCCTATAAAATATTTTTTCCTACACAATTCCAACTGAATGTATTCTTTTCTCATGCGCATTTCCTACGAAATTTTATCATGTTTTAAAACATGATAATTTGCTACGGTCAAACCAGTCACAAATAAGTAGTCTTTTTGCGACGGAAAAATTGTCACAAAATCTTCATCGCTGATATGATTTTGCGATGGTAATCACTTTGCGACGTTAGCGACAAAAAGTTACGTCTATAGTGGCGGATTTATGACTGGAATTCTATCTTTACATATGATACAAATTTAGAAATATTACACATGCATACCTTATAGTTTGATTTGTAGCATAAGCATCTCTAAAGTACAATAACAATGCGTAATTTCCGCCAATTTTGTTGTAAAGTTGCGAGTCTAGGCTACGTACTTCAAGGCTCGATATAAACGGGAACTGGTCAGGCTTCGTTTGCGCCACACATACGCTAATAACTTTCTTTTTCACAACATAAATAGCTTCGTATGTTTTCAAATCTGAAGTGTTTACGGTGATCCAAAAGTTCCCATCAAAATGTAGATCAAAATTCGGGGGAGTTGACTTATTGTCATAGTTCCCATAGTTAAACCCTGCCCGAACCAAAACCTTTTCTCCCTCTTCAACTTCTATTGAATAACAATTTTTTCTACGGGTGGTGAAAACCCGCAAGGTGTCCATAACATGAGACACTGAGCTGTCTGGTTGCACTGCGTATGCAACCCCACTCGAGATCAAATCATTATCCCCTTTCCACACAATCGAGTTTTCATCTGTGAAAGAAACCGAGGCACCACAATCTATGCTTACAAACACTGTAAACAAAATTAAATTAAAAACACGCGAATATGATATCATATAATATGAAATGAAACGATAAATCAAGCTCACCTTTGCCCGAAACCGACATGATGCATAGAACTAATAGATGAACTAGACGCCATAGATGGTTGTTCATTGGAGGAGCAATAGAAAGAAGAATGTGTGATGAAATGGTCTTTTGTGTTCTTGGTTGGCCAGTTGAATAAAATTGGTGAGTTACTTAGCAAATCGTTGACTTTAGCATGTTAACGTTGACTTTGTCATTCCAAAGATATGTTTTTTTTTTAATATAAAACATCCCAAGGTGGTATCGTTTACTTTTCTTTAACGACAAGTCAACGGTCGATATATCCATTTATATATAGATCGACAGATTGTATGTATCAAATTTCAAAGTTGCTAAAGGTAACAGATAGTCAGATATATTATATCTAAGGTTAAGATTTATTTTTGGTTTTTAAATAAACATAAAAGAAGTACCAGCATTCATTGTACATACGTAAAAATGCACAAGCATGCACACACAAACATGTAAAGACCACACGTAGCTAACCGGGGTGTAAAAAAACCGAAAACGAAAACCAACTCGAAACCGAACTGTATCCGTAACTCGCAAAACCAAATCAAATTGTAAGGTGAAATATAATACATTTTGTGTATGTTTTCGGTTAGTCTACATTTTGGCAATGCGTTTTCATGTTATTTTTGTGTATGTTTTCAGTTAGTCTACGTTTTGTCATATATAATACGTTTTCACTATACAGTATAAATTTGAGTTACAAGACACTTCAATGCTGCCGTAACTTGCGATACCATTTTTTAATTTAAAAAAAAATACTATTTCCTTACGTGCTTTATGTCGCAACCCCCGTCCCCTATCTGTCCCGGGAACGGGCGGCCGCGAGACCAGTTTTGGTGGTATCGGCGTTTATCAATTTGGCAGCGGAAATTTTATCAGGACCGTAGTTAGAAAATAATTTATCACAGTAAATACCATACTTTTATAATATTAAACATATTGGGATAAAACCCAAGTTTTCATTACAAACATTTTCATAGGGAAAATCCCTATTTTATTGAATAAAGCATCTTCTTTTAATTAGGTAACTTTTATAGCCACATTTTCCAATCCTTCAGTGCTGTCCAGCTGGCTTCTAGTTGACTTTCACATTTTGTTACCTGAAACGCGTTTAAAAACATTTTATTAATGGGAAATACTGGTGAGTGAATCCCAGTTTAATCAAGAAGAGTTTTATCCTTAAACAGTATTGAGAGCTATTACAATGTTTATGTCTACACAATTACTCATTCAGTACTATCAATCCTGACTGGTGGGTCATATTACACATTGACTAACTCTTTGTCCAATGGTAACGTGTTTCACATTTTGTATACAAAACCCCAACATACCGGCAGTAATTGAAGAACTACAAAGACTCAATCACTGCTTAATTGCATTGTAAAACATTTAAGGTTTTGTAAAAACAGTTTACAAAAAAGGAGATTACTCACATTGTTGTCTTAGACTTCTTTTAAGGGTTTCCTGGTAGTTATCTATTAATTACACAAATGTACATATGTTAGTATAATAACCCAATATTTACATTAGTAATACCCTCCCCGAGACGGCATTCCAACGACTACGTCGGACAGAACCTCGACAGCCGTTACGGAACCCTGGATCAATCGGGCAGCGTATCTAATACGTAACCGGGGTTATAATACTTACAACGGAGCAAAAATTCGTTAATTAGGGGGATATTATACCCGAGAATTATATTAATTCTTCAGAAATTCAAGAGAGAAAGAGTTCGTGAGTGATTTGGGACTGAAGGCCAACGGTTTCTATTTATAGGGCCAGATTTCGAGTTCCTCGCGGCCCGTGTAAGATGAGACCAAGGTCTACGCGGCCCGCGTAGTAGGGGTGTAGCTGCTAGGGTTGCTGATTCGTCGGTATAGGTTCAACACGATCATGACACGTGGCGGCTTAGGGGCTCGCCCTGACCTCAAGCTGTCGCGGCCTGCGTAGGTCAAGGGGGTGGCTTACGCGCCCCGCGAGCAACCTTAAAAATTGATTTTTATTTTATTTTTAATGATATATCGTATTTTGGGTCGGTTTTCACATACGGGGTATATTTTAGGACATATAGAGGTATTTTAAAATATATTAGGGTGTCAAAAATATTCAGGAGGGTTGTTAAATCTTCCCCACCTTGTTTTAGAGCTCGTCCTCGAGATCTACTGGAACAGGTGTGGATATTTCCTTTGCATTTCTGATTCAAGCTCCCATGTATATTCTGGTCCTCTTTTGGAGTCCCATTTCACTTTGACCAGAACTAATCTCTTGTGCTTGAGGTTCTTAACTTTCCTGTCTTCAATCTGTAGAGGTCTTTCTACAAACTTTAACTGTTCATTTACCTCTATATCCTTATAAGGTACTACAAGTGATTCATCAGCTAAGCATTTCTTGAGATTAGATACATGAAATACATCATGTATTCCTGCCATTTCCTCTGGCAGTTGTAGCTGGTAGGCTACAGGTCCTATTCTTTTAATAATCTCAAAAGGTCTAACATACCTAGGACTTAGCTTCCCTCTTTTGATGAATCTTACCACTCCTTTCCAAGGAGAGACTTTCAATAATACTTTATCTCCTACTTGAAATTCCAATGGCTTTCGTTTGTTATCAGCATAACCCTTTTGTCGATCACGAACTGCTTTCAGTCGTTCCTTGACTTGAATGATCATGTCTGTTGTTTCTTGTACTATCTCAGGTCCAGATAGTTGCTTTTCTCCAATTTCTACCCAACAGACTGGCGTTCGGCACTTTCGTCCATAAAGTGCTTCGAATGGTGCAGCATTGATACTTGTATGATAACTGTTATTATAAGAAAATTCTATCAATGGTAAGTGATCGTCCCAATTACCTCCGAAATCAATTACACAAGCTCTAAGCATGTCCTCCATTGTCTGTATTGTCCTTTCGCTTTGTCCATCCATTTGAGGATGATAATCGGTGCTTAGATTTAACTTGGTTCCCATTGCTTTTTGGAAACTTGTCCAAAAATGTGAGGTAAAACGACTATCTCTGTCAGAAACAATTGATAGAGGAATTCCATGTAATGAAACTATTCCATTTACATATAATTTAGCTAGTTGTTCCATACTGAAAGTTTCTTTCATTGGTAGGAAATGAGCTGACTTGGTTAGTCTGTCTATAATCACCCAGATTGTATCATTACCTTTTCTTGTTTTGGGTAATTTGGTAACAAAATCCATTGTTATCAATTCCCATTTCCAAACAGACATTTCTAACTATTGTAGTAAACCTGAGGGTTTCTTATGTTCAGCTTTAACTTGTGAACAGGTTAAACACTTTGCAACATATGCTGCTATATCCTTTTTCATTCCTATCCACCAAATTTGTTTCCTTAAGTCCTGATACATCTTATCACTTCCAGGATGCATCGTATACTTAGACTTATGGGCTTCTTCTAATGTACGGTGGCGTAGGTTTCCAAATTTAGGTATCCACATTCTTTTCTTATGGAATCTCCAAATTCCATCTGTTCCTTGTTCTAATTCCTTAATCATTCCTTTTAATTTTTCAGTATCATCATTGATTACTGATTCTTGTGCCTTTCTAATCTGTTCATTTAAATCTACTTGCAGATTTAACTTAAGAGAACGTACTCTTTTTGGCTTTTCATGATACTTTCGACTTAAAGCATCAGCTACCATGTTTGCCTTTCATGCATGATACTGGATATTACAATCATAATCACTAAGTATCTCCATCCAACGTCTTTGTCTCATATTCAACTCTTTTGCCCGAAAACATATCTTAAACTCTTATGGTCGGTGAAAATGGTAAACTTACTACCGTATAGGTAATGTCTCCAAATTTTAAGAGCAAAAATTATAGCTCCTAACTCTAGATCATGGGTTGAATAATTTTCTTCATGATTCTTAAGTTGTCTAGAGGCGTAAGCTATAACCTTTTGACGTTGCATTAACACACATCCATAACCTAATTTAGAAGCGTCACAATAGACTACAAAATCTTCAGTTCCTTCTGGTAATGCCAGTATGGGTGTGTTGGTTAGTCTTTGCTTAAGAATTCTAAAGGCTTCTTCTTGTTTTGGTCCCCATTCGAACTTAACAGATTTACAGGTTAACTTAGTTAAGGGAATGACTATTCTAGAAAAATCTCGAATAAATCTTCTATAATAACCGGCCAATCCTAAGAAACTTCTAACCTCGGTTGGTGACTCAGGGGTTTTCCATTTGGTAATTGCCTCGATCTTGGTGGGATCTACATGAATTCCTTCATGATTGACTAGATGTCCAAGAAATTGTACCTGTTCTAACCAAAACTCACACTTCGAAAACTTAGCATAAAGCTTTTCTTTTCTCAGTAAACTTAGAAGTGCGTGCAGATGAGCTGCATGTTCCTCTTTGCTTTTAGAATAAATAAGAATATCATCTATAAAGACAATTATGAATTTATCCAAATATGGCTTATATATTCGGTTCATCATGTCCATAAATGCGGCTGGGGCATTGGTTAAACCGAATGGCATGACAGTAAATTCATAATGACCATACCTTGTTCTGAAAGCGGTCTTAGGAATGTCCTCTTCCTGTACCTTTAATTGATGATATCCTGACATTAAATCGATTTTAGAGAAAAATAGTGCTCCTTGCAATTGATCGAACAGATCATCGATTCTTGGTTATGGATACCGATTCTGAATCGTGATTTTGTTCAATTCACGGTAGTCAATGCACATATGCATTGATCCGTCCTTCTTTTTAAAGAATAAAATCGGTGTTCCCCATGGCGATGAGCTTGGCTGTATGAATCCTTTTACCAATAATTCATCTAACTGTTTCTTTAGTTCCTGCATTTCTGCGGGTGCCAAACGGTAAGGTGCTTTGGCAATTGGTGCGGTTCCTGGTATCAAATGGATTCTGAATTCCACTTCTCTGTCTGGAGGTTGCCCTGGTAGCTCTTCTGAAAATACATCTGAAAACTGGGATACTACTGGAATATCCTTTAATTCTTTTTCTTTAGTGTTAGTGATTATGGAAATCAAATACACTAATGACCTTTTTCTTATATAACTTGTTGTTTTCATCATAGAGATGAATTTTGTGGGTCTAGAGGTTTTATTTCCTTTAATTGTGATCTTTTCACCCCTTGGTGAGTTTACTTGAATTGACTTTTGATCACATAAAATACTGGCTTTATTGGCTATTAACCAATCCATCCCCAACACAACTTCAAATCCTTCCAGATTCATTGGGTAAAGGTTTGCAATAAATTTCTGATTTAAAATTTCTATTCTTGCTTCCTGCAAGATTTCAGAAATCTTAATAGTTTCCCCATTTGTTGTCTCTACTAGACATTCTTGTGGGAGTTTAGTTAATGGTTGCTTGAGAAGTTTGCAAAATGAAGTATTAATAAAACTTTGGTTCGCACCAGAGTCAAATAATACTATAGCAAAAACATCATTAACTAAAAACGTACCGGTGATCACATCCGGGATCATCTTTGCTTCTTCTGCAGTCAGAACAAATGCTCTAACATTTTTAGTATTCTTGGTGTTCGTGGCTGGAGCTAGCTTTGGACAGTTAGGCTTGATATGACCTTGTTCTCCACATTTGAAGCATATCCTGTTGTTAGGCTTCTTCCTGCAATCTTCATCCTTGTGTCCCGACATTTTGCAGAAGTTACAGTATATGGAGCATCTTCCTGAATGCTTCCTTTTGCAATACTTGCAGTAGGGTGCAGAGGTAGAGCCTACATTTTTCCCATGCTTAGAATTTCCAGAACGAAATTCCTGGGTAAGCTTCTGGGTTAGGTTCCTCATTTGATCCTCTTCTCGGGTACGGACTAATTCATCTGTCAAGGTGTTTGCTAGTTCTACATCTTCTTCTATGGTTTGAGGTCTAGCTGCCTTGACTACATGCCTTATCTCCCCAATTAATCCCCAAATGTAACGGGAGATTAATATTGGTTCAGGTGATGCAAGGGTTGGTACTATTCGAGCATATTCAAAGAATAATGTAGTATAACCCTTACTATCTACCATGTTTTTAAATTCCTCTCATTCCATATTATAAGTTCTATCACTTCCCCTCGACTGGAGGATAGTGTTCCACCATTCTAGTGCTGAATTCTTAAACAGATTGGAAGCAAACATTATCTTATCCTCTTCCACGCATTTGCTTATTCTTAAGACTGCCTCAGTCTTTTCTATCCAGCGTAGAGATGCAACGGCCCCTTCATTGCCCGAGAATTCCATTGGTTTACAAGACCAGAATTACTTATAAGAACAACCATAAGACACGGTTCTTCTTCTTTTAGGAATGGGCACTTGAACTACGGGTCCATTGTTCACGCTGTGTTCAAGTTCAGAAGGTCGTTTACTATCATGTTTACTTTTATTTTTTGCTCCCCTAACCGTTTTGATAATATATGACATTGCATCTATTATCCCTTGTGCTACTATGTGTTGCATGGCACTGTTATCCACTTGATTTCCATTATTGTTGTTGTTCGGGTTTTCATTATCCAAGTTATTGTTACCCTGGTTATCATTATTCTGGTTTTCCTGGTTCACTTCGTTGTCCATCTGAATTTTAAACATTTACCATTATTAATATCACAAAATAATTAATAATTTAGGCAACAATCACACAACACACATGTTGGTCAAAAACGTCGAGCATTGCGACTTACTCTTTCTTATATAGTATGCATCTAATACAAACTAAAACTGGAATTAAAAATTACAATACTACTATGCATCGCTAACCACGAAGTGGTCTATACTACAACATATGTTATTAGTATTATTATTATTATTATTACACACACACACACACACACACATATATATATATATATATATATATTCATACACACATATTATATATTACTATATTATTATTATTATTATTATTATTATTATTATTATTATTATTATTATTATTATTATTATCTCTACCATCACTTTCACGGATATGGATTCATCCAGAAATCCATATGGCGCTCGTCGTATTTACAGACGAGTCGCTCTCCTACCTGCCTCATTCTCTCGCTACTCTCTAAAATTTCTTCTCCGAAAGTTCGGAGTTCTTGCACATTTTCTGCACTCATTGGGGGTGCAGGTGCTGGTACTGGGTCTGGGTACTGGGGCATGGGCTCCTCCCGAGGGTACGGATTCCCTAAGATCTCCCTAATGTATTCATCGTTATCGTAGTAGGGATCTAGAGGGTCCAGACCTGGATAAGCTGCGAGATTCGGCATGGGTTCGTCGTTTAGGTGGTAGCGTGGCACATAATCCCTATGATCATCGAACCATGGATCATAATCTGGGTCTAAGGGATTAGGGGCTGGTATCCTAGGTATCTCCTCAGGGTTGAAATCATGCATTTGGACTTGGTTTTCGGGGTTGTTTTCTATCTCCATCGGCTGCGTGGGAAACAAAGGTAAGGGTTGTGGCGCTACTAGTTGTTCCAGGTTTGGGTCGGCAGCTGTGGTTGCTAGGATATGAAAATTGGCTAAGCTCCTATTAAGCATATCTTGTGTATGGGCATTTGTCTCTCGCATAGCTGTTGCTAGGACTCTCTGCTGTTGCATCTTTCGCATTCTTTTTCTACGTTCGTGTGCTCCCTTACTGAACTATCCTCTCTTTTTCTGAGGGAATGGCTCTTCAGACTAAGCCTTAAACACAAACATTCCTTCTTCATTATCAGCTGCATACCCAGAGAGGGCAGGTTGTGAAGAGGTACCTTCACTCCTAGGTGAATCGGACAACTGACGATATGCGTCTGAGGGTCCTTGATCACTCATATTGTAAACTAACAAATAGTCAAATAACACACAACAATAAAATACAGATATGCATGTATTTCCATAATTAATTTCCTAACAATTTGAATAATATCTTGGTGTCAGCAGAACACTTCTGTGGCTGAATCAGTGGCTTGGCTCTGATACCACCATCTGTCGCAACCCCCGTCCCCTATCTGTCTCGGGAAAGGGTGGCCGCGAGACTAGTTTTGGTGGTATCGGTGTTTATCAATTTGGCAGCGAAAATTTCATCAGGACCGTAGTTAGGAAATAATTTATCAGAGTAAATACCACACTTTTATAATATTAAACATATTGGGATAAAACCCAAGTTTTCATTACAAACATTTTCATAGGGAAAATCCCTATTTTATTGAATAAAACATCTTCTTTTAATTAGGTAACTTTTATAGCCACTTTTTCCAAGCCTTCAGTGCTGTCCAGCTGGCTTCTACTTGGCTTTCACATTTTGTTACCTGAAACGCGTTTAAAAACATTTTGTCAGTGGGAAATACTGGTGAGTGAATCCCAGTTTAATCAAGAAGAGTTTTATCCTTAAACAGTATTGAGAGCTATTACAATGTTTATGTCTACACAATTACTCATTCAGTACTGTCAATCCTAACTGGTGGGTCATATTATACACATTGGCTACCTCTTTGTCCAATGGTAACGTGTTCCACATTTTGTATACAAAACCCCAACATACCGGCAGTAATTGAAGAACTACAAAGACTCAATCCCTGCTTAATTGTATTGTAAAACATTTAAGGTTTTGTAAAAACAGTTTACAAAAAAGGAGATTACTCACATTGCTGTCTTAGACTTCTTTTAAGGGTTTCCTGGTAGTTATCTATTAATTACACAAATGTACATATGTTAGTATAATAACACAATATTTATATTAGTAATACCCTCCCCGAGACGGCATTCCAACGACTACGTCGGGCAGAACCTCGACAGCCGTTACGGAACCCTGGATCAATCGGGCAACATATCTAATACGTAAACGGGGTTATAATACTTACAACGGAGCAGAACTTCGTTAATTAGGGGGATATTATACCCGAGAATTATATTAATTCTTCAGAAATTCGAGAGAGAAAGAGTTCGTGAGTGATTTGGGACTGAAGGCCAACTGTTTCTATTTATAGGGCCAGATTTCGAGTTCCTCGTGGCCCGCGTAAGATGAGACCAAGGTCTACGCGGCCCGCGTATTAGGGGTGTAGCTGCTAGGGTTGTTGATTCGTCGGTATAGGTTCGACACGATCATGACACGTGGCGGCTCACGGGCTCGCCCTGACCTCAAGCTGTCGCGGCCCGCGTAGGTCAAGGGGGTGGCTTACGCGCCCCACGAGCGACCTTAAAATTGATTTTTATTTTATTTTTAATGATATATCGTATTTTGGGCTCGGTTTTCATACACGGGGTATATTTTAGGACATATAGAGGTATTTTAAAATATATTATGGTGTCAAAAATATTCAGGAGGGTTGTTATACTTTATTTAAGTACATTTCAGTATATATCCAAGTTGGTTTATGTTTTGACATAAATTTTCTCGGTAATGAGTGAGGTGAAATAGAATACATTTTCGTGCTTATTTTATGTATGTTTTCAGTTGGTCTGCCTTTTGACCTAAGTTTTGCTTAGAAACGAGTCGGGTTAGATATTTGACGATACAAATTCGAGTTAGTTTAGGTTTCGACGTCGCCGCAACGCGTGGCGAATCGAAATTCTAGTTTAAAATAAATGTGAAATTATAGAATACTAAAATCCAATACCTGTGTGATAAGAAATAACTACTTTGACCTTGTCTTGCAAAATTTATACTCTGGTCAAATGTTTCATTCCAAATTCAAGCACAAACACACCGAATACATGAATCAGGCATAACAAATAAAACAATATTACATCGAGTCTCAAAATTCAAATTTCATTCACGAATATCAACACAACTCCACCAATTTCAATCAATTTTTCAAACGAAAAATCAGTCAAAACTAACCTGATTTCATTTAATTTCAACCAGAGCCTCATTCTGAACGCGAAACGCCCTCCCAAACTTGTTCTCTAAGTTCGACTGAAGAAGAGGAAAAGAGCCGATTGCAAATAGTCTTCACCCGTTCTATTTTTTTAGTTTCCCATCTATATTAATTAAAATCTGATATACCCATCCTTACTCCTTTAAATTTAAATGTTAACCCAAAACAGCCCATGACTTTTCTTTTAAAGTCCAAATCAGCCCAAAACACACCCCATGGGCCAAAATTGCTAGGTATTAACTTCTAGGGTATTAACATAGTTAGTGATTATGGTTTGCACAAAATAACATACTTAGATACTAATAGTTTAACAAACAATTAACGTTAATACCTCTAAACGTTACAAAATGAAAAGTTAATGCCGTAGAAGGTGATTTTAAACTATTAGTACCTAAGTATATTACTTTGTGCAAACCACAGGGACTAACTATGTAATTAACTCTTAATATAAACTAATTAATAAATAAAATACGAGCCGAGTCGGAGCTTGAAAAACTTCCAACGAACCGAGCTTGAGCTTTAGATGGAGCTCGGAGCCCTCATAATTTATTTTTAATGTGTCCAATATCTACACATACTGTACATTTCTAAATATGTGTAGATATTTTTTTGCCATGTCATCTTAAAAAAGATTTAATTATTTATTTTATATGTATTCAATATCTACACATATTGTACATTTTTAAATATGTGTAAGTATTTAATTTTCCACATCATTTTCAAAAAAAAAAAAGTATACATTAACTTACTTTATCTACATATTTTTTTAAAAATTCTTATGTGTTGGTAAGCATAATCATTTACCTACATATATATTAGTTTTTTTACATATGTATAGATAATTTAGCTACACATAACGAAAATTTGCTACATGTGTAGTCAAATTTTTTTTGGGGGGGGGGGGGGGGGGGGGAATTTTCCCACCAACACCAAGTGTGGCTAAAATGTGTTACCAACACATATTAAGTGTTAATCATTATGAAAATATATCATCAACTATTACCTACACATATAAAAACATGTGTAGGTAAATTATGTGTGGGTAAACACCCCAATTTCTTGTAGTGGATTTTACGTTCTTAAATACATCGTCACAATTCTACAAAAATGCAAAACGGTGACACATCCGTTCAGCTAACAGATTAACCGTTTCTAACAGTTATATACAAACATCTGATTCAATTCAGTTGTACATATAAACTCCCGCCTTCTTCCACCCTCACCCAAATACCGCCCTTCTCCCGGCGTAACACCTCCGCGACTTCCACCCTCACTCCTCACCCAAACACCACCGTTCTCCCGTTGAAACACCTCCATGATTTTCCCAGCAACATGGATGAAAGACAAATTCAGATAGCAAATTAAATCTTGAATTCTTGATTGGTATCGACCATCAAATAATGTCTAATGTGCTTGAAGATAGTGCACGCCTCAACCAACGTTTGATCTTGGTTTGAACCGCTTTAGCAAGATATCAGAATGTCTTAGCTCAACACGCACCACCTGTGCCGATGGGTGGAGATGCTGGAAACGGTAACCAGAATGGTTTACAATCGGCGGCTGCAATGATTGTGAACTCAAATCCCGCTGCTCTTATTAACGAGAATCCAAATGGCGTACCTGCTGCTGCAATGATCGGGAACCCACGCTGGAGCCACGGGTTTGAATGTTAATCTTCATGCTGGGGCGATCGTTGGCGAAAATGAGGATTTCGAGATCGCAACAGCGATGTCACCAGTTTTGAACCAATACATTCTTTTTCTAAAAGGCGAGTTGCATCGGCTTCGTGAAGAAAACGTTCAGGCTACGATAAGTATCGCGAACCAAACTTTACAAGTCAGGCTTTTGCTTTGAATCCGTAGAAAATACACAAATTCTTTTGTAATCATAGCCCAAACCCAAACTTGACCAACCCACTTGTAACTAGTTTAATACCCGGCTGGTGGCCAGGCATTGTAACGTCAAAGATCATTACTATTGACTGTACATTGTACCTAAAGTCAGTATATGGATCAACTCCTTGCCATCCCATTTCCTTCCATTTATAAGAGATCAATTCTTTGTAGCATTTAGATATACTAGTGGGAATGTCCGCGTGTTGCGGCGGGTGCCCTTCTTTTGTCGGCTCGTAGTTGTTTTCGGGGTTGTGTATGTGACCCGTTTTACCCATTTGTTTCGTTTAATCGACCATTTGACCCGTTAGGGATACAACACCAACTTCAACATAAACCGACTGAAGTCAGTGTAACTTTTTTCCGGATATAACTAACATAATCGTAAAAAAAAGCAAATTCATAACATACACAATCATTGTTTACATATATGATTTCTGAAACCAAAATTAATCAACAAGAAAGTGGTAAAACTGCCAGAAAACCAACAAGGTGACATTGAAGTTGTAAGTTGAAACAAAGAATGTACATCTAGTTGAAGGCATTGGCAGCAGAATAAAGAAAATCCAAGAAGCATATAACTAAGAGTTGCAACATCCAAAAGTTAAATCATTCAGAGTAAAAGTAGCAACAATAAATGTTTTAAACCGAAAGTATACAATGTGAACAAATAAAAGTTAACTAAAAAACTTTTAGTTAACCATCACAAAAACTTCATTCAAACATTATGTCAAAACACTTTTATGTTCTTTAATACTAGATACATTGTTTTAAATATAATATTTAAAGTTTAAATGAACTAATAGGGTTTTTAAATATATTATTTAAAGTTTAACCCAAACCGGTTCTAGCGGTTCTTTAAACGGAACCGTCGGTTATAACCGGAACCGAACCGGGAACCGTTTTCCCTCAAACTTACGATCCAGAACCGGACCCGATATACAAAAATACGATTCGGATCTGGCAGTTCCGGTTCGGTTCCCCGGTTCTAACGGTTTAGAACGGTAAATTGCTCGGCTCTAGTATAAAGAAACACCATACATATAAGCCCAAATGTTGTTTTTCTTTTTAATTATCTGGTTTATGTATAATCCCAAATACAAAAAAGTTGTTTATTAATTTTCTTTTAAAACGAGCTGGCTCAAACTTTTTTTGACCGAACTTGAACCCATATTTTCAACTTGCTAAAATTATCTGACCGAGCCCGATGTCACGGAGTTAGTTTCATCAACTCGCGTGCGGCCTTAGATCACGGTCTAAGTAAGCCTTTTCGACTTAGTGTCATTGGGTTCTTGTTGTGAAAGCTGCTAAAGGGGACGTTGGATCGCAAGTAAGTTGCTTGTAATACTTGAACACAAGTATACAAGAGAAAAGCTTTGTATTGCGCAAAAAAGTTTACAAGAGACTGTTGTGTTTTCAAGTGCTTGGGGATGTCTCAAATGAGGCCCCATGAAGCCTATTTATACTAATTACAAGTCTATATCTAGAGTGTTCTTGATCAATAACACTCTTTACAAAATATCATTGCCTTAATATCTAGATATTTCTTACATAAATAAATATCATGATATTTGCTGAAATTCTAGAGAGTTCTATGGCAGATTTTTATTGCAGCTTTGACCAACTCTTATCCAGCATTTTCTAAGAGATTCTTGGTCTTTATAGTGTCCCCATGATGCTGGAAAAAAATGGGATAGTCTGGAGCCTTCCAGGTAGCTCTAAACGCGATTAGATGGCCCCAGAAAGTTCTAGAATGCTGAAATTTTGAGCTAATATTATGCGGGGCGTGACATCATCCCCCACCTAAATTCGCAGCATCCTCGTTGTGATGCCCAAATGCCTCATGAGTCTTCATGAGTTGTACTACGTATAATGTTTTGCCCTGGTTTCTTGTGTTGCCTCCAAGGGTGCGGTGTGTACTTCATCTCCTTTGATGATTTATAGTGTATTTTGAAACGGTGCCAACACTACCTTTTGCTCTCGAAAGAAATCCATCTCGAGCACGATGTCATAGTCTTCGATTGGTTTTACGACCCATGCAACTCCTTCGATCGGTATGGGATCTCCATCAGTGACTTTAATCCAGCCTTCTTTAGCTATAATCCTTAACTTCGAGCCTAGGCCCACTCTAGCTCGGCTTGTTTACAACTCTAATCTTAAGGATGTTTGGTATGTTTAAGTATGCTTTATAAATGTGGTATAACTTATAAGTATGTTTTTATGATCCACAGATCGCCCAGCTTCAAATATGTAGTTATTTTATAGGTTACACACAGATGAATGCATCCATTGAGAAGGACAAAACTTCCCCCGTGATCCATTGCGCCAACTGGGAAAGGAGGAAATAGAATTTTCTTAAAAGTTTCCGTCTTCACATCAAAACATATAATCCACCATTCACCTTCAACATCCAGCGTATAAGCTCTCACAATGAAATAAAGGCTTTGGCCGCAGAAAGTAGCCGGAGACCAAACACACATCTCGGTGGTAGAGACGAATGGAAATTCGATCTCTCTCCATGAATCCAATCTATGGGAATAGATATTAGCCCCATCAAGACCACCACCCCCAACCATACATACAAGTTTGTAATCACTAGAAGAGTCGATATAGAAACTGATGCTATCTCTAGCAACTTTCTTGGAAAAAGTAAAACGGAGGCCAGATGACAACTTCTTGTAGGCACCTGTGAATGGATTCCAAAACACTAGCTGAGTGGATTCCTTTGAGCCTAAGCATACCAACCCATGCAGGCTTGTGAAAATAAATATATGATTAGGGATAGGATTAGGGTTTGGGTGAGAAGGGATGGTTGTTGAACCGTCAAGTGTGCGGAAGGTGAACTCGTCAAATAGGAGAAGTTTATAGTCGTTGATGTTTCCGTGGTGTTGGAGGTGCATTCTGGCATACGCAGGTGTCGATAAGAACAATTTCCATTGTTTGCACACACACCTGCAACGACCTATGTCGGGTTTTTCCGCAAGTCTTGATAGTATCTCAGATTCTATTAAACTAAACGGTAGCTCAGCCTTCATCTTCATCTTCTTGTGGGGTTTCAGGCACATCTCGATATGGGGTTCTATACGATGAAAATTTATGCAACAAGTTAACTTGGAACATGGGGTGGTAATTCTGTTGGAAATCAGACCCTTGATCAAACATAAAATGTTGTATGAACGAACTCCAATCTCTTTATTATTAACCAAAACACACCAATTACAATGACTCTAACTATCTATTTATAATTTTAATCCTAACCTAACTCAAACACTATTTTTAATATTAAGACAAACCAATTAAATAAACATATCTAGTAAGTAGATAATTCAAACTATTAAATAAATAAACCAAACTATATTTATCTTGAACCCACTTGAATTATCTTTTAACTCATTTAAAATTTACAGATAATCCAGAATTATCTCTTCAAATTCCTTATATAACACGAACCTGCTACCTACCTATTTGATATTTGACTTATGAATTCTTGGGTTAGGATATAATAGAAAGTTTATTTGGCTAGGAAGGCTAGGAAGTAATCTTGACCATCATTTGATTTAATCAAGTGCTAAGATTTAATGAGGGAAATTGAAGGGAAGAAAAGAGGCGCGTGGGTTTGTGTAAGGGCATTGTAGTCAATCCAGGACAATAGTTTCTCTCTCCTCCAATACCCCCCCCCCCCATTTTTTAAACGTTAATAATTTTTTCATACGACATTATTTTTTATAAAAATTGCACCAAAAAAACAAGTGTTTTTTTATCTTTAAAACGAGTATACTATTGCTATATTTAAAAAAAAAATTCGAAAACCCAGTTGCGTAAAACGCAATGGAAAAAAACCCAATTGCGTAAAACGCAATGAAAAAAAAACGTAAATTTTTTTTTAAAACGCAATGCACAAAAAAACACAAAGAAATGTCTTATTTGTAAAACGCAATGGCCAGAAAACACTTAAAAATGTTTTTTTTTTCTAAAACGCAATTGACGGAAAACACATAAAAAATGTGTTTTACCTAAAACGCAATGCACCAAAAACCCAAAGAAATGTCTTATTTCTAAAATGCAATGGCCAGAAAACACTTAAAAATGTTTTTTTTTCTAAAACGCAATGGACTGAAAACACATAAACATGTGTTTTACCTAAAACGTAATGCACCAAAAACACAAAGAAATGTCTTATTTCTAAAACGCAATGGCTAGAAAACATTTAAAAATGTCTTTTTTTCTAAAACGCAATGGACTAAAAACACAAAAATATGTTTTTTTTTTCTAAAACGCAATGGACCAAAAACATAACAAAATGTGTTTTTCTAAAACGCAATGGCCAGAAAACACATAAAAATGTTTTATTTTTAAAACGTAATAGCCTAAAAACACCATAGAATGAGTTTTATCATTATGTTATAAAACATAATGGAATAAAACACAATAATTTAGTGTGTTTTATAAAACAAAATACAAAAAATGTGATGAACTAGATATGTTACTGTGTTTTAGAAATATACATTAGAAATTGTAAAATGCGTATAACAGTGTTATGTGTGGCGGCTAGGTGGTCTTTTACCAATGGAAAACAATATAGAATAGAATTTTTTTTTGACATTTTCCATAATCAAAAGAGCTGCGTTTTATAAATTCCCACAAACCAACCATCTTTTCAATGATTGAAACTTTGCTTTAAGAATAACTTATGAAAAAAGAATGGTATAAATAGCAGTAGGTGTTGTTGTAACTTGTGCATAAAACAAATGATATAATTAAAGTATTGCGTTTTACAAAATTACCAAAAATCAGCCCAGCCCACTTGTTATGAAAAAGAATAATATAACGTGGTGTTTTCACCTATGCATAAAACACTAATATAATTGAAATCATTGCATTTTATAAATTACAAAAAATCAACCAAATTTTCAGTAAAACACAATGCGTATTAGTTCTTCTAGATAAAAATGATAATGGATAACCATGGATGTTAGTTGATTATAAAAGCAAGCAACACTTTACCGTAGAATCATAAGAAGACTCTTGACTAGAGAAATTGTCACCATTTCTATCCTTTCCCTCATAACTCAATCTACAGAACTCAATAAAATTGCCTTATTTTTCTTCCATGGTGGGACCATCTTAACAGGAGACTGCGGCGGCGCTGGATCTGAGGTCGCATGATGGTGGCGGAGCGAAACGGTGGTGGAGTGGTGTTGGTGGTGTGGAGGTGAGATGAACTATACGGATCTGGGTTTTTTTAGATCTAGGGAAGGAAAGGTTGAAGAAGAAAAGAGAAGATTGGGTAACATTGGCTGAAATACTCTCTTTATTTTAAATTTTGACACATGTCATAATCCTATTGCTTTCTATTATTCCTAGACAAAATAAACTTCATATTTAATCCTCACCCATGAATTCTTATCTCAAATGAAAAAGGAATTTAGAAAATTAAGATTTTGATTTAAGATCTGATAAAAATTTATGAATACACTGATTTAAGATCTATGAATACACAATTGACTAGGCCCCCATTGGACTCGCCTAAATCCACCAAGCCCACAATGATAAGTATTATTTAATTTAAAACCTAAACTAATAAATATATGTATACATACTTAGTATGATCGGACCAACATAACACACACAAAATAAACATGAAGATATCTTTAAATAATACCTAACTAGGTGGATTCGGGGCGGGAATTTGCTTATAAACCATTCGTTTCGTTACAGTACAAACACTCGATGTAGCAATAAAAAGAAAAAGACACCTAAAAAATAAAGGCACGTATACCAAAAAGGTTACTGTCGAACCTTACAAATTATAAGTTAAAAACAACAAATACTGAAAATTCATTATAAAAATAAAGTATTATACAAAACTTTGAAATTGTCATAACTTGTAAAAATAATTATGAGTCCTATTCGTATTCTTATTCCTATCTTCCTATACTAATAAATAATTTTTTTGACATGTGTCAATCTCTGGCGCATCCTTATCTTATTTTTCAATTTTTTTCCTATTAAATAATAATTTAACTAAATATAACTTAGATAAGAATAATAATTTTTTTTATCAAACTTTGAATTAAGAATCTCTTTATCTTATTTTTCAACTTTGATTTAACAATCTTCTTATCTTATTTTTCAATTTATTTTTCCTATTAAACTATACTAACTTTTTATCAAACTTTGAATTAATAATTATAAATATAATTTGTATTTTCTCCTTCTCCGTGATAGAAGATAATTATATTAAATCACAAACTTCATGGATATCTCTTATTTATTTATTTTTTCCGTATATTAATAATCATCTAATAGTTCATTGGTTCTAACCTAATAATAAATAAAAAAAATTAAAACTTTAATAAGTAAATAATACATCGAATTTATCATTTAAATACATATCTTGACGACCATATGTGATAATCGATTACATTATATTTATTTAACTCATGCAATATTCGAGATATAACCCTTTAGGCCTTTACCAAAAAAAAAAAAAAAAACTAAATTTATGCAACCCATGTAAACACAGGGTTCTAAACTAGTAAAACAATATATACAAATTATATAGCAATAATAGGCTCTATTTTCCTTTTATTTTCAGTTGACCTCACAACAAAATTGAAATCATAGGTATCTATATATATTCTAAAGTTTAGTTATCTATATATATTCTAAAGTTTAGTTATATGTTCTATTTTAAAACCAAAATTTATGGTTGTTTTAAATGCACCAGCCTATAAAAATCATATTAATTGCATTTAATTTACTTAATAATAAGTAGATGTTAAAAGTTCATATTAATATTAACATTGTTTAATTAACTGAGCTTTAAAAGTTCATATTAGAATTCAACTTAAACTAGAAGTTCTATTCTGCAAGTAACTTATTAATTAAGGGATTGATTTGAAACATTGTAATAAAAATCATGAATTTGATTCATTTGCTAATGGGCGCTACATTTCTGCCTACCAACAACAATCAAAACAAGTTAGATGATGAAAGAGACTGGTTGACGAACGATGTGTTGTGGCGAAGCTTTTGTTGCGATTAAAGCTCCTTTCAGATTTAGATACAGGTTCGTTATGCGCTTCACCTTATTCGATCTAGGGTTTGTCTCTAGGAAAATCTTTATATTTTGGCTTTTAAGACAGTTTTGTATCTGCCCTTCAGTTTCATTTTCCTCTTTTTTCTTCATCCGCATCTGGTTATAATATAATTAGGAAACTTTACCGACTTAACCAATTTGTCAGATTTAGTAATGCAATTACTTATTTATGACCATGTTAGTAATGAGGAATTTTATTGTTTGGTGTATTCCCAGGTTTAACATTTCAAAACCAGGAAGAGAGATGGCGGAAGAAGAGAACGGGGCGGCGGCGCCGGAGAGTTTTGCCTGCGGTATTACGTAGGGCACAAGGGGAAGTTCGGTCACGAGTTTTTGGAGTTTGAGTTCCGACCAGACGGTAAACTTCGTTACGCCAATAATTCAAACTACAAGAACGATACCATGATCCGTAAAGAGGTCTTCCTTACTCCTTCTGTTCTCAAGGAATGTCACCGTATTGTCTCCGATATCTTAACAGATCATATGGAAGCTACCGGTTTATACTTTGTAAGGTGAGACCTCATGTTTTTGTATAATCTTTTATATAGAATAATGTAGTTTATACAATTTAAAGTTTTATAAAGTTGTTAATACCGTATTTAGTGATTTGTTTTATAAACTTATGCTTATGGGGCCAAATTGAGTGTCACTTTGCATTGTTTCATTGTCTTTCAAATTTTGCATACAAGGTGCTCGATGAAATGTCTGTGTGAAAATCAGCAGCGACGGCCAGAGCCAGCGCAGGAGATGGAGCCGGAGTGGCAGCAGAAGAGCCGAACGGACGCTGTTGTTTATTTTCTTTGTAAAGATCGACATCTTGAACCTGCACACTTCATCGAAGTCGCTCTCGCATCATCAGAAAGTCTTTTTTAAGAGGTATACATAATACAAATTATTTTGCAAATGAATCCAACATCGTGAGTTTTGATGACATAGTTAACCGTTAAATTTGCTTTTGGAAACTGTTAGTGCAGATGTGATTGATAAGCTTAATGTTCTTAGAGGAAATGGCAGGGCTTCAATGTAATAGAAATCCATATTACATGCTCCTTAATTTGACAACGGTCTCATTATATGTTTTAGAATTTCTTTTGTTATTTTTCATGATATTTTAAAACTTTCATGGGTCTGTTGTGTTAGATTGCTGAATTGAGAACTTAGTTTAAACTGATATTGATACATCTTATTTAAATATGAATATCTATAACTTGCAATACTTTAGACTATTCCACATTGGTAATTCTTGTTTAGTATTAAATATTAAACAGTTAGGGAGACATGCATAAATAATTTACATGTGTTTATTGTTATACTGAACATGCCGAATTTGGATTTTCTAATTCAAGTATTCTTATTAGCCAACATCATATCCTCTCAATAACTCTTAAGAATTCGAATTCTTGAATTAGAAAATCCAAAAGGCAAAGTATTCTTATTAGCCAAAAGGCAAAGTGGTAACAACTATCCTCGCCATCAATGTGACTCTTCGCCATAGAAGAATTTAATGGGCCTGTTTACATACCACCACCATTTACGGTCGCTTTCAATTGCATTGATTATTCCACGGTTTTTTCTAGGGAGGTGAATGGTCTGAATGTCTATTATATAATGTCCTCCTTCTCTATTGTTGTAGGTACATATTCAGCCTTGCTACTCTACTAACATGTCCAGCTCTCTTAATATGAATACATCGGGAAGTGGTGTTGGCTGCCAGATGGCCCTTGCTGACCTCCGTGAAGGGAGTACCGGCCCCATCACGGTTATGGTTTGCCGAAAGTGGGATGTCACAAGTGTCAATGGACGCTACATGAGCACCGATTATGTCGTCAGTGATAAAAAGGTAAGTCTCACCCTTTTAACCCCCCTTCTGTTTTCCTTTTACCGGTTTCGTTGTTATTGAAATTATGCTGTTTGGTTTGCACAGGGAGGTGTGATGCATTGTACCGCAAGAAATAACATTGCGCACTACTTCTTTGACAAACTCAAAGAGGGCGGGATATATTTACTCAAGGGTTTTACGGTACAGAACACCGATCAATACTGGATTCTGAAAGACAACCCCTTTGTTATCGGGTTAAATGGTTCCACGATTGTGAAGAAGGTTGACGATGCCAGTGGTTCCTTTACGCGCTACCCATTCTTACTTACGGCGTTTGAGGACCTCCAACCAACTGAGAGCAAGTTTTTTGTAGGTATGGTGAATAATAATATTTCTTAGAAAAAACTTTATAAATTCTTATTACAAGATGTTTTATTTTGATTAAGCAAGTAGATTTAAAGTATGTCAATTTGTCAATTTAAAGTATGTCAATTTGTCAATATGAAAATGGCCGCCCCATCAAGTCCTTCCATCACTAACACAATACCGGCATTCGTAACGCTTAAAAACACTGTAAAATTACTATTGCTACCAGAGATGATCGGTTGATTACTAATGATGATATAGGAAAACTTATGTTTCACTGTGACATCCCACTTTCGGCAAAGAAGAATTTATGTAGCGTAATTGATTATTAATTGATTAACATATATTAATGTTGCTACTACATTAATCATGTAAACTGATTACTAAAGATGACATAGAAGAATTTATGTATTAAAGTAATTGCTATCAAATTAATAACATGTAGTTTTGTGTTGAATCTTACTGTTAAATTACGTGGTGTGGCTGATGAGATGCTGAATATCATTGAGGTGTTTTGCCTAGCTTTTTTTAAGCAAGCTTATAGCTTTTTTAAATCGTCTAGAAAAGTTCCCGTTTTTTTCCTTCGCAGGACTACTTATACAGATTCGGATTCAGAAGAGAACGTTGGCGATGATCCACGTGAAAGGTACACCGTTTGGACACAAACATACACCTTTAGATTTCACTTTTATAGTGTTAGTAGTAAGTCATTAAATTTCAGATACCATTTAACATTTAATTCCCCTTTATTCCAAAGAAACTACCAAAGTCCATTTAACAGTTTCATTTGACTTTATTCTTAGTTAGGCTGCATACATTAGATAAAAAAATTCATAACCTAACACTTTTTAACGGTCTTCCTTTTGTTAATTCACTGCAGGCAGTCGACTGGTGATGGGATTGGGGATGACAGTGCCATGCGTTAACTAAAGTTCGGTCCATTGTTATCCAATAAGACAGGGAGGCGTGCGAGAGCTACTGCGTTTTTCCATTTATGTTTCATGTTTTTGATTTTGGAAGACATCTTTTCCCCCTTTTTTTGGCACACGAGTTATGCCAACAGAACAAATTACGATCCATGGTTTAATAAAGTTTTAGCATGCCTCTTTATATGCGTCTTTGTCTTACGTACACTGCTACTACATATTACTCACTTTGCCTTTTGGGTTATTATATCTCAACAATTATTATGTGGTTTTACTTTGTTTGATATAATTAAGTTGTTTAACTTAACATGAGACCAGCTAATTTGTTACGACCCGTTTAACCTGTTAGTTACAACCCACCCCCTGTATTGTTTAACCTTTTATAGCGTGGTCTCAAAAGGGAAAAAATGATGTTTTAGATTTTTACCCTGGTCTCAAACATCATTTTTGTTTATTTTTTACATTTATAACCAGATGTGTTACAGGCATCTGAAAATGTTACCCAAGAGTCGGTACACAAGATTCGCAAGCTGGAGTGACATACGTGTCCAGCTAACACTTTTTAAGTCCTACATACCCTATTTATTAAGTATTGGGTTATTTGTAATAAATTTTAGTAAATAAATATATAGATTATATAACTAAACACTTGAAGAACAGTTAGGGTTTGTTAATTTTGTTGGTTTATAAACTGCTTTCTCATCTATAAAAGGGAACAAAACCTGCAATTTGACTTTTAGATGTCAAAACTGAATTTATATGTATATGTGTATTTAGTATAATATATATATATATATATATATATATATATATATATATATATATATATATATTTAACATCTATTTTACACCATCTAAAACAATGAAAAAGGAAAAATAAAAATAAAAAATTTGAAAACTGTGACGTCTTTTGAAGAGGGTTGAGAAACCACACGTCCATAGATTTGAAGTTTTGTGAGACCACATGTGGTGGGGCGCAAACCTCTCTCAAAGCGTCTTAAAAACGCGGGGGAACACTGTACCCTCGGGCGTTTTGGCCTTTTTTTGACTGGTGGTGCTACCACAAAGCGCCGAATGAGGAGTGGACTTTGGTCAAAATAACCATGGTCAAACGGCTAACTTTAAAAAAAATGGTTTTTGTTTTGAAAATCTATACTATATTCGCACTTTCGTACCGTGTCACGCACTATCTATATCAGTCGTCGTTCCAGAAAAAAAAACAATAACTATTATGCATGTCGTGCATCGCACGGGTGTTCCCCCTAGTATACATAAAAAATGGAAAATAGAAAGAGAGAGTGCAGTAATGTACATATGCTTTCCAAATCACTAAATTTACTCTCATGTTAAAACACTTTAAATGTTAATCATAAAAATAGACAAATACTAAATGGTGATGGTTTCATATCAAAAGGGGAGATGTCGTTCACGTACATTGGTTTGTTAGGAATCTCTCTTTAGTGGGCAGGTTACATTAATAAAATCGATTGGGTGACTTTCAAACTATTTCTTTTCGCTATACAAAGCTCCCATGGGAGCGCTCAATACTTTGGGAGGTATCCGTAGGAAATTCCTATGGGTCGGGTCCAACAACAATAACAAGAAGACCCGGAGGGTCACGTGGGAGTAGGTAGTGGGATCCAAATCGAAGGGGGGGGGGGGCTCAGGGTAGGAGGTATTGTGACGCCCTTATTAACCAAACATCCAAAACACATGGAAACTTCAAGTTTTGAGACTTGAAACATAATATTTACATTTTACCAAAATGCCCTTGTGGCTAGTTCGAGATCGATTCCTCCCCTAGTCTAGTTACAGGTGTTAATCCGAACTACCCTGTCAAGACGCAAGTTTAAAGTTACTAATTACAACTGACTAAGTTTCTAAAACCATAATTTACATGACAAAAGGCGTTTTTTAGAAATACAAGTTTAACAAAATATTGTTTCAAAATGGCGACTACTTCGGAAGCGCATAGTCAAGTGTACATGTTTGTGTTCGCCCCCAAGCTCGCCACGCCACCTATATAGCAGATTTACCTACATCGCAATCCATTTTAACTAGTCAGTTCTTGCAACTATAATTTAAAATAAAAACTAACATCCATTCGCGTCATCACATAACCATATCACCATCTTTCTTTCATTTACCCATTGAACGGGTACTTATTTACTATCTCCAAACGAGATAATGCATAGCATTCTATAACCCGTTGATTTCGGATTAGACATAATGCAACATAAACATCATCCCAAATCCGTTCGTGACGGATTTAGCTATTTCACTTCATTCTTACATAACTTTCCAATATACGGTTAGTTCAAGACCAACCGACCATAACATAACTTCCTTCATAAATCATCATCCCTTACGACCCGTTTATGGCAGGTTAAGTTATCAACTACACATCACCTACGAACTATCATAATTACGATTCTAACATAACAATAACAATTAGAAAGTAAAACTTGTATGCATAGAACAACATACCTCGATCTTGTGAGCTGTCCGATCTCCTAGCGCTCGAACCTTCTTCTTTTATGCCTACATCAACATATTCATTCGTTTAGCCCGACTAAATATCATTCCATCTTCTACATACTTTTTATCATACATCAATTTGATCATAATTTACCAAGTTTCACCCATTTGTTCTTTTGAGCATTTTATCGAACACTTGGCGGGTTTCGTATTTGTAGGACATTAAATTGCAAGTATCTTTACATACTAATCTACAAGTTCATCATAAAATCAAGCAAGTTCATGAGATTCCCTCATCCTACATTATTCATCTATGTTCCATCTATCACAACAAGCTAGATCACCAAAAACCGAACACTAACCGAGTCCTAGTTCATAATCTTAACTTCTATATGCATATATCACAACATTACTCATGATTGGGTAGAAACCCATTTCCTAAAGTTTATGATTTCAAGAAATTCGACTTACCACTTTGTTAGTCACACCTTGGTGATCAAGAATTCGAGTTCCTACAATCGTTCGGGCTTGAAATCACCTTCCAATTGATGGAATTAGTGAACTAGGGTTTTTGGTGTTCTTGTCTCTTCTCCTGGACAACTTCACGCACACACTAGAGGTGTCTAGTGTGTGTGTTGTTTAATTTAACTAGTCTTTCATTTAACTTTTTGAGTTTAGTCCCTCGGGTTCTAACGTTTATTTATTTTAGCCCAAACCTTCATTTCATGAACTTTTTTAAAGACAATAATTAAATTACATATTTTTGGGGCGTTACAAGTCTACCCCTCTTAGAAAAAGTTTCGTCCCCGAAACTTGAGCACATACTAAAAAAAACAACCTTTACGTACCGAATAAGGAAGGGTAATGCTTCCGCATTTCATCTTCCGGTTCCCATGTAAGTTCCGACCCCTTCCGGTGTTGCCATTGTACCAGAACTTGCCTAATGGTCTTATTGCGAAGATTCTTTACCTTAAAATCTTTAATGGCTATCGGTCTTTCAACATAGTTTAAGCTTTCATTTACTTCAATGTCGTCAAGAGGTACTATATCTGATTCATCCGCAAGGCACTTTCGTAATTGTGACACATGGAAAGTGTTATGGATCCCGTCTAATGAAGACGGCAATTCTAGACGATATGCCACTTTCCCCACTCGAGTCAAAATCTTAAACGACTCAATATAACGAGGCCCCAATTTACCCCATTTACGAAAACGGATTATACCTTTCCATGGGGATACTTTTAATAGAACATAGTCTCCGACTTGGAATTCGACAGGACGCCTTCTCTTATCTGCATATGCCTTTTGCCTATCCTGAGCCGCCTTTAATCGAGCTCTAATTAGATCAATCTTTTCGTTGGTCATTGCTATTAATTCGTTAGGCGCGAGCTCCCTTTGTCCTACTTCCCCCCAACATACGGGAGTCCTACACTTCCTTCCATATAACAGTTCATAAGGTGCCATTTGGATACCACTATGATAACTATTATTGTAAGAAAATTCCACTAGTGGTAAATGGTCATCCCAACCTCCTCCAAAATCTAACGCGCATGCTCTTAACATATCAATAAGCGTTTGAATTGTTCTTTTCGATTGACCGTCAGTCTGCGGGTGGTAGGCGGTGCTTATGTGCAGTTTCGTGCCCATACTTTCATGAAACTTCAGCCAATAACGAGAGGAAAATCTCGTATCCCGATCTGAAACGATTGACACAGGCACCCCGTGTCGAGATATTATTTCATTCACATACACTTCCGCCATCTTTTCTGAGGAGTAGGCCTCTCGAATTGGTAAGAAGTGAGCACTCTTTGTGAGTCGGTCTACGATTACCCATATTGTATCATGCCCCTTTTTCGTTCTAGGTAGCTTGGTCACCAGATCCATTGTTATCTCCTCCCACTTCCATACTGGAATTTCCAAGGGTTGTAACTCTCCATAGGGCTTCTGATGTTCCGCCTTCACTTGAGAACACGTCAGACATTTCGCGACATACTTAGCCATATTGCGTTTCATACCAGGCCACCAATAGTTTGTCTTCAAGTCACGGTACATTTTTGTAGCCCCAGGGTGAATGGAATACCGTGACTTATGAGCTTCTTCAAGTAGCACTGTTTTGACCTCGCAAAACCTTGGTATCCAGATTCGACCAAATCTCGTTTTAAGCCCGTTCGAGTTTTCTTTAAATTTTTCTGCTATTCCTTTCGTTCTTTCTTTCTTTGGATCCCCTGCCTCTAGTGCTTTTATTTGAGCATATCGTATCATTTCAAGGAGGTGAGGCGTAACTATCATCTTCATAGATTTTACTTGAATCGGGTGTGGATATTCTTTTCGACTCAACGCATCTGCTACGACGTTTGCTTTTCCCGGGTGATATAAAATATCACAGTCATAATCTTTAATCAGTTCCAACCATCTTCGTTGCCTCATATTCAAATCTTTCTGTTCGAAGAAATATTTGAGGCTCTTATGATCCGAGTAGATCGTGCATTTTACCCCATACAGGTAATGCCTCCAGATTTTTAAGGCAAAAACCACCGCTGCCAATTCTAGGTCGTGGGTCGGGTAGTTTACTTTATGTGGTCTGAGTTGTCTTGAAGCATACGCGATAACCTTTCCCTTTTGCATTAAAACATACCCCAAGCCTTGATGTGACGCGTCTGAATAGACAACCAAATCTTCCGTTCCATCTGGTAATGTTAACACCGGGGAGCTTGATAATTTCTCTTTTAACACTTGAAAAGATTCTTCTTGTTCTTTATCCCACACGAACTTTCCTTCCTTCCTCGTCAGTTTAGTCATAGGTAATGCAATCTTTGAGAAATCTTGAATAAACCTTCTATAATAGTCTGCAAGGCCTAGAAAGCTCCTTACTTCGGTTGGGTTTTTCGGAGGAACCCACTTTAATACAGCCTCAATCTTTGCTGGATCTACTGAAACACCTTCTGAATTTATCACGTGGCCTAGGAACTACACTTCCCTGAGCCAAAAGGCACACTTTGAGAACTTTGCATACAGTTTCTCTTTACGGAGGGTTTCAAGTACCTCTCGTAAGTGTCTCGCATGATCGGCCTCATTCCGGGAGTAGAGTAAAATGTCATCTATGAACACAATTACAGATTTATCTAGCATAGGTCGACATACTCGGTTCATAAGGTCCATAAACGCGGCTGGCGCGTTCGTTAATCCAAAGGACATAACCAAGAATTCATAATGTCCATACCGAGTTCTAAATGCAGTCTTTGCAACGTCCTCCTCTCGCACCCTTACTTGATGATAGCCCGAACGTAAATCTATCTTTGAAAACCAACTCGCACCTTGTAACTGATAAAAAAGATCATCAATTCTGGGTAAGGGATAACGATTCTTCACGGTCAATTTATTCAGCTCCCGGTAGTCGATGCACATACGCATCGACCCATCTTTCTTCTCTACAAAAAGAACGGGTGCTCCCCAAGGTGACACACTCGGACGTATAAAGCCCTTATCAAGTAAGTCTTGCAATTGTGTCATTAGTTCCCTCATTTCGGTGGGAGCCAGTCTATATGGGGATTTAGCCACCGGTTGCGCACCCGGATTTAATTCAATGCGAAATTCTATTTCGCGTTCGGGTTGAAGTCCCGGCAACTCCTCCTGGAACACATCCGGATATTCATTTACTACCGCAACGTCTTCGAACTTGGGAAGGCTTTGATGAACATCTACTACATAGGCTAAGAATGCCCTACTTCCATTACGCACGTACTTGACGGCTTGGACAATATTGCATAACTTCGCTTTTACATTTCTCTCTCCTTGAATACTTAACCATCTCCCACTCGGAGATTGCACGCGTATTGTCTTACTTTCACATTTAATCTCCGCCTGGTGTCGGGCCATCTAGTCCATACCCACCACTACCTTGAATTCTCCTAAGACCATAGGTACGAGATCAATAACAAACTCCTCATCCTCTATCGTGAGCTTACAGTTTCTACATACTTCGTGCAACAAATAATTCTTGCTATCAGCTATCTCTACCTCTAAGGGTATTTGCATTCTTTCAATCTTAAATGAGGGGTGATTAATTACTTCACTTGAAACAAAAGAGATAGTAGCCCCGGTATCGAACAACACGTACATCGGCAAGGAGTTTAGCAAGAAAATACCTGAAACAACATTCGGATGAGCTTTAGCCTCTTCAGACGTAATTTGAAACATCCTTGCTCTTGTCTTAGAGTTCTCCTCCTCCTTCTTGCCTTCTTTTTTCATCCCCGGTTGGAGCTTAGGACATTCCGCCTTGATATGGCCCTTCTGGAAACAATTAAAACATGTCTTTGTATTCTTAGGGCACCTGTAATGCGGATGTCCTTCTTCCCCACAGTTATAGCATCCTTTCTTGCCCAACAGGCACTCACCAGTGTGAAGCTTTCCACAGTTCTTGCAACGGGGAATTCCACTCTTTGTTTTCTCTTTATTGCCTTGATCTTGAAACTTGGCTTTCTTGAAAGGAATTGGGTTAGACATCTTCTCTGACGGTCTCTTTTCACCTCGCTCCACCTGCCTCTTGAGTTCAATCTCCCTGTCTCGCGCCCAGTTTATGAGTTCGTCAAGAGTTTCACACTTCGAGGGCGTAATAAACTCCCTAAATTCCGCTTTCAGCATATCATGATATCGGTTGATTTTCATTCTTTCTGAATTCACAAACTCCTTGCAAAACTTCAGCTTATCCAATAAAGTATTTGTTATCTCATTGATTGTTTCATCCTTCTGTCGGAGGCGCAAGAATTCCTCTTGAATCCTGTCGATGGCGGATTGGGGGTAATGGTATTTTAGGAAAGGCTCTTTAAATTCCTGCCACGTCATCGCTTGAAGTTTATCCTTACCTATCTCTTTACAATGAGCATCCCACCAATCTTTAGCTTGCGATTGCAGTTGACCCGTAGCAAACATTACTTGATCTTCCTTATCACACCGACTTCGTATAAACACAGCTTCTATATTAGAAATCCACCTTTGGCATACAATCGGGTCTATCTTTCCATCATACGGGGAAGGACTACACGCCATAAAATCCTTATACGTGCATCTACGTATCTTACTCTTGCCTTTAGACTCTCCAATCATCTCCTTTATTTCATCCATTTTGCTTGTCATTATCGCATCAATCGTTTCCAACACGCGACTCTCCACCTCTTGAACTATTTGCGGAAGTTTGGCTTCTAAAGCATTATCCATCATTTGCACCATCTTATCATTTAATGCATCTTCACGTGCCACATCGTCATCAGTCGAATCTACGTGATCCGTCATCTACACAATAAAGTTTTCGATGTTTTTAGCAAATTTAACATCGCCTATATTCGCGGTTCATAACCGGTCATTCCATAACATCTCAATAACTTTCATGACCATAATTATGTGATTTATAACCTCTATATACAAGTTCATAAGTCAAAACATAGAAAAACAAGCAAAATACACGCTTTCAGGCCCGTCGCGGGCCGCGGCCGGTCCTTATCAAGCTTTCGCGGGCCGCCAGGGCCGTCGCGTTACGCGACGACATTACCCTATCGTTGTCGCGTGACGCAAGGAGTCGATTTGATCAGAAAGTTTGGTGCTGGGCGCTGCATATCTTCCTAAATCCCATTTTTCACCTAAACGATCATAACTTGCTCGATTTTCATCCGATTTACGATCCGTTTCTTTCTACGCGATCGTAATTCCATCCTCTATCACATAGAGTTAAAATCCGGCACCCGGATTAACCATTTTCGAGATATTTTTTTATTATTGTTTTTTTTTTAACTTTCGGCCATATTCCCACTTATAAACTTTCAACCCATTCATGGTTTATCAACCAAACTTGTCCGTTTGCATATAAATTATCGCTAATGCCATACCATAGTTATTTTCAATTACACAAAATTCAAATCATGGGATTCTATGCACTCATAACCCATTTTGGACACATATTTTTATTTTGACCCGTTATAAAAGGAAAGCATCTTAAACTTTTACCTTGTTTGCGACCTTGGAGCGAACACACCCATTGCGCGAGCTGTCAGTTTGAGTCCAAGCACTTTTACTCGTGCTTGATTCACTCAAACCTGGCTCTGATACCAACTTGTGACGCCCTTATTAACCAAACATCCAAAACACACATGGAAACTTCAAGTTTTGAGACTTGAAACATAATATTTACATTTTACCAAAATGCCCTTGTGGCTAGTTTGAGATCGACACCTCCCCTAGTCTAGTTACAGGTGTTAATCCGAACTACCCTGTCAAGACGCAAGTTTAAAGTTACTAATTACAACCGACTAAGTTTCTAAAACCATAATTTACATGACAAAAAGCGTTTTTTTAGAAATACAAGTTTAACAAAATATTGTTTCAAAAGGGCGACTACTTCGGAAGCGCCTAGTCAAGTGTACATGTTTGTTCTCGCCCCCAAGCTCGCCACGCCACCTATATAGCAGATTTACCTACATCGCAATCCAATTTAACTAGTCAGTTCTTGCAACTATAATTTAAAATAAAAACTAACATCCATTCGCGTCATCACATAACCATATCACCATCTTACTTTCATTTACCCATTGAACGGGTACTTATTTACTATCTCCAAACGAGATAATGCATAGCATTCGATAACCCGTTGATTTCGGATTAGACATAATGCAACATAAACATCATCCCAAATCCGTTCGTGACGGATTTAGCTATTTCACTTCATTCTTACATAACTTTCCAATATACGGTTAGTTCAAGACCAACCGACCATAACATAACTTCCTTCATAAATCATCATCCCTTACGACCCGTTTATGGCAGGTTAAGTTATCAACTACACATCACCTACGAACTATCATAATTACGATTCTAACATAACAATAACAATTAGAAAGTAAAACTTGTATGCATAGAACAACATACCTCGATCTTGTGAGCTGTCCGATCTCCTAGCGCTCGAACCTTCTTCTTTTATGCCTACATCAACATATTCATTCGTTTAGCCCGACTAAATATCATTCCATCTTCTACATACTTTTTATCATACATCAATTTGATCATAATTTACCAAGTTTCACCCATTTGTTCTTTTGAGCATTTTATCGAACACTTGGCGGGTTTCGTATTTGTAGGACATTAAATTGCAAGTATCTTTACATACTAATCTACAAGTTCATCACAAAATCAAGCAAGTTCATGAGATTCCCTCATCCTACATCATTCATCTATGTTCCATCTATCACAACAAGCTAGATCACCAAAAACCGAACACTAACCGAGTCCTAGTTCATAATCTTAACTTCTATATGCATATATCACAACATTACTCATGATTGGGTAGAAACCCATTTCCTAAAGTTCATGATTTCAAGAAATTCGACTTACCACTTTGTTAGTCACACCTTGGTGATCAAGAATTCGAGTTCCTACAATCGTTCGGGCTTGAAATCACCTTCCAATTGATGGAATTAGTGAACTAGGGTTTTTGGTGTTCTTGTCTCTTCTCCTGGACAACTTCACGCACACACTAGAAGTGTCTAGTGTGTGTGTTGTTTAATTTAACTAGTCTTTCATTTAATTTTTTGGTTAGTCCCTCGGGTTCTAACGTTTATTTATTTTAGCCCAAACCTTCATTTCATGAACTATTTTAAAGACAATAATTAAATTACATATTTTTGGGGCGTTACAGGTATAAAGGAAATAAATTTGGGTCTCATAGCTAAATGGTGGTGGCACTATAAAGAATCAAATTCACTGCTTTGGGCCCTAGTGGTTAGGGCGATTCACGGAGATCTAGGGTGACATGGATTTCAATAATATACATACTTCATTTCACTTCCACTGTATAATCGTTACAGCAACAATTGTATTGACACTTAATTTCCACTGTATAATCGTTATAGCAACAATTGTGTTGACACAAAGGCTAGTGTCCGTTTAGTTAGTCGTTTGTATTATCCGTTATTTGCTTTTAATTTTAAAAAGGTCTATGAAAAAATGTGAAGTTACACTATAGGATATGAATGGAATTTAGATTATGTCAGTTGACCAAACTATTTTCAGATTTGTCACCCTCATGCGTCTTTGGAAGGACTCATCCGGCTTGGATGCGTCAATATACAGACCCTTTAAACACTCAATAAAAATTGGACACGTGGCGTCTTGTAGGTGAGCCCAGACACATCTTACTTCTAATGCGTCTCTTTCTCTCTCCTCTCTCTCTTTCTCTCTCCTCTGTCTCTCTTCTCTTCAGGGGCGGACCTACATTGTGGTCAGGGTGGGCGGCCGCACCCCTTGAAAAAAAAAATTAATGTATATTTTAGGTAAAAAACCCGACCGCACCCCTTGAAAATATGGTTGAACACCTCATTCGCACCCCCAGCAGATAATTTATGGGTCCGCCACTGCTTCTCTTTCCCTATCTCTTTCTCTCTTCTCTCTCTCTGACCTACACATGCAAATTATTATTATTATTATTATTATTATTATTATTTATAGGTTGAAAATAGATGGTATGCATATGTCGATTTCTACGCCTAATTTGGCGACATATCCTGTGGTTTGGTTTGTCTTCATTTTTGGATATGAAATATGAAATTAGATTTATTTCGAATTTGATGTAGATTGTAAAAAAAAAGTTGCCATATTGCAAATATACAAATATAAAAGCTTGTAGGCATTAATTGTATGAACACAGAATTCATATATCCGATATGTTTTGCTTGATAGTCGTTTGGCAAGATTAGTTGTTTAAAAGGGAGAATTTGGTTGAGAAAGAGAGGGTGGAGTTGAAGTTGGAGTCAAGAAAGCGAATCGGGTGTTTGTAGAAGATTCGGCTGGTGTTTGGGAATGGTGGGTGTGAGGAGCAGTTGGTGAGGGGTTGAGTGAGGGTGATGGCGGTTTGGTTGATGCGGGCGGTGCCATAGAGGGTGAAGTTTGATGGGGGAGATGATGATACAGTTGTGAAGAGGAAGAGGATATGGAGAATTTGGAACTTTATAATCATAGCATCCATGGAGGTTTGTTCATGGAAACAAGATGTATCTATCCTACTGCAGTGTGTGTTTATATGTGTGTGTGTGAGAGTTGTTGCAAGAAATTTATCCGGATGAAGATGAATTTGAAACTCAGGCGGGTGGTTGCAGGTTAGAGAGAGTGTAGGTAAGAGAGTGAAAGAGGAGAGCGAAAGAGGAGAGCGAAAGAGAAGAGAGAGAGAGGGGAGAGAGAGAGAGGAGAGAGAGAGAGAGGGGAGAGAGAAAGAGAAGAGAGAGGAGAGAGAAAGAGACGCATTAGAAGTGGGATGCGTCTGGGCCTACCTACAAAACGACACGTGCCCAGTTTTTATTGGGTGTTTAAAGGGTCTGCATATGGACGCATCCAAGCCGGATGACTCCCTCCAAAGATGCATGAGGGTGACAAATCTAAAAATAGTTTTGGTCAACTGACATTTTCGTAATTTTTCCTATATTTAATATATATATATATATAGGATTAGATTCAAGAGTGAACACTAGTGTAGCTTGCGAACTGAGTGAACTAATCCTGGCCATACACATGTGTAGATCAATGGCCAGGATTTGATGTTGAAATACACTAGTGTATTTTACGATTTGATGATGAGATCCTGACCATACACGTGTGTAGATCAATGGCTAGAATTTGTTCACTCAGTTCGCAAATACACTAGTGTTCACTCTTGAACCCCACCCTATATATATATATATATTAAAAATTGGAAACCCAAGTCTAGTTGAGTACTGCAAACTCCAAATTACAAAGCTTGTTTGTTTTTGAAAAAAAAATAGGACATTAATATATATAATTTCAAACATTTCGAACCAAGAAAATGAAAAAAAACACCAAATAAATATTTTAAGAAAAGATCTTTGAACCCTAACAAAAACAGGAATCCAGGAACAACCTATGGAATCTGGTGGTGGTATTCGGGGTGAGGCGTGCAGTGCGGATACGGTAGACAGAGAGAGACAGAGAAAAGAGGTATTGAAGGAGGGTTGAATTGTGTAATTGTAGTTGCTACATCTAGGAAAAGGAAATGGTGGTGTGGCGGTTGAAGACGGTGGCGTTGCCGGTGACAATGAAACAGTGAGTACGAAATGGTACTGAAACAGGGTGTAGGTGGGGGTGTTAGAGTAAGTTAACGGAGCGGTAAATGGGGTTAAGTTGGTAATTGTTATTATATATAATATAATATAATAATAACTTGTTTGTTATCCCCAATTGCTATAGCTAATTAGCTATATAGGAGAGTGAGAGTCCTCCACAGTAAAGAGACCAAATATATCAAATTTTGAGGAACAAGACAACATAATTACAACATAATTACCGGTTGATTGCAGGGAAGTGATGTCTTGATTAGAACTAGTGAACTCATACATGGACTAATTAGACATTCGCAAGATAAAAAATGACCCAACTAAAATGACATAATTTGAGTTGTGACTTGTGACTATAGTTAGCTACATGCGCAAAATTTGTAGACATAAATATATCGACTTACCGGCTCATGTGGCAAACGACCAAATGCAGATTTTCTGGCTATTGAATCTCATCATCTTGAGCCTGATTTCAAACTCGAACGATGACTCCCAATTTTACAAGTTTCGATTTATTTCTATATAAAAACATGTGAATATTTTAATTAAATAAATTATGTATTTAGTTTTTTTTTATTGGATGGCTAAACTTGCACATCATACGAATTGAACTCATGGCCTCTCATATCCTGAGCTTTATCTAACTCACCAACATATCACTTAGCTATTACCAAGTGAATATGTATTTAGTTAGAGAGAATTAATTTCATAATTATTTATTCATTTTCATTTTTCCAAACTTGGCTTAAACTACCATATGTCCTATTTAGACTTGGCATATAAAAGATAGCTTGATTTAATGGTCTTATCACCGAATATCATACCAATTTTTTCTTGAGATTATTCTATGCTATTTTTACTTCCGCTTTGCGTTAGAACACCCGATAAAAAATAGTGATTTTGGACCGAATGTTCAAGATATAGTGATATGGCATTTTAAAAGCAATGAGCTTGATAGTTCAACTATAAAGATGGCAGAAAATAAAACAAAACGACCATTTCTATACTTGACTATTTACATGATACCAATAATGTTTTACTAGTCTTCTCAATCACTATGTTAACCTTCACTTAATAATGGTGTAGGTGATCTGTAAAACCGCTCTTCCGAGTTTATATTCAACTCAACGACACCTTTATTGGTTCCTTGCATACCACCACTTAGGCTACTCGTACCCCCTGGAATTATAGTTACAAAAATAGTCTAAGTATGCAAATAAAACCAACACAACAAAAATAATCGTTACAAAAATAGTCTAGTATGCAAAGAAAACCAACTAACACAACAAAAATAATCGTTACAAAAATAATCAAGCATGCAAATAAAACCAACAAACACAACAGTTATTGTAAAGATATTGGTATTAACAGTGAACTAATCAAATGAGGATTAGTTCGTGTTGATTTGTTATGTTTAATCGAACAAATGAATGAAAATGAATACTTAAACGGACGGATTTTCTTGTTTGTAAGAAAAAGTGTTTGTTCATTTAACGAGTAAACTAACATACATGAAAAACTATAAAAATATTAATAAAAACAACCTGTAAAAACGTAAAGTTTAAAATGTACGTGATATTTATTTTCTACATGTTTTTCAACTAAAAATACTTTTTTTGAATAAAGTTTAAATAAAAATGTTTTAAGATATATAATATTTGTATAATTGTATATAAACGAACTTATATAAAAGAGTCATAAATTTTGTTCATTTTTGTATATTTGACTAAACAAACATAAAATCTTGCTAATAGTTGTTCGTTTAAATAAATAACAGATCAATAGAATCTAACCTGAATGTGACGGAACACTAGCTTTACGTCGCCTGTGCCTTACGACCAAAACAACCGCGATAGCCAAAATGAAAACCGTAGGGATAGTAACTCCGAGTATTATCGGCGTTTTGTTGTTACCACTTCCTGGGCATGACTTACCATTGACACACAACACAGGGTTTCCCGTATATCTGTTAATAATTGAGGAAAAATATAAATATCTAAGAAATCAGAAAACTAAAAATTGTACATAAAGAAAATGATTAACTTACGTTGAATTTAACTTGGAATTTCTTGATAACCATCTTGGTATGGATCCAGTGAACTGATTATCTGACAAATTTCTACATGATTTTTTTTATTAATTTAAAATTTATCAAGCTATCATCAAAATAAAATAAATAAAAATATAATTAATTAGTGAGACCTGGACCCCTTTTCCCAAATTTGGACCGGACTGGCCGGTCCAATTCGACTACATAAACAGTCCCAGTATCTTGCTGAACTCATCTAAAGTGGCCCCCATTTGAACTGGACGGTTACCAGTGAACCGGATCAGGTGATTTCCAAAAAAGTAAATATATTTTTGTTTTCCTTCTAAAATCTCATTTACCGAAAGTTACTACTTCAGACTATATATTTCGTTCATTAAAAACTTCTTATGTTTTTTGACATTGCTAATCCACCCCCAAAAGATATATAGCAGTTTCATATTTTGTTATATATATTAAGTTTTAAATTTTAAATTATTTATGATGCCATCCAGTTTTTAAATTATTAAGTTTTAAATTATTTTTGAACTCAACTAAAACTAAACTCACAGTTGTTTCAGATTTGGCAAGGTGCCAAGGAACTTAGGAATTGGTCCATTCAAGCTATTATTATGCAAATCTCTGCAAAATTAATATAAGTTATTAAAGTATTAGATTATATTCAATATAAAAAAATACAAAAATAGAAAATATATTTATTTGATGAAGAAATGTACATTGTTTCAAGAGCGTCCATTTTACTGAAGTCTGGAAGTGGTCCGGTGAGGTTAAAACCATTAAGATTTCTGCACACACAAAATAATATTTTACATTTTTTATTTGTATAATAAAAAATAAAAAAAATCAAGTATCAACATAAGAAGAAATGATGTTTACATTGATGTTACGCGAGGTATATAGTCGCTGCTGCATTTTATCCATTCCCATGAATATGGTGCAGGGAGACAGGGGTCCCCGCTCCATTGTTGTAAAACGATAAATGCGTTTTGAAGGGAAGCTAAACCTTCCACTACATTAGTCAAACAAATATACAAAACATCATAAGAAAACATGTCATGTATAAATACAAGTTATTATAAGTGTAAATTACCATAATGGTCCATGTGGTATATAAGCATGGTTGCAAAAGTCAATAGGCGCTCCCTAGTCGGATTCGGGAGTACTCGGGAAGTACTCGGCTTAGGCGGAGATTACTCGGGGAGTAATTGGCCTGGGAGACCAGTACTCGTGCCTCGGCAGCCTACCTTGGAGCGAGTACTCGGAGAGTACTCGGAGCCTAGTCGAGACTTTTACAACCATGTATATAAGACCATATTGTTGTTACGTAACATGTAATAATATGGTCTTACTACATGGACCATCAGTGTATTTACTCTATAAAATGAACTAAAACATAAAGATAGATACACGCGTATATACCATCGTTGTTGTTGGTGCCATTACTTAGAGCATCCCTGATCGAGAAAAGCTCCGCGGCATTAATGAGAGGCGGAAGCGTGGAGTCATCAAGCGGGTTCAAGGAAAAGTTAGTCTCGGTAGTGAGCGAAAGATTAGAGATGAAATATTCGACCACTTCTCCAAAACGGGGTACAATCGGAAGTGAGAATGGTAGATTGTCTTTAAAAATCCTAAAAGATCGTAGTTCGGAGGAATTGAGCTCTCTGACTTCCGAGAAATACCAATTTATGTAGGCCGGGTAACGAAATGGGTCATCAACGACCTTAAATCCTAGACTTATAAACTGACTCGTGTTTTGTGTGGCGACCGCATTTTTAAGGACCGCTTGAGGAGGATTATCGGGGACATTTACATTGATGATAGATGCATCGCTTGTTAAATGTACTAGGGTAGTAGTACGTGCAGGCACCCACATTCGATCATAGGGGTCCAATGGAAACCTTAAAAATCACATATGTTAGTTAGTTTACAAGTATTTCAAAATAGTAAAACATGATGAGTATTATGATATGGCACTTGTAAGTACCAAATCGTCGCAAATCATTAGCATTTGTGGCAAAACATAGTCGCAAAAACCTTTTTCGCCAATCTAGTTAGTTTTTTTTTGCAATGAAAATTACTATGTGATAGATATTAGGAAAAGAGTTAAATGTCATTTTAGTCACTGTGGTTTGGGCTATTTTGTCAGTTTAGTCCAAAGGTTTCATTTTTCGCCTGTGGGTTCAAAAAGGTTTCACCGTTGCCATTTTAGTCCACTGGGTTAACTTTATCCATTTTTTCTATTAACGAGAAGGGCAATTCGGTCATTTTATATGTAACTCTATTAACTAGAATGGCAATTCGGCCATTTAAAATAACCGAATTGCCCTTCTCGTTAACGGAAATAATAGATGAAGTTAACATATATAGTGGAATAAAAATGGCAACGGTAAAACCTTTTTGGACCCACAGGCGAAAAATGAAACCTTTAGACTAAACTTTCAAAATGGCCCAAACACAAGGACTAAAATGACATTTAACTCTTATGAAAAAAATGGCCCTAGTTATGTGATTGATTTGCGACGGAATATTTTAAAGAAAATATCCATATATTGTGCTACAATAGTACAATATGTTCATATTGACATAGTACAAATACATACCTTATAGTTTGATTTAAGGCATAACCAAACCTAGATTGCAATAGCAATGCGTGATTTGTGGGAAATTTGCTATAAAGTTGCGAGTCTAAGCTACGAACTTCAAGTGTCGATATAAATGGGAACTCGCCAGGATTCGTTTGCGCCACACATACGCTAATATCTTTCTTTTTCATAACATAAACAATTTCGAATATTTTCAGCTCAGAAGCATTTACGGCGATCCAAAAGTTTCCATCAAAAAGAAGATCAAAATTCGGGGGAGTTGACTTATTGTCGTAGTTCCCGTAGTTAAACCCGGCCCGAACCAAAACTTTTTCCCCCTCTTCAACTTCTATAGAATAACAATTTTTCCTACGGGTGGTGAACACCCGCAAAGTGTCCATAACACGAGACACTGAGTAGTTTGGTTGCACTGCATGTGCAACACCACTCGAGATCAAATCATTATCCCCTTTCCACTCAATCGTGTTTTCGTCTGTGAAAGAGCCCGACGCACCACAATCTATGCTCACAAACACTAAACAATAACAAATTAAAAACACGCGAATTGGCTATCATATCGTTTGAAGTAAAACGAAGAATCAAGCTTACCTTTGCTCGAAACCGACATGATGCATAGTGCTAAGAGAGGAGTTAGAAGCCATAGATGATTGTCCATTGGATGAGCAATAGAAAGAACAAATGTGATGAAATGGCCAAATGAAGTTGGTGGGTTACTTACATAACGAACCGTTGACTTTGACATAATAACTCAAAAGTCAAAAGTAAACGTTTTTTATTTAAAAAAAATAAAAAATCTTCTGCGGTGAGGCATAGTGTGCATAAGTCAGAAACGTTGGCTGCGCCGCATCCTTTCATGGGTTGAATACTTGAATCGTTTACTTTCCCATAAAGACAAGTTAAGGGTCGGGAATTCTTTTTATTTAATTCAATATAATTTTAGTGGTGTAGATTATATTTAAGATCTAAAAATACTCGCATTACGCAGCGAGTCTCGATTGGTATTGGTTTGGTTTGATATGTTGTCGGCGCTTGATGTAGCGACCGAAAGAGATATGCTGAAGAGGAAATCGGCATGTTTTCACATCAATCGAAGATCGAAAACCGTAGAACAAAATTACTGGATAATATCGTTTTAGCGCGTAAACGTTTATTAAATATTCTTGAGAAATGCTATAGAATTGTATTATTTAAATGTTTAGCGGTATAAAAAAAGTATAACATACTTTACGAACCTTCTTAGAAATCCTAGAAATATATTTATTTCAGATTTGTTTTTGTTTTATGAAAGGGTTTTCACTATTCTCACATCCCTACATCTTATTTTCACATCCTTGTTCACTCTATCTCTCTATATATCTATGTATGTATTGAGAGAGAGGAGAGTGATCTGTGAATTTTAACTTCCTTATGAAAGTAAAATGGCCCATATCCTAGGTGTATCGGAAAATGGACCCTTGATCGATTCCAAGATTTATCAAGATTTTATTTTGTTTTGGAAAAAAAGAAAAATAAATATGAAAAACCACCTGATACAATAATCGAACCAGGAAACTTGTTTTTGTTTTTTTGTTTTTGAAAGGAATACTTCGTTAAAACGTCAAAAACCCGAAAATCGGGCAGCCAAGAACCACAAAGCTACAAAATTACAAATTTACACAAATTATCCTAAGTTAAGTGTTTAACTTCGACATATTCTTAACCAAAAGGAAACCGACCGACCGAACTTCGCTGAAGATATCGGTGATGTTGGCTTGCCTACCTGAAAAAACTTGGTCGTTCCCAGCCTTCCATATACTATAGCATGTCATAATCAAAATACCCCGAAGGACCTCCTTACTCATACCCGATAAGCCGCTGTGATCATACGAGTCCAATATGTCCCTGAAAGAAAACACGATGAATTCGGGAACTCTGCACCAGCCGGAAACTTTTTGCCAAAGGAACGAAGCAAAAAGGCAGCCGGTGAAAAGATGTTCAGTCGACTCCTCAACAAAGTTACACAACAAGCAAACATCATCCACAATCGCAATGTTCCTTCTCTTTAGTGCCTCTTTTGTCGGGATTTTGTTCTTCTCTGCTCTCCACGCGAAAATGTTACATTTCCTCAGTAACCACCTGCACCATTCCATAACATAACGGTCATTGAAATCCTGACGTTTACCTTGATCCATTTAACTTAAGCCACACTAAAACCTTCCTCGATGCTGCCTCGCCAACTCCACCAATCTTTATTATCTGAAAGATTAAACGAGCTCACCAAAGCACATAAGCCACACCATTCCGCTAGTTCGCTGTTAGAAGTAGGGATGCTCCTCCATTCCGACCGCCCGACAGATTCGAAAAAGGACGAACAATCTACCCCTTAACCGAGCATTTATTTTCCCATTCGAGACGGAATAAATCAGGAAAATATAACTTAAGCGACACGTTTTTGATCCACGGGTCCAACCATAATTTAATGCCTCTTCCATCCCCAAGTTCTTTTTTCATCAAGTCTTTGAGATGCGTGTTACCGTAGATCGGTTTCCAAATCAGCTTCACGATATTGGACCACACGTTATCGTAGTTGGAGTTGGATCTGAATGGTAAAACTCCCAGCAAACCTGATGATAATGCACCGAATCAATCACCTTAACCCATAGGTTCAGCTTTTCAGTTTTATATCTTCATCCCCATTTCGATAGAAGAGTAAAATTGACATTCTTGAGTTTACTAAGCCCGAGACCCCGACATTTTTGGGCGACGCGACCCGATCCCAAGCCACCCAATACATTTTGTTGGTATCGCTAGTAACACCCCACAAAAAACCTTTCATAGCTTCCAAATCATTCGCCACTTTAACCTTTAACTGGCACTTTATTGAGCGAGAAGTAATAATAAGGAAGACTCTCCAAACAGACTCTATGAGAGTCAACCTACCCCCTATAGAAAGGACCGAAGCCTTCCAAAGCGAAAGTCTCGCTTCGAACACCACGTATACCGACCTCCGGTTATTAACCCTATTCATGTTAGCTACCACCGTCAACCCAAGATATTAAACCGAAGACAACCCGTTTTGCAACCAACACTCGAGGCCATAACATCTGCTCCCAACCCGTCCACCCCAACCCCATATAAAAGTTGGATTTAAAAAGATTAATTTTGTAACCCGAGCATACATGGAAGCACCTCAACAATCGAACCACGTTTAACACATTTTCCATAGACCATTTAGTAAGGATGATAGCACCATCAGCGTAAAGAAGGTGTGAAATCAAAGGCCCGTTATTGGGAAGCTGAATCCCAAAAATTCTCCACCCTACACTGCTTTATCGAACATGCATGACAAAGCTTCCATAACTACAAAGAAAAGAAACTGGGAGGTTGAGTCTAGGGGTGTAACACCCGTAAATTTTCGTCCAATTGTGAAGCGATACGTGTCCCGAATTTCCAACTAAGGAAAGGGAAATCCTCCAATTTATTCCTGACTATATGGAAGGAGTAAAGAAATTGCATTCTACGTTCATTGAAACGTGTTTCGTATCTTCGACTAATCCTGATTTTGGGAAGGAGAGGAACTTTTATCGTGCATTAACTAAAACGCGTCCCGGTTCTCCGACTAATCTTAACGACGAGAAAGGAGAGGGACTAAAAGTGCCAAATGGCCAAAGATATAAAGATATAGGGCTAGTCATATACCGCTGCAATATTATAAGTATTCATAATCTTCATATAATTTAACTATAATTGAAATTTTTAAAAATTTTTACTGACCCTCTTAGGTTTTTGGCCCTAAGCCAACGCCCACCCGGCACATGCTCAGGGTCGGCCCTGGTTACACGCGACCTTTTTTTCTTTTTATGATTTTTTAAGTTGCCTTTTACTGCAGTTCTTTGTCGTCTTCCATTTTGGCTGGTTTGTGCTATGTTTTAAGGTTTCCAACGCTTTGTGATAATTATACTTCTGTTTTTGTTTATATACTTATCGTCAATTTCTTTTGTTTATGTCGCTACCATGTAGGCACAAATCATGCGACCAACTACTTTCACCATGAATAAATGAACAAAGGATATTGCAATGACATATACAGAGGATGTAAACTGCTTAACCTATAGTGTTCAATGATAAGTATATACATAAGAATATCTTATTAACAAATTGTAAGAGTGTCCATGATCAAAGTTAGAAAGAACGACAATTAAGAAAAAAACATAACGTTTCAGGTGAGTTAAAAATGGTACCTGTAATACGACCGAGAGCAGTTGTGGATTTGGTGAGATTTGTTATCTTCATTGAAGGCTAATTGTTGATCCAGCTAGTGTAAATGTTTTCAATAAGAGGTAGTTTCTTAACTTTTGCGGCATTAGATCACCGTCTATGTAAGCCTTGCCGACTTAGTAGCGGAAGTTGCAAAAGGAAACGTTGGATCGCAATTGAAGTGCTTTTAATACTTGAAATACAAGTAAAATACTTCGTATTATCAAAGAAGGTTTACAAGAGAGTTGTATGTTTACAAGTGCTTGGGGATGTCTCTAATGAGACCTCAACATCTCTATATATATTAGTTGGCTTGATATCTAGAGTGTTCAAAGTCTAGAACACTCTTTATAAAAATCTCCTTGATAATATCTAGATATATCCATGTAAATATCATGATATTTATGCTGAATTCTAGATACTTCTATGCAGATTTTTATGGTTGTTTTGACTCACATTTTCTAGGCCCTTCTTGGATGGTCTTTCTTATATCACCAAGTTGCTAGAACATTATAAGCTGTTCTGGAGTCTTCTGGGAAACTCTTGAAGCAGCTAGATAGCCCCGGAAGGTTCTAGAATCCATAAATTTGAGCTGAATTTATGTGGGATGTGGCATTCTTCCCCCACCTAAATTTACAACGTTGTTAAGCTTCATTGATGGAATTTTGTTAACAAATCTCACAAAAGCTTCTTTGGTGCCCTCTGTAAAACCCCACCAGGAAATTGTATTATAGTCATAAAAAACTAAATAAAAGATAGATATAAACATATCTAAAAACGATTATTCTGATTATATACAAAATAGTACAGTAGTTTTCTTGGCACTCCTTTACGGTTCATCAACATCACGTAGGACCAGGATCAAACAAAAGTAGGTAACGACAAACTCCAAATCCCTGATCGCAAACAAAGCGCCTGCGGCGATGAGAATCAATCAATAGAGGCCTGGCGATTACTCATACGTTCATCCTTCTGTTTTGGTTTAGATATTGTAATCAGACATTGATTTTGTTCTTGCTGAATAGAGATGTTATGAGCAACATGAAGAGGATAACGAGTTTAGAATCAACAATTAGCAGATAATAAATTGGAAGAAGCTTCACTAAGAGTGGTCACCATCGCTTCTCCTCCGCCACTATCTCCTTCCTTCTCCGATAACCCTTTCTCTCTTTACCTCTCGGAATTTACTATTGTACCCTACGCAATATAAACTGTAAGCCAGCATATTAGTGTTCATTTCATTTGAAAATTAATATATAGGATAATGTTATAAATCATATATGGTTCTTTAAAAAACTGACAAAACGTTCAAAACCTTTGTTTAGTAAATTATAGATTATGTCCTTTTACAAAGAAAATTATAGATTATGTCCTTTTACAAATATGTCACACCCCAACCGATGGTGGAAACATCGGGGCGTGAGCGAGTGGATAATTGTTCAAAGCATCATAATAACTAAAAGTGACAATATTTAAATAAATCCATTTTTATTTCATGACTCAGTTCGATACATTGTAAGGAAAGACATTACATAGAATCAAGTACTCAAACAAAAGCAAAGACCTTAAAATTTGGTGCGTTTCTAAATCCACCTAAGTAGATTTCTTGGATATTATCATCAATTTTCTGCAATATATGAATAAGAAATGTCAACACAATGGTTGGTGAGCATACAAGCTTGGTATACATAATATAGAATAAAAGTCTCAATTTAACATGTCAATTTGTATACTTCTAGCATGTGTAAACCATCAATCAAACCAAAGTGTCCACTAGCATATCCTTTCCACATAAGGGAGATGCCGTATAAGATTAAATACTTAACAATACCACATAAGGGTGGTGGCTACTCCTATAGCGCTATAATCGTTAAGGTAGGCGATTGAGCACACAAGATTGACTTCTAGCATGTATGTATGACAAATAGCATATATTCATAGATTGAGTGTTTGAGTAATGTGATTGATTGTGTTTAGGTGAGTTTTTATAATTTCATATATTGCAACCCAAAGTGTGTTTAAAGGAAAAAGGGTTTGAGTATACTCACATTTTGCAAAGGTTTTCACAAACGTGAGATGATTGACTTATGAGGTTTGAGCACCAAGTTATCCTAACAAGGATGAACAAAGGTGTGTGAGTACAAGAATTTATGAGTTGAAATGTAAATGCAGTTTGAATAAATAATAACTCATAATAATAATAATAATAATAATAATAACACATATAAAAATACATAAAATATTATCTTGTCTAAACACCCACTTTGGACACTATAAACTTATGTGTATTTCGTGGACAGTAATTCACCCACTAGAAGTCTGCATGTGAGGAATTTAGTCTAAGATAAGTGTTTTACATTTGCACACAACTTTCCACCATAAATTGGTTGGTGTCATAGCTAGGTTTAATATTTATATATCTTTAGTACATAATAATAAATAATAGATTGGCAATGATAATTAAACTGCAAGTCTAAATAAGTAAATAACAAAAATTAAAGGAGTTAGAGCATTCACATCCATTCCACCATATTTTCACCATAAATTACACTAAAAAACACTACATTTTCTCTCTCATTTTCAATTAAATAATATTTTTTATACCTTTATCATTACCTGTCACGGCCCCCGACCCAGTTTTACCCGTTCCAGGAGCCGCGGGACAGAAATCCGTGGTAATTATTATGTTGGCAGCGGAATTTTAACAGGATCGTTTAAAACTTGAAAATACCCAATTTATTCTATTTCACAAATTGGGGATTTCACCCATAATTTACAATAAAGGTGATTTCACTAAGAAATCCCTGTTTTTACAACAAAACATGTTTCTTTATTTTTATTGAGCCACTTCCTCAAGCTTGTAGTGCTACATGGCACTTTTTCCTTGATCACAACAGATCACCTGAAACATGTTTTAAAAAGGTTTTATTAGCAGGGAAATACTGGCGAGTCACTCAAGTTGCACAAAATGACACATTGTTATAATGTACAGTATTAAGAGCGATTACAATGTTTATATATCAACCAATTACCCACGGTATTTGTCACTCGACCTGTTTCTGTGACTATGGTCATATCACCCATTGGCTAACTCGTTGTCCAATGGTGACGGTTATCAAGTAATGTATACAAAACCCCACATACCGGCTGTAATTGAAGACTACAAAGACTTAATCCCTGTAATTATAACTTTTGAAAATAAATAGGGTTTTGGAAACAATTTGAGAAAAAGAGAATGACTCACATTGCAGGTTTTAGTCGGGCAGAGTCTAGCCTACTGATAAGCCTGTTAACCCAATTCAAATAACAATGCACACAAAAACTAGGTTAGTAACTTTAATCCAACTTTTACGACAACTCACGAGATCAAAACCTTCACAATGAATGACAAAGTGCAATACGTAAACCTCCATCGAATTTACGACGAATGACAAAGTATAGCCCGAGTTTGGGCAGCACTTAAACATCCATCGGATTGGTCTCCATCGATCGGACATTAAATCGTATCAGTGATCGAGTTATTACCCTGTTGTTGCGGCAGCGTTTCGTGCTTTGTGTGTGTTTTGAACTGTTTAGACGATATCTCGGTGTACGAATTGAGTTTTTACGTCGAACCAACGCCAATTTTCAAGTGCCACAGCCCTGAATTTATACTGGAAAAACGGCGTTGTCGCGTGGCGCGACAGGCCTTCGCGTGGCGCGAGGGGTGCCCCCTAGCATAGGGTAGCCCCGTGTCTTACTAGCTCAGCTGAGTCGACGGTTCGTAAAAATTCGATTTCGACAACAAACTGTTTAGATAATATCAACTAGGAATTACCCCCCCCCCCCTGAGTTTTAGGGGCCCTGATCCTGATTCCGATTGTTCTGAAAAATTTTAGGGGCCATGCAATATTACTTGGGGGTCTCAATTAGGGTTTCCTATTGGACATAATAAGATAAGAAGTGGTAATTTTAATGAGAGTTGTTACATCCTCCCCACCTTAATAAAAATCTCGTCCTCGAGATTTACTGGAACAAGTAGGGGTATTTTCGCTTTATCTCTGATTCCAGCTCCCAAGTGTACTCAGGACCTCTCTATGAATCCCACTTGACTTTGACCAGTACTAGTCTCTTGTGTTTAAGAAACTTGACCTTTATGTCTTCTATCTGCAATAGATTCTCAACAAATTTTAACTTTTCATTTTCCTCTATATCCTGAAGAGGTACTACCAGGGATTCGTCAGATAGACATTTCTTGAGATTGGATACATGAAATACGTCATGTACCCCGGCTAGCTCTTCTGGTAGTTGTAAACGATGGGCAACTGGTCCTACACGCTGGATTACTGGGAATGGTCCTACGTACCTTGGACTTAGCTTTCCTTTCTTCCCGAATCGAACTACTCCTTTCCAAGGAGAAACTTTCAAGAGTACCTTGTCTCCAACTTGAAATTCTAGCGGCTTGCGTCTATTGTCTGCATAACTCTTCTGATGATCACGAGCCGTTTTTAGTCTTTCCTTGATTTGAGTGATCTTGTCGGTATTTTCTTGTACAATCTCGGGACCTGATAATTGGCTTTCTCCTATTTCTGCCCAACAAACTGGAGTTCTACACTTTCGCCCATACAGTGCTTCAAATGGGGCAGCTTCAATACTTGAATGATAACTATTGTTATAGGAGAATTCGATTAAGGGTAGGTGATCATCCCAGTTTCCACCAAAATCTATTACACATGCCCTGAGCATGTCTTCTAAGGTTTGGATCGTCCTTTCACTTTGTCCATCTGTTTGGGGATGATAAGCAGTGCTTGAATTCAGACGGGTCCCCATTGCTTCTTGGAAACTTGTCCAAAAATGAGAAGTGAAACGACTATCTCTATCTGATACAATGGAGAGTGGGACTCCATGTAAGGATACTACTTCGTCTACATACAACTTGGCTAACCTTTCCATGCTAAAGGTTTCTTTCATGGGTAAAAAATGAGCTGATTTGGTTAATCGATCCACAATTACCCAAATCGCATCATTACCTTTTCTGGTTTTGGGTAACTTAGTAACAAAATCCATAGTTATTAGTTCTCATTTCCATATAGGCATTTCTAATTGTTGCAGTAGACCTGAAGGTTTCTGGTGTTCTGCCTTAACTTGTGAACAAGTAAGACACTTAGATACATATCTAGCTATGTCCTTTTTCATTCCTATCCACCAGAAATTATTTCTTAAATCTTGGTACATTTTATTATTTCTCGGGTGCATGGTATACCTAGATTTATGGGTTTCCTCTAAAATCTTATTTTTTAAATCTCCTTGCTTAGGTACCCAAATCCTTCTTTTGTGGAATCTCCAAATTCCATCAGCTCCTTGCTCTAATTCTTTTATTCTTCCTTTCATTCCTTCAGCATCATCCTTGATTGCTGTGGCTTGAACATTTTTCAGTTGTTCCATTAAATCTAATTGTAGATTTAATCTAAGAGCACAGACTCGTTTTTGCTTTTCGTGATACTTACGACTTAAGGCATCTGCAACTACGCTTGCTTTTCCTTCGTGATATTGAATATCACAGTCGTAGTCACTTAGAATTTCCATCCATCTTCTTTGCCTGATATTCAATTCTTTTTGCCCAAATATGTACTTTAAGCTTTTATAATCTGTATAAACTGTAAACTTACTTCCATACAGATAGTGTCTCCAAATCTTAAGGGCAAAAATTATTGCTCCTAATTCTAAGTCATGGGTCGTATAATTTTCCTCGTGCTTTTTCAATTGCCTTGAGGCATATGCAATTACCTTTTTGCGTTGCATTAACACACATCCTAATCCTAGTTTAGAAGCATCACAGTAAACCTCAAAATCTTCTGTTCCTTCTGGTAAGGCAAGGATTAGGGTGTTTGTTAACCTTTGTTTCAAAATCCTAAAAGCCTCTTCTTGCTTAGGTCCCCATTCAAACTTTACTGTTTTACAGGTTAGCTTAGTTAATGGCACAGCTATCTTAGAAAAAATCTTTAATGAAGTGCCTATAATATCCAGCTAATCCTAGAAAACTTCTAACTTCCGTAACTGATTGTGGGACCTTCCATTTGGTGATCGCTTCTATCTTAGCAGGATCTACGTGAATACCTTTGTGATTCACCATGTGACCTAAAAATTGCACCTCCTGTAGCCAAAATTCACACTTCGAGAATTTGGCGTAAAGCTTTTCCTTTCTTAACAAAGTTAAGAGTGCATGCAGGTGTTCACAATGCTCTTCCTGGGTTTTGGAATAAATAAGTATATCGTCGATGAAGACAATCACAAATTTATCCAAGTATGGTTTACAGATCTTATTCATCATGTCCATAAATGCTGTCGGAGCATTTGTTAGTCCAAATGGCATGACTGTAAACTCGTAATGACCATACCTAGTTTTGAAAGCGGTTTTAGGTATGTCTTCTTCTTGTACCTTCAATTGATGATATCTGGAGCGCAAGTCGATCTGAGAGTTGACGTGCTGAAGACTCGCACTGAAGACTCGTCAACATCCGAGGGGTAGGCTGTTGGTGCATACGTCTGTCGACTTCGTCTTCGTTCGAGTCTTGTACTAATTTGTATAGATCAGGGCACGAAAAACGAGGAAATGTGATTTTAGGTAATTTCGCTTGAAATGACAAAGGGTCATTTCAAACGAAATCAAGTTGGTATTTCAAACGAGATTAACATGTTAATTCTGTTTGAAATGATTCCTCTTGAAAAGTGATTCCGCTTGTGCATGTTCAAGCGAAATCAGATGCCTATATATACCCTTGATCTGATTTCGTTTGTAAGCTTCTTAGTTCCGACGCCGAAGTGCTGTCGAAGTGTCTCTGGCTTGTAAACTGTTATTTGATCAATAAACAAGACAGTTAATAGTGATTCTAGTGTTATACAAGCTAAACGAAGACCGAATCAATGAATTCCGCCTCTGATTCTGTCTAAAAACTCTTCTGATCGACTCGTTTGGGTCACAAAACGATCCTACAAGTGGTATCAGAGCTCGGGAGGAAGAGTTCTTACTGTTTAGCTCGTTTTCGCTGGAAAATTCTGATTTCTACACCTTCTTTCAAAATTAATCAAGATTTCACGGTCAAAATGAACTGATTTTTTAATGTTGTGTGTAAATTACTGTTTTAACAAACCCTTGAAAGAATCAGATCTAAATTCAGGCTAAAAGTGACAAAAATGGACCAAAAACCTGATTTCGTTTGAACGAGCCAACTGATTCCGTTTGAAAAATTGAGGTTATTTCGCTTGAAATAACTAATTCCGTTTGAAAAGTTGATGTAATTTCACACGAAATTACTAATTCCGTTTGAAAAGGAAATCCCGTTTGGCTAATTTCGCTCGAAAACAAGTTTTTGGTTAATTCCGCTTGAAATGGCACTTGATTTCGCTTGAAAGTGCTATTCCGTTTGAGTGTTATTTCGTTTGAACAGGTTGATTCCGTGTGAAAGGGTTATTTCGCTTGAAGATTTTTTTTAAAAAAAAACTTAATTTCGTTTGAAAGTGACTGATATTGTGAAACTTGTTACTGATACATGGAAACTGAAGAAGCAATTGCATTGTATTACTATGCATCTCAACAAGATAGTTATATTGAGATTGAAAAAGGACCAGTTTTCGAAAAATCAATTTCAAGAGAACCAGTTTCAATAAAAAAGGATTCAGAAATTGTTTTAGAAAAGCTTGAAAAGGGTTTAGATGATGTTTTAGAAAATAATGAAAAAGATTCAGAAGTTGTTTCAGAAAAAGCTCCAGTGTTTGATCACTCATCAGATGAAGAGAGTGATGATGTCAGTGAAGAAATTGAAAGACTCGAAAATTATCAAAGAATGTTTGCACCTGAATTGTATAATATGTTTTATGCAGGTACACTAGAAAAGCTTAAAAATAAACAAGCTGCAAAAATGAAGGATCATGAAGCAGCAAATGTGGAAGAAATTTAACATCCGATAAGAAACAGGTTGACAGTGTTCATCAAGAAACATCTGAACAAGATGAAACAACTGTGTTGTCACAGAATGATGTAGTAAAATCTGAGGAAGAAGTTCGAATGGTAGAAGAACAGGTTCAAGAAATTCCAGCTTTCCTAATTGAAAAGAAAGCTGATGTTGAGAAGATTCATGAGATGTGCTCAAACTGTGAAAAATCTAAATATGATAATGTCAAACTCTTGAGAGATAATGAGAGTTTGACATTGGAAAACAAATTTTTAAAAGAAAAAGAAAAGGATTTTGAAAATCAAATAAAGATTTTAGAAGATGAGAAATCTATTTTTGGTAAAAATAATATTGAAAAGCAAATTGCAATAAATTCTCATCTTCAGAAAATGATTCGTCTTGAAAATGAAGCTGAAAAAGCTCAGAATAAAATTGATGAGCTTGAAAAGAAATTGAAAGGTTTTGTGCCTCTGTCAGAATTTTTGTATCATCCTTGTCCAAAACCGATCAATTCAGTTCCAATAAGTGACGATGTCACAAATTTTGACAATGTCAAAATTGAAGATTGTGATGATAAAACTGATGATGAAAATGAGAAAAAGAAAATATTTTTGAAACTAAAAGAAAAGTTTCAAGAAACTGTTTTGGAATCTACAGAAAAAGGTGAATGTTCAACACAGAAACCTTTGAAGAAGATTGCAGAACAAAAACAAAAGGATAAAAATTCAAAAATTTTTCAAAAAGAAAATAAAAGGTCATCAGTTCAATCATTCAATCGTGATAAAAAATCACAAAAATTTGAAAATCAAATCTCAAAAACAGTTGGTAATAAGTGGTGCAGGTTTGACCACAGTACTCAAAGGCCAAATCCAGCTTTCAATAGGAGTGAGAATTACCACAGAGCCAAACAATGTTATGATCTAAGTGTGTGGTGTGAAATGGTGAATGGTATGATAAGACTATCTCCAACGCAATATCCGTAATCACGTCTGAGATTATGTGGAATATGTTCAAGTTTCCAGGCGGATTGAAGCAAATCCGAAGGAAATATCCGACGGCAAGGGCACCCAAATTGTTTCGGTTCTTGTTTCAAACAAAAAGAAATATTTAAATGTTTTGTAGTAGGTAGTTACCGTTTGCAAGTTACCGGAAGAGAAAAAAGAGATGTGAAGTGGTGGAGATGGTGGTGCTATACACTGACGGTGGTGTTGGCCGATGTGCTTCTTACCGGAAGAGGGAAACTGTATTTGACTATTTTGTGTTGATGGTTTCAAGATCTGGTTTCAAAAATAATATACTATTTTGTGTTGATGGTTTAAATATTTGGTTTCAAAAATAATATTTTACATTATGGGCCTTAAAAAGTGAAAATGTATATTATGGGAATGTGAGCTATTATGAGATAAATCACTTAAAAATACGCATAGATCATGTTTGAGTAGTTATATTAGTTAAATAATTAAATAGTTGTATTCAATACATTTTAACAATTTAAGTAATTAAATTAAATTAAAAGTAAAAAATAGGTGATGAGTTGGAAAATGTAAGGATATAGAAGAATGTTTGTAGGGTTGGAGGTAAAAGTAAGGATTTTAAGGATTTGTAAAGATTTTTAAGGATTAGTAAGGATATGATGTGGCAGCTGACTGAGCAGCTAAGGGCGCCTAAGGACGTCCTTAGCATTGGAGATAGTCTAACAGAATGTGTTATACTTGTGGTTGTCAAGGACACATTGCTGTTAACTGCCAGAGTTGGAGTTTAGAGACGAGGAGATGCTATAATTGTCAAATTAAAGGCCACATTGCAAAATATTGCCCAATGAGATCAAATGGAAGATCGAGGGCTGAATCTCAGAAAATGGTAAAGAAACCAGTCCATGTCAATGCAAAGCCCAAAGAACAGAAAGTTCAAGAACAGAAAGTGAAGCTTTCTCAAGGGCAGAAAGACAGACTGAGGAAGAAAACGAAGAAAGCGAGGGAGTATCTCGAAAAGATTTTGTCTTCAGATACAACAGGAAAACCAGATAGTAGTTCTGATAAATCAGCTTGCTCGCCAAAGAATGACAAATCAAGCAAAACAAATTTATCAGATACAAATCTGAGGACGAAAGGGATTTTAAAGAAAGAAAATGTGGTTAATCAAGAGATTAACAAACCAAAGAAAGTGAAATTTTCACTTTCTAGTGATGAATTTGTTTCTTCAGAAACAAAGGAGCCACGGTTTGGTGATAAATCTGACTTATCAAAGTCAGACAAGCCACGTTTGGGCGATGAATCTGGTTCGTCAAAACCAGAGGAGCCATCTGTTGAGGTAAAATGTGATAATTCCGTTAAGATAATTGATGATGCAAATTTTCCATCATTGTCAAACGAAAATTTAAGACAAACGTTTGAAAAGAAACCGAGTGATGATCACTTAAAAACACCCAAGGTTTGTCAGGCTTGGGTGGATCTGTTTAAATGAAAAACCTGACTTGTCGGAGCTCCCAGGTTGGTAAGAGTGGAGCAGGAATTAGCATTTTTCTTGAGAAATTCACGTTTTGTGATATTTCGACTTACAAGTGGTAATCTACAAGTGGTTTTATGAAATCAACAAAACTAATTTTCCGGAAAAACCATTTGATTAAAACAAACATAAGTGTTTTGAAATCTTAATGGGAAAATGTTTTGTTGTGAGGGGGAGTTCTGATTGTTTATGCCAAGAGGATGGCGAATTGAAGTGATTCGATATCAGTTGTCACTTTACTTGTACAGTTTGTTTTCAAATTTCCTTAAATGATTTTGAATTTTAGGGGGAGTAAGAATTTTCAGAAAATCCAAAAACATTTGAAATTTTGAAAAAGCCAAAAACATGATAAAATAAAAAATGAGTTTTGTTGTAAAAAGAGGAAATGATAGTACATCAGTGGACAGTCACAGCATGCTAAAGAATTGGAAAGTCAAAATGTGATAAACAGTCTCACTGATGATGATGTGCCAGTAAGTTTTGCACATTTAGTAGATTGTGACGAGATATAAAACTAAATTTCAAACTTGCTTATATCGTGGGGAACATCTCTTGGATATATGGGTAACCCCCGAAATCTTGTTTGAAAGGTCCCTCTTTCTGAGATACTAGGTCTTTATGCTTAGTGATATCTGGGGTATTATCCCGAGACTTCTGATTTTGCGGAAGCAATGGCCTAGTCCCCGGAGAATACTTTACTGCTGCTTGAAATAAAAGCCTGCCCACAGCATAAAAAATGATGAAACATTGAAAAATTCTAATCATGTGCTGTTGAAGAAAAGATTCTCTAAAGGGAACATACCTAAAGACGAAGCCGTCAACTCTCTGCTGAATGGAAGTTCTGACCTGAGCTCTCACGGCCCTCGCATTTTAACCCCTTTACAGATATCATCTAGGTATATTCACCTGTAAGACTGAATATTGGGATCTGGATACGGGAGTATATTCTGAGGTGGGACACGCGAATAAGTTTAAGTCGCTTAAAACATTAATCTCATATCTCGAAACAGTTGAACTTTGTGTGAGAATTTTAGTGGATCTGTATACTGACAATCTAAATGAATCGTTTTGAACTGATAATGTTTAAAGCTTAACGGTGTTGATGATTTGTCTCAAAAATTGATATGATCCTCTTACATAAACTCACAAAAATATTGTTTGTAAATATTTCTTTATTGCATCACTTTAATGTCAAAAATCCAAAAAGATTTTAAGTGTGTTTTAGCATAAATTTTGAAAAATCCAAAAAGATTTTCGACAACTGATGTTGAAGAACTGAATTTCAAAATTTCAAGTGCTGAACATGATGAACATGGTTGGGAGTATGTGTTTAAATGAAGAAATTTGTTTTGAGAAAGAAAGTTTGATTAGTTATTCAAGGTCATTAATTTGAACTTGATATAACTATTGTAAAAACTTATGTGGTTATGAGAAAGTTTGTGCAGGAAATGCTGAACAAAGCAAAGTTTCGATTCCTGATGTTGAATTCCAGGCTTTCGTTACTATGCTACAAGATAAAGAATTCCAGACTGCGATCCCAGCTGAGTGAAAGGGGGAGTCTGAAGACAAAGAAGCCGGGTTTCTGATCCTGTTGCTATGGAAAGCCAGGAGAAGTTCCTGAAGTTGAAGAAGACTGATCAAGATCGAAGAGTTGACGTGCTGAAGACTCGTCAACATCCGAGGGGTAGTCAGTTGGTGCATACGTCTGTCGACTTCGTCTTCGTTCGAGTCTTGTACTAATTTGTATAGATCAGGGCACGAAAAACGAGGAAATGTGATTTTAGGTAATTTCGCTTGAAGTGACAAAGGGTCATTTCAAACGAAATCAAGTTGGTATTTCAAACGAGATTAACATGTTAATTCCGTTTGAAGTGATTCCGCTTGAAAAGTGATTCCGCTTGTGCATGTTCAAGCGAAATCACATGCCTATATATACCCTTGATTTGATTTCGTTTGTAAGCTTCTTAGTTCCGACGCCGAAGTGCTGTCGAAGTGTCTCTGGCTTGTAAACTATTATTTGATCAATAAACAAGACAGTTAATAGTGATTCTAGTGTTATACAAGCTAAACGAAGACCGAATCAATGAATTCCGCCTCTGATTCTGTCTAAAAACTCTTCTGATCGACTCGTTTAGGTCACAAAACGACCCTACAACTGGTATCAGAGCTCAGGAGGAAGAGTTCTTACCGTTTAGCTCGTTTTCGCTGGAAAATTCTGATTTCAACACCTTCTTTCAAAATTAATCAAGATTTCAAGGTTAAAATGAACTGATTTTTTGATGTTGTGTGTAAATTACTGTTTTAACAAACCCTTGAAAGAATCAGATCTAAATTCAGGCTAAAAGTGACAAAAATGGACCAAAAACCTGATTTCGTTTGAACGAACCAACTGATTCCGTTTGAAAAATTGAGGTTATTTTGCTTGAAATAACTAATTCCGTTTGAAAAGTTGATGTAATTTCACACGAAATTACTAATTCCGTTTGAAAAGGTAATTCCGTTTGGCTAATTTCGCTCGAAAACAAGTTTTTGGTTAATTCCGCTTGAAATGGCACTTGATTTCGCTTGAAAGTGCTATTCCATTTGAGTGTTATTTCGTTTGAACAGGTTGATTCCGTGTGAAAGGGTTATTTCGCTTGAAGATTTTTTTTTTAAAACTTAATTTCGTTTGAAAGTGACTGATATTGTGAAACTTGTTACTGATACATGGAAACTGAAGAAGCAATTGCATTGTATTACTATGCATCTCAACAAGATAGTTATGTTGAGATTGAAAAAGAACCAGTTTTCGAAAAATCAATTTCAAGAGAACCAGTTTCAATAAATAAGGATTCAGAAATTGTTTTAGAAAAAGTTGAAAAGGGTTTAGATGATGTTTTAGAAAATAATGAAAAAGATTCAGAAGTTGTTTCAGAAAAAGCTCCAGTGTTTGATCACTCATCAGATGAAGAAAGTGATGATGACAGTGAAGAAATTGAAAGTCTCGAAAATTATCAAAGAATGTTTGCACCTGAATTGTTTAATATGTTTTATGCATGTACACTAGAAAAGCTTAAAAATAAACAAGCTGCAAAAATGAAGGATCATGAAGCAGCAAATGTGGAAGAAAGTTTAACATCCGATAAGAAACAGGTTGACAGTGTTCATCAAGAAACATCTGACCAAGATGAAACAACTGTGTTGTCACAGAATGATGTAGTAAAATCTGAGGAAGAAGTTCGGATGGTAGAAGAACAGGTTCAAGAAATTCCAGCTTTCCTAATTGAAAAGAAAGCTAATGTTGAGAAGATTCATGAGATGTGCTCAAACTGTGAAAAATCTAAATATGATAATGTCAAACTCTTGAGAGATATTGAGAGTTTGACATTGGAAAACAAATTTTTAAAAGAAAAAGAAAAGGATTTTGAAAATCAAATAAAGATTTTAGAAGATGAGAAATCTATTTTTGGTAAAAATAATATTGAAAAGCAAATTGCAATAAATTCTCATCTTCATTCGTCTTGAAATTGAAGCTGAAAAAGCTCAGAATAAAATTGATGAGCTTGAAAAGAAATTGAAAGGTTTTGTGACTCCGTCAGAATTTTTGTATCATCCTTGTCCAAAACCGATCAATTCAGTTCCAATAAGAGACGATGTCACAAATATTGACAATGTCAAAATTGAAGATTGTGATGATAAAACTGATGATGAAAATGAGAAAAAGAAAATATTTTTGAAACTAAAAGAAAAGTTTCAAGAAACTGTTTTGGAATCTACAGAAAAAGGTGAATGTTCAACACAGAAACCTTTGAAGAAGATTGCAGAACAAAAACAAAAGGATAAAAATTCAAAAAGTTTTCAAAAATAAAATAAAAGGTCATCGGTTCAATCATTCAATCGTGATAAAAAATCACAAAAATTTGAAAATCAATTCTCAAAAACAGTTGGTAATAAGTGGTGCGGGTTTGACCACAGTACTCAAAGGCCAAATCCAGCTTTCAAGAGGAGTGAGAATTACCACAGAGCCAAACAATGTTATGATCTAAGTGTGTGGTGTGAAAGTGGTGAATGGTATGATAAGACTATCTCCAACGCAATATCCGTAATCACGTCTGAGATGATATGGAATATGTTCAAGTTTCCAGGCGCAGTGAAGCAAATCCGAAGGGGAGAGATCCGAAGGAAATATCCGACTGCAAGGGCACCCAAATTGTTTCGGTTCCTGTGTCAAAACAAAAGAATGTCACACCCCAACCGATGGCGGAATCATCGGGGCGCGGCACTAGGCGAATCAGATTGCTCAAGAGAATCCATAACAACTACATTGCGATAATACTTATTACATTCGTTATCCCATACTAACAAATAATACAATCACATAAGTTATCACAGATTTCTTGTCCTCTCGAACAATACAAATCCGACAACCTAGATTTTAGTTGAGTTTCTAGACTCCCTAGCTTGATTTGATATAGTCTGCGATCTAACCTGCAACATACGTTAAAATATTTGTCAATACAAAAGTATTGGCGAGTATACAGGTTTGATATGTAGCATAATAGAATAAAACGTGTAGCGAATTTCCATATGCAAGAACGTAACACACGACATATATACTCACAAAGTTGATACTACCAACTAAGTCCTCGATGCTCGAATATGCGATGGCAAACTAGACCCCGTCGGGCGCAATAGTACTATACTAGTCATGGTGGGACGTCACGAGTATAAGCCCTAGCACATATGCAACTAGCATCACGTATATCTATGCATAACAGTTATTCACAAATGATAATTCGATTGATTGAATAATTCATTTGATGAGTTCGATTTGCTAGAAACGTATGTTACACCCAAAATACGATTAAAAAGGGGTTCAAGTATACTCACAGTGCGTATTTAGCGAGAATGCAACTTGATTGGGTCGGTTACGGGTATGTCTGCGTTAAATCAATGAAGGATATAGTAAACGATGTACGGTTAAGCGAGAATATCCTTGAAAAGTCCTTTATTTGGTCGGATGGTGCTCATCCGTCCGGATGGCCCATCCGTCCAGATGGCATGTTGTCCGTCCGGATGACATGTTGTCCGTCCGGATGACATGTTGTCCATCCGGATGACATGTTCTCCGTCCGGATGACATGTTATCCGTCCGGATGGCATGTTATCCGTCCGGATGGCATGTGATCCGTGCGGATGGCATGTGATCCGTGCGGATGGCATGTGATCCGTGCGGATGACATGTGATCCGTGCGGATGCCATGTGGTCCGTGCGGATGACACGTCTGTTTCGCATTCTGAACACTGTTTTTGAGTGTTTATCGGAAGAAATACGTGCGGAGTTACCGGGACAGTGTAATTTCGCACTAACACTTGAAATTCCATCAATTCCGACCCGCTCTAATGGCTGGGAATCACCCCGCTCCATCAGAACTGGCCGTTCTTGACGGTTTCTCGTGGTTAACTCGAAATCGCACAGTTCCTTGGCTAGATACACAGATTTAGGTGAGATTTGTTATTAAAACATGTGAAAATCACCCAGATCTGAGTCGTTTATGGTGGGATGAGGTCATAACTTGAAGTTCATAAGAACTCTTGGTGACATCACCTCAAAACGCTTCAAATCGGCAGATTTCACGGTTAGAAATTGAGTTTTAAAAGATAGAATGATGTAGAATGGAGTGTAGATCATAGAAGTACAAGTTTCATGGTTGAAATCTTACCGGAATCGCGAGGAATCGAGAGAAAAGGGTCTTAAAGCGTGTCTGGTCGAGTGGGAGTTGTCACATCACTTAAACAGTGGTGTGACAGGCTATTTATAGGCAACAGAGAGCTGAAGTGGATTTTGGGTCGAATGGCCCATCTGTCCGGATGGCTATCCGTCCGGATGGCCACTCCGACGCGATGGAATTCTCCGTTTTTGAGCGTTGCGATCGACTTTGAAGTGCGTGCTTTTTATATTATTATTATATATACCTATAGATATCACTAGGGGTCGTATTTACGTATCCATAATCCACAGTTTCGATAATTACACTTGGTTATCGTTTCGAGTATGCGATTATTAGCGACGTTTCATGGCCATCAAGGAGGGTAGTATAGGTCCTTTCTTGATGTCATCGTGAACATTATTGTGTTTTGTGCCACAAAGACTGACAGGGTACCACTTACTCGTATTGTCATCATCGTCACGACGACTGGAGCTATAGCACTCACCTGGGAGTCTTTGTTAGCGTTAATTGTCTGCGTTTCGACACATCACGGCCACCGAGGAGGGTAGAATAGGTCCTCACTCAGTAGCCATCGTGAGTGTTAGTGTTCGTGATGTAACGTAGTGATAATATATTGTGAAAATATGCGATTTATCCTTCGAATAGCGATGTATGCGATATAGTTACATTATGATCTGAATCTTTGGTGCTAGGCGTAACGAGTATATCGAGTAGTAACAACGCACAAAAATGCGGGTTGTTACAGTCTCCCCTGCTTTAGGAAATTTCGTCCCGAAATTAATCCAACAGGTAGACTTTTGAGAGTTGCTCCTGCATCAGTAGAGATACAGCGAGTGATTTGACTGGGAGTTGACCGGCGAGATTGCTTCGAATATGAGAGATCGATTGCGATAGGGAGAAGGCGACGTAAAGACAAAAGTAATATCCCACGAGTTGGCGTTCCACAGTACCTCTAGTCGTGAAGAATCCGTTAGTTCGATGCGATTGAAATTTTTAAAGAACTTGAAAGGTCTCTCATGACGTTGAATTAACTGAGTTGATCGTTAACCATCGTTGCAAGAAGCGTTCGTTTTAGATATTCAAAGGAATTTTGGATGGAAGTCTAGGAAATTTTCCTTCTAACATAAGGTCAACTGAGTCGATGTTAACCAATGTTGCAAGGAAGTTTAGCTCGTAAACATTTTTAAGAAATTCGAAGATGAAAATTGAGGTTACGGAAACTCCCCTAAGGCATGGGTTCAAGCTGAACTTGATGTCGAACCGACGTCTCAAGAAAGTCTCGTTTTTGATGTTGCAAAAGGTTTAAGGAAAAATTGGGCTCATGAAGGTTCCTCTTGGACATGGAGTTAAGCTGGTTCGATGTTACTTCCACATCGTGAGGAATTTCACTTGTCCATGGTTTTTAATAAAAAGTTTTATAAAAATCAGTTTTTAACCGTTTGAAAAGAAAATTTAGCATCGAGCCCCACTTGGCACCTTCCCACGGAAGTTCGTTAATATGATTAAAACATTTATATATAGGAAGTACCAGCAGCGTATCCACCATGTTTTTCCCATATTACTTCCGTTCCGTGAGGCGGTGTCATGTGCGCAGATACGACATGGATAGAATTGCGCTCACTCGGTCCAATTGATAGAAGGTCAGACCGAGTATAAGATAGAATCGAATAGGTTAAGCCGGCGAGTTAAATTGCGAACGTAGTTGTAACAGCGTGCGCGAGTTGCCTGATGACACGAAACATTTATGTGTCATGTCTAGGTAGGCGTCGAGCGATAAGCGATAAACGAATAACGTGTTTTCGATTTGATTCCACATTACACCCACATGGCACGTTTCCACGAGAGTTTGCTAACATGATGAAACACTATGTTTAACCAGGTTAGTTTTGCCTCGTGGAGCGGTGTCATGTGTGCTAATACCACACAGACTGCAATGAACACCAAGCGAGCGATAAGCGGTACGTGATACACGAATAAGTGGTAGACTACACACGATAAGCGATAAGCGATTGAGCGAATAACACAACACAACACTAGTAATGACGGCGGCGATAACGAATTACGATACTCGGCAGTTGTTGCGTTGCAATCGATGGAGGTATACGCGACTTATGCGGTTCGATTTGATTGATTAACACCACAGAGTTTAACTATCATCAGGCCCCACATGACCTTTTTTCCATGAAAGGCCGCTGATATGACTAAAACGCCTTGCTTTAACCATATGAACTTTGTCTCGTGAAGCGAGGTCATGTGTGCTAACTTCACACGAATATCACAGATAACGGTAGGCGATAGCGATAGATTGATATACAGCAAACGATATAGTTTCACATAATAAGCGACAGAGATTGCGAGATTCATATGATTGCGATTAGTCGAGCTCGAGTCTTGTTTCGAATACGCTTAACGTTACGTTACGTTGCGACGCATCACGGTGATCGAGGAGGGTAGAATAGGTCCTCACTCAACAATATCGTGGCGTTTATGTACTTGATGAGATTCATTGCAATAGACTTACGACCAGTCTTGCGTTGATGCAATTGCCCTGCGAGGTAGACTCCCCAGAGTCCATCGATGAGGTGATTGCATTGCGTTTGCAGACTTACGACAAGTCTTGCGATGATGCGATTCAGTTGTTACGCCTTGCGATTGAGTGTAGTGTGTTGAAAATAATCACAATAGTATAATAGGTCTAATAACGTTCAACTCCACACGGCACTTTCTGCACGAAACTTCGGTAGTATGGTAAAGCACACCTTGCTTTACCCCTATTACTTAAATCTCGTGTTTTGGTGTCATATTTTGTTCAAACGCTTATGGCACCTTAGAATTCACTACGATCTCCGTGCACTGACCCAAATAATCCCATGTGCACCCGTGATTAGTTGTTCCTTGCACGTTTATCGTACCTCGTTCCAAGAGTGTAGTGAGGGTAAAACACATTATTTCGTGATATAGTATATAGTATGTGTGTGAATCTAGTCTAAGTGCGACTATTAAAGAATGAAAGAGAGAACGAAAACGAGAGTTAATGTTACGCATAGTGGCAACATCGAGTAATAGAGTAGGTTCAAAACTTAGAAATTAACGTCGAAAATCGTATCATTACAACTTTATCCTACGCGTGCTAGATGCTTGATGCTGAAGACTTTTGCTGGAGCTGTTGTTGTTGTACTCAGGTTCGCGGTTCGATGCGGTAGTTGCGGGTGAAGTGACCGTAACGATTGCAGTTATTGCAATAGCGACAGTTAGTCCCAACTGGATGGTGATAGGTACACGAGTAACACTGAGGATGAGTTCCAGTGTACGCTCATTTTGGAAACATCAGAACTGCTTGAAGAGGTGTCGGTTGTAGCAGTTCGGTTTTTGATGAGTTCGGGCTTGAAGTCTTTCGTTTGCGGCTGGGTTTGTCGGTGTTTTGCGAAGAGGTGTCGACGTTGGAGGATTCGTCTGAGGTCTCACTTGCAGAATCTTTGATCGAGTCGTTGGAAGAATCGTCGGCAGAGTCTTTTGAAGAATCGCCGGTAGATCCGTCAGAGGAATCGTTAGCAGATCCGTCCGAAGGATCGTCAGTAGATTCATCGGAAGACTCGTTGTTAAGATCCTCTGAAGGATTAATATTGATTGCCTGATAAGCTTGCTTGACAGGATTTTTGGAGAAGAATCCTTCCATGAGTCGTTTGTTGTTAATTTCTGCAGCTAAGCGGTAGGTTGCTTCGATGGTAGTAGGTCTTGCAGCTTCGACAAAATCACTCACACACTCAGGCAAGCCACGAATGTACTTCGCGATGGCCTTTTCTGAAGTGTTGACCTGACCTGGGCAGATTATGCTAAGCTGTTTGAACCTTGCGGTGTAGCCAGCATTGTCAACTTTGGTTTGCTTGATTTCCCAAAATTCGTTTTCTAGCTTCTGGATCTCGTGAGGAGGACAATATTCCTTCTTCATGAGCTCTTTCAGCTCATCCCAAGAGAGAGCGTAGGCTGCGGAGATCCCACGTTTGTTACGTTCGGCGGTCCACCAGTCGAGTGCTCGTGATTGAAATACTCCGGTAGCGCAAGTAGTGCGGAAACTATCGGGACACCCGCTTTGACGAAGGGTAACTTCGATAGAATCGAACCACTGGAGTAGTTGAGTCACACCTCCTTCACCCGTGAATTCCATCGGGTCACAGGCTTTGAAGTGTTTGTAAAGAAAAGCAGTTTGCGGCGCTTCCGTCTTAGAGTCTTCCGAGGCTCGAGAGTTACTGAGAGAGTGCACTTGAGCGGCAATCCGAGGAATAAGCTTTACCACTTCTTTGGTCACAAGTGATGCAATCCTCTTATTGGCACTTCGTTTGGCTCTCCTCCTAGCTACTCGTCTCGAGGTAGAGTTGTTGGAAGGCATTTAGACAGGAAGAGACTTGGAGTGAGATTCGATCATAATGATTTTTGAGTTTTGCGATGCGATTGAGCGCGTTCAAAACTTGATGCGATAGTATAGTAGTAATACGAATCACATAGGAGCCACATAGGAAACACGAAATTCCTAAGTTCTCACGCAATGACTTGTTTGTTTATACGTATATATATATATATATATATATATATATATATATATATATATATATAAATGTAATTTGTAATCATACACATACAGGTCGATTTAGAATATGCGAGGGCGCATTGGAGTGAGAAAACGAGAGCGAATGCGATAGATTATGCATTAGTTTTGTTGCGAACATTCGGGTTACGTTTTAGATTGCGATGGCTGTGCGAATTGTGTGTTTATAAAGTAGGGAGTGAAAATCGTTAAATCGAGAAATCGATAAAGCGTAAAGTTTCAAAACACGCCAACGAAATCAAGTTTCAACCGGTTGCAAATTGGCAGGTCGTATGGTAGAGTGCCTTGGGTGTTTAGGCGTCGACTACCCAAGGTAATCCAACTGTATTTGACAAGTTCGTGCACGCGCGTTGACCTAGAAAACTTCATGCTTCCACTGGGATGCAGCTCATGGCATTCGTCTTCCTAGTCATCGCGTGGCTCGAGTTATCGTGATAGTCGAGTCCTTGGTGAGAGCTTTTTGAAAACCAATTTATAGAGAGTGGGACGGCTTATCAAGGTACGGGTTTCACCCCTGACTTAATAGTTTCGTTCCTAATTGTGGTTATGCTCTTTGAATAAATTCGTGAGTTCCACTAGATTTCGAAATGGAGACTTTCGTCGAGATGTGGATGTCACTCCTAACTCGATGAAAGGTTCTCGTGCTAGAAAAATGCGCTGAGTGAGCAATCCTATCGAGAGTTCTTGGTTTTCACACCTGATCTCGACTGGATCGCTCGGTTTCGTTATGCGAGTATTTTCAAAAACATGTGTATTGTGTCAGCCTTAGGAAAGGCTAAGTAGTATTTCAGCCTTAGGAAAGGCTTCTTCGTGTAAGGTCATAGTAGTACGCGGTGTTCACACAAAGTTGTGGCTTTTAGCAATTTCGATCGAGAGTATCAAGTAAGCCTGATACAAACCACACTGGGTTCGTACGAGTCGGCCTGTTGGTACTTAGACTATAGACTAGGTCAATTTCTAAGACGTCGACCCGGACTAGGTCGAGTCTGGCCTAATTCCCTATAGTTATGGCTCTGATACCAATCTGTCACACCCCAACCGATGGCGGAATCATCGGGGCGCGGCACTAGGCGAATCAGATTGCTCAAGAGAATCCATAACAACTACATTGCGATAATACTTATTACATTCGTTATCCCATACTAACAAATAATACAATCACATAAGTTATCACAGATTTCTTGTCCTCTCGAACAATACAAATCCGACAACCTAGATTTTAGTTGAGTTTCTAGACTCCCTAGCTTGATTTGATATAGTCTGCGATCTAACCTGCAACATACGTGTAACACCTCGAAAATTTACGTCCTATAATGTGTTGACACGTGTCATAACTTTTGAACGTGTGAAAGAATACTTTCGAGGGACTAAAGTTGACAAACAATGAAACTATGTAAAGATAAGGGTTCAAAATGTCAACAATGAATAAATATACTTTACAATAACCCTACATGATGTTAATAACCTTAAACGAATGGATCATGGATCATACGAAACGAATTGTGAAAGAAAGTGAGAGATTACAAACTACAGGGGTTAAATGTGTCAACATGTTAAGATATACCTCTGAGTGACCTTTTAGCAAACCCGAAGCCTTGTAATGATTAATTATGCTCACTAGATTGCACCATAAAAATATCACCAAGTTTCGTTATCGTATGAGAAAGTTATGATGAAATTCGTGTGCGAGGGGTTAGAAACGTCAACGTTGAAATTTAGGGTTTTTCGGGTAAACCCGAAGTGGCCAAGGACTTCACAAAGTGGGTATAAGTTTTAAAGCCCCCATATGTCAATATTAAGGGTTTAAGATGCAAGAAATGTAGTGAAAATGACCTTTCGGGGGACCAGGGATCAAAAGTGCAAAAATATGGAGCCTGATGAATTGTTGCGCACCGCAACAAATAATTGTTACGGTGCGCAAGCAGTGCCCAGCAACAGAAAAACCCACAGGTGGCTGTTTTGGGCTGTTAACCGACTTAAATCGACTTGTTGCAATACAATGGGCTTCCTATCATGGTTTTGAGGCTATAGGGGACACATGTATTCATCCTTGAGCATTGGTAGCCTTGCATGGCAACAATCTATGAAGATCAAAGTTCTTATATAAAGTTCATAAGTTGCAAACATTCTTGCATTCACTTCCTGATCATTTCTGGAGCATAAAAGCAGATCCCAAGACCTTCCTAATCATCATTAGACACGTGTAAGTACCCTTGACCCTTCTTAATTAAGTCTTGATTAGTTTATAGCCTAGAAGTCAAACCGTCGTAATTATGGTTTGACTTAGCGATGAAACACAAACGGTTCAGGGATTTGTCGAAACGAAAGTTGTTATAAGTTGGTAATTAGGTGGGCAATTAACCCTTAAAAGGGTACTCACTGATTCCCATCCTAGCTAGGTCGTTTGTCGAGTCAAACGTTGTCCGAAAAAGTCAACAGAATCATTAAACGTGTTTTTAGCGATATAGAAGGCGTGTAACCTGTTTTATCATTGATATAACTTGGTAATAAGTATAAGAGCTTGTCTAAGCTTGTTTGATTCGACAACTTTCTGTTTAAGATCGATTTGGAACCGAAAGGCGCGTAGTTTGACTTTCTGCTTTGACTTCGGTTCTGACCCGATTTAGAAAGGTTTAGACATGCCTTAAAGTTCCATTAGGACCTAGTTACATGTGTGTATAACCCTCTGCGTTTATACCACATAAATCCTTATTTGTCCGACGTTTCCGTTAATCGCCTAAATATTGACCGTAATGCCCTTATGGCCATAAAACGAGAATCTTGGAAATATGAAAGTAAAATAATCTTAGTTACTAATTATTAAACATGTCCGTAAATTTTTACATCAGTTGGACATATAGATTAGGAGTTATGCTCAATGACGTAATTAGAACGCTTCTTAGTGATTTAACGGCGTCATTAGCGTAAAGCCTATCTAAACCCCATTTTTGACACCAAAACTTTTACCCACTGATGTAATATAATATTTTGGGATTTTTGAAGATTTTTAATTATTTTTAAACTGATCATAAGCTAGGATTAGTGCCTTAATTCGGTTAATACCGAATATACCCTTTTCGGCCATAAAATGAGTTTTACAAATCCTTTTGATTCCAATCCAATTGCTACTGATTTTAAATATTAAATGGAGTGTTTTGAACCTATTTAACTGAGCAGGAAACTCAGAATTCTATTTTAAACCATACGTCGCTTAAAACGACATTATACGCGTATTAAACGCATAGTTAGGGTTTAAAACTATTTTGGCATATAAGATTTATAACCAAATGTTATAACCCGCTAAAATAAGTTATTTTACTGATTTATTCAGACCCGGATCACAGAAGCTTAATTGATCCCTTTTATAATCTTTAAAATGACCAAAATACCCATAAGGGGCTTAATATGAGATTAAACTCGTTTTGGTCATAATGGAAGGTATCCTACTGATATCACAACATATTTAAGGCGTGTTAATTTAGGAAACCTGTTTAGGACTCTTATGGTTACCCGTTACGCTTCATGCGCGTTCGGTTCGGTTTATGTAACTAGTTTACATAAATTAGCTGAAACGGGTCAAACCTTATCAGTTTTATCTCAAAATCCAGAATAGGTTTAGATTACCCATATTATACAAGTCTTCAAACTTGTCGGGTCTAAATCACATTCTATTCCGGTCTTCGCTTTATCATGCGTTTGAACCGTATCTTTATCTCGAAAACTAATCGGTCTAAGTCAAGGCTTAATTTTAAGACCCGTTAGGATTCTAATAGGTTATTAAAAACCTTCGTTCCAGATTTAGGAGCCCAGTAAAAGCTATCTGTACTTGCTGATTTGATACGACTGGGATTGAATTTATATTTAGCTCAGGTAAATACTCTTAACTTATTTTCCCTATACGGGCTTGGGGTACGGTATATAAAATACCGCTTGGTCGGGCATTGAATCTTTAATTGTATGATGGTTAAAGTATTGAGATGTTCCGTTTAATTTGTTTTGTTTGCTTAAAGCCTTTGGGGGTTAATGACCGTTGTCCCGGATATCCCTGGCATCATTTTACGAAATGGCCACGACCTTAGCACACAGGTGTAGGCGTACACCTGTCAGTGTCTCATAAATAAAGTGGTGTGTCCATTAATCTTTAACCCGGCTCGATCCGGGCTACTGAACGCATAAGGAACATGTAAATCCTTTACAAGTTTATATATTTAAATAATTATCCCAAGTTATAAAATATTATTTGTGCCATGTGCATGCAAATCAATCTTTTTAAACCCTTTTCAAAATGAGTCAGTTGATTGTATTTACCAATGTAAACTGACGTATTTTCCAAAAAGGCTAAGTGCAGCTACTAATCGGAATCGGCTGGCTATTCCTAGCATCATTAAAGAGTCTCGCAAGCTTAGATGCCTATTTTATTTTCGATCCGCCTGTGGATCTTTTACTTCCGTTGTAATACTTTGATGTTACACTATTTCGGATTGTAATATATTTATCTTTTGCTTCCGCTGTGCATTTATATATTGTGTTGTTTGACTATGATGTTGCCAACCACGTCACGTTACTCCCCCACCGGGCCCACCGGTGATACGTGGAAATTCGGGGTGTGACAATACGTTAAAATATTTGTCAATACAAAAGTAATGGCGAGTATACAGGTTTGATATGTAGCATAATAGAATAAAACGTGTAGCGAATTTCCATATGCAAGAACGTAACACACGACATATATACTCAGAAAGCTGATACTACCAACTAAGTCCTCGATGCTCGAATATGCGATGGCAAACTAGACCCCGTCGGGCGCAATAGTACTATACTAGTCATGGTGGGACGTCGCGAGTATAAGCCCTAGCACATATGCAACTAGCATCACGTATATCTATGCATAACAGTTATTCGCAAATGATAATTCGATTGATTGAATAATTCGTTTGATAAGTTCGATTTGCTAGAAACGTATGTTACACCCAAAATACGATTAAAAAGGGGTTCAAGTATACTCACAGTGTGTATTTATCGAGAATGCAACTTGATTGGGTCCGTTACGGGTATGTCTGCGTTAAATCATTGGAGGATATAGTAAACGATGTACGGTTAAGCGAGAATATCCTTGAAAAGTCCTTTATTTGGTCGGACGGTGCTCATCCGTCCGGATGGCCCATCCGTCCGGATGACATGTTGTCCGTCCGGATGACATGTTATCCGTCCGGATGGCATGTGATCCGTCCGGATGGCATGTGATCCGTCCGGATGGCAAGTGATCCGTGCGGATGGCATGTGATCTTGCGGATGACATGTGGTCCGTGCGGATGACACGTCTGTTTCGCATTCTGAACACTGTTTTTGAGTGTTTATCGGAAGAAATACGTGCGGAGTTACCGGGACAGTGTAATTTCGCACTAACACTTGAAATTCCATCAATTCTGACCCGCTCTAACGGCCGGGAATCACCCCTCTCCATCAGAACTGGCCGTTCTTGACGGTTTCTCGTGGTTAACTCGAAATCGCACAGTTCCTTGGCTAGATACACAGATTTAGGTGAGATTTGTTATTAAAACATGTGGAAATCACCCAGATCTGAGTCGTTTATGGTGGGATGAGGTCACAACTTGAAGTTCATAAGAACTCTTGGTGACATCACCTCAAAACGCTTCAAATCGGCAGATTTCACGGTTAGAAATTGAGTTTTAAAAGATAGAATGATGTAGAATGGAGTGTAGATCATAGAAGTACAAGTTTCTAGGTTGAAATCTTACCGGAATCACGAGGAATCGAGAGAAATGGGTCTTAAAGCGTGTCTGGTCGAGTTGGAGCTTTCACATCACTTAAACAGTGGTGTGACAGGCTATTTATAGGCAACAGAGAGCTGAAGTGGATTTTGGGTCGGATGGCCCATCTGTCCGGATGGCTATCCGTCCGGATGGCCCATCCGTCCGGATGGCTATCCGTCCGGATGGCTATCCGGCCGGATGGCCACTCCGACGCGATGGAATTCTCCGTTTTTGAGCGTTGCGATCGACTTTGAAGTGCATGCTTTTTATATTATTATTATATATACCTATAGATATCACTAGGGGTCATATTTACGTATCCATAATCCACAGTTTCGATAATTACACTCGGTTATCGTTTCGAGTATGCAATTATTAGCGACGTTTCAAGGCCATCAAGGAGGGTAGTATAGGTCCTTTCTTGATGTCATCGTGAACGTTATTCTGTTTTGTGCCACAAAGCCTGACAGGGTACCACTTACTCGTATTGTCATCATCGTCACGACGACTAAAGCTATAGCACTCACCCGGGAGTCTTTGTTAGCGTTAATTGTCTGCGTTTCGACACATCACGGCCACCGAGGAGGGTAGAATAGGTCCTCACTCAGTAGCCATCGTGAGTGTTAGTGTTCGTGATGTAACGTAGTGATAATATATTACGAAAATATGCGATTTATCCTTCGAATATCGATGTATGCGATATAGTTGCATTATGATCCGAATCTCTGGTGCTAGGCGTAACGAGTATATCGAGTAGTAACAACGCACAAAAATGCGGGTTGTTACAAAGAAATATTTAAATGTTGTGTAGTAGGTAGTTACCGTTTGCAAGTTACCGGAAGAGAAAAAAGAGATGTGAAGTGGTGGAGATGGTGGTGCTATACACTGACGGTGGTGTTGGCCGATGTGCTTCTTGCCGGAAGAGAGAAACTGTATTTGACTATTTTGTGTTGATGGTTTCAAGATCTGGTTTCAAAAATAATATACTATTTTGTGTTGATGGTTTCAAGATTTGGTTTCAAAAATAATATTTTACATTATGGGCCGTAAAAAGTGAAAATGTATATTATGGGAATGTGAGCTATTATGAGATAAATAACTTAAAAATACGGATAGATCATGTTTGAGTAGTTATATTAGTTAAATAATGAAATAGTTGTATTCAATACATTTTAACAATTTAAGTAATTAAATTAAAAGTAAAAAATAGGTGATGAGTTGGAAAATGTAAGGATATATAAGAATGTTTGTAGGGTTGGAGGTAAAATTAAGGATTTTAAGGATTTGTAAAGATTTTTAAGGATTAGTAAGGATATGATGTGGCAGCTGACTGAACAGCTAAGGGCGCCTAAGGACGTCCTTAGCATTGGAGATAGTCTAACAGAGTGTGTTATACTTGTGGTTGTCAAGGACACATTGCTGTTAACTGCCAGAGTTGGAGTTTAGAGACGAGGAGATGCTATAATTGTCAAATCAAAGGCCACATTGCAAAAGATTGCCCAATGAGATCAAATGGAAGATCGAGGGCTGAATCTCAGAAAATGGTAAAGAAACCAGTCCATGTCAATGCAAAGCCCAAAGAACAGAAAGTGAAGCTTTCTCAAGGGCAAAAAGACAGACTGAGGAAGAAAAGGAAGAAAGCGAGGGAGTATCTCGAAAAGATTTTGTCCTCAGATACAACAGGAAAACCAGATAGTAGTTCTGATAAATCGTCTTGCTCGCCAAAGAATGACAAATCAAGCAAAACGAATTTATCAGATACAAATCTGAGGACGAAAGGGATTTTAAAGAAAGAAAATGTGGTTAATCAAGAGATTAACAAACCAAAGAAAGTGAAATTTTCACTTTCTGGTGATGAATTTGTTTCTTCAGAAACAAAGGAGCCACGGTTTGGTGATAAATCTGACTTATCAAAGTCAGACAAGCCACGTTTGGGCGATGAATCTAGTTTGTCAAAACCAGAGGAGCCATCTGTTGTGGTAAAATGTGATAATTCCGTTAAAATAATGGATGATGCAAATTTTCCATCATTGTCAAACGGAAATTTAAAACAAAAGTTTGAAAAGAAACCGAGTGATAATCACTTAAAAACACCCAAGGTTTGTCAGGCTTGGGTGGATCTGTTTAAATGAAAAATCTGACTTGTCGGAGCTCCCAGGTTGGTAAGAGTGGAGCAGGAATCGGCATTTTTCTTGAGAAATTCACGTTTTGTGATATTTCGACTTACAAGTGGTAATCTACAAGTGGTTTTATGAAATCAACAAAACTAATTTTTCGGAAAAACCATTTGATTAAAACAAACATAAGTGTTTTGAAATCTTAATGGGAAAATGTTTTGTTGTGAGGGGGAGTTCTGATTGTTTATGCCAAGAGGATGGCGAATTGAAGTGATTCGATATCAGTTGTCACTTTACTTGTACAGTTTGTTTTCAAATTTCCTTAAATGATTTTGAATTTTAGGGGGAGTAAGAATTTTCAGAAAATCCAAAAACATTTGAAAATTTGAAAAAGCCAAAAACATGATAAAATAAAAAATGAGTTTTGTTGTAAAAAGAGGAAATGATAGTACATCAGTGGACAGTCACAGCATGCTAAAGAATTGGAAAGTCAAAATGTGATAAACGGTCTCACTGATGATGTGCCAGTGGGTTTTTGCACATTTAGTAGATTGTGACGAGATATAAAACTAAATTTCAAACTTGCTTATATCGTGGGGAACATCTCTTGGATATATGGGTAACCCCCGAAATCTTGTTTGAAATGTCCCTCTTTCTGAGATACTAGGTCTTTATGCTTAGTGATATCTGGGGTATTATCCCGAGACTTCTGATTTTGTGGAAGCAATGGCCTAGTCCCCGGAGAATACTTTACTGCTGCTTGAAATAAAAGCCTGCCCACAGCATAAAAAATGATGAAACATTGAAAAATGCTAATCATGTGTTGTTGAAGAAAAGATTCTCTAAAGGGAACATACCTAAAGACGAAGCCGTCATCTCTCTGCTGAACGGAAGGTCTGACCTGATCTCTCACGGCCCTCGCATTTTAACCCCTTTACAGATATCATCTAGGTATATTCACCTGTAAGATTGAATATTGGGATCTGGATACGGGAGTATATTCTGAGGTGGGACACGCGAATAAGTTTAAGTCGCTTAAAACATTAATCTCATATCTCGAAACAGTTGAACTTTGTGTGAGAATTTTAGTGGATCTGTATATTGACAATCTAAGTGAATCGTTTAGAACTGAAAATGTTTAAAGCTTAACGGTGTTGATGATTTGTCTAAAAAATTGATATGATCCTCTTACATAAACTTACAAAAATATTGTTTGTAAATATTTCTTTATTGCATCACTTTAATGTCAAAAATCCAAAAAGATTTTAAGTGTGTTTTAGCATAAATTTTGAAAAATCCAAAAAGATTTTCGACAACTGATGTTGAAGAACTGAATTTCAAAATTTCAAGTGCCGAACATGATGAACAGGGTTGGGACTATGTGTTTAAATGAAGAAATTTGTTTTGAGAAAGAAAGTTTGATTAGTTATTCAAGGTCATTAATTTGAACTTGATGTAACTATTGTAAAAACTTATGTGGTTATGAGAAAGTTTGTGCAGGAAATGCTGAACAAAGCAAAGTTTCGATTCCTGATGTTGAATTCCAGGCTTTCGTTACTATGCTACAAGATAAAGAATTCCAGACTGCGATCCCAGCTGAGTGAAAGGGGGAGTCTGAAGACAAAGAAGCCAGGTTTCTGATCCTGTTGCTATGGAAAGCCAGGAGAAGTTCCTGAAGTTGAAGAAGACTGATCAAGATCGAAGAGTTGACGTGCTGAAGACTCGTCAACATCCGAGGGGTAGTCTGTTGGTGCATATGTCTGTCGACTTCGTCTTTGTTCGAGTCTTGTACTAATTTGTATAGATCAGGGTACGAAAATCGAGGAAATGTGATTTTAGGTAATTTCGCTTGAAATGACAAAGGGTCATTTCAAACGAAATCAAGTTGGTATTTCAAACGAGATTAACATGTTAATTCCGTTTGAAGTGATTCCGCTTGAAAAGTGATTCCGCTTGTGAATGTTCAAGCGAAATCACATGCCTATATATACCCTTGATCTGATTTCGTTTGTAAGCTTCTTAGTTCCGACGCCGAAGTGCTGTCGAAGTGTCTCTGGCTTGTAAACTATTATTTGGTCAATAAACAAGACAGTTAATAGTGATTCTAGTGTTATACAAGCTAAACGAAGACCGAATCAATGAATTCCGCCTCTGATTCTGTCTAAAAACTCTTCTGATCGACTCGTTTGGGTCACAAAACGATCCTACAAGTGGTATCAGAGCTCAGGAGGAAGAGTTCTTACCGTTTAGCTCGTTTTCGCTGGAAAATTCTGATTTCTACACCTTCTTTCAAAATTAATCAAGATTTCACAGTTAAAATGAACTGATTTTTTGATGTTGTGTGTAAATTACTGTTTTAACAAACCCTTGAAAGAATCAGATCTAAATTAAGGCTAAAAGTGACAAAAATGGACCAAAAACCTGATTTCGTTTGAACGAGCCAACTGATTCCGTTTGAAAAATTGAGGTTTTTTCGCTTGAAATAACTAATTCCGTTTGAAAAGTTGATGTAATTTCACACGAAATTACTAATTCCGTTTGAAAAGGTAATTTCGTTTGGCTAATTTCGCTCGAAAACAAGTTTTTGGTTAATTCCGCTTGAAATGGCACTTGATTTCGCTTGAAAGTGCTATTCCGTTTGAGTGTTATTTCGTTTGAACAGGTTGATTTCGTGTGAAAGGGTTATTTCGCATGAAGATTTTTTAAAAACAAAGTTAATTTAGTTTGAAAGTGACTGATATTGTGAAACTTGTTACTGATACATGGAAACTGAAGAAGCAATTGCATTGTATTACTATGTATCTCAACAAGATAGTTATATTGAGATTGAAAAAGAACCAGTTTTCGAAAAATCAATTTCAAGAGAACCAGTTTCAATAAAAAAGGATTCAGAAATTGTTTTAGAAAAAGTTGAAAAGGGTTTAGATGATGTTTTAGAAAATAATGAAAAAGATTCAGAAGTTGTTTCAGAAAAAGCTCCAGTGTTTGATCACTCATCAGATGAAGAGAGTGATGATGACAGTGAAGAAATTGAAAGACTCGAAAATTATCAAAGAATGTTTGCACCTGAATTGTTTAATATGTTTTATGCAGGTACACTAGAAAAGCATAGAAATATACAAGTGAAAAAATAATGATCAGTATTCTTCAACAAGCGATTAAAGAAGATATCTTTGTTTTGCTTCAACATGAAGGTACTGCTAGGTCAATCTGGACGGCTTTGATTCAAAAGTTTAAAGGAAGTGCATGTATGATCAAGAACAAAGAGGCTTTACTTAAGAAATCATTTGACATGTTTGTAGCCTTTGATCATGAAACAACAAAAATTACCATTGATAGATATTGTCATCTTGTTTTGGAAATGGGAAGATTGGACATAAAGAAAGACGACGATGAATGGGTTGATAAACTTGCTGATGCATTACCACAACAGAAATGGGGAACTTATTTGATGATTCTTAAACACATGAGAAAATCTGAAAATATGAATCTGGCACGGTTTATTCAGAAGATTGAAGAGCACGAGTTGGATATCCAGAAAACAGCAATCATGAAAAATCCAAATGCTCAACAAGATGTAAGTTTATACTACAGAGGAAACAAATTTGAAGTTACTCCAAGCCCAAAGATTCAAACTGGCTTCAGTGCTGATAGTTCTTCTGGAACAAAGGGAAGTACTATGACTCAAAGTGGTGGATCTTCGTCCTCGTATTCAAGTTTTGATCCAAATTTTATAACACCAAGTCCCCAACAACAGAATTCTACAAATCTGCAGTGCAATGTTACCTTGAACATTCAAAATGGTCAAAATCTATCTCCAGAAATAACTAAGCAACATATGGCATCACTGGTTGCTATGTTGGAATCATATGAAAGCTTGATTGGTGGAAAAATTGGAAATCCGATGCTTACCAAAGAGGATTATGACCAGATTGATGCTGAGGAACTTGAGTTGATGGATGTAAAATGGTGTTTAGCTAGTGTTGTTCGAAGAGCAGAAAAATTTACACAGATCACCGGTAGAGATGATTTTCGGGGAATAAGTGAATCTCCAATTGGATTGACAAATCGAAAGTCACCTGTTTTCGTTGCAAAGGAAAAGGACATTTTAAACGAGAATGCAAAAACAAAGAAGCAACAGGAAGACAAGATGGAAAGAATGATTATTATCAAAAGTCAAATTTTCAACAGATTGCTCAACAACCACAAACTGCTCATGCACGGAACATTGAAGAGAAAAGAGCTTATTTTGGAATAATTGATCAAGATGATGAATTCGTTGCAGAGGGATTTAGCTAGGATAAATATATTCCCTCTGGTTCAGGTATTGTTGCAAGAATTCTGGAAGAAGATGAAGTCAAATCTAGTTCGAAAAGAATACCGATTTTTCCAGATCTTGGAAGTGATATAGATACTGATGATGAAGAAGAATACATTAATAAAACCAGAAAATGTATAGATCCTGACAGTTTTAATTTGTTTTTTGCAGATAAAGTTGAGATGCTGAATGAGAAAAAGATTGTCAGATTGAAGAGAGAGCTGGAAGCGATAAGAAGAGTAGCTGATGAAAAGTCAAAGATGGAAGCTGAAGAAGCAAATGTTGAATCAGTGACTGAAAAAGTGATAGAAAAAATAGTTGAAGTGGAGAAAGTGGTAGAGAAAATTGTTGAGATTGAAAAAATAGTCGAAGTTGAGAAACTCATCGAAGTTGAGAAAATCGTCGAGGTAGAAAAAATTGTTGAAGTTGATAAGATTGTCGAGGTTGAAAAGATAGTTGAGATCGTTAAACCTTGTGAAAAATGTTCAGAATCTTGCAAACATTGTGATAAGAAAGACAAGAAGATTAGTGAACTGGAAGAGATAAAAGAAAATTTGTTGTCTGATGTGAAGTATGTGAAAGAGTCATACGATGTTTTGAACAACACAGTGAATGGTATGAAAAAGACAAATCCATAAATTGAAGCTGCTATGACAAAGATGAACTCAACATTAATGTCAAAGTAGAAGGTCATTAATGAGTACATTGAAGATTGTGCACAGTTGAAGAAAGAATTGGAACTTGAAAAAATTGAGAGTGAAAGAATCAAAAGGTTACTGTTGAGTTATACAACATGTGATTATTTGATTGATTGAGTTTATCCTACTATTGCAGGTCTTGAAGCTTTCAAAGATAAAGAGACGGAAGATACGGATGCTGGTAAGAAACAACGTGTCAAGTATAACAAGTGTCCGCCTCCAATCTATGAGAGTTATTCCCCCAGAAATCCAAATGAGGAGCGTTTAAAAAAGGCAGTCAACATCAAGTTTTGAAAATACCCAATTTATTCTATTTCACAAATTGGGGATTTCACCCATAATTTACAATAAAGGTGATTTCACTAGGAAATCCCTGTTTTTACAACAAAACATGTTTCTTTATTTTTATTGAGCCACTTCCTCAAGCTTGTAGTGCTACACGGCACTTTTTCCTTGATCACAGCAGATCACCTGAAACATGTTTTAAAAAGGTTTTATCAGCAAGGAAATACTGGCGAGTCACTCAAGTTGCACAAAATGACACATTGTTATAATGTACAATATTAAGAGCGATTACAATGTTTATATATCAACCAAATACCCACGTTATTTGTCACTCGACCTGTTTCTGTGACTATGGTCATATCACCCATTGGCTAACTCGTTGTCCAATGGTGACGGTTATCAAGTAATGTATACAAAACCCCACATACCGGCTGTAATTGAAGACTACAAAGACTTAATCCCTGTAATTATAACTTTTGAAAATAAATAGGGTTTTGGAAACAATTTGAGAAAAAGAGAATGACTCACATTGCAGATTTTAGTCGGGCAGAGTCTAGCCTACTGATAAGCCCGTTAACCTAATTCAAATAACAATGCACACAAAAACTAGGTTAGTAACTTTAATCCAACTTTTACGATAACTCACGAGATCAAAACCTTCACAATGAATGACAAAGTGCAATACTTAAACATCCATCGAATTTACGACGAATGACAAAGTATAGCCCGAGTTTGGGCAGCACTTAAACATCCACCGGATTGGTCTCCATCGATCGGACATTAAATCGTATCAGTGATCGAGTTATTACCATGTTGTTGCGGCAGCGTTTCGTGCTGTGTGTGTGTGTGTGTTTTGAATTGTTTAGACGATATCTCGGTGTACGAATTGAGTTTTTACGTCAAACCAACGCCAATTTTCAAGTGCCACGGCCCTGAATTTATACTGGAAAAATGGCGCTGTCGCGTGGCGCGACAGGCCTTCGCGTGGCGCGAGGGGTGCCCCCCTAGCATAGGGTAGCCCCGTGTCTTACTAGCTCAGCTGAGTCGACGGTTCGTAAAAATTCGATTTCGACAACAAACTGTTTAGATAATATCAACTCGGAATTACCCCCCCCCCCCCCTGAGTTTTAGGGTCCCTGATCCTGATTCCGATTGTTCTGAAAATTTTAGAGGCCATGCAATATTACTTGGGGGTCTCAATTAGGGTTTCCTATTGGACATAATAAGATAAGAAGTGTTAATTTTAATGAGAGTTGTTACATTACCTTTTCTCTCTCCTTCACTCACAACCGCTTTCAAAATATATTAAAAAATTATAGGGGGTGAACAGTGTCCCCCCAAATATACAGATGAACAGTAACATTTTCTCTCTCCTCCATTCACAACCACTTTTTATATTTTAAAAACACTACACACACAATTTGATTATTTGGATGTGAATGCTCTTAGGATGGAAGGAGTGCTCCCCAAATGGGGAGTGGTAAACACTTTCGCTACCCAATAATCTCATGTCATGTCAACTCCCCCCCCCCCCTTCACTCTCCATTTTGCACTCAATCACTAGGGGTGCTCAAACATATGGAGAGTGGTAAACAGTTTAAAAAAATGTGTGATTGGGTGAAAGGGGTTGTGGCCCACCATTAACCCCCTCTCTCTCCTCTCTATCTTCTCTTCCCACATCGGTGAATACTCACCGTAAACATCACTCACCGCTCACCGAAGATGGGGTTGCATCCCCTTGCCGCGCGGTAAAACCCACTCACCGAAGGCTTCCTCGAACCCGCCCCTTCCACCCTTAGTACTTTTATATATTTTTAGTATGTAATAATAAATAATTAATGAATAGGTAATAATGATCTAATTGTAAGACTAATAAGTAAATGACAAAATTAAAAGAGTTAGTAGTTTTATATATTTTTAATATGTAATAATAATTAATGAATTGGTAATAATAATGTAATTGTAAGACTAAATAAGTAAATGACAAAATTTAAATAGTTAGTGCATGATTAGAAGAATTAGTATTTAGTAGCATGATTAAAAGAGTCAGCATGGGTTAGTTATGTTAGACATGGTAATAATATGTTAGTTAATAATATTATGTAGGTTAGGTATGAATAATAATAATAATAAGTTAGATAATATAATAGTAATTAGTAATGGGTTAGTAATGTAATGACCATATTATAGAGGTAGGATAAATGTCATCCATCGTACCCCTTTGTTACATCAAGAATCATCAACTATGGTTGTTCATGTATAAAATATAAATGTCATACAATAATGAAATGTTGAAAGTTACAAAATAAAACCCAAGATGGGTCCTTATTTTGGTGATGCACAGGGGCGGCCCTGGAGGTGGGCGGGGAGGACCACCGGCCAGGGCCCGAGATTCGGAAGGGCACGTTTAAAAAAAAATCTTATATATGTTATAGTTCTTTTTTAAGAGTATACCAATATAATTAGATGAATGGCTTAGTGGTTAAGTTCCCCGTTTCCAAACTTGAAAGCCTGGGTTCGAGTCATGCTTGCTGTTATATTTTATGAAGGGTTCCATTTTATTTTTTGAAGGGTTGTGAATTGATTTTGGTGTGGATTGTGCTAACAAAAGTAAACCACATTTAGAGAAATAGGAAATGTGTTTGCTACTTTTATTTTTTCTTATTGTATCGTATTTTTTATTATGTGATAAACCTTATTTTGCCCGAATTGTTGAACCAACCCGAAACACATGGCCGTAGTATCTCTGTTTGGTATGAGCGAATATTATGATTTCGTGAACAGTTATATAAAAAACTAGTTTACATTTATATACTTCGTTAAAGCCGAAGGGCACATTTTTTCGAGCTTGAACAGGGCACACGGATTCTTAGGGCCGGCCCTGGTGATGCATCACCTTTGTTAACATTGGGTGACATTCCTTCCAATGTGAGTGAAGTATGGAAAACAAAAGAAAAACAAGAAAGGAAGAAGGTGAAAGGAGATGAGTCTCACTTTCAAAAGTTGGAGAATTCTTGAGAAGATGCAAAAAAAAAAAAAAAGGTGGTGGAATGAGTGTGGTATTTATAGGTGATGGATTAGGGTTAGAGGTGGTGGAAAAGATGGAAATTTGTAGAAAATTGGTCCATTAATATATTTTTTTTGTTTTTTTTTTGGTCCCCGATGTTACCAGTTTGTTTGTTCTATGCGTTTCTCTTTTATTATTTGTATAAATTTAAGTTTCTAACATAATGTATAAGAACAATATGACACAATAGTTGGCTGATTGGGTCTCGAATATCAAATTTACACAATGTAAGTCTGTTTTTGAATGATTTAAACGTGTCTTGATGATTACATGAGTAATACATACGTTTGAACAATTATTAAAATAAAATGAATTTCATTATAATCATAAGTCTCGGATTACAACAATTGGATACCAAATACACGAAAACGATTAATAAAAAAATGTGAAATGTTACAAAATATCTCTCATATGCATTTTGTGCTGGAAGGAGACAAAATGTTTTTTAGATAATATTTAAATCACATTATAGTTTTTACCCATCAAGAATCGTTGATTTAGGATCCTGACTTTTTATTCGTTTCATTCAAAATATTAAATCAGATGACACCGAATACTTACTTATGATAAAAATATATAAAATATATATATCACTTCTGAGATTTGGAAATATTTTTCATCCTTCACCCAATCTCACTTTCTGACGTTCAAATATTGCTTCATTTTCAGGTAATTTGTAACGCATTTGATCGGTTATCACACATAATGCATTCATGTTTTTTTATTAAAATCGCTTGTGATCACATTTTTTTTGTATATACGCTGGTAATCTAATGCATGCACAGAGAATATGTTTCATAATAATTTAATTACAATACGTTTTTGTTAATATTTCGGTTAACGTAATTAGATCATTAGATTAATATATCATATTCGTTATAAGGTAACGTTGATTTATCGCGATTTTTGGCGTTTATTCGTTATAAATTCATCGTTTTCATCGTGTTTTCTGTTTGATTACAGGTGAAATATTGGTGAAATTATATTATATATTAATAATTTCATTGATATTGTTTATATTGATGATTGATTGATAAAGAAGCCATAATATTAGGAATGAAAGACAGTAAAAGCAATTTGTCATCAAATGAACACATTGTTTATGCATCATGGGCAAAGGGTGTGGTGGAATGTGAAGAGAAGTATCAAGTGAAGAGAGAATACGGTTTATCCGACGATGAAGTTGCGAAACGGTTAAAGATTTATGGGAAGAATGAGTTCGAGAAACACGAAGGGCAGTCTATTCTACGACTGGTTTTGGATCAGTTTAACGACACTCTAGTCAAGATTTTGTTAGCGGCTGCTGTGATTTCTTTCGTTTTGGCATGGTATGATGGAGACGAAGGCGAAGAAATGGAGGTTACCGCTTTTATTGAGCCTTTGGTTATTTTTTTGATACTGATTGTTAATGCAATGGTTGGTGTTTGGCAAGAAAGTAGCGCGGAGAAAGCGCTAGAAGCGCTTAAAGATATTCAATCGGAGCAAGCGACTGTGATACGTAATGGGAAAAAGGCGTCAATCGTTCCTGCGAAAGAACTTGTTCCGGGTGATATAGTGGAGCTTCGGGTGGGCGATAAAATCCCGGCTGATATGAGGGTTTTGCAGCTAGTTAGTTCCACGCTTCGGGTTGAACAAGGTTCGTTAACCGGAGAGAGTGAAGCGGTTAGTAAAAGTACAAAGTCGGTCGCGTTTGATTGCGATATTCAAGGGAAAAAGTGTATTGTGTTTTCCGGGACGACGGTTGTGAATGGGAATTGTGTGTGTTTGGTTACGGCTACGGGGATGGATACCGAGATAGGGAAAGTGCATTCTCAGATTCATGACGCGTCACAGTACGAAGAAGACACGCCGTTGAAGAAGAAATTGAATGAGTTTGGCGAAGTTTTAACGATGCTAATCGGGTGCATATGTGTACTGGTTTGGCTTATTAACTTGAAGTATTTTCTCGATTGGGAGTATGTTGACGGCTGGCCGAAGAACTACAAGTTTTCTTTTGAAAAATGCACGTATTATTTCAAAATCGCGGTTGCATTAGCAGTTGCCGCAATTCCAGAAGGTTTACCAGCTGTAATTACCACTTGTTTGGCCCTTGGGACACGTAAAATGGCGCAAAAGAACGCTCTTGTTAGAAAACTACCAAGCGTTGAGACGCTTGGGTGTACAACGGTTATCTGTTCGGATAAAACGGGTACTTTGACCACTAACAATATGGCTGTGACTAAACTTGTTGCTATGGGTCAAAAAACGAGTGTTCTCAGACCGTTTATTGTAGAAGGGACGAGTTATGATCCGTCTGATGGAAAAATCCAGCATTGGCCCGCTGGCAAAATGGACGTTAATCTTCAAACAATTGCGAAAATCGCTTCGTTGGCTAATGATGCTGGCATTGAACAATCAGAAAAAGGTTATGTTGCAATTGGGATGCCCACAGAAGCAGCATTGAAGGTCTGGCTTAAAACTTGAGTTTAGTTTAGGGTAAATTGCATTTTACGTCCTTTAAGTTTCAACAAAATTTCGGGCGTTGTCTTTTAACTAACGAAATTACAACAGATGTCCTTTATGTTTTAATTTCTTTACCGACTGTAGTTTCTTAATTTCGTTAGTTAAAGGACAGCGCCTGAATTTAGAACACCGCTAAATTAGAACATAAAGGACATCCGCTGTAATTTCGTTACATCGCCTGAAATTTTGTTGAAACTTATAGGACATAAAATTCAGTTTACCCTTTATTTGTATGGTTTATTAACCGGCTTTTTATTTCAGGTTCTTGTTGAGAAAATGGGACTTCCTGCTGCAATGAATCCCGGTTCATCTACAGGTGAAAGTGACGTGCAGCCAATTCACTTTTTTTATCGGATATTTTTCTTTTTTTATTTATAATTTTTAACATTTTTTTTTTGTATTTATGTAAAATGCAGGCTGTTCTGAGGCATGGAATAAACTTGAAGGAAGGATTGCCACCCTCGAGTTTGACCGCGATAGGAAATCTATGAGTGTCCTTGTTTCTTCTGACTCCGGGAAAAAGTCGCTACTTGTAAAGGTAAGCGCGTCTCATCGTTTTTTTCAAACCGAATAGGCTGGACCGGTTTCAAAAATCAGATAGCGTTATAAATAATTTAAAAGAAAATATGTAACTAATTTATCTTTTGGTGTGTATATGCAATGTTACCGAATTATTAGCCTTAAATAAACAAAATATGGAGCCTGAAGTAGTAAATGAGATTTCGCAAGAAAAATACAAAAACAATTTGAAACTCGTCTGTTAAACCGGTAATCGGCTGAGTCAATACACAACCAGACCGGTTATGTAGCCGGGTCCAGTTGGGCGCAGTTATGAACACACTGCCTATCATTATATAACGTAATTGTTGATTCGTGAAGAGATTTGCATTGACTGAAGTTCTTCTATGCAATGTATCAGGGTGCAGTAGAAAATTTGTTGGAGAGAAGCTCATTCATCCAGTTGCTTGATGGTTCTACTGTTGCATTAGACCAAAAGGCAAAAGAAGTTATCTTAGAAAACCTTAATGCAATGTCGAAAGGTGCACTACGCGTTTTGGGTTTTGCATACAAAGAGGAGCCTGAACAGTTTAAGACGTATAATGGCAATGAATACCATCCTGCTCATAGTCTTCTACTTGATCCAGCTAATTACTCTTCTATTGAGAGTAACATGGTATTTGCTGGCATGGTTGGGCTGCATGTGAGTGGTTAAAACGGTTTTATAGTTGTTGTTTTGATTTATTATCCGTTTAGAGCATACGTGACAACCTATTTAGACTCGGATATGCTTAATCTTGAACGGGTAGCTTAAGTGGAAATGGGTCAATTGGTAATTGCATCTGACACATTATTTTCATAAAAAATTCGTTTTGCCTCAAAATGTGTTTCGGATCAATCTTACTCATGAATGGGCTGAGATTTTGGTTGTGCTTTATCTCGAACGGGTCAAATGGGTTGCACATATAACTGGTGATGAGTTTTTAGTTATTTCTAGAAAATGGACAAAATTAACCCGAACTGCACCGACTATTTTTTGCCCCGTACTATATTTACCCGTTACTAGGGGTGTAAACGAGCTGAACCTGAGCTCATCTAAGCTCGAGCTCGACTCATTTGTTATTTTTTTTTAATTTTTTTTATCTATATACATTTATGCTCATTTAATATATTTATATTATAAATTTTATATATAACATAACATATATTATTTAGTTATTTTTTATTATAATTTTATATCTAATAGTTATTATATAAACATATATTTCATATATTAAATAAAAATTATACAAATGATAGGCTCGTATCAAAAAGTTTTCAACTCATCATTAGCTAATCGATATGTGAAGGATCCACCTCGGAAAGAGGTTAGGCAAGCCATTGAAGACTGCAGAGCAGCCGGAATTCAAGTAATGGTAATAACCGGAGACAACAAGAACACAGCCGAAGCAATATGTCGTGAAATAGGCGTGTTTGGAACAACCGAAGACATCAGATCCAAAAGCATAACAGGAAAAGATTTTATGGAACATACTGATCCAAAAGGCCACTTAACACAAAAGGGAGGCCTTCTGTTCTCTCGCGCTGAACCGCGCCACAAGCAAGAAATAGTCAGATTGCTTAAAGATATAGGTGAAGTTGTCGCAATGACCGGTGATGGTGTCAACGATGCGCCTGCTTTGAAACTGGCTGATATTGGTATTGCAATGGGCATTGCTGGGACTGAGGTATTTTCGACGTTTGTTACTATATACAATGTTTGTTAGTTAGTTAGTTAAGAATCAGATCAAAATAACGAGATTGATTCGACTCTTTTTTTCTACAGGTTGCGAAACAAGCTTCTGATATGGTGTTGGCAGATGATAATTTTAGTACAATTGTGGCTGCAGTTGGAGAAGGAAGGTCTATTTACAACAACATGAAAGCCTTTATCAGGTTTGTTTATTTCCCTTTTCATATTTTTAAATTTTTTTTATTACACTTAACACTTGACAGTTGAAACTAGTCTAGTCGGACCTCCTAAACGGATGCAACTTGGCTGGTTCAGACGGTTCGAGAATTGGTTAGGTTTTTGACGGATTATTTGTCTGGTGGACAGTTGAAACTTGGAACTGGCTATGTAACCGAACTGACCATTTAGCTTTTTATTTGTATTTTTTTTCATATTTTAAATATGTAGTTAGGCATATGTAATATGTATTTTATTAATCAAATAGTTATATAAATTTAAATTTTTTCATACAAACTTGTATTTTTGAAAAAAAAAAAAAACATTTTATTCGGTTACTAGTCGTTCGCCAGGTAAACTGAACCGGTTCTTTAACTTCTATTACTTATTATTTTTTAGTTTTGCAATATACAGTTGTGTATATATCATATTAGTGAACCATATTTATAATTCCAAAATTTTAACACATTTTGATGATTTTGAAAAAAAATGGCTAAGCAAAAACCGCTAAACCAACGTGTTCCTACCATGCAACCCAACCTGTTTAATTTGTCGTTTTTGTAGTTAGCGATGCCGCTCATAATTTTATCAAAATCGACTGAACCAGACCGTAGAAACACTCAAGTTTTTTTTTTTTTTTTTAATACATAGATTAATTGGTGTTAAAAAAATATTTTGGACACAGGTATATGATATCTTCAAATATTGGTGAGGTTGCATGCATATTTTTGACTGCGGCTATGGGGATTCCAGAAGGTCTAATTCCGGTTCAGCTTCTTTGGGTCAATCTCGTGACTGATGGACCACCCGCGACTGCCTTGGGTTTTAACCCACCCGACAAGTACATCATGAAAAAGCCCCCTCGTAGAAGCGATGATTCCTTGATTAATGCTTGGATTTTATTTCGCTATCTGGTACGCCTTTTAAATATGAAATTCTCGTGACTCGTGTCAATTAATGTTTGTATAACCAGATGGGTCATCGACCTAACTGTCTCACTTGTTCACTGGTCGGACCGGTTATAAAAACTGGATTACATTATAAATAATTTAAATAAATATAACAAAGCCTTAGATATACAAAATATGTTGTTTAAAACAAAGTATGAAACCTTAAATCTACAAGTTATGTAGTTTGTATGAAAAAAATATTTTTTATAACGAAACAAATATTGTTTATTGAAATTGGTAAATGAGATTTAAAAAATATTTTTAATCCGGCAATTAAAAAATTAGTTTATTTTTTTTATGCCAAAATCCTGGTCGCCACCCATATAGTATTGTTAAATCCTCTTATCGCATCCCTAGAAAATAAATTTTGGGTCCACCACTGATCATGTGAATCGTGATGCAGGTGATTGGAACTTATGTTGGAATCGCAACCGTTGGAATTTTCATCATATGGTTCACTCGTGATTTGTTTTGTGGAATCGACCTCAGTGGAGACGGTCACAGCCTCGTGACTTACTTCCAACTTTCACACTGGGATGAATGCAGATCCTGGAAGAGTTTCTCCGTCTCGCCTTTTACAGCTGGCACACACGTGTACAAATTCGATTCTGACCCGTGTGATTACTTTCGTGGTGGGAAAATAAAAGCCATGACCCTTTCATTATCGGTATTGGTAGCGATCGAGATGTTTAATTCCTTAAATGCCCTTTCGGAAGACGAGAGTTTGTTGACCATGCCACCTTGGGTCAACCCATGGTTACTTGTCGCAATGTCGGTATCTTTTGGGCTTCATTTTTTGATCTTATACGTTCCGTTTCTTGCTAAAATATTCGGGGTTGTTCCGTTAAGCATGAACGAGTGGCTTCTCGTGTTGGCGGTCGCCTTTCCCGTGATATTGATCGACGAAATCCTCAAGTTTGTGGGTAGGCGGAATAATGCGGCTCGGTCGGTTTCGAGGTCTTCAAAGTACAAGTCAGAATAAGAGGATGGTTCATGAGTATCTCAATGGGTTAATTTTGAAAAAAATATAGCATTTCTTTTTTAAGAGTAGGAGCCTTTTATTCAGTTTTTATAGTTTGAACTTTCATTTAAATAAATTAGGATTTGAGATATAACACATGTTTAGATTTTGGCATTTGGGTAAGCCCAGACTAAAGTCAACCAAATAAAGTAGTCAAGAGGAGAGTTGGTTATATTTTATTGTACTTCCATTTACATATTTTTTTATTTTTTTCTTACAACATCATACAAACATGACATGAAAAGCTTTTAAGTCATAATTTTAAGCTGTTAATAAAATGGGTCATGTTTGGGTTATGTTTGGTTGATTTTTTTTAACCTGTTTAATTAAAGAGATCGACCTGCTAACACATATTTGATTAGCTGAACTCATAATTGCATACTTATTAACCTTGTTAACACGTTTACAACTTGAATACTAGCCATCAATCCAATTGACACGTTTAGATAAATGGTTAAGCGACATATGTTCAGGTTACACGATTAAAAGTGTGTGTGAGTTAGGACATTTCAACCTTTCAATCTGAAATCCATCGACTAGCTAAGCTGATACAATTGACTCCCCTAGTCAAACATTTTTTTTTGTTATTCCCCCTTTCATATTGCTGATATTTAACTTTTAAGAAATGCCATTTTGACCAACTAATTTGCTTTAACCTTCGGTAAGTTGGTTTATGAAAGATGTAAATAAAATGATATGCTTTTCATATTTCCTTGTGTGACTAAATATTCAAGCAAAAACCTAATTAACCTAGAGATAGTTAGGGTAAGTTGGGTATCATATCAATGTGGAATTATTCTCCAGTTCCCAGCCCCAAAAAAATGAAAAATCAGAACTGCAACCCGTAGAAATGTGTGGTCACTATTCAATTTCCGTTCGATTATTTGTACTAAAACTTACTTAAAAACTGAAATATGAATTTGATTGATTTAAATAACTACAACTAAAATAACGAAAGCCAGTTAATCTATAAATGATAATTAGAACATGATCACCCCTAAGTTTCAGGTTAAAAACTTGAAATATAACCTAAGTTGATTACCGAATTGGAAAGTTACATAGACATAAGACCACCCTTAGACCATGCGTAGTGGTAGAGAAAAATAATGCCCCCACCATGGGGCATTATTCGACACGTGTCATCCCAGTCAGCATGGGGCGTTATTGCGAAAGTGGTGTAGTGGGAATAATACCTAATAATGCCCCTTCCAATCATTAAACAAAAAAAAAAAAAAGCAAAGAGATGGTGATTGGCTAGTCAAACTTGGACACATGCAAAAGTGGGGGTTCTCAAAAGTTGTCAGACCATGCTCAACATTGATTGGTTAAGCAAATATGTACATAGCGTTATAATTAAAACGCCGGAAACCATTTTTTGAATTTAAAAAAAAAAACGCCCCATGTAATGTGGGGAGGGGCGTTTTTAGGCGTTTTTTTTCAATTTAAAAAAAAAAACGCCCCACTACGGTTGGTCTTAGTGGTTAAGAAAAATAATGCCCCCACCATGGGGCATTATCCGACACGTGTCATCCCAGTCAGCATGGGGCGTTATTGCAAAAGTGGCGTAGTGGGAATAATGCCTAATAATGCCCCTTCCAATCATTAAAAAAAAAGAAAAAGCAAACAGTTGGTGATTGGCTAGTCAAACCTTTGACACATGCAAAAGAAAAAGCAAACACTCCCATTGGCCACTTGCTTTGCATATTAGCGTTATTATTAAAACGCCAAAGTTCAATTTTTGATTTTTTTTTTAAATAACGCCTACCGTAATGGGGGTGGGGGCGTTTCCGGGCGTTTTTTTTCAATTTTTTTTAAAAATACCGCCCCACTACGGATGGTCTAACTACATTCACATTAAGTTTTGAAGGACAATTACAAGACTATGAAATTCGGCCCAAGTAATTAATGATACAAAAGGCAATACGACTACATAAAAGTTAATGCTCAAAAACAATATTACAATTATCAACTTGTGTGAACAGTGCTTTGATATTTTATTTTTATTTTTTTGGTTTTTTGTTTATACTTTTACCCCACAACTTTTAGGATTGACACTTACAACTCATTAACTTATTAAAGACTTTATAATCAAGTTTTATGTGTGTTTTTTTATGTACATGCCGGCATAAATTCAAGTTGATTTACATTTCCATGTAAAATTTTCCCCAGAAATGAGTTTGGTCAAATATAATATGTTCTTATGCTTATAATTATGTACGTTTTCGGTTGCTCTACGTTTTGACATAAGTTTTATTTTTCTCAGAAATGAGTCGGGTCAAATATAATATGTTTTTGTGCTTATTTTAATGTACGTTTTCAGTTGGTCTACGTTTTGAAGTAATTTTTTTTCGGAAATCAGTTTGATCAAATATTATACTTTTCACTAGATGGTATAAATTCGAGATATTTTACATTTCAACGCGCGAGGCAACTTACTAGTTGAATACATTTATTAACTAAACCCTACACACCTGTTATAAAAAAAAACTTAACCAATAATAAAGCAATCAGATATTATCATTATAAGATTTATGCGTTAAAATAAACTAGGTTTTAATCCCCGCGCGCGTTGCGGCGCCTTGCGTTAAGCCGAATAATTCTCTAAGCTTTGATAGATAAAAAATAAAGATGGTTAAAAGATGTAGGTCATCTCATCATTTTACCAGTAAAAATTGTTACATATGTCAATTTCTTTTCAAGTCTCAATCGTTAAGTTATAAAATTAGATTCATAAAGTCAAGAATGTTAGAAAGCACGAACCTCAAATTCATATTTCTGAAATCAAAAGCAAAACTAATGTTAAAACAAAAAAGCAAAAAAAAAAACTTAACATTAATTTAAATCAAATAAAGCTCTCAAAAAAATCATATCTAGGGTCCTTAAAGTTTTCATTTGTCATAGTGAGTGGAAGAGCTGCCGGCCGGAGTAATCAGAACATGCTCGTTTTATGACTGCTGATCATTGCCATTCTAACCCTTTATCACCTTTGAGAACAACCCACTCTAACCCTTTCGTGATGAAATAAGTCGGTAGCTACATTCTCAAGCCTTTATAAATCACATTTTCTACATAGATTATCAGTATAATGAATGCCTGTTGTCATAAATGGGTCGAGTAAAACAACGGCATGAAAAAAAATGGACTCATGTTAAAATGGGTTGGCTGTGGAAACAGGTAACAAAACGGGTTCACCTACTATACATACCATTGTCGATCCGTATTCACGTGATCCAGCAAAGGGTGGATCTGAATGTAAACATATTCAGATTCTATAGGCCACTAACGAACCTGATATTTCTCTAAATCATTTGTAAGCGCAACGACATCATCTTTACAGGTCCGTATTTAAACAGATTACTGTTGAGTGTCTTGCCATGTCTTCATAAATCTCAAATGGTTTATAAAATCTGACAGTAATTTGGATAAGTGTTTACACTAAAAAAAGGAAATTGAGTATATATGTAGATGGTTCAAGTTGCTTACCGCTCAAGTTCGAGGGAAGGTTAACAACCAAGAATGCCAATGAGTGTTGGACGTCTTGGTTCCAATTCAGTAACATAATTATTTTGCTGTTAAATAAGTTGTCGCTTGTCCTAGTCAAAAGCAAGTGCATTCCTTTGGATATGAGTATGTGCTTTCTTTTAGTGTCACTCATTGCTGATCCTGAGTGGAATAAGTATGTTAATGCCTTTTTCACAAACTCTCATCAACAAATGAAAAAAATTATATAAATTAAAGTTCATTTTAACCCGTTACGTTTAACCATCCAATCAAAGAAGATCATCCCTGTAAAAATGATATTTCTTACAAAGTTTCAAAGATGACCAAGCTGACATGGCTGCATTCTTTTTAGTTCGCCTTTGGTTCACCGTAAATGTAAACATTTTAACCACTTTTCATTCAGTTAAGTCACGTTTCATTTTAGACAAAAGCAAATCTATTATGAGAAAAATAGGCCAGATAAAGGGTAACTTTCAAATCATTCGACCCATTTGACCCATTTAATTTCCGAACCCCTTTACTGTTTATCAAGACAATCCTAGCAGAGCATTAATGTGAAGTGTATAACAAAAAAATTGTGGTAGAAAATGTAATAATCGAATGGTAATTTATGAGTTTTAGAGTTTACCGGTATCAACAACCATTGACACTAAAAGAACAATTCAGGAAATAGACTACAAAGATCTCTGCTTGCCAATCGTGGTAACGGGAAGGCAGCTTCACTTAGTTTTTTAATTGCTGGAGCAGATTTGTTTTGAAATCCTGAGGCTACTAAATATAAATTAAGAACCTTTTGTAGTTGCTGCAAAGGGTAGTAATAGTGAATATTAGTGTCCAAACATGAAAACAAAAGTGAGAGAGACATAAAAGATGGATATAAAAGTATTGAAAACATGTTATTTTGCCCTATACATGCAAATAACAAAATAAGGTAACGTTCTTATAACTCGACCATTGTGTATGAAAAGCAAATCAAACTTTCAAAGGTATAATAGTAGGTTGGTTATTGGTAGAAGTTTTTCAAATGAAAAACTCATTTTTTATGTCCACCATTCTGCTTATTTATGTTTTCAGATTCATATCTTATATATGTGTACAAATATTTAGATTCACTATATTGATAGTTATTTATTATTTGAATAATGTAGCTCTATTTCGAGACCGGAATCATTAATTTATACTTACATACATATAATGAAATATATTGTTTTAAAAAAAATGAATCAGTATTTGCCACCAAACGTGTACCCATCTCAATCATTCTTTCTTTGTACCTAACTAGTTAGATGCCCAGCCCGCGTTGCGGGGCGGTGGACGAATAATGAGCGAGTGTTAGGCAGCAGCTCATTGACACGAAAAACAACTAAATCGAGTCAACCAATTAAAAAAAAACACTTTTATATTTTTGATAAAAAAAACTAAAACAATGGCAACATTGTAATTTTTAACTGAGGGAAAGTTGTATTTTTTGACTTGGGTAAAATCGTAAATTGCCAAAAGCTAAAGTGATGGCAGTACTGTAAATTTGAAGGGGGGAAAATTTTGAAATTTTAATAGGGACAAATTCGTAATTTTGCACCTAGGGTAACAACGTAATATAAATTTGAACTACGGGCCCAATCGTAATGAGTTTGGGGCAAAAGCATAATTTTATTTTGAAGGGGGGAAAACGTAATTTTCAACTGAGGGCGAAATCGTAATTTTTTTAACGGGGAAAAATAACATTTTTTAACAGAGGGCAAAATCGTAATTTTTAGCGGGGGAGAAAAACATAATTTTATTTGGGACAAAAGCGTAATATTATTTTGAGCTGGGGGGCAAAACCGTCATTTTAAAATGGATATAAAATAATAAACTGGTTGGTCCAATGGGAGAGTCGCAGACGAAATCGTAATTTTGACTTCAGGGCACAATTGTAATTTTGAGATGGAGACAAAAGCGTAATTTTAGTTTGAGCTAGGGACAAAACGGTAATAAAAAAAAAAAAAAAAAACCTATTAAATCAGCCGCCCATTTTGGCCAATTAAAGCCCACAACCGACATTGTCTTTTGTAGTAGTATATAATTGCATTTTTTAAATCATTAGTTAGTCTAGTCTTCCCCCAAATCAACTCAATCCAAACCCTTTGATAAGAGCTTCACCGCCCCCGGAATCACTTTCATGCCCGATACCATTTTTATCGGTCCCTGAACCTCCAAGAAAAGCAAACTTACAATGTAAAAAGGAGTGGCCGGAATATCTCTAGAACCCAAATCGGGTCACCGGAGTTCGTTTCTGAAATCACCGCCATCGCTATAACCAGAACCAGCATCATCACTATAACCAGAACCACCGACATCGCCTTCAGATTCAGTAACCATAATATTTATATTTAAATGTTGATGCAACAAATAAGAGACCAATGATGGTAGCTATGCTGGTTAGGCAAAAGGGTTGAAGGGTTCAACTTTGCCTAACGCAGGTCGTGGGGCCCGCCCACGTTTGCAAGACGTGGAAGGAGGTTCACTAGTTTATTATTGTTGTTTGCTGAAGATCCTTCTCTGAAGTATACTCAGATTCGGATGTGGGAGCAAACAGAATGTGTGTGTTGGATGTGAAAGTGAGTGACTTGCATAAAGCAAATACTCAATGCGAATGACCAGAGTTTAAGGAAACAGGCCTGGCCAAGAATGTCCCAACTCGGTTAATGAAGTGTCGATTATATAGGAGAAGACATCTCCCAAAGAGGCATTCATTTGACTAGTGTCCTTGCTTGCAGCGAGGGGCTTACCCATTTGGGGGTTGAAGCCTTTTGACCCCTGGATAATAGCGTGTGTTTTGCAGACCTGCTTTGCTTTTGCGGCTGTGGGTTGGTGAAGCAATCCCTGGATGTGACTGGCCACTGTTTCCGTATTGCTTTTCCCCATCTCATAGCTTTTTAACCATTGAACCGTTTAACCCTTTGAGCGTTTACATATTTAGTCATTTTATTTAGTCTTGGGCTACCCCCGTCATCAGCCCCCCAAGTCAGAGGTTTTTGGGTAATGAGCTCAAAGACTTCTGACTTTTATGCGTGTATTTTATTGCCTAAAGGTTTCAAGGGTTCGTTGCTTGAAGGCTTGAAAGGTTGTTGGCAGTTAATATTTGAATTTTAAATAACTGACAGTTGATTTGATTGATGTATGGCAGTTCATAGGGTAGCGGTTTTGCAGAAGTTACTGTTTGCCATTATTACCCCTATTTTTAAGTTATTTTGTTTTATATTTGCATATCATATTCATTTTCTGCATAATTCCATCAAGTTTTTCTCTGCCATTTCCTTCCTCTTCTAAGGTTAGTTTCGGTTTCCTTTGCATCTTATATTCTTCATTTTATCAAAAATGGGTGCTCGTAAGGATTTAGCAAAATCCTTTTCCCGGTTAACACAAGAGGAGGTAGACTTATTTTGTATGGAATATGGTATTGATAGAAAGTTTAACCCCTGGTTCGATTGCCCTTTACTGCTGTCATTTTGAGTTTTCGAATCTTCGTTATCCCTTTTCGTTTTTTGTTTTGAACTTGTTGGAGTATTATCGGGTTTCTTTTGGGCAAGTTCATCCGAAGGGTATGGCTAGGGTTTTGCATTTTGAGGTTTTGTGCCGTGCCCTTGGATATGATCCCTCCTTGTTACTTTTTCGCTGGTTTTTTCGTTTGGCTAAGAATGGCGATTGGTTTACCTTTGAAACATCCAAAGTTGATTCCTGCCTTATTTCGTCGATGGTTACAACGCTTGGGGCTTGGAAGGATCGCTTTTTCTGGGTTTCCGATGCTATTGTCCCATTCAAGATGGTGTGGAGGCAACCGGATGCCGTTCTTAATGATCCGGAGCCCTCCGAGTCTGAATTGAATGATGTTTTTCTTAAAGCCATCCGGGAATGCCCTTCGAGGGTTCGTCCCTTTCCTGAACATTTACTAGTTCTTTTAGGGATTAGTAAAATCTAGGGGAATGTTGATCAGGATCCGGTTCTTATGAGGAGTGGCATGGGTATGCATTTTGTTTTTTTTTTCCCTTTTGCATTTTTCTTGACTTATTACTTATGTGCTTTTGTTTTGTTCTTGGCAGTCATGTCTGCTTTGGATTTTATTAAGAGTGACGGCACTTCTGATGTTGTATTTGGGGATGCTCCGTCTGTTCCTGGTGAGAATGTTGTGGTTAGAACTGTTGAGCAAAGGTTTGAGGGCTCGGGTTATGTTAGTGCTGCCAATGTCAAGGGTTTTTCTAAGTCCCATGCTCCCAAGTCTTCAACCCGTCGATCTTCCCGTCGGTTGTTGAAAGCTGGTCCTCAATCTACTTCTACTGAGCCAATGGATTTGAGTGATGATATTGAAGTTTCGGAAGATCAAGGTGGTGAGGCGGGTGTTGAGAAGGAGAAAGAATTGGTTGTTCATGGTAAAAAGGTTTCAGGCAAAAAGGTTGTTGCTACCCCTGTTCAGGGTTCTTCAAGCAGGGACGTTGAAGGGTTGGATCCAGAAGAGGTTTATGTGCCTAATTGGTCGGTGAAGAATGATGACAGTTTTAAAGATGCTGCTGTTTGTGAAGATGTTCTGAGTCACATTGCTCCTCCTTCAGTTCACAAGACCATTGCTGGGATGGATGATGACTTGATGTTATCTCGCATGATTTTGAGCACTTGCAACCTTGCTTCTATGCTTCTTCAAGGGATTGCTCGTTTTCGTCAAAGAATGCAGGAATATGAAGAATTCTCCAAGAAGAAGGATAAAATGAAATCCTCCATGGCCGCGATGAAAAAGGAGATAGCTAGTTTTGCCGAGAAAGAAGCAGCGTGGGACAAGAAGGTTAGTGATTTGAAAAAGATGCATGAGATTGAGATGAGTGATTTGAAAAAGAGCTTTGAGGCTGATAGGTTGAAGCTTATGGCTGATCGGGAAGCTTTATTTGTTCAACAGCAGGCTTTTGGTAAGGAGAATGAGGGGTTGAAAGCTTCAGTTGCTCGTTCTACTGCTGACAATCAGTGGTTGATTGAACAAGGTTTCCAGCAGGTTGTTACTTACCTTCTACATTCCAAGGAGTTCAATTCTGCCCTTGGTGAAGTTTATACTAAGCTGCTCAACCTGGGGAAACACCAAGGCCTCATTGCTGGTTATAAGCTTCATGAATCCGGCCATCCTTTGGAGAAGTCATCTTTGTTTCGTCCCGAGGCTTCTGATGTTTTCAAAGGCTCCGTTGAGCAAATGGAGAAGCTGACCTATCCTTACATCCATCAAGTTTCTGGTTGTTTTGGTAAGCCTCTTGCTGTGTTGCAGGACTTGAAGCCGGAGGGCCTAAATGAAAAGGTCTGTGCTGAAATCTTAGGTTCTCTTTCAAGGAAGAGATCCTACTCGGGAGATAGTGATGACACCCTTTCTGGTCAACCGGATGCTCCAAAGGATGCAAGCTTGGAGGCTTCAGCGGTATATGGTGATGAAGGTGTAAAGGCTAAGAAGCAGAAGAAAGCAAAAAGGGCCAAAGGTGAAGGTTCCGGGGTGTCCAAGTCTTCTGCCGATGCTTAATTCGTAGCTTTCTTAGCACTAAAAATAATTTATGGTTTGTAATGTTAACTTGAACAATATTAGGTTTTCAGGAACCCTTAAGGTTCCTGTTGGTTGTGTTTGAGGCCTGTATGGCCGTTTGAACAGTAGTTAAGTTTGCAAGTTACTAGGACTTGCCTAACTTGTGTTTGAAAGTCTTTTAGGGCTTACTTTGATATGGCATGATGTTTAACTATTTTCCTTGTGTTATGTTTTTATACTTGTGCCTTTTTTGTTAAGGCAGTTTGTTTGGCTTTAACATGTCAAGCCTTTTGACTATCTGTTAGTAGGTTGAAGCCTTGGAGGCTTTGAGTTGTTACCCGGGTTGCTTGAAGCCTTGAAGGCTTCTTAGCCTTGTGGTCTGACTTGGTTTGTATCTTTATAGTTTTTTGTCTAAGTTGTATTGTTCTTTTAGATTTTCTTTGTCTTTTTGTAACTTTGCCTTTGTCGAGTTTGTGCTGCCCTTATGTTTTTTATACCTTAAAGGGTTCAGTGCTGCAGACACTTAGCCTTGGTATTTTTAACAAGAAGACATGGCACCTATCCTTTTTATCATTTCCTCGTACTTGACTTTATAAGCCTGTTTGTTGATTATATTTTAAGTCTTAGGGAACATTTGGTGTAGGCTGTTCAAACCTGTCTATGAGACAACTTTATTTTTTCTTGACAAGTCTCATGGAGTTGTATTGATTTAGGAACTCACCCCTTATATAGGTTCATTCAGCCTTTGAACATATTGAGCGATGTGGCCTGGGAGCTCATCCCCTTACATGGCCCTTGCCATGGAGTTTTTTACGAGGTTCTCAACCTGATCTAAGGATAGAAAGACAAGTTTGATAAAACAACTTCATTCATTCAAGCAATACTTGCTTTTTACAAAAGGTATTCATGGTGTTGTTCGAAATACAATTTTATACAAACCCAACTATCCTGTCTAAACATGGAACCTTTTCAGGGTTTTGCCATTCCAATGCCTTGGAAGCCTTTTGCCTTCTGAATTTGCTAGCTTGTAGGATCCGCCTTTGTGTGCTTCGAGGATGGTATATGGACCCTCCCATTTTGGGCCAAGCTTTCCTTGATTTTCCTTTTTGCTAGCTTCATTGTTTCTGAGGACCAGGTCTCCTGGCTTGAATCGTTCATTCTTGACTTTCTTGTTGTAGTAGGCTTCCATTTGTTGCTTGTATTTGGCCTCTTGGATTGCGGCTTGATCTCGTGCTTCCTCTAGGAGTTGTAAATTCAACACGGTCTCTTTTTGGTTTGTTTCGGGATCCATGTTGACAATTCGCTGGGTTACAACTCCTATCTCAGCGGGGATCACGGCCTCGGACCCAAATACTAAGCTATAGGGTGTTTTCTTGTGGCTTATTTTTTCGGTTGTTCTAATTGCCCATAGGACACTAGGCAATTCTTCGAGCCAGTTGCTTTCGTATCTTCCCAATCTTGTCTTGATACCTTCCACTATGCTTCTATTCGGATAAGCCACTGAGCTAAAAACCTGGTTGATCTTGTATTCCTTACACCAAACGCTGAAAGGCTTCTCAGCAAATTGCCTCCCGTTATCAGTGACAAGTACTCCCGGCAATCCGTAACGGCAAATGATATTCTCCCAAACAAAGTCAATGACCTGCTTTCCCGTGATCTTAGCAAGTGGTTTGACCTCGGGCCATTTGGTGAAATAATCTATTGCCACCAGCAAGAATTTTACTCCTCCCTTGCTTGGGGGAAATGGACCAACAATGTCTATTCCCCATTTATGGAATGGCCATGCCGAGGTTATTGGGACCAAGTCATGTTTAGGACTTTTTGGGATTGGTGCATGAATCTGGCAAGCATCACATTTCCTTAACTGTTCAGCTGTATCACGATGCATTGATGGCCAGAAATACCCAAGGTTCATGAGCTTTGCAACCACCGACCTAGCTCCAAAGTGAGCTCCACATATGCCTTCGTGAATTTCTTTGATCAAGTACTTACTTTGCTCAGGACCAACACATCTTAGCAAGGGAGCAAGGTAACCCTTTTTGTAAAGGGTTTCTCCTTGTAGTACGTACTGCCTTGCCTTGATCTCAACCCTTTTAGCTTCTACTTGATCATTGGGCAATTCACCATTTTTAAGGAACTTTTTGATGGGAGTCATTCAATTTGGATCTTCTTCGGTAACTACATCTTGAACTTCCAATTCATCGATTGATGGAGCCTTCAACACTTCTACCAGCACCTTCTTGGTAAGGTGGGCGAAAGTGAGAGATGCAAGCTTACTTAGGGCATCAGCCTTTTTGTTTTGAGATCTGAGGATCTGTTTGATGTTGCATGTTTGGAAGGTACTCATCAGTTCCTTGGATTTTTCTCTGTATTTTTTCATGTTGGGCTCTTTAGCTATGTAGCTATCATTCACTTGGCTTGAGACCAGCAACGAATCTGTGAACACTTCAAGCTTTTCAACCTTCATTTCTTTAGCCAGCTATTAGTGCCTCATATTCAGCCTCGTTATTGGTGGTCTGAAAATCAAAACGGAGAGCATATGTGAATTCCAACCCTTCTGGGTTGATCAAAATTAGTCCTGCCCCTGACCCTTCAACACTTGAAGCCCCATCGGTAAAAAGCTTCCAGGCTTCAGGGTTGGAAGGTTTAGTGGTGGTAGTGTTTACTTCAGTGATTGCTTGGTTCGGGATTTCCACGATGAAATCGGCCAAGACTTGGGCTTTGATAGCCTTTCGTGGGACGTAGGTGATGTTATGTTCACCTAGTTCCACTGCCCATTTGGCCAGTCTTCCCGAATTTTCTGGTTTTTCAAGCACATTCTTAATAGGTTGGTCAGTGACCACTTGTATAGGATGTGCTTGGAAATACCTTCGAAGCCTTCTAGCTGTTTGGACTAGGGCTAAGGCAAGCTTTTCAAGGGGGGGGGGGGTATTTGGTTTCAGCCAATTTTAGAGTTTTACTGAAGAAATAGACAGGTACCTGAGCCTTGTCCCGTTCGATGATGAGGACTGCACTTATAGCCTCTTCAGCAATTGATAGATAGACTGAAATTGGTTCCCCCGTTTCAGGAGCTGCGATGTCTGGTAAGGAAGCAAGATGTTGTTTCATCTGGTTGAAGGCTTCTTCAGCCTCATCGGTCCATTTAAAGTTCTTCTTATCAGAGCAATTCTTGAGCGTTTTGTAGAAGGGTAGACCTTTCAGCCAGCTTGGAGGTAAAACGCTTCAAGGCTGCAAGCTTCCCGTTTAAACTTTCGACTTCTTTCCTGGTTTTTGGTGGTTTGGTTTCGAGGACGGCTTTCACTTTGTTTGGGTTGGCTTTGATGCTTTGTTTTCCAACAATGTGACCCAAGAACTTTCCTTCTTCGAATCCAAATGAGCATTTTTCCGGATTAAGCTTCATGTTAACCTTTATGAGATTCTTGAAAGTTTCTTGAATGTCGTCAAGCATTTGATATTCCGTCTTGCTTTTAATTACCAAGTCATCGACATATGCCTCCATGTTCTTACCAATTTGGCTACCAAAAGCTTTGTCAACGAGACGTTGGTAGGTTGCACCGGCATTTTTGAGGTCAAAAGGCATCTTTTGATAACAAAAGATCCCCTTGTCCGTGTGAAAGGCTGTTTTTTCCTCATCCTCTTCCTTCATGAGGATTTGGTGGTAACCTTTGTATGCGTCGAGAAAGCATTTGAACGAGTATCCGGTGAGGGAGTCAACCTTGAGATCAATTTCCGGTAGTGGATAACAATCCTTAGGACAAGCCTTGTTAAGATCCTTGAAATCTATGCACATCCTCCAAGAGTTGTCGGGTTTTTTGACCATAACCGGGTTTGCAACCCATGATTGGTACTTGACTTCTCGGAGAATGCCGGCTGATACAAGTTTTTCAACCTCTTGGCAGGCTGCCAGACTCCTCTCGGGTGCTAGGCTTCTTTTCTTTTGGACCACAGGCTTGACATCCGGTGGTATCCTTAACTCGTGCTCGGCAATGTCCCGAGGGATCCCTGTCATATCTTCTGGACACCAAGCGAAGACATCGTTGTAATGTGTTAGCAGTTTCTCGAGATACGAAAGGGTTTCTTGTGAAAGGCTTGGATTGACCCTCATTCTCTGTTCAGGGTACTTAGGATTTATGATTAGCCTTTGCTTGTCTTCTTCGCTTTTGGAACTTTCACCTTCAACTAGGTATGCTTCTTGCGAGGGTTGAAGGGTTGCTATACCCCTTTCGGTGGGAAATTTGATTGTGCCATGGCCAATAGACACGGCCATGTAGAATGCACATTGCCTTGGCCTTCCAATGATCACATCGTAACTTGAGGGGATGTTAATAACCACAAAGGTGAGTGGTTGGGTTCTTTCTTTTAAACCTTCACTGAAACGAACATTAAGTGTCAGTTGCCCTAAAGGCTTGAGGGGTATATCACCAATACCTTTTATGGATGTTCCAGAGGGTTGAAGCCTTGAACGTTCTTCCTTACTCAATCGGTTGAAGAATTTTTCGAACATGATTTCAGTAGCTGCCCTAGTGTCTATGTATGCTCTGTGTGTTTGTAACGTTCCCACAATAGCTTCTACCACAAGAGGGCTAGAAAGAGGGTCTTTCTCCGTTGGGGGGAAACAGACACACTGAAGCTCCCAAGCTTCCAACCGCTGTCTTTTATGAGGAACCCTTCCATCAAAATCCACCATATTGACTTCCTTGCCTTTCCCTTCAGCCATTTTGTCCCGGACTCCCTTTACCAAATGAGCGAGTTCTCCGGACTTAACAGCTTCTTCAATTCTTTTCTTGAGCTGGAAGCAATCGTTGGTGTGGTGACCTTTTTCTTCATGAAATTCACAATATTGTGTGGAGTTCTCATTTTTTTCTGCTTTTGGGGAGAGGCCTAGGAGGCCGAAAGTTTTGCTTGACTTCTTCCGTCGCGAGGATTTCTTGAGGGGTCTTCGTGAGGGGTGTGAAACTTATGCCTTTCTCCCTGCTTGAAGGGTTCCGGCCTTCAAACCTTCGAGGGTCTGAACCCTTTGACCGCTTGTCATAGGAGTTAAAGTTTCCCCTTTTTCTAGCTGGACTATTGCTTCGCCAGCTGGACCCCCTCTTCCTTTGTTCTTTAATGTCTACTGCCTCCTCTCCCAGAATGTGGGCTTCAGCCCTCTCGAGGGCTTCTTCCAAGGTCTTGGGCAAGGATTTGTTGAAATCTCTTGTAAGATATTTGGAGGTGATGGCATTCATGAAACCAGCCACTCTCATCTTTTCGTCGGCCCCTACATAAGTCAAACCTTCCTTCTTGTATCGTTCAATGAACGCTCGGAGACTTTCGTCATCACGCTGTTTTATTTGGAAGATTACTGTTGCGTCTTTAACATATCGCCTTTGTTGGGAGAAATTGGCCAGAAAACCCTTGCTGAGGTCGTCAAAGCTTCGAACGCTTCGAGCAGGCAAGTCGTTGAACCAGATTCTGGCTGATCCAACAAGGGTTTGCATGAACATTAGGCAACATTCAGCGTTTGACCATTTCTCTATCCTTGCTGCACCGGTAAAGATCTGAAGATGGTCCTCGGGATCTTCAGTCCCATCGTATGTTTTGATGTGAGGAGGCATCTTGATCTTTGCTTGGAAATCATAATCAGTTATTTGCTGTGAGAAGCATGAAATGTTACTTAGCTTATATGGTTTGGCCAAGTCTTCTTCAGCCCCTGTACCCATATTATTGCCATTGCCGTTGTTTCCCTGAGTGGCTAGCACCTGATTAATAAAGTGTTGCCACGGGAAGTTGGCCATCATCTAGGTCATCATTGAGGGCATGAGGTTGAAGCCTTGAAGGCTTCCGGGTGCAACTGAGCAGCTTACTCCAAAGGGAGTACTCATAACAGCACTTTGTGCCAAGGGGAGCACGGACAGGGCTTGCTCCCATGTGGTTGTCGTAGATGCTGGAAAGCTCGTTACAGGGGACTGTAGGAGCTGGTCAAGGGTTAGCTCATGTCCCAAAGGAGCACCACTAGTAATTGGTTGGGAAGAGAAGATGGGATGCACTGTGGGATTTGTCATCGTGGATAGATATGGGTGAGGGTTTGGAGCATTACTGGGACCAGCCTCATTTCTAGTGGTGAAAGGAAGGGGAGGTGGTCCGGGAGACAACGTCGGTTCTGGCTCGTCATAATCTAGTCGGATTCTCACCCCCTTTTCTCTCTCTCTATTCACGTGCTGGTTGAGGAAAGACCTCAATTCCAGGAAATTGTTGGCAACCCCCTCGGGGGTGAGTTCAACACGCGCCGGGGTGTCAGAGACACCGACATTGGGAGAAGGAACTCCGGATCTGGACGGAGTTGGTGTGTTGAAGGTGAGGAATTCGGGTGTGCTCCCCGGAGTTGAGAAAGAAGTTGGTATAGCCACATGAGCTTGGCTACTACCTGGGGTAGAGGTGTTTGGAATCTGATTTACTTCACCCGGGGATCCACTTTCAGACATGGTGATTTTAAGTGAAGAGAGCTACACTACTAGGTCTTTTTGAGGAGAAATAGCGGCGTAGCCCCACGGTGGGCGCCAACTTGTTGATGCAACACATAAGAGACCAAGGATGGTAGCTATGCTGGTTAGGCAAAAGGGTTGAAGGGTTCAACTTTGCCTAACGCAGGTCGTGGGGTCCCCCCACGTTTGCAAGACGTGGAAGGAGGTTCACTAGTTTATTATTGTTGTTTGCTGAAGATCCTTCTCTGAAGTATACTCAGATTCGGATGTGGGAGCAAACGGAATGTGTGTGTTGGATGTGAAAGTGAGTGACTTGCATAAAGCAAATACTCAATGTGAATGACCAGAGTTTAAGGAAACAGGCCTGGCCAAGAATGTCCCAACTCGGTTAATGAAGTGTCGTTTATATAGGAGAAGACATCTCCCAAAGAGGCATTCATTTGACTAGTGTCCTTGCTTGCAGCGAGGGGCTTACCCATTTGGGGGTTGAAGCCTTTTGACCCCTGGATAATAGCGTGTGTTTTGCAGACCTGCTTTGCTTTTGCGGCTGTGGGTTGGTGAAGCAATCCCTGGATGTGACTGGCCACTGTTTCCGTATTGCTTTTCCCCATCTCATAGCTTTTTAACCATTGAACCGTTTAACCCTTTGAGCATTTACATATTTAGTCATTTTATTTAGTCTTGGGCTACCCCCGTCATCATTAAACAAATCACAATCATGGATTATAAGCCTGTAAAACTTTATGTACCTCATTTTTGTTGGTTTATCGTTAGAATTTGGAGACACACCATCGTCAATGGCGGATTGATCATTGCCTATTGAAACCCTAACCCTAAGCCGTCGTTGGCCTTGTGCTTGCACCACTACCATCGTTCCTTAATTCTCGATTTATAGGAAAGAGCCATTCACGCACATGAAAGAGGTTGTCGCCGGAGCACCGCCATGCCTCCGGCTTCCGTCGTAGGCGATTCTTCTCCAGAAAGTGGTTTTCGCCGGAGCACCGCCATGCCTCCGGGAACTTTCTCTCCCTGCTTCTCACCGGCTGTCTCTCTCAAACGTGGTATAAGATCTTGAGACAATGTGGCATACCACCATAACACGTGTCTCTTCATAACCAAAACAAAAATTTATCTACACGTGTCCAACCCCTTCTCCTATGATGGCCTAACCTACCATTAAATACATTGTTCATTTCAATGAAATTCCAGAAATAGCCTTCAATCACTGTTCATTAAGTTTTCCTATTATCATATATATATATATATATATGAATTTACTAAAACTCTTAATTTCGTCCCTGCCCAAAAATAAAAATAAAAACAAAAGTCCAAAAGATACTTTTTGTTCCTTTTAATTCCCTTTTTCTGTTTTCTCCACTCGTTGGCCCAGCCATCTTATTCATTAATGGGCCTCTATTATCTGATTCATTCACTAATTATTGGCCCAACGAATTTAACCACATGCCCATAGACACATTATTTTAGCTAATACTTTTTTTTTTTATTGTTACGAAATCCTAACAGCAAACCAAACAGTGGCAAAGCTTGAGATTTCCGACGGGTGGTCGAAAACGTATATACCAAGAAATTTCTATACGAAAGCTACATACATAACACTACTGAGCGAAAATTTCGGGCCCCCCCCCCCGGCCCCTTCTAACCTTCGCCCCTGAAACCAAGTAATTTTTCTTCTACATTTTAATCCATTATAATAACTTTCACGATCATTTGTGGCTTCAACTTTTATAAAAACTTCAATCACCATCAGTTCCATTTTGATAGGAGTTCATCTTTTCATCTCCATAACCTATAAAAATGTAAAACGTATTAAAGTAGTATATTTTGTACTCATATAGATGCATTTATGTTATAATTAATATAGAAAAAGTGTACATACATCGACAACAATGCTTTAGGTATCCTATGACAATATACAGGGCCGCCCCAAACCCAAACCAAATGAGGCTGGGGCTTTAGGCCCCAAAATCTGTAGGGCCTCAATTTTCCAAAAAAAAAAAAAGTTAACACTGGGCTGCTGTACGAGAAATAGTCATCGGCCATTAATCATTGTAACTCGTTACTTTGCTGATTAAATTTAGTATGTTGATTGAAACATTTTTTAAGCCCTGACTGAAACTTCTACACTGCACCCAATTCTTCATGTGAGACTGCAAATCTATAACAGGTTTGTGTGGTTTTTTTTTTTAATCCAAAGAAAGGCCTCGAATTTGTAACAAGCTTTGGCCCATCAAAATGGTTGAGCCGGCTCTGACAATATACGTAATTAGTTTATGACATAACTATAGAGATATAATATAATGTATAATACAGACGAAAAAAAGATTACTTGATATTCTCTTGTATTCATTTACCAACTTTGGATGTAATATAATGTATAATACAGACGAAAAAATATTACTTTTTTTCTTATACAAGATTTCTTAAACACTTTATGTTTTTCCAAAACTTTATAAAATAAGAAATGATATGTGATGTTAACATCTCAGTTTTTTTAATGTAGAAAGTTAAAAAGGAAATTAACAATTCACATTCTTAACCATCTATCTTTCTCACATTCATATAACACTTCTATTTTCTTTAACACTATGTGCAAGTTTGTGCGGTTGTATAAATGTATTAATCTCATGACCAATCAAATACACCCCACACAACATTGATAAGTTACAAACATCAACTAGAGAGGTACGGACGATCTTAAGGTCGGTCTGGAGAAGATCTAAAGTTGAAGAGCTAAAAGAGTAAAATAATAATTATTTGTATATAATTATTATTTGAATTATCCTAAGTTTTAGTTTTATTTGGTTTCTAATTGTTTAGGGATAAGTATGAGTAAAAGTAGTATATATATTCCTTATGTCATGTATTTTTTTCATTCACAAAATTAATAGAAAGAATTAGTGAATCTAATTTTATTTATCTCTCTGATCTCGTACTCAAATTTAACAAACATGTCTTGTTTAATGATCATGACTTCCTTTCCACAAGTCTTGTGTATCCACTCCTAACCCCTTCTATATCATTGCCCCCTCTTATACTTAGTATTACCCATCTTCCAATCATGGTTCTACAACAGCTGGTACATCCTCTCTGAGCCATTATACGAACACTGCTCCTCTAAGTGGCAATTAGCCTATAAATTATTGCGTCAACCAAAAACCAAATTCATAGCTTGACTCGTTTGCACCCTAACGTTAGGTTAGAAGAATACATGACCTCCTCGATTTCCCCTAAAGGACCTTGATCTCCTTTGTTTCTTTCTCGGTAATGAGTCAGTTCCTCATCCGTCTAGTCCTGTTGGGTCTCAACGACGCTATATTAACGATCTTCAATGACATGGTTGTCTCTCGGATCCTAGGTCGTCCTATTGATCACAAACTGTTAAAATATACTGTTACAATATATTGTTACATTGTATAATTCATACATCTTATATTTTTGGACTTATGGTTATTATCTAATACTTCATGGGCCTTTCAAATTGTTGGGCTGATAGTTGGGTTTGTTATAAAACAGTTGTGTTTCACAAGGTTTTAAATGTGCATATGTTCAAGGGCTTGAATGAAAGTACTAAAGATATTGGAGGACTATATCGCAACTTCCTGGGGGCCAAAGTGTAACTTCTGGTTTTGTTGGTATATAATGAAGAGAGAATGTCACGCCCCCTGACCCCACCCTGGACGGAATCGGGAGCCGCGAACCAGTTCAGTGGTACCGGTGGTTATTTAGAAAAGTAGTGCGGAAATTTCATCAGGACCGTGAGTTAGGAAAAATATCAGAGTTTAGAAAACACCGGATTTTATTTATTAAATAGATGGGATAAAGCCATGTTTTGAAAGGTAGCTTTAATATGGGATAAACCCGAATACATAAAACAACTTTTCTTAATTTAATTTAATTGATAAATTAAGCCACTTCTGTAAGCCTTTTGGTGCCGTATCTAACTCTTATTCCGATCTACTGTAATTACCTGAAACGCGTTTTAAAAACATTTGGTCAGCAGGAAATACTGGTGAGTTCTTTCAGTTTGTACAAAAATGACACATTGTTATAGATTACAGCATAAAAGCGATTACAATGGCTACTATCTTATTGTTATCTGGCGTCGTGTCACACCCTAGTGACGATGGTCATACCACTATTGGGTCCTTTCACCCAAGTAGTGATGATTATCATTGTTAGGTTGGTGAACCTAACCGTGAGAAATTAGTAATGTGCACAATACCCCACTTGCCAGTGATTTAAGATAACCACGACTTAATCCCTGTAATTATAACTTTTGAAAATGATTTGAGATTTAGTAAAACAGTTGATAAAAGAGAATGACTCACCTTGTTATCATATAGTCTTGATTAAACAAGCATCTACTTTACAGTTCTGAATCTTCTGATGATTAAGCATCTTGTTTGATTGTAAGTGTATAGTTTGGAGTTTTCTGATAGTTAAACATATGGTTTAACAGAGTGGAATACGTTTTAGTGTAAAACCATATCAAACCTAACGATGGTCACGAGATCAGGACCTTAACGAAATTCACAAAGTATAGTCTTATTTAGACAGCGCTTTGGCATCCGTTTCAGAATCTTAACGAAATTCACAAAGTATAGCACTTTGGCATTCGTTAGTTGGTTCCCGAATCGATCGGACAGAATATCGCATCGGTGATTATTGGTTAGAACACCAACGTATAGAGAGAGAAGAATAGAAGGAATGAGCAAAGAAAAATGAATCCTAAGCTTCCTATTTATAGGTAGGAAATATGAAATTTCTAGGAAATTTCATATAGCTTTTCTAGGAAGTTACCTATACATTTTCTAGGAAGCTTCCTACACACACACACACACACATATATATATATATCTTCTTATACCTTCTTTTGATATTATCTATCTCATATATATTTATTTTCATGTATATCTATTTAGGTGTTTAATTTACTTACTTAATCTCGCTTAGCTTAATTAATCTTGCTTAACTGATTAATTAATCATACTTATCTGATTAATTAATCTTACTTAACTTAATTAATCATACTTATCTGATTAATTAATCTTACTTAGCTGATTAAGTTTAACTTATCTATTAAGGTTTCTTAACCGCTAAGTTATCTTAACTACTAAGTTTACTTAACCACTAAGTTTTCCTTAAGTATTAAGTTTACTTAATCGCTAAGTATTCTAACTTAGTAGTTCCCTGGTTACAAGTTCTAATTTCTAGCTACAATGGAACTCGTATTAGTGTATTACTCAATTCAACTTTAACGGTAATCACGAGATCAAAACTCACAACGAATGACAAAGTATAGCCATATACAGGCATCACTTAAACATCCGTTGGATCAGTTTCAATCAATCGGATATAGTACCGTGTCCGTGATTAGAGTTATTACCCTGATAACGAGCAGAGTTTCGGGTTTTAGAGTATAATACCCGAGCTATTACTTTGCTATAATAGAAGCTAAAAGAAAGAAAAGAATTGAGCGACTTTCAACTGAACTCGAACTCCTTATTTATAGGGCTGGAAATGGGGCGTGTCGCGGCCCGCGTAAACTCGAAGGAACATCTACGCGGCCCGCGAGGAAGTCTAGGTCAGCTGAGTCATCAGAGGTTTCGACACGTGTCATGCCACGTGGCCTTGATCGTTATCCGGTAGTTTGCATTGTTGTCGCGGCCCGCGTAAGCTTGGCTTAACTCTTACGCGGCCCGCGAGCGAACCAAAAATCTTGTTTTTCTTGATTTCTCCAAGCACGAAGGTATTTCGGGTCCGTTTCTCGCACTCGGGGTGTATTTAGGAGCGTTTAGGGTTACCTTAAGGGTCCTAGGAGAGTTGTTACATCCTCCCCACCTTGTTTTAAATCTCGTCCTCGAGATTTGGGCTACGATATCTCTTTTAGAGTTATGTCACGTCTTTGTCAATAAGAATAGTTTTAAGATGAATACGTGTTTTACAATAAATAGGGCTCAATGGTTCAACTGAATTAGTTCAAGAAGTCGATATCAAATGAATGAGATGAAATGATATAGTTTCCAAGGTGATTAGGTTTAAGTCAAAAAGATATATGATCAATAGATGTGAATGTTTATAAGTTGTGAATGATTTTTAGAAACAATACTGTCAACAGAAAACTTACTTTGATTGTCAACTGAGGAAGTCTCAGAATCAACAAGCTCGAATGAAATAGAAGTACGAAAATGATTTGTCAATTATTGAATTATGATATGAGAAAAATCAATGGGTTGATATTTATCGAATTACAAGGATACACCGATATACAACAGAGTTTAGTGTATCATTGTCTTAACACATAGTTGTATTAAGACCACTTTCAAGGATGAGTCAAGCGAAAGGTATATATAGATTAGCTCAAGCTACAAGTCTATACCGACGCCACAAGGTGTCGTAGTGGTCGAAATAATAATAGCGGTGACTGGACGAGTTCACCGTGTTTTAAATCAAATGAAGTAAGTCCGAATGTTTGTTTCAAACAAATCTAGTAGGATTTCTGATTGAAATTGAAACAATTGAATAATGTTTTTTTTATTGAAGATGATAAAGCAATAAATATCACGAAAGGCTCGATTGATGCTGCAAGAACCATTAAGAGATACACGGACATGAATTTGTGTATCATTATCTTAGCACACGATTGTGTTAAGATTGCTTTTATAGGATAAACCAACAAAGCGGGTTCAATATAAATAAATAAATAATTAAATCCGTATATGATGTGTGCAAACGAGATTAGCGCAAGCTTCAATTTTGCGAAAACGTCACCACAAGGTGATTGTGATCAAAGAAACAATTTAATGAAGTCGAAGACCAAACAAACCTGTTATGGTTCAAAGTAATTGAAGGGCTTGTTAGGATTAATTCGAATATGATGACCTTAATCTATCATACGAGACCTTGAATTGAATACGTATTGCGAGCAAGTTCAAACAATGGAACTTGGTTTAAACACAACAAGTTCATGTATCAATAAGAAAGTTCTGACATGGTTACAACAAAAACCATGTATACCATTCAAAAGAAAATCGAGTTTTTCAAGAAATTCGTCGATTCAATATCAAAGAGTCATTGTTTTGCAAAAAATGCGGTTTACAATGCAAAGATCAAGTATAGCGGAACGATATTTGAGTTTTAATAAAACAACAAATTGGAATGAGGCCCTCCCATGGTCTTCATAATTCAAACTAACCACATGCGCAACAAACAGTGCATGTGTAACGTGTGGATTTACCAAGAAATGAAACAACCAAATAAATATTCGCGATTATGAAAGAAATCCTCATGATGACCATTAGGAGAGTAGAAATGCAAAAGTCTATTTACTATGTGCAGAGGTCTGAATTTTAACAAAAGGAATTTAAGAATTTTATCTGGAATTTTGTGTGATAACCGTTGTTAAGTGACATTACCAGGGAATGTCGAATAAAATGAAATAGGGGGATTGTAAAGGTATGTGACTTCTTTTGCAGTGTCAAGAATTGGATTAGACTATGCACCGATTGTTGTGAAATCTTGTTCTATCGTACCTCAGCAAGATTCATATCGTTTGTAGGATCACGTGGCCAAGTGCTGCTTTTTTATTAGTAGTTCTTCCACTGACGGGATTCGCATTGGTGTCGTCATGCCCAATTATATTTTCCAAAGGTCTTGCCTTGAAAGTCGTGTGTGATATACTTCGACGTCTGTGGACGTATAATTTAAGTTTCATGTGTTTTCTTGTGCACTAGCACAACTTTACATGTTTCTTACTTGCGTTAATAGTCTATGGTAACGCATTGGAAATTCTTGTACTTTTGATGGCGTCCCAACTTAAAGGGTTTCCATTGTTTATATTGTCGCACGAGTTACGAGGTAGATGATCAAACGAAATAATGTTTGATATCGGAATTATAGATATATGCAAGAGATTCCTGATAAAGAAATCTAGAATTATTATTGACACTTATGTTCGTGATTTATTTTAAATTGTCAATCTTTTGGAATTCCTTATAGATATACATATCTATATAATCATACATACCATTCATAAGGTCAATGTATTTAACAGATTGATTTTTCCAAAAACAAGTCAGACATCAGGTCATGGTACTATTTAGGGAATTTTGTCACTTGTTTGACATATTATACTCCTTCTTACCCAGTTCTAGCCGGAGAGGTAACCTCATCTTGCCCGGTTCTAGCCAGAGAGGTAATTATTATGTTTCCCATAAATAGTATCTTTTTAAGATTTTAAAAGTGCCTCTTTTATTAAGGCTTTCATCCAGAATCAAGGAAATTTGTATTCCCATAACATATCTTATTCTAAACCAAGTAGCAATAAACAAGAGTTAACAACAATTAAGTGTTATTGCTTATTTATCGTACTTTGCAATATTCTAATCATTATTCTTACGGCATACCAATATCTATCACATTATACTTATACAAGTAATTAGCTCATCTTGAAGCTCATATTAAGGCATCTTTCTTAAGTTCAAGTCTAAATACTATCCTGAGTGCTACCAGAAAATATCAAGTTCCTAACTCTTCATTTAAACTTAGGTATTTTATTACAACACCTAATTGCTTAAACAAGTAGCCCTGATACCACTTCTGTCACGCCCCCTGATCCCACCCTGGACGGAATCGGGAGCCGCGAACCAGTTCAGTGGTACCGGTGGTTATTTAGAAAAGTAGTGCAGCGGAAATTTCATCAGGACCGTGAGTTAGGAAAAATATCAGAGTTTAGAAAACACCGAATTTTATTTATTAAATAGATGGGATAAAGCCATGTTTTGAAAGGTAGCTTTAATATGGGATAAACCCAAATACATAAAACAACTTTTCTTAATTTAATTTAATTGATAAATTAAGCCACTTCTGTAAGCCTTTTGGTGCCATATCCAACTCTTATTCCGATCTACTGTAATTACCTGAAACGCGTTTTAAAAACATTTGGTCAGCAGGAAATACTGGTGAGTTCATTCAGTTTGTACAAAAATGACACATTGTTATAGATTACAGCATAAGAGCGATTACAATGGCTACTATCTTATTGTTATCTGGCGCCGTGTCACACCCTGGTGACGATGGTCATACCACTATTGGGTCCTTTCACCCAAGTAGTGATGATTATCACTGTTAGGTTGGTGAACCTAACCGTGAGAAATTAGTAATGTGCACAATACCCCACTTGCCAGTGATTATGATAACCACGACTTAATCCCTGTAATTATAACGTTTGAAAATGATTTGAGATTTAGTAAAACAGTTGATAAAAGAGAATGACTCACCTTGTTAGCATATAGTCTTGATTAAACAAGCATCTACTTTACAGTTCTGAATCTTCTGATGATTAAGCATCTTGTTTGATTGTAAGTGTATAGTTTGGAGTTTTCTGATAGTTAAACATATGGTTTAATAGAGTGGAATACGTTTTAGTGTAAAACCATATCAAACCTAACGATGGTCACGAGATCAGGACCTTAACGAAATTCACAAAGTATAGTCTTATTTAGACAGCGCTTTGGCATCCGTTTCAGAATCTTAACGAAATTCACAAAGTATAGCACTTTGGCATTCGTTAGTTGGTTCCCGAATCGATCAGACAGAATATCGCATCGGTGATTATTGGTTAGAACACCAACGTATAGAGAGAGAATAATAGAAGGAATGAGCAAAGAAAAATGAATCCTAAGCTTCCTATTTATAGGTAGGAAATATGAAATTTCTAGGAAATTTCATATAGCTTTTCTAGAAAGTTACCTATACATTTTCTAGGAAGCTTCCTACCCATATATATATATATATATGTATATCTTCTTATACCTTCCTTGCACCTTCCTTTGATATTATCTATCTCATATATATTTATTTTCATGTATATCTATTTAGGTGTTTAATTTACTTACTTAATTAAACTTACTTAATCGCGCTTAGCTTAATTAATCTTGCTTAACTGATTAATTAATCATACTTAACTTAATTAATCATACTTATCTGATTAATTAATCTTACTTAGCTGATTAAGTTTAACTTATCTATTAAGGTTTCTTAACCGCTAAGTTATCTTAACTACTAAGATAGCCGTATACAGGCAGCACTTAAACATCCGTTGGATCAGTTTCAATCAATCGGATATAGTACCGTGTCCGTGATTAGAGTTATTACCCTGATAACGAGCAGAGTTTCGGGTTTTAGAGTATAATACCCGAGCTATTACTTTGCTATAATAGAAGCTAAAAGAAAGAAAAGAATTGAGCGACTTTCAACTGAACTCGAACTCCTTATTTATAGGGCTGGAAATGGGGCGTGTCGCGGCCCGCGTAAACTCGAAGGAACATCTACGCGGCCCGCGAGGAAGTCTAGGTCGGCTGAGTCATCAGAGGTTTCGACACGTGTCATGCCACGTGGCCTTGATCGTTATCCGGCAGTTTGCATTGCTGTCGCGGCCCGTGTAAGCTTGGCTTAACTCTTACGTGGCCCGCGAGCGAACCAAAAATCTTGTTTTTCTTGATTTCTCCAAGCACGAAGGTATTTCGGGTCCGTTTCTTGCACTCGAGGTGTATTTAGGAGCGTTTAGGGTTACCTTAAGGGTCCTAGGAGAGTTGTTATAGAGAAAGTGAGACTCATTAGTAGTTTCGGATTTTTCTTAGGGTTTCATTGTCATTCTCTCTGTATTCGTTCATCTTGTTGATCTCAGTGTTGAGATCTAGTTGTTTCAGAGATCTTGTGATCTCGGTCTGTATCGTTTTGTTGATAATTCAACAGATTGTGTTAATCTGGTGAATCTGATCATTGTGTATTACAGATCTCATACCTTTGAGATCTAGAGTTTGGTATTTGGGGTTTTTCAGGGTTTGTTAAGAAATAAAAGTTTTGTCATGTTTTTTATCGCTGTTTCTATTGTCATGTTTTTTCATCAACTCCGGCCAAACTGGCGCTTCGAAAGCCGGTTTTTATCAAAAAGGGGCTTGTTGCGTCAGCGTCTTCTAATGTTCGTAATGTTCGTATAGCTGAGTGTCTTGTTGGTGATGAAACCGGTACTATACTTTTTACTGAACGTAATCATCAAGTTGATCTTATGAAACCTGGTACCGGTGTCATCATTCGAAATGGAAAGATTGACATGTTCAAGGGATCTGGTACTGTTTGGATTGGGCTTCTTGAAGACATCAGGACCCTAAGTGAAAGTTCTTGGTGTTCTTAGTCTTCATATTTTTCTATAACTCACTGTAAGTTTCCCAAATTTTTATCACTGCTGGAGTTCTCTGAGTCTTCTGTATCCTATCTGTTTTATTTTTTCTGTCACACGATTGTATTTTGTTTAGGCTTTCGGTGACCGGGTTGAATGAGCCAGTATTGTTGACAGGGAGAATCACACCCTGAATTTTGTGTTATTGCATCTTGTTGTGATTTGTTGGTTTTTTTGTGTATGCGTGTGTGTGATATTCTGTTTTAGTAATGGTTGTTTGCTTTATGATGCGTATTTCCCAGGTCTTAAGTTTATTTGTGAAAAGTGATGACACTTTGTTTTGAGTTGATTAAAATATGAGTTTTTTTTTTTCATTTTTTGTGTATGTGAGTTTTCTAATTTGAAAGTGTTAATAATTGTGAATTGAGGGGTCTATATTGGCATCTTAAAATCTGAATGAAGGGTTCTTGATATGTTAAATTTCTCTCATTAGTTGTTTTTTTTTTTTTTTTTTTTTCAAATATAGTCTGATTTGGATTGTCTAGATTTGCAAATTATTGTTTTTTTCTCACTTGGAACAAGGTTTAAAATCTATCTTAAGTTTTAAATACATTTTCGACTTGTATTTTTGGATTGTCTAGATTTGTAAGTTCACATTAGATTTGTTCTACATTGAAAAAGACTACACTTTGCAATGATTTTCTTGGTCTAAGTTTTAATGTTTGTGATCTGTCATGTTTTACATAAAACTTTAAAGCTCGTATAAAGACCATATAGTAAAACTTAAGTTCCATGTTTTTTTTTTGAAAATTATATTGGATGTATTTTTTAAAATAAGGAAAAAGGGTTGTTTTTATAACAAGGGATGTGCATTGTTTTTTTTTTCTGTTACCATAGAATGATGTACTCTAGATACTAATAATTCTCTCATTCACTATACAGTTTCGACTAGAGTTTGTTTGTATTTATTTTGGGTTTGATTGATTTAACAATGTTTAGTTTTGTGCGATTGTCTATGCGATACTTATTAAAGTTTTTTTAGGTTATTGAGTTTGTTGTCCTTTTGATTTGCTACCATTGAGTTGTTTGGATATAAATTCGTCTTAGAGAGTTGTGTGGTGCTGCTTTATTTGTTTTTATCTATAAATAGTTTTAAGGTTTCAAGTTCATATACGAATAAGATGTATAACTCCGTCACACATCTTCTCTGATCAGTCTTGGTTCAACTTGGTTCGTCTAGTTACCTCAGCTGTATCAATGTGCATGTTTTAAGTTTTTTTTTTGTTGGCCTTGTTAATCTTGTTTATCAAATGAGGTTTTTTTTAAAGGAGAATAGTTTGTATCTATATTTTGTATGATTATTGATATGATTCTAGTATGTATGCTTGTCTAGTTTATGTCTTGGTTATTGGGATTTTGTATCAAGATTCGTGTTTTTTTGTGTAAGGATAAGTGTTCTTTTATTGGATGAAGATTTGTTCAAATATTTTTTTTACTGTTTTCTATAAGATTCAAACACTTAAAATTGTTTAATAAGTTGTGTCTGAAATAGCAACTTAGCATGGTTTGTTTCTCATAGCTGTTTGTTTGATTCTTGATGTGGCTCTAACGTTGATTCTTTATCAAAGTTGCAAGTAACAGTTTCAAGTCTTATTATTGTTCTCAAATCTCAGTCTTGGATTGTGTGATTCACTTTTGTCTTGAACAATGATAAAAATGTCTTTCGGCTTTAATCGTGTGTTGATAGTTTTTTGTTTCTCAAATCATATTATGATGGTTTGTTTGACCCGCATGTCTTGTTTAAAAAAGATGTTGTTTTGTGGTTAGTCGAACCATGTGGTTCAAGTGTTTTCCTAACCAGTTGTATTTGTCAAGATTGTTCTTGTTTTTATTGACATACTTGTATGTTTTCTCTCGATTTTGTGTTCAACCGAAACTTGTTTGGCTGTGTTTTATATTCTGATATATGTCATATTATTCTCATTGTTATCAGACCTGTTTCTCGAATCTTGTGATTCGTCGTTTCTTAAAGTCATGTGACTTTTGTCTTATCATAAATGTTTGTGATAGTTTTATTGAATCGTATGATTCATTTTTTGTTGTGAGGTTGTAAAAGTTTTTGCTTGAATCAAATAAGTCTTTATGTTCTTAACAAGTTCTCTCTTGATATGTTTCTTGTAAGGTTGTAAATGTTTTTGATCAAGTCAAATTTGTCTTTAAGTTCTTCACATATGTTATCGTTTAGACATGGTTCTAAATTCTTAAAAAGTCGTATGATGTTTCCAACTCATATCAGATATGTTTCTGGTAGTTCTTTAGAATCGTATGGTTTTTTTTGTTTGTTTTAATCAAAACGTTTTCCTCTGATTTCTCTCTTTCTTTGATGTTATAGTAACTCGATGAGTTTTATGACTTGTTATGTATATTGGTAGTGGAGTGAAAGTCCATTTGGTATTTTTGAACTCATGACTTATGTTTCATCATATGTAGTTGGTATGTGGTGCTGTAGTTGAACTATGTTGGGAGGAAGGTATCTTACTACGTTGTTTTTTGAAAACTTACAAGCTACAAAAGATCTTTTACTTACACTAGGTGTCCAGGTTTGTTTCAAACGTGGTTTATTATACATTGTATTTCTCCTCAAACCACTATAGCTCATGTTATTTTTACTTGAAATTTATGATGGAAAATAAAACAAAACAATTTTTAAGTATTACATCCAGAAGAACCCATTCTTGTTTGTTCTCATTTTCTAGGTTGATTCATTTTTTATTTCTATAGGAAGTTGTTAGATATATTCTCTCTCTTAGGTTTCATGTTGTAACTAAGGTTTGGGAATGTTCTTGATCTCGTTATGTACAAATCTGTTGTTAGTTCTTTAAATCTTGTTGAGAGTTTGTACTAGTTCGTCGTGTTGATAATTTGTGAGTGAGATTGATAGTAGATCTACTTCGTATCATTTGTTGTTATTAGTCTCATGTTTTATTTGGTTTTGAATTTAAAGTTAATTATCTAGGTTGAGAATTTCACAGGAGTTGTGGTTGATATCACATTGTTATTCATCATATATTTTGTTTTTTTTTTTGGTCGAAAGATTTAACATTGTTTTTAATGTTAAAGAGTCCGGGATTATACTTGTTTTTGTGTAAAATCACATTGAGGTTAGTGATTATCTTGTTTACTATTTGAGGTGTAGAGGGTCTGCAAATCTGTTTACTATTTGGTATCATGTTTCAAATAGTTGTGTACATGTTGCGGAATCATTCTTTAAGGGTTTTTTTTTTGCTTAATTTGGTCATGGCTTCCACCAAAAGTGACATTTGAGATGGTCTATATAGCCTCTTTCTTGGTGTCACATTATGTGGTTTTAAGTAAATAAATAAGGGTGCTGATGATAATCCTTAGTTGTACGAAGAGGCATGTGTGCTTCAGCGTGTGAAGTTTTGTGGTTATTCAGTTCTTTTCATGAGTTGCATATTGTTTTAGTTGCGCATATTGTTTTGATTGTATGAGCAGAACTGACTGGTGTGTTAACAAAAGGGAGATTTCCTCAACCTTGTTGTGATGTATGATCGGAGTTGATTCCAAGAATCAACTTGCAGTTGTCTATACAAAAGGGTTGCATCCTAAAACCTATTCTCAAAATGTGCCAGTGTTTAGGTCTGTTTGATATATTTGATGTATGAATTATGGGGGATGTTAAAATATATTGTTACATTGTATAATTCATACATCTTATATTTTTAGACTTATGGTTATTATCTAATACTTCATGGGCCTTTCAAATTGTTGGGCTGATAGTTGGGTTTGTTATAAACCAGTTGTGTATAAAAAAGTTTTAAGTGTGCAGATTTTATTGTTCAATGGCTTGAATGAAAGTACTAAAGATGTTGGAGGACTATATTGCAACTTCCTGGGGGACAAAGTGTAACTTCTGGTTTTGTTGGTATATAATGAAGAGAGAGAGAGTGAGACTCATTAGTAGTTCTAGATTTTTCTTAGGGTTTCATTGTCATTCTCTCTGTATTCGTTCATCTTGTTGATCTCAGTGTTGAGATCTAGTTGTTTCAGAGATCTTGTGATCTCGGTCTCATACCTTTGAGATCTAGGGTTTGGTATTTGGGGTTTTTCAGGGTTGGTTAAGAAATAAAAGTTTTGTCATGTTTTTTTATCACTATTTCTGTTGTTCTTCTAGTTTGTGTTTAGATCCATACCATTTGACACAAACACCAACTACAAATGATCTGTGTGTTTATAAAATCCATATATTATTGCGACAATAAACACAAGTAACACAAACCATAATAACTAGGAGTTCATTGTTACAAAAAAGCTACTTGACCATCCCCTCATCAATTATTGTAGCAAACTAGCAAAAACACCCCGTGCTACGTGGTGGGAATTGTTTGGTTAACCCACGTGTTGCGGGTGCATGGATCGTAAAACTGTGCCACGTAGTTAGCAAACCAGATGTGAATTTATACCACTACGTGTAAAACATAGTAAAAAACCAAATACAAACTAATAACGCGACCCGACGAAAAATGTACAAACTTGAATTTATACAGATGTTGATCAGTTTTATATAAACATAATGGAAAACATGTAAATAATACCTGTAACCTCAGACAAGCCAGCAGAGAATCCAGTAAGAGACACAACCATGAAGTTCGACATACTTGTCAAGATGATCTGGTTCCCCTTTAAGATGTATGTTCTTGATGGTAGTATCGAGTTCTTTAGGGTTGAAGAACTCGTTGTAATGGGGAGAGAGGAGGGGCGATTTTGAGTGTGATGTTATGAACGTCTAACCCTAATCACTCTTTAGTAATCTCCTTATATACACCCAAGGGGAAACCCAATTAGTTAATAAGGGTAATTTGACCCATCAACAGTTACCAACTAATTATATTATAGGTTTTAATATATTTTGATCCATATTATATAAATGATAATGACGGCTACTAGATTAAATACATATAAATAAAATATTTAATCTTACAATTGACACATTATATTATATTATAATAGTGGATCATAGATATAGTTTTCAAAATGATAAATCCCACTTATTTTATTAACTAATGTGATCATTTTATAAGATATAAAATTTATTTGATATATAATATTTTCTATTTAGTTTGCTAAAAACACACAACACTATTGGCAAATGAAAAACAAAAAAATGACAATTTTGAAATTAAATTTCAAAAGAAAGGTAAAGTTTATACTCTAGATAACAATCTACGGTAACTGTTATATAGAATAATTATTTAAATTCAATTATCCTTCAACTTTGCATAACAATTTTGAAAAAAAGACAACATTATGTTATTGTAAAATGAGGTAGGTCATACATACTCAAAAGAATTAAAAGGTGTTGTTTAGTCGTTATATCCTCGTGAAGTAGACTTGGTCTCTATATCCTTTTTGGGGAGACTCAGTCGCATTGCATGATATTTAAAGATATTTTTTGTCTGTTTAAAATTATATATTGCTTTTATTTTATATGAAAGTTTAAAAAATACAACATGGTTATACTAAGTTTCTAATCTTAAATTACATTTTTTTGCATGTCTGTTAGTAATTATTAGTTAAGACATATAGCTAACGTACATTTCATCTGTTAATTAATAATGGAAATATGAATTCGATTCTAAGGCTATGGGTATGCTTTCATGCCCCTTAACTACACGTAGGCACCACATCACCTACTTGACCCTCTTTCATTTCATTGCACACCAAGGAAATGGTTTAACCCCATTAACGCCCCTTAAAATTAATTAAGATACATATATATAGCATGTTGTGTGTGTGTGCAAATTTTGGAATGTTTGATTCCCTCCCTCTCTCTCCTAGTTAACTTCTTAACATGTGAAGTTTTTAATGCCTCTTAACACCCTTCAGGAGTGGTTTAACATATGTTAACGGATTCCAATTAGGATTAACACCTATGGATGTTAGAGTATACCAAATGGCCTAATAACTAAAAGATTGTGTGAAATCAAATATTGATTTTTTTAGAAATAGTAACAGGAATATAGACATTTTATACATAGTAAGCTGTCTGAAGGTCGCATCTGTGTAATATGTTTTTTATTTATGTATTGCATAGGCTGAACATATGTTTTTTTTTAATATTAATAAACCGTGTCAACATATTGTCCACTTTCCCCCTGATGTTTGAGATGTAAGTCTCAAATCGGTTGAGGAGGAGAACGAAGCCTTCCTTATAAGATGGTGGAAACCTTCTCTACCAAGAAGCGTTTTACCTAGGCGAATAACTCATCGGGTGAAAACAAAACCGTGAGTTCCTGGATGGGCAACCCATCGAGGGCAAAACGGACAATATCTTGGCACAATTTAGTTGGGCTGTTACACGTCCAAACAACATCAGTACTGGTACTGGTATTTGTTTATACGGTTTTGTCTTTGTGATCTGGTATAAATTTTGTTGAAAAGGGAATTGTATTAAAAATCAAGTTTTTTTTTTTTGTAGGGTAATTAAGCATAATGAGGGTCGGTAGGTACCGTGACAAACCGAAGTGATACCAACCGAACAACATCGTTACCGGTATTGGTGTTATCAGAACCGGTATTGGTGTTTGCTTTTATGGTTTTCGATACGTGTCGATATTCTTTTTTCGGTCACTATAGAAGTACAACGAATGTCGGTGCCGTAACGAACCGAACTGATATCCATCAAATTTTCGATGCGTCATGCGTAAACCAGCCAGTAAAAGGGAATCGTATTGGGACATGAGACAATAGAACTTTAAATATCGTTATTCGGTGTTAAAACTCATGGAAAAATATCCAAATAACAATTTTGACTTCCAAATCGATAATCGGTTTCTAAATATGTCGACCACTGGTTCCCAGTTGCGAGAAAAAAAAATATGAATCTTTCTCGCAACTGGGAACCAGTGGTCGACATATTTAGAAATCGATTATCGATTTGGAAGGCTAAACATCTATCATACGGTGGTAGAATTACCCTACTTAAATCGGTACTTAATTCTTTATCGACGTATTACTTTTCTTTATTTAAGGCACCGGCCCAAGTTATTGAATCACTTGAGAGAATTAGACGGGTTTTCTTTTGGGGTGGAAGTGAAGAGAAAGCGAAGATGAATTGGGTTGCATGGGAAAAAACAATAGCTCCAGTTGAATATGGCGGCCTCGGTTTTGGATCACTTAAAGATGCTAACCTTGCTATGCTAGCAAAGTGGTGGTGGCGTTTTAGAGTACAGAAAGAAGGCTTATGGCGGAATGTTATTTGGGCATTTCATCACAATAATAGATCCTAGACGGCAATCCCGGCTAAGGTCTCTATTACTGGGCCATGGAAGCAAATAGTGAGTATCAATGACCTCTTAGCTAGACGTGGGATAGATCTAAAGAAGGCTATCTTGAAACAGAAATAGCAAATGGATCAAACACATCATTTTGGCTGGATAATTGGCTGGGTGACATACCACTACATCTGAGGTTCCCTAGTCTATTCAATCTCGAAAAACATAAGCTTTGTAACGTCGCTGATCGTATTATTTCAAACAGTTCCGGTCCGCAAATCGTTTGGGATTGGGCTAGGCCCATTTCAGATGGTTTTGAGAGCACCGAACTCCAGGATCTCTTAGCATTATTAAATGTTATTGTCGTTTCACAAGGAGCTGACAAACAGGTATGGAACCTGGATACTTCAGGTTGGTTCTAGGTCTCGAGCATAAAAAAATTCCTTAGTTCCGCTGATAGAGTGCTGCCAAGATGGGTTTTTTCGTGGAATAACTGGACGCCAAAAAAGGTTGGAATGGTGGCGTGGAGAGCAGAGAAGGATAGGCTTCCAACTAGAGAAGTGTTACTTAGAAGACATATTGATATTACGGATGCTGCATGTGTTTTGTGTGGAGAATATGTGGAATCAAGTGAACACTTGTTCGTCGCATGCCATTTTGCTCAAACAATTTGGCAGATTGTTGCTTCTTGGTGTAAAATCCCACCCATTGTGGCCTTCGATTTCAAAGATTTACTGGATCTTCACGGTTTTAGTCCGGGTTCACGGAAAAGAAAAAAGACGCTGCAAGCAATTATCAACATAGTTATTTGGTGCATTTGGAAGACTCGTAACGAGGTATTGTTCATTAGCGCTCAACCTAATGCGATTAAAGTATTGGAAGAAGTTAAGTCTCTAGGTTTCCTTTGGGTTAAAAATAGATCCAGGGAAACAAATCTATCATGGGAAGATTTGAGTAGATTTTCGGTGTTTGAATAGTTTTGGTTTGCCTTCGGCCTAATTGGTGTAATCTAGAATTGTATATTTGGTGTCTAGCATCTTGCTAGTTTGAATAAATAAAATTTTCTGTCGGCCATTAAAAAAAAATAACAAAGCCGTCTTTTAATCTATAGTTACGAAAACAATAACAAAACAACATGTGATATAAATTTAAAACTTTGTAATGAATTCCGTGTTGACAGATTACATGCGTATTCTCTTTGCTTATATATTTCTTAATTTTATTGCTAGACACATTTGTAAATTATCAAGCCAGGGGTTTCACTGGAAGCAGTCTCCCTATTCCTACGGAGTAGAGGTAAAACTGTCTACAACTTACCCTCCTCGGGCCCTACCTTTGCTTTGCTATTGGTGAGATTTACTGAGTATGATGATGATGATGACGACGACACATTTGTAAATTGATTTTGTAGATATTTTGAATCAGTCTCTTTAAAAAAAATTAGGTATTGGCCTCTATTCCTACGGAGTAGAGGTAAAACTGTCTACAACTTACCCTCCTCGGGCCCTACCTTTGCTTTGCTATTGGTGAGATTTACTGAGTATGATGATGATGATGACGACGACACATTTGTAAATTGATTTTGTAGATATTTTGAATCAGTTTCTTTAAAAAAAATTAGGTATTGGCCTAACATAGAACAAAGAGAAAAGAAAAAAACATATATCTAAGTTGATATCATGTGTATTTCACAAAGAATCTATTTTGTATCTAGTTCTCCCGTGAAATATTCGTATATATATACAAAGAAAATAATTCAAGAAATTTGCAAGGTTCGCATCTAACAGCATGCTGACAAAATCTACCAACTCCATTATTGAGTAAAATCAAGATATTCGACCATAAAGACGCAACTAGTTGTAGCACGCTGCGTATATATGTCTCAATACTGCCATCGTCGTTTTCATATAAAACAGACACCGAAAGACCCGAAAAGGTGGTTTAATATCGCCAAATCAAGGAGTTAAATATTGCAGGCGATATTTAATATCACCAAGAGACAAAAAAACCATGATTTTAAGTTCATGTTTGATTCAAGATATGAGGTTTTTGAATTTGACGCATAGCGGAAGTGTAAAATATTTACAAAGAGTATTTTAAACAAAAAGTGATATATTATTAGGGAAAATTATGAAAATTGGCATGTTTGCTAAGCTTTTTAACAAAAATTACAATTTGGTATTTTTGCTTACGAGTTCACGGGGCAGACACTATTTTTGTCGTCAATGAAAAAGAGGGAGGGGGTGTAAGATTAAATATATTATAACTAGGTTAGAATCCCGTGTATTACACGGGTTGATTAAATATATTTTTATATAATAAAAAAGTTACATCTTTAATTACCCGTGTATAACATGAGTTGAATAAGCACGTGTACTACACGGCTTGAATAAATATAATGTAATCAGTTAACACACACAGTCGTCAAAATACGTTTTTGGTAAAAAGAACTTTGATATACTATTTACATATTAGAACATTTTACTTTGTTTTTTTTTTTTTTTTTTCTATTATTAGGTTATAAACTTGTATATTACAAAAGTCCATTAAATCCACTTATTTCTTCTTTCCCCATTCATGACCCATTGATTTATACCTAAATATTAGTTTTTATTCTTCCCTACTTAATACATGTAATCTCAATCAAGTAATCAAAACTAAAGAGGAAAACAATTAAAAAAACGATATGCACTTTTCAATTTGAATTCACATACAGAACTAATATGAGGCTATCAACCTGCAAATATGGCTTGTTTGGCATTTAGTCAGCGAAACGTGGGTTGGATCTCTCCTCCGAGTGGATGTTGATAGCTCGGAATGGAAAGGGGTTTGCTCCATGTGAATGACCCCATAAATTTAAGAGATCCAATTGTGTTTGGACTACATCTCTGGTTGCTAGTCAATTGATGTCAGTCATCAAACGATAGTGGGATGCTCACATGTTAGGAATGTGAGGGGAAATAAACTGAGATAATTAACTTGGTTAGTCATAAAGGATTAAACCAGCAACAAAAATAAACTTAAAGGATGTTTTTAGCAAGTTTTAAACATTAAGGCTGGAACCTGCAAGTTTGAGGAAACATAAAGGACGTTTTGTACAATTTACTCGCAAAATAATAAACTAAAGATAAGTATAAAAATTATATTAGAAGATAAATATAAATATAGAGATATAGTTATAGACAAACGTCGACTTAAAATATGGGATAACTTGATAAATTATTTTAAAACTTGTAATTTTAAAGATAAAAATAAACATAAATATATGGCAAAAAAACTAAAAAATAGACGTCTCTCGTATTGACACGTGTCCATCAATTGTTTTCTTTTATTATATGTATAGATATAGATATGATATTTAATCTGTTAGCCATTATAATCATTTATATTATATAAGATCAAAATATATTAAAACTTATTATGTAATTAGTTGGTAATTGTTGATGAACCATATTTATATACTATAGGATAAATTACATTTTTTGTCCTTTATGTTTGTATCAGATTGCAATGGATAGCCTTTAACTTTAATAATTACAGTCACAATCCTTTATTTGGAAAACTCAGTACATCTTTCGTCCTTTAGCACTAACAAGGTTAAAATTTTCAGTTAAATTTATCCACTTAAGGGCAGTTTAGTCTTTCTACTTAATTATTTATAGTATAAATTAAAGAAAATAAAATCAAATATAAAAACCCTTTTCTCTTTCACACACACACTCTCTCTCTCTAAACAAACACACACTCTCTCTAAACAAACAGCACCACCACCACCACCGTATAAACTGTCTGCAACAGTTTAGAACTGTCCAAATCCGTCACACACACCACCACACCGTCATGATCAATTAAATAAAACAACCCTTTCACAAAATTACAAAATCAAATAAGTTTAGAAGTCAAGTTCAAAACAAAGGAAAAGGCTAAAATTACTTTCTAAATTTCTTTTATTTAGTTCCTTAATTTCGGGATTTGGTCAATTTAGAATTTCTGCTTGATGTCTTATTTCAATAACATCATATATATGATCAAAACGTTTTCCGTCATTCCAAATTGTTTTTATTTTATATTATGTTAGTTGGAATTTGAATTGCATACAAAACAGTAACCTCTTGATATACGTCTTTGAGTTTGTTTGTTTACCTATGCATTTATAAATTGTAGGGGGGCAGATAACAAATTAAGTGAAGAACATGGACAATGAAAAAATCTTTCCTACTTCCGATGAGAGATATGCCGAAGAACTGCAACTTCAAGAGGCATTGATATTTAGCTCTGTGTCTCTATCTTCACCATATCAAAACACATTAGCAGTCTCATGTTCATCATCATCATCGAAGCAGCCATCGATGACATCGAGTAAACCGCCGCAATTTGATTTGATTGATAAACCCTAACTTGCAATTCTTGGTTTCTCTAAATATACATATGAAAGAGGCGCTTGATTCACAATTGTGCGCGAATAGTTAGCACGACCGTTGGATGGAGGCAGTGGTGTAGGTGGTCGACGGTGTTGGTGGGCGGTGGTTGGTGGCGGCCTGATGATAATGGTTGTAGAAGTGTTATGTAGAGAGAGAGAGAGACTACAGGGGAGAGAGAGAGAGAGAGAAAGAGAGAGAGTACAGGGAGATGAAGATGGTTCAGGTTTAGTTTTTAAATCTTGATATTTTTTATTAAATGACTATTTTGCCCTCACATGTGTTGCACATGACCTTACTTAACTGAAAGTTTTAACCAGGTTAGGGTCAAAGGACCTAAGGTGTAACGAGTTTTGCAAAATAAACGACTGTGACTGTAGTTATTAGAGTTAAAGGTCTTCCATTGCAACCCGCTACAAACATAAAGGACTAAAAATGTAATTTACCTTATACTATAAATAAGTAACTTTTGTATGCATATAGCGTTATATTATATGCTTTGGGTAGTTTTAAAAAAAAAGTTGAAATTTTACTTTTAACCTAAATTTTTGAATCTTTTACAATTTTAACTTTACAAAATTGTAACTTTTTACTTTAAAGTTAAAACTTTTCTTCTTTTACAATTTAACTTCATAACACTTTTACATTCAACTTTGGTCTCTTATAATTATCATCTTTCGCAAATTTTCGTTTTAGGTTTCGTACTAACTTTTGCGAGTTAGCACAGAGCAATGTGTGTGTGGTTCAACGTTTTTACGTTTCGTTCATAATTTTGCGAGTTAACACGGCGCAACGTCCATTTGTAGTCCAAAGTTTTACGTCTATTGTTTTTCATTTCATAGGTTTGTCGCAACGCGTGAGTCATTTATCGACTTTGTTATTTTTTATATGTTCTATCTTTCGGTTTCTTGCAATTTTAACCTAACAAAAATGATTTTTTTTTTACCTTTTTTAACCCAAAACATTTTATCATTTGCAATTTAACCTCATAACTTTTTACTTTCAACTTTGGTCTCCTATACTTTTCATCCATCCCAAATTTTTGTTTTATGTTTCGTAGTAAATTATGCGAGTTAAGACGACGCAACATGCGTGTGTGATTCAACCTTTATACGTTTTGTTCATAATTTTGCGAGTTAACATGATGCAACACCCATGTGTTGTTCAATGTTTTACGTCTATTTTTTCTCATTTGATAGGTCCGTCGCAACACATGGGTCCTAGATCGACTTAGTTATTTTTTAAATGTTCTACATTTCGGTCTATTTCTTCGTTTTAACACGCCACAACTTCAGCGTTGATGGTTGCTGACGGTTGTGTGGCATTGGTGCTATTTGACATGCTTTTATGCCCCCGCCGCAACTGGCGGGTGCTTAATTCTAGTTACCCTTATTAACTAATTGGGTTTCCTCTTGGGTGTATATATAAGGAGATAACTAGAGAGATTAAAGGTTAGACAATAATCATAATATCATTATTATCAAAATCATCACTCTCCCTCATCTCTCTCTCTAACCGAATTTGAACCCTAGAGTTCGGTTCTCACTATTATAATTATACACCCTAAGGAGGAACCAGATTAAGCTGGCAATCATGTCAAACTCTATGGTTGCTTCTCTTACTGGATTCTCTGCTGGCATATCTGCTGTTACAGGTATTTTATTCATGTTTTCCATTATGTTTAAACTGAACTGATCAACATGTGGTATCAGAGCATATGTTGATAAATCAGTTTTATTTTCGTGTCCTTTATTCTGGAATCAAATATGGAAAACAAAATTTACAAAAACCTGATAAGAATTCGTCTCTTAGAGACTTCATCCATGTTGTGGCATCAACGTTTAGGCCACATCTCAAGAGAACGATTAAATCGTCTCGTAAAGGATGAAGTCTTACATCCTCTCGATTTCACTGATTTTGAAACATGTGTCAAATGTCTTAAAGGTAAAATGATATTAGCGAATAAGAAATGTGCCACTAGGAGGTCTAATTTATTAGAACTCATTCATGCTAACATTAGTGGTCCCTACCAAATAGCTGGTATCACTGGACATACTTGTATCTCATTAAAGAAAAATCTGAATCTCTTACATACTGGGTTTCCTCTTGGGTGTATATATAAGGAGATAACTAGAGAGATTAAACGTTAGACAATAATCATAACATCATTATTAATCGTCACTCTCCTTCGTCTCTCTCTCTCTCTAACCGAATTCGACCCTAGAGTTCGGTTCTCACCATCATAATCATACACCCTAAGGAGGAACCAGATCAAGCTAACAATCATGTCAAACTCTATAGCTGCTTCTCTTACTGGATTCTCTGCTAGCCTATCTGCTGTTACAGGTATTTTATTCATGTTTTTCATTATGTTTAAACAGAACTGATCAACAAGGGGTTGCATTTTATTCATCCAAACCTCCTACTAACAGGGCGAAAGTATATGAGGATGGTTTCACTGAAGTTAAGGCTAAGAGGAGTGCAAAGAAGAATGGCTTTCAAGTTAATAACCAGAAGCCCAAATTTGAGTATAGACCGGTCGATAGGAAGAAAAAGGCCGTTGCAAATCAGCAGGTTACTACTTCTCCTAAAATTCAAACTCATAATCCGTTTTCTGCTCTTGCTTCTGTTGGGGGAAATGGTGTTTCAGTCCAAGGGAGAAAGAAAGGGGGTACACATGTACATGAGGATTCAGATGAGGAAGAGGTTGAGGTTGTCTATGATGAAACCAACGACTTTATGACTTCGGGTACATATCCTTCGTCTTCAAGACAAGGGGCAAGCACCTCTTCTACAAAGTTCTCCAATGGATAGAGTGTCTTTGGTTCGTGTTAAGGGGCTGCAGTTTCGTAGCAACTTCATTTTTGATGATGGAGGATGAGGTTTTGGTTATGTATTGTTTTGTCTACTAGATATCTACTAGATATCTTTTCATGATTTATAGTAGGCTAGATATCTTTACATATATGGGGCACGTCCTGTATATGAACTAGTGTGGAACTCATCCTCACTACTTGTACTTATTTGTGGTTGTTTATAATAGATTCACCGGGGTAACCCTTTACCAAAAAAAAAAAAAAAAAAAAAAACAAGGGGTTGCATTAATAAAAAAATTACAAGTATAAAAGTGCATGCACTATTTTTGTCCGCATAGAAAATAGCTCACTCTTTTTTAGTGCCAACAAAAATGGTGTATGCTCCTTGAATCCATAGACAAAAATAGTGTTGTAACTTTACATTTGTAATTTTTTGATTTGTTTATTTGGCGAGATGCGAACCCAAGTGTAAAAATCTCATAAATTCAATGCTATTTTACTCAAAATGATAGTCAACAATCCGCATCCCTATTTTTATGATTTCCCTTTAATTTAGAATACCTTTTTTAAAATGATAGTCAAAATGATAGTCAACAATCCGCTCCTGACGCTGTGCGACTTTTGAATCGGGTTCAAAAAGTCGTTAATAGTAATTCTTCGTCGCTAAAGGTTTCAAACTTTATATTTAGTAGAATTGGTTTTTCTATAAAAAGGGGGTGGCGGCGCAACTTGTTGCCCGACTACCTGACTTTGCTTTGTAATTGCCTTTTTTCGTGTGGAATGAAATTATTTTGGGGTGGTCTCACTGAAAACAATTTTTTTATTCCTAACAGATAGATGTAAGATTGTCTATATCTTACGTTACTCAGACTCTACCTTAGGTTTGCTATTTGTGGGATTTACCGGGTATGATGACCATGATGAGACTAAAAAGAAAAAACGAAGGTGAAAATAGCTAAAATTAAATATAGTTAAAGTCTTCATTAGCAAGTACCACCTAATTGATGTATTGGGGTTTGGCCAAACCGCGCGACACATCATCGGGTAGACTTTTCTAGAGGTTGCTAATAAACCCTTAACTCCTATACCCTTTTTATCACCGGCCCTTTTTCCACTCGTCTAAATACTTCCAACATTTGAATGAACTATTGAACTCTTTATCAACTTCTTACGTGTGTTTAGTTTGAAAAAGTCTTCAAAGTTCAACTTGAAAACTACTATATATAGTCCCCACTAGAACTAAAGTCGATCAAGTCATATAATACACATATACAACAATGAGCAACTGGAAGCTTTTTTTCGCTCTAATCATTCTTCATGCTCATGCCACTCAAATCTTTTCACAACCTATTCTCTTTAGTGAATACATAGGTGCCAACTTTGCAAATGTTAGGTTTTCTGATGTACCCATAAACCCTAATATCCAGGTCCATTTCATTCTCTCATTCGCTATCGACTTCACTTCCGGACCGTCCCCAAAACCAACAAACGGTAAGTTTAACGTGTTTTGGGACGCCGAAAACCTCAGCCCATCTCAAGTTCTTTCGATCAAACGCCAACATCCGAATGTAAAAGTAGCTTTAAGCATTGGAGGTGATAGTGTGAGCGATAAGTCGGTTAACTTCACTGCTTTTTCTATTGATTCGTGGGTATCTAACGCTGTTTCTTCACTCACTAGTGTTATCAAACAGTATCATTTAGATGGAATCGATATCGACTATGAACATTTTCATGCTACACCTAACATCTTTGCAGAGTGCATAGGTCAGCTTGTGAAGAGTCTTAAACAAAACCGAGTCATTTCGTTTGCTTCAATCGCGCCGTTTGATGATGGTGATGTTCAGCGTCATTACATGGCGTTATGGAGGAGTTATGCGCGTGTTTTCGACTATGTTAACTTCCAGTTTTATGCATATGATAGGGGTACCACAGTGGCTCAGTTTCTGAGCCATTTTAATGCACAGTTGTCTAACTATCAAGGTGGTAAGGTGTTGGTTAGCTTTAGCACGGATACGAGTGGCGGTTTGAAGCCTGAAAATGGGTTCTTTACAGCCTGCGAGAGGCTCAGGAGCCAGCGGAAACTTAATGGTATATTTGTTTGGTCTGCTGATGACTCGAAAGCGAATGGATTTAGGCACGAGAGGGAAGCACAGGCGTTGTTAGCAAAGGGTCAGTAGATGACATATGACATACTAGAGTCATGGGCTTGTTAGAACTTGAGTTATAAGTTGGAAGGTTAATTAAGATGTTACTTTTGTATTTGTAGGGTGTGTGAAGATGTATTTTAGTTCAAATTCCTACTGTTTAGTTTGTATGTTACTTTTGAGTGCTCATGTTTGAATAAAGATAGTTCTAAAAGGCTGTTGATTAAAGGGAAAATCACCCCACTAGTCAAAGTTGACCAAAGGGTGTTTTTTTTTTTTTAATTTCTAAATTAGTCCTTGAATTTAAGCAGGCTCAAACACGTAAGCTAAGCCTTTAAAAGTGCGGGTTAAGCCTTAGCTGATGACCAAAAACGGGGGTCTTAACCGTTAAATCCTTGGAAGCTTATTTATCTATATTGGTAAAAAGCTAGGCCGCGCGAGTTGACTAGTTTCCCTCGATTAAAAGCATAAATTATTGGGAAAATCACGAAAATGGACATCGACCAGTTAAAATTACGAAAAGTAACATGCGTCGCGTCTGTGGTAACCTCAATCATTAGAAATCGCGTCTTTAGTAGCCTCATGAGTTCTAGCGAATAAGAAGTTGACACGTATCATTATCCTTAGTTTTTTTTTCACTTTTCCACAACGGTTTTTAAACATGCGTAGCTTTTTCATAAGTTAATATTTTATTAAAAGCTTACACAAAATTAAAGATAACTAGGATTAAGACCCGCCCGCGTTGCGGCGCGGGCATATCGTAAACATTGAATGGATTAGTCCAAACGTTATATGATGCATTAACCATATGAAAACACACATTCGACGTATCAAGTTGAACTCAATGTAACATGTATAAGCATTGTGATTGGATCAAACATAAAGTAAATCAAATTCACATCGAACAATCATAACATATTATATGTGACCCAACTCATACATAGAAAAAATAAACGGGTATGAAGGTAAATCTGCACATGTAATCGAAAGGGATTAATTAGAGCTTTCGAAAAAAGGGGAGAAAAAGAAACCATAATTTGACTCCACTCGGTTCGAAACAAACTTTACGAAACATACATAAAATAAACACGAAAACATATTATATTTGACCTGAATCATTTCCCAAAAAAGTTTACGTCGAAACGTAAAACAACTTGAATTTATACCGAAACGTACATAAAAATATGCACGTAAAAATGGTGTCTTTAAACGAAAACGTATTATATTTGACCTGACTCGTCTATAAAAAAAGTTTACGTCGGAATGTAGAACAAATCATATTTATACCTACCCGTACATAAAATATGCACGTAAAATATAGTTTTTAAGTAAAGGAAGTATAGGGGTAAACCGAAACAAAATATTAGTAAAAAAATTAATAGGTTAAAATCGTTCGTAAAACCGTGCCAAGTAGCACCAATGCCACAACAGCATCGACTCTCAACATCGTAAAAATAAATAGATAAAATGGGAAAATTACACTAAATGAAAAGCAGACTTAAAATCGTTGAACCACGCACACCCGTTACAGTGTGTTAATTCGAAGAAATTAACCAGAAACGTAAAACGTAGAAAATAATAACTTAGTCGATCTAGGACCCGCCCGTTGCGGCGAACTTGTCAAAATGGAAAAAATGGACATGTTGCGACGGGTCTGTCAAATATGAAAAAATAGAGCAAAAAACGTTGAACCTCACATGCACGCTACGACATGTTAACTCGCAAAATTTAGAATGAAACGTAAAACGAAAAAGCGAAAGATAAAAAGTATGGGGGACCAAAGTTGTAAATAATAAAGTGTTGTATTAAATTATAAAAGATTGAAAACTTTAGGTTAAAAGTGAAAAAATTACAAGGGTTAAAATACAAAATATGAAAATATTTGGATTAAAAATGAAAAATCAAAATTTTTTTTGAAACACTCCCCAAGCATGGGGTACTACACACAATGCAACAAGAAGTTGCTAATTTATAATATATAATATCTTTAATTTGGTGTATATTTATACAACATTATCGTATGAAAAAATTATGCTTGCTTAATAATCGTGGTCGTGAAAAAGTAGGCGCGGAAACCATGGCACAATCTTAGACGCAAACTTTGAGTCTCAGATGCAAAACTTGCATTTATTTCCGTATTTACGTCTCTCAATTGAATGTCTCGTTTGTGCTTTGGAAATTTAATCACAAATATAGTTTGAATTTACATCGAGATAGTTGGTAAACAGGCAACAAGCTGCGCCGCTACCCCTTTTTGAATAGCAAAACTAAGTTTTTTAGAAACTACGTCCATAGATCTCGGGGTCATAACATTACTATGCATGATCCTTTGAACTCGCCTAAGTAGATCCACAGCCTCTGGCGCTAGAAAACCAAAAGTATCAAAAGCAAATGAGATAAACTCGTGCTGGTTGTCAAGGCACGCTTTGGAAATAGAATTTTTTTTTTTTTTTTTTGAACGGCTAGGAACTCAATTAATTGTTGTTTTGAATTAAGTGGGACGTTCATGTTCATTTAAATTGATGATGGTGATTGTGTGGTGTTAGAAGGATTTTTTAAATTGTGATTGTAGCAAAAAAGTTTAAGTGGATATTTTTAAGTAGAATTTGGGCCGACTTGTGATTACCATTTGGAACAAAAATTATCAGAGTTGGACCGATTTCTTTTGACTTACAAAATGTGGACTTTATATTATTTGTTGATTTGGGCTGCAACAAATTAAACATTTGGGTCAATTGTTTTTAAATGATTAAATCAGATGAGATTTTGGCTACATAAATAAATAGGTGGGCCGATTAAAAAATGTGAACTGATTTTTTTTTTAATTGTGTTGTGGACCATGAGTTGATAAAGGAGAGAGGTTAGATGGTTTTTAAGAAGAAACTTGTGTGGGCCGGTGGATTGTTTATAGAGATGGGCATAATCGGGTATTTTTAATACCCGGACCCGGTTCCTACCCGGATCCGGTTCCACTTAAATTTGGACGTACCCGGTTCCTCTTAGAACCGGTTCCGGGTCGTACCCGGGTATTTGGCACAGAAACTAGAACCTATGGTACCCGGTTCGGGTATTGTGGAACCGGGTTTCACCAGAACCGGGTTCGGGTCGGAACCGGTTTTTCGTATATGTGAAAAAAAAAGCCTGCATGCATAGTGGTAGCTACTGTTAGGAGCCAGTTCTGCAGTGTATTGTCAAATCAAAGAAAAAGCCTGCATGCATAGTGGTAGGCTACTGTTAGGAACATGTTCTTAATATTATAATCGGTTATTTTGTTATTTAAACACTTTAAACCTATATCAAAATCCTCTACAAATCCTTCGTGTCCAACTCCAATACCCTTTCTTGCTAAGAGATATGGCATGCAAGTGGTTTTGGAACCGGGTATACTTGAAGTTAAATCAAATAAGTGACACCGGGTACGCATGGGAACCGGGTACAGGGTTGGAACCGGGTATGGACCTTATTTTTTTTTTAAATGTGGAACCGGGTAGGAACCGTCGGGTTTTTTAAACCCGGAACCGGGTATGCTTAATACCGGGTTGGGACTGGAACCGGTTCCGGGTCGGTTCTACGGGTCCGGGTTTGGAACCGGGTATTATGCCCATCTCTAATTGTTTAATTGAATTGAATTGATGGTGTTCTAAGTTTTGATTGGGCTTCACAAGTTAGTTCATTTGGGCCTCGTTGGTTTAAAGAAAATTATTTGGTTGTCTATTTTAAAACAAAAGGTAGGCCTTAATAGTGGTGCACAAATCGGGTTTTCTGAATACTCGGTTCCGGGTATTGAACCGGGTTCGGGTACGATCGGGTTCTACAAAATCGGCTATTGACAATACCCGGGTTTTATAATACCCGGTTCCGGGTTTTATTTTCGGGTCCGGGTTCGGGTTTTTTGTGCACCACTAGGCCTTAACATGACAAAGAAAGCTAATTGTTCGTTTAGTGTGAAGCCGAATATAATTGAAGTTGGGTTATTTGTTTTGGATCAACGAATTATCAGATTAGTCATATAATTGACGAACGGTTTAACTAGTTCGTTGAAGCTGTTATTTGGCCGGGTCTAGCAAATTCAAAATTGTTGTGGATCGAATTCTTCAAGTTTGAAGTTGCGTTTGGTCTAGCATATTCAGGTTTACACGATCCAGTGGACTAGTGTTACCAAAGTTTGGGCTACGTGACTCGCTTCAAAGTGAATTTGGTGTGACTCGATTGAAAGTGATTTGGTGTTATTTGTTCGAACAAGATTTGGGGTCTTCAACTAATTTGGTAAAGAAGTTTTGTAAAAAGTTTTGATGATTAGATGGCAATTTTTCATCCATTATTCAAAATTCAAGTTTGGAAGATGTTGAACATGAGAAACGTTAATAAAGATAAAGATCTTCTAAAGAAACAATTCGATATTTTTCTTTGCAGAATGAACCATTGGCTGATTTGATTACTTGTTTTTCCGTCTTGATAAATAAAATGGATGAATATCAAGTACCTCTTTCGTATAAGGAAGTAAATGAGAAGCTATGCATTGCCATGAAACTTGAAAGTTCATTCGGTGTGGATAAAAGAAGATATATGGATTTGAGTATTGAAACACTTGAGGTAGTTATTAGCAAGTTAAAATCTAGTAGCTTATATCTGACACCACATGTAAGGAGAAGTGGCGACACTCAGGAGTGCGTTGCCTAGTGAGACCCTGACAACAAGTCTTAACGCAAGTTTGGTAACACTCATGTGACATTGATGTGGCACTCAAGTCACACTATTGATGGTACTGCTTAGCAACACTATGTTATAGTATTAGAAAGTGATGAGTCGTGTTAACTAGTATACACATCATGCGACGTTCGTACTATTAGATGCACTTTAGCACGAAGTAATTAATCACAACTAGGTAAGTATCTGGACTCTTTCTTACAAGACGTTTTGGAGCGGTGTACATACATGGAAAAGTTTTAAAGCAAAATAATAAGTTTTTGACAAAGTAAAAGTATGGTAAAATTTGCTAAAGTAATAGTAATATTTAAAGTAACAAAGTGATAAAGTATCCATAGTATGCATGTTGCATTATCTAAGTTAATGCTAAGGTCACATATCGTGTCTTAAGTTCACATCGTGGCCAATAGATAAAGGGGAAGTGTTGTCGCAACCCCCGACCCCTGCCCTGGAAGGCGGGTGGCCGTGAGCGCTCAGAGCCGGTGGTATCGGTGTTTATTAATATGGCAGAGGAAAACTTTCATCAGGACCGTAGTTAGGAAATGTTTTATCAGAGTTAAAACACCAAACTTTTTATAATAAACAAATGGGATAAACCCCAAGTTTTCATTACAATACATTTATAGGGGTAAACCCTAGTTTATCGAAAAACAAAAACTCCTTTTTATTTATGTAACTTTTATAGCCACTTTTCCAAGCCTTCAGTGCTTTCCAGCTGGCTTCTATTAGCTTCACATTAAGTTACCTGAAACGCATTTTAAAAATATTTTATCAGCAAGAAATACTGGCGAGTGCATCCCATTTTAATCAAAACAGTTTTATGACTTCACATCTTTACAATATTGAGGGCATCCACAATTACATTTGCTTATATCTATCCAATTACCCCTTTCTGGTATTGTCTATCCTGACTTGTGGTCATGCTACTATTCCAATAGTAACGAGTTTCAAGTAATGTATACAAAACCCCAACATACCGGTAGTAATTGTAGAATCACAAATATTCAATTACTGTTAAGTGTAATTTAAAACATTTGAGTTTTTGGTAAAACATTTTGACTCACAAAAATATATTTACAAAAATTAGCAAAAGCAGATGTACTCACATTGTTTACTTAGGTAAAACTAAAGCTTCTTGGTGTATCTCCTGGTTATTTATCTATTAAAATTAAACAATGCACACGTGTTAGTAAAATAACCCAAATCATATTAACCATACAACTCGAGACAGAACTCCAATGACTGAGCCAGGCAGAGCCTTGACATGCATTACGGAGCCCTAGATCAATCAGGTGTAACACGAGACAGAACTCCAACGACTGAGTCAGGCAGAGCCTTGACATGCGTTACGGAGCCCTAGATCGATCGTGTAGGGTAACTAATAGGGTTATAATACTTACAACGAGGCAGAGCTTCGCTTTATAGGGGTATTATTTCCCGAGAGTTTAGACTATTAGAGATTGAGAGAGAATATCAGAATTTGAATGAGAATCAAATGAGCTATCGACTCCTATTTATAGGCTAATAGGACACCGAGTCGCGAACCGCAACTCCTTTGGCTTCGGCCTTCACGGCCCGCGAGAGCATGTGTGGCAGTTATAGCTTTGGCCAGTCATTGGCCTAGCTTTGTTGTGTCACCGGACACGTGGCGCAATGCAGTGTCGAGCAAGCAAAGGGGCTCGCACCCCGCGAAAGACCCATAGGGATGGGTCGCGGTCCGCGAGGACACCGTATTTGGGTTTTTATTTGATTTTTATAAATATAAAAGTATTTAGGGCCGTTTAACGCGTATACGAGGTATAATAGGAACGTTTAAGGTCACATTAAGGGTTCCAGGAGGATTGTTATAAGTGCATCCATTCTTTGCCCATGATTGTACAACCACCTATAGTTTAAATGCATGTGATAGTTCATAGTATGGTGATAAAGTCACATGATTGTACAACCACCTATAGTTTAAATGCATGTGATAGTTCATAGTATGGTGATAAAGTCACAGTAAAGTGTTATGTTGTGTTGTACACAAAGCATATATATAGGAATGTGATTTTAGTGTGCTTTATTTGCTTCTTTATGTGTGACATAGTTGCTATTGCCCGATTTAAACTAGAACTCACTCAACATAGTTGAATTTTAGTATGCACGTCAGGTTAATCGGCGGATGGCGAGGGCTAGCGGTAGAGATCCCTGGTGGTTGGCCTCCACTTTTATATTTATGTTGTTAAGACAATGTTTTTAATTTATTGTGATTGTATGTAACACCCTTATTATTATTTAACGGTTTTCATATAGTTTACGAAAATAAACGGGTAATTATGATTTCAAATATATTGAAAATACGGGTTCATTAAAACTTTTACAGAATTAAAACTATACAACATAACAAGAGTAGGTTCGTCATTTAACATAATAACGATACATAGTGCGGAAGCTTGTAACTTGATCGTGTTCGGTTCTTCGTTGAGCTTGATCGTCCTCCGGTAAAGTAAATTATACCTACAATTCATAAAACATGAATTGAATCAGTCATACGTAGCTTAAAACGTGTCTAAACGAGCCCGGGAAGCGAAACTAATTAAAATACAAATTTTTCTCCGAAACAGGGTTCCGTCGCGCCACGCTACGGCGCCACAATGCTCCCTCGCGTGGCGCGGGGGAGGACGTTTTCCAGCAGGCCTGGAGCTGGGTCCTGCATTTTTCAGCAATAACGGTTTTTACGGAAACGAGCATAACTCTCTCGTTTTTAATCCGTTTTACCCGATTCTTTTTCCTACGCGTCCGTAATTTAATTCTCCATCATATGGAGTTAAAATCCAACATCCAACATAATAAATTTTGAGACTTCTAAGCCTTCGACTCATTACCTTTTTACCGAATTTTAACCCGTTTATGCATTTTATCAAACGAAAATATTTGTTTGATCCTTATATCACATACACTTCTTCAAATTAATGTTATCTACCATGTTAGGTTCTAATCACAGGTTTCTTACACAATTTAAACCCGTTTTCGTTCGTATGCTTATTTTGACCCGTTAAGGGTATTTAAGCACTTTAAAGCTTGAAATCGCTTTCATTCATTTATAGCATCTTATTCCTACATTTCTTATCAAGTAAGCTTCCACCACAACTATATGTGCGTTGGATTTAATGTGGTTATCTATATGTTCCGAGTTTTACCCCTCAGATTATCATTTTACGGCAAAGACTCATAATAAGTCTTTCGACCCAAGAATTTACATCTTTCACTACCTATACTCATTCTAAGCATTTATTTAATCATAAAACTCGTTTCCGAACCACCTTTAAGGGTCGTTTGTTCGAATTAGCTTACAAGGGTAATTTGGTCAATTTTCATCCTTCTTTTACTACAAAGACTTTTAAATACTTGTTTGACTCAAAATCCGACCTTTTAACTATAATTCTTGTTTGTAAACCCATGTGCTTCTAAAATACCATAATCATAACTCAATTTATTCGGTTTACCTAAAAGATAACCGAATATCTATATTTTAACCTTGTCTAACTCTTATAGAAGCTCAAGTTCTACATGATGAGTTGGATCATTATACATACCTGGCTCGGAACAATGTATTGACCCGTTTCAACACCTTGCCTTAGTGGCTGCTAAGTAATAGCGATTTAAACATCCATGTGCTATTTATTTCCTAAAATCATACAACTCGACAACCCATTAGTCGATATTGTCAAAGGGTGATAATTTCACCTTTTGACCCGTTCGGCCTAAATGACCGATTATATTAGCGAGATGACATTTATTACCACCTCGTATATATGACTCGCTCCGGTTTACACCGTGCGGTCATTTTACTTATAAATTCATTTCTTAACACTTTTGGCCTATTATGGCTTACATCATAATTGTCTTTCAAAATTAACGGTAAAGGTCAACGTGTGACCAAATTACCATTTTTCCCTTATTGATTATTATGATTTATTTTATATGGTGACCATTAAAAATACTTATTTCATTCGTCACCATATGATCGAACTACCGATTTAACTCATTTTTAGCCATCACTATGGTTTCTTATCATATTTGATTATCTTGTTCCGTACGACTATACGCCGGAACACCATATCTCAATTAGGTATTTGTCTTTTTCGTAATTAATACGAAAAAAGAATATTCTAAAATATATGACTAGTGTAAGATATACTTACCTTGCATCCGAATTACGTTTTTCCTTCATTCTTGATTCGTTTGACTCGCTTCCTTCCCCAAGCTTTCACCTAGCTTGCCGAGCGTCAACTATCATTGTAGTTGTAAGATGGTTAGGTTAGTCATAATCATTTACGACTATTCCATCCTACGCTTCTTATATCGAATTCATTATTCAATCATATACTTGGTCGGTTTGACTTTTTAAAGTCAATCGACCTATCCACTTATTCAATGCACATTTGGTTTATTGAATTTCACTTAAGCATTTCATCCGAACTCTTAACAAAATCATATTTTACCCACTAACTACTAGGTAACATGATTTCAAGCATCTATATTACGATCTTAACATCAATTCTTTTATATCATACAAAACCCATTTCGTGAGAAGTTTGATCTTGTACCCAAATTCATGGTTTAATCAAACACCTTCTATTTGTTATCATGCATGTTGATTCTAAGCATAGTTATATCATCAATTTCATCATAACATTAAAACCCACTTATCTAAGTGTGTTAATTCATCAAATCTTTCAATTCATAGCATGTTATGTATGATTTTCACTTAGGGTTTCGTTCCTAAGCAAGTATACATCACTAATCTAGCCATAACTTCTCTAATCCATGCCTAATTCATGATTAGGATGATTATCAAATTTTTACAACTTCACCAATCAACAAGATTTTACATACCTTATGATCCCCTAGCTTGGGTGATCGTTAATCCATGTTTGGTTGTGAATTTGTGCATCATTTGGACCTTCAATTTGATACATATATGTGGATTAGGGTTTTGGCTCCTTGGGAGCCCCCTGAGCTCGATCCAGAACACACACTTCAAGTGTGTGTTTTGTTTTCGATTTTTCTTTTATTAAATAACTTTATTAAGTTATCCAAATTTAACCCCTCATGTTTGGTTCGTTATTTAGTAGGCCACATCCTACTTATTTTTAACAATATTCTCTATTATTAACTAGGTTCAATATTTCTAGTTAACTTGGTGGGTTCCGGGGATTATAACCCGTTCCATTCTAAATCCCGTTAACCCGGGCCTCTTAAAATTTTATTTTCTCGTAAACATTCCTTCTCCCTTTTTTTATATAACATTTGATCTATATAAAAAAAAGAAACTTAATATGCACCGGGTAAATTTTACCTCTAACGACACTTTACCCGTCTTTTAGTATTAGCGTGGTTTGATTACCAACCCCGTTTTCGGGGTGTTACATTGTAAAGACCTAAGTATTCCACTGCGATTTTGATGAAATGTTTTTATTTTGAACTATTTGCCAAAGAGTAAATCTAAAAGATGAAACCCCCAGGTTTGGGGCGTTTCACAAGTAAAGGTTAATATAACTTATAAGAATTTTTGACAAGTTGACTAACACTCAAAGGTGAGAGTTTTACGTGGTTGGTAGCACTGAGTTAAACCCTAGGTGAGTTCTTGATACCATCCTTTGACTAAGTTGGGCAAATATGTATGCTACCTCAAGGAATGAGATCAAATACAAACACTTAAATTTGTAAGAACCGTAAGAACCAACACATAATTGACAAGTGTCCATCAATAAAAAATTAGTTTAGGGGTAATTTAGAACTTTTGACCATATTTATTTATAACTAATTAAAAATAATTACAAAAAAGATAATCAGCACAACACTATATAATTAGCATAACATCCTTAATTGTTCTTCATTATCAGCACATCGTCCTCAATCGTTCTCCATTATCAACATAAACGACATTAGCACAACATCCTCAATCGTTCTCCATTATCAGCACACCAGATGTGCTGATTACATCTACTTTTGATGTTTGTTTGTATTATTTTGTAATTAACACATAATCAGCACGTTATCAGCACAATTATAAAACACCTTTTGTTAACTTTTTTAAAAATCACTTTTATAAATACAAAAAAGGTATAGCAATATGGTACTCATATTAAAGATAAAAAAATACTTGATTTTATGGTATATTTTTTTTAAAAAAAATAATGAAGTATATAAAAGTTATTTTAGTTTAAAAAACCTTGGTGGAATTTGTATTTAATGGAAAATGGTCAAATGACTAGCAATTTTACAAAATTACCCCTAATTTGTTAGTAGTAATTTTTAATTATAAGGGTTTTATTTATAATCAATATCAACCCTTGATTTAAATTATCAATGGTTCAGATCTGTTCTTATGATTCTTATAATTAGCACTGTTTGTACAGGATCTCGTCCCGCTACCTCAAATCATTAAACTCTTTGAAATGATTGCTAGTTAGTGGAGGGTTCAAATGAGAAGAAATTCTTTGTAAGAAGAAAAAAGAAGAAATTTCAACCAATAGGAATGCTTCATTAGACTTCATTTAATATTTGTACTTAATGTAACTATAAGGGTATATTAGTAAACTTACATACATCATTAATTGGTAGTTTCATCTTTAATAACTAACTATATTAAATTTGTAACTTATTTTTAAGATATATATTTTTCACAAAAAATAAAAATAAAAATAAAAATAAAAATTCATTTAAAGTGTAGGATAAATACGAGGCTTGTAGGATAAATTACGAGTTGTGTAGGATAAATTTCAATATGTGTAGGATAAATTTCGAAATGTGTAGGATAACTTTTGATGTGTGTAGGCAAAAATATTTAGTGTGGAGGATTATAGTCTTAATGACTAATTAATTAGTCAAACATAATAATAAATGAGATGAGAAAAAAAAAACTATTTAATGTTTTACAATTATACCCTTTTATTTTTTTTCTTCTCAAATGAACCTTCCCCTTGCTAGTTATTATGTGATATTAATTGATGTTTTGAGTTTGTTTCACTGAAGTAGTTAAATGATTGATAGTTGATGTTTAACGACTTGATGATTGACGAAAACGCATTGGTGGGTCCCGTGAGAGCGACGATGTAGCGAGCATGCAGCCTTAGGCTACTCGGTATGGGGGTCGTCCCCATACCGTCGAGCTCCGGCGACGCCAGGAACACCGTGCCGCCCCCCCACGTCCCCGTCCTAAACGGCCATAATCCGACGTTGGCGACGATCCAGTATGGTGGGCCCTTTTTTGTTTGTGTGTGTGTTTGATTTGTACATTATGCTTTAATACTTGTACATATTTTTGTGGGGTAGGCTCATCTAGGACCATCCTCCCATGCCTTCTAGTTTTGGAGGATGGACCATCCTTGGGAGGACTATGACGTGGCGCCTACGTGGCGGATTATCCTCCAAGGATGGTCCATCACCATACCGAGTAGCCTTATACTGATGTAAGCATGAGTGACATAATACTTATATTTATAGTTTATGTGAACAATTATATATACTTTACTTCGTGTATCTTCATATCCCTTTTGAAGGTATAATACCCAACTATTGTTATTTCTTCACTTTCACGTGTCTGCTTTTTGGGGGTATATAGTTATCCAATTTCTATACCTTGGGAGTTATGAAACATGCAAAATACATTATGTAGTCTATTGTATTCACGCACACATATATATATATATAAAAGAACTAACCATGATTACAAATAAAAACCTTGTCTTACACTATTACAAAAACGACCATTTGTGAAAGTCAAAACCAATGCAATTACCCCTTTTGCATTGTTATTATCGTAGCAAATCATATCGTATCCAATCCCTTTTGTGGGAAGTTTGAAACAAAGTCATGTTTGCGTTGACTTTCATGACTGATGTGTGCAAAATGCAACATATAAATTACATCAATTGTGGCATAAAACTAACCATTTTTAAGTACTAATGTTGGAAAAAGTGTGCTTTTGTCTTCCTTTTGTATTTTCAGGATTAAATGAGCTCAAATTAACAAAAGAAGCAAAAAGACATCAAAATCTAACATAAATACAAGAAAATGAACAAGACGTGACATGCCCGACCCCACGACAGCATCTTCCCAAGCAAAACAAGAAAACAGGAGACTGAACACGCCCCGTGCTCAGCCAGCACGGGGGCGTGCCCAAGTGTCAGCAGAAAAGACAAAGTGGTAGAAGCTTCTATTGCCCACCATGGGGCCGTGCTCAGCGGACACGGGGCCGTAGTCAACTATAAGATTCGCACAATCCAGGCAAATCTTCATAGCACAAAGATTCTTCTGCACACGGGGTCGTGCTCAGCGGACACGGGGACGTGGTCAACTAATAAGACAAGCTGCATTAAATGAAGAAAGAGAAGGATGTGGACACGGGGCCGTGCCCACTGGACACGGGGCCGTGCCCGAGCTTCTGTTCAGCCTATAAATAGGAGTGCTTGGCTCAAGCTCAAACCATCCCTTGGCACACCACCTCTCTCACACTTCACCCACCACCACCATAACACCATCATCCACCACCATCATCCATTGTCTATCGTAGAGTGTGTGAGTCGTCTCGGGATCCAAGATTGATCGTAAGAGTTCTTGACAATCAAGGCCATGTTTGCCTAAGTCTCTTACATCACTTGGTGAAGACAAGTGTCTAGTGTAATACTTTTTATTTCTAATCTTTTCGCACTTTTTATTTGGTTTTGTATTAATGACTTTAATAACTAGTTGCTTATGTTGAAGGTGATCTTTCCTTATCGTTTGTCCGTGGTGTCTTGGCATTATTTTACTGTCTATATAAAATAAAAGATTTTCACCATTCATATCTCCACGGTCTATATGGAGGTATGTTGGCTACCTGGTCGGGGGTTAAGGGAACGGTTTGGTAAAGGTCTTGCCATTGTTCAGCGTTTAGAGGTCCTGCAATGGACCTGGGTCAAATTTAGTAGGATCTCCTTCAATACTTAACGGTATTGGATGGCGGGGGTCCAAACTCTTTGATCCCCTCATAAGTTAACTACTATTAATACTATAACCCGACTATTTAGGACTGTATCCCTGCTGACTCAGACTACTTGGTCGAGGGTAACGTCACCTCCAAAAGAGGGGCCTACCATAATTTGCATTAATAACTTAATTCATTATCTTTCAATAATCCGATCCTTTAGGATTGTATCCTTGCTGACTCAAACTACTGGGTTGAGGGTAACGTCACCTTCAAAAGAGGGGCCTACTACAATAACTAAGATAATCTCTTAAATAAGTGCAAAAATGCGGAAATAATCAAATGTTACACTATACACGAGTCGGAACCAAGTGATTCATCTTGTCTATCTGTTTTTTCTTTTATTTTTATTTTCAGCATTTTAGTTAGTTTTTATTTTTCGTAGTTTAAAACATTTTTCTAAACTTTTGTTTTGATTAGACGTTGAGGATAAACCGGTACTAAAAGCTCTTGTGTCCTTGGACGACCTCGGTATCTTACCAACACTATACTACGCTCACGATGGGTGCACTTGCCCATATGTGTGTCTAGTGTTAGTAAATATCGTGTTTTATAAATTTAAAACTTGATTAAAAAAGTGTTAAAGAGGCTTAAAATATACACCTAATATATGTAACACTCGACACCCATCAATGACATAATAGAGTGTTAGCACGTCATTGACATATTTTTGTTTTGGAACTAAATTCTTTTACTACTATTTTACAACAAGTTACTTTTGCGACATCAATGGGTCGTAATGCGCCACGTTAGGCCATAATTCGTCATTATGGGTTATAGATGTTATAATGTGTGCCGTATTGCGTCTAAGGAGTCATGAAATCTATTAATGGGGGTTGGATAGGCATGTTGAAATCATATTAAGTCTTAATGGGTTATATTAGGGTTGTGACGAGTCATATTATGTGTTATTAAGTATTAGTGGGTCACTAATTGGATCTTAAAGAGTCATTAGAGCTTTAATAGAACACTATATGCCTTTTAGCATTTTCTGTACCAGGTTAGTGTCGGTTTTTACCTTTATGTACTGATAACCGTATCGGTATTTTCAATACCAGTACCGGTTGACACAAACTTATCCAACTTAAAAAGTAAAGAAGATAATACAAGTATTAAAAAACGATATATACTATTATAATATTTAAAACACTATTCATTTTCTTCTATTTTTAATATATATATAATATAACTAGGTGATGCCCCGCCTGCGTTGCGGAGCGATGGCCGAATAATTCTCAGCCAATTAAAAAAAAACAATACTGTAGTTTTGCTAGAAATAAAAAGTAAAAAGTAAAAAGAGTGTTAGGCAGCTCTTTGACACGATTTTTAGCTGCAAGCAAAGTCATATTTTTATTTTTACTTGGGGGAAAAATCAATTTTTTTCCCGCGGGTAAAATCCTAATTTTAGCTAGGGAAAACCATACTTTTATTTTGCACTGGGGGCAAAAATGTAATTTTGAATTGAGGGTGATATTGTAATTTTGAACTGAGGGGAAATTCGTAAATTTTAGCTGGGGGCGAAAACATTAATTTATTTTGAACCGGGGGCAAATACGTAATTTTAAACTGTGGGAAAAACCGTAATGTTAAAGTAGGTATAAAATAATAAACTGGTGTAAATTCGTAATTTTAAGTCAGGGGAAAAAGAAAATTTTATTTTGAACTGGGGCGAAAACGTAATTTTGGCTGAGGATAAAAGCATATTTTTTTTTCCGAGGGCGAAATCGTATTTTTTAGCTCGGGGCAAAAGGGTAAATGTATTTTGAAGTTGAGACAAGACCGTATTTTTTAACTGGGGGGGAAAACGTAATTTTAAAGTGGATATAAAATAATAAACTGGATGGTCCAATAGGTATTGCTTGCCGCTCATTTGAACCAATGGGAGAAAAACACTATTGCAGGGCAAAAACGTTATTTTAAAGTGTGTATAAAATAATAAACTGGTTGATCCAATGAGAGAGAGGCGACCGCCCATTTGAACCAATAGCAGCAAAAAAAAAAAAAAAAAAAAAAATTAAAGCTAGCCGCCATTTTGGCCAATCATTTGGTTTCCCTATTCCCGCCGACAGATTCCAACTTCGGGGCGATGGCCGAATAATTCCCAATCAATTAAAAAAATACTACGATAATTTTGCTAGAAAAAAAAAACAAAAACGATGATAAGACCGTAATTTTTTGCTCAGGGCAAAACTGTAATATTTCAGGACTAATGAGCGAGTGTTAGGCAGCTCATTGACACCGGAAAAAATTAAACGGAGTCAACCAATTAAAAAAAACTTTTATAGTTTTGCTATATAAAAAAAGCAGTGTTGCAAAAATCGCGATTACTCGGCGATTAATCGCCGACTAGTCGCAAGTCGGCCTCCTACTGAGTAATTTTTCACTAATCAGTAAAAAAATCGCTAGTCGGTCAAAGCCGGTCCAAGCCGCCCTAGTCGGCCCAAGTTGCCCTAGTCGGCCCATTTGAGATCCTTACAAAACAGGCCCAAGATTACAACTTTAGCCCATTTTCCTTACCCCTTACCCTAATATGACGAAGAATTTGAGTTGGAGAAAGAGGATGAAGTAGAGAGGAGATTGAATACGAGTCGGATGGTGACGAAATCATTGAACACTACGGGGATGACTATTAAATTTGTGCTATTTGTTAATGGTTGAATTTTACGTACTGAGACTTGTTATGTTATGACTTATATGTAAGTTTAGTTTGTATTTTAAACTACTTTTACCTTTTAAGTATTATATTGATATGGATGTGTGAGTATATATATATATATATATATATATACATATTTATAAAAATAATAAAATTTACATATAAAGTTCTGATCCGATTAATCCCGAGTAGTCGCTAGTCCCCACCTCACCGGCCGACTAGCGAGTTCTCCAACCTTGAAAAAAAGTAAAACGATCGGAAAAACGTAATTTTGAACTGAGGGCAAAATCATATTTTTCATTCAGGGATAAAATCGTAAATTAAATGGACCAATGAGGGAGTCGCAGGCAGCTGCCGGCATGACTGTAATTTTCACTGGGTGCAAAATTGTAATTTAACTAGGAAAACAAACAAAAACAATGGAGAAAATGTAAATTTAAGTTGAGGGCAAAATCGTAACTTGGCTGTGAGAAAAAAAACCTAATGGCAAAACTGTAAATTTAAACGGGGCAAAATCGTAAATTTGAACCAATGGAAAATTTGGAATTTTTAGCTGGGAGCAAAAGTACAAATTTATTTTTATGTGGGGTAAAAACATAATTTTGAACTAATGGCAAAATCGTAATTTTAATGAGAAAAAACTAATGGCAAAACTATAAATTTAAACAGGGCAAAATGATAAATTTGAACCATGGGCAAAATTGATATTTCTAGCTGGGAGCAAAAGTGTAAATTTATTTTTAAGTGGGGGGTAAAATCATAATTCTGAACTCATGGCAAAAGCGTAAATTTAAAGCGGGATAAAATCGTAAATTTATTGGGCCAATAGTAGAGTGCCAGACAGCTGCCTGGCACTATTCTCTTTGCCGCCCATATGAGCCAATAGATGGCCACCACCGCCCATTCCACCCAATTGTTGAAAATCACTATTCCCGCACATTTAGTTTGTATACGTTGAATAATGGGCCTTATTGGGTTGTAAGAGTCATGATAGCTTTTGATGGGTATCATTTACTCCACATCTTACAACACAGATAATGCCAAAGAAAGCGGGTATCCAAGTGATTAAAGGTGAAAATGGTGAGGAGATTACTACCCGATAAATAATTCGGTGGTGAATTTGCATTAATTATAAGGAATTGAACACTGCTACTTTGAAGGACCATTTCCTTGATCAAATTGTAGAGAAATTGATAGCTAAGAAATTTTATTGCTTTCTAAATGGTTATTCAGGTTATAACCAAATTTCTATTTATCCCGATGACCAACAAAACACTACATTTACTTGTTCATATGAAACATTCGTATTTTGCCGTATGCCAATTGGGCTATTTGATGACCTAGCCACCTTTAAAGTTGCAAGATGGGCATTTTTTCAGATATGAATTCATATAAATATGCATAGTCATTGGGCCAACCCACCCCTGTGGCGGTGTATACGCCCACGACGCTACTGGCATGGCGATGCACGCCCCCTTGGAGTCCAGAACGGATTGTTGTTAAACGTCTATCTAAAATTTTAAAATATATATTGCCATAACCTCCGGAGAATTTCTCTGTAAATTTTTTGACAAGCTTTTTGAAAATTATTTCCGCGATTACAATGGACTTTGCTACGGAATTTTCAAATAACTTTTCCTTTATTTTGTTTAAAAACTTATTTTAGTAGATGTTGCAACAGAAAATTTTAAGTTTTTCTTTTATCATTTTTTAATTGTATTTTAGTTATCTGCGACGGAGTAGCTATCCGTTGCAAATATTTTCGCCGCAATATCTTTCCCTTACGATGTACGGGGTGGGTTAGGCAAACCCATCGGCAACCCCCTTGTGCCGATCGGTGTTGATGATGAAGAGGGTGATTTCGTCATGCACCTGCCGCAAGCGGCAAAGAGAAGGAAAGAGAGAAGCGGTGGGGCCCATACCAATCACATGTTTTTTTTAAATGATTTGCCTAATCTCAATTTAGACATGCACCCCTTGTGTTTTTTGGGTAATAGGCAAAAGTTATAAGCAAATTACATGGCACAACTCAATTGGGTGGGGGAAACTTTGCCTAAAGGAACTAGATATGCATCCCTTACACCCTTATTTACAACCGATGATTTTAATGTAAAAGTAGCGTAGGATATGATTTTCCTTAACACAATTTCGTTCCAAATACCAATGTAACATGACTATGTATTGTATAGAACTATAGAAGTATGTATAAAACTAAGATGCAAACCTCAAAATTGGGTATTTGGTAACTTCCTCTAAAGAAATTCCTATGCAAGTAGCAAAGAATGAATTCCATAAAGTAAGAATATTAAAGAGATTCAGGAGATTAACTTGTTATGCCCCCCATGTGCTGCATCAATACTTTTCCTTTGTTAATCTTTCCTATTAGGAAACCAAAAGATATATATTGCTAATGGAGCTTTCGCCTAGTTAATTATTCCTGTTTTTAGAAATGGCTTTTCGAAATTGCTGTTTTCAACTTTTCATAGAATCTTGAGTAGTAAGGCTATGGGGTATGGGGCTTGGGTTGGGGCGTGGGTTGGCTGAAAACGCCCAAGCCACCACCCCGGGGGCTTGGGTTTGGGCGTGACCCTTGAGGCGTGGGTTTGAAGCCGGGCGTGGGGCAGGGTTGTAAGGTGACATGGCGGGCTCTCAATGGCCAAACCAAACTCATGCCCCCAACCCAAGCCCCAAACCCAAGCCCCACCATACCCCATGGGCGTGGGTTTGAATTTGCTTTCCACGTGTCAACAAATGCCCCAACCCAAGCCCAACCCAAGCCCCACCATACCCCACGGCCTAATATCATCACATTCCAAACCAACTATTTGTTTTTTAATCCAACTTTGGGGGCCTTGATTTTGTTTTATTTTTTCTCATAATTTAAGCAATCAAATATTATTATAAGTGGCAAAAAACACTGATTTTGGTCAAGTGGATTATTATAACTATGCTACTTGTTAGCTTTTTCAAATTCAAACTCCCTCTTAGTGAGTATGAAACGTCATTGAAATTATCACAAAAACATTAAGCTCCACTTGCAAGTTGCAACTTAGTGAATTGCTATATATAGAAGTTAGATAAACTAAAACCATAATATAATTAACTGTTATTTTCGTCGTTTGGTGGAAAATGCCACTTCAGTCAAAAAAAAAAAAAAAAATTGCACCAGTTCCGTCCTCAACATTTTTTAAACATGCCACTTCAGTCCAAAAAGATAAAGTCCGTTAAAAATGTTGAGGACGGAACTGGCGCAAGGCGTTATCTTTTTTGACTGAAGTGACACGTTTCAAAAATATTGAGCACGAAACTGGCACATTTTTTTTATATGGACAATTGCAGTTAACTCTATAAGCAAAATAATTAAGCTTTAGCTAAGGCTCATAAAAATCTTACCATTCACATTAGCAAACATTCTACATATAAGACTTGCAAGACGCTAAGATTACCAATCAATCATTACTTCATACTTTCATGACCTAGTGGTCTGGTGTTTGCCTTCTACAAAGTGGTATGTGTTCAAATTATTTCAAGTGCAAGCCTAGATGATATATATTTTTTGAAAGGCAAACAAAATTCAATGAACAACCAAGCGCACTGTTGGAAAAGAGGACTACTACAAGTAAAAAGAAAAAAAAGAAAAAGCAAACAATTGAGTCTTGACATTATCAATGACCTTGTGTATGGACAACTTAATTAATAATTATTAAAAACCACGTCCTTCCAAGCCTTCCATACGAACCAAAAGGACGAGTAAACGAGGACACGAGATATGGAACCAAAACACCAACCAAACCGCTCACCACATGCATTATAGCCGAATGTATCTAGGTGTAAAAGGTTTTCGATCTAGTCTTAAGGGTACGTTACTATTCTTCCAAATGCAAGGAATTGTGATACGTTTAAAAATATGACGCGATAAGTTGTTTGGATATATACACATGCATTTAAGAAAATATATAGAGAATCTAGCTAAAACTGTACACTTTAAAAATGAATATATAAATCGTCTAAATACATACATTTTTCACAAGAAGTTGTGATTAAATACAAATAGGTCATGGGTTCGATTCACAAAGGGCGGGTTTCCCATATTTATTGTATTTCCTTCTGAATTAGTGTATAGGCATTATACCTAGTGGAGATGGATATGATCGGGTGGTTCCGCTGGTGGCACGACAATACTCCAGTGGTCCGTCAGTGATCCAAATTTACCGTTCAAAAAAAATATATAAATGAATAAATTTTAGGTTTTTCTTTCAACCACTTAAATTAAATACACATTATATACTATCAATTTGTAAAAATTGTAGCCATTAGGCTCTTGTACCTTTTGCTTTATCTATGTTTATGGCATAGGATGTTTGTACTTTGGGCTTTGTTGTGGTGGTCTTCCTTTTTGTTCTGGGCCAGGCACACCTGTATAAAGGATGGTTTGTGTCACACCCTGATTTCTGGGTGGGCCCGAACTTGAGGTATATGTGTGACGATTAATATTAGTAATCACAATACAGCGGAATATGAGAATTTAAAGTTAATAAAATAAAGTACAAAAATATTATACAAACTGTTTGTACTAAAATCCACAGGCGGATCGAATATATAAAAGGCGACTTGAGACTAATAAGGTCTTTTTCGTGTAGTTGCAAATTCCAATATGCCAAGACCGAGCAACTCCAACCTATTCCGTACTTGCTAAATAACCTACGCTTAGTGTTTTGAAAATATATCAGTTTTCACTGTTAAATACAATTAACCGACTCGTTTAATTTAACTATCAAAATTTTAATAAAAATTATTTTTTATCGGTTATACTATTTATTTATGCTAATAAATTTTGGAATATTACAATGTTTTTTTTTCTCATGAATGCATATAATAGTCATAGTTATAAATACAATAAAATAATTTAGTATGTTATCGATTTGTTGGAACAATTTGGCTTAATGGGTTTGAGTGGAAATTAGTATGCTTATAGATTGTTTTGATTTGTTACGTTTCCTTTTTAGGTGGCTGTTTTTCATGTGGCTTTCAGATTTTGAGGATTTCATTGCATTTAAAAGACGGCATGTATATATGCTATTGGTTCTGTTATTTTGTTTTTAGATTGAGTATTGCATATAGGAAAGGGATTTGTGTATTTTTTTCTGTTGTCTATCTCATTTTAGATTGAACAGGTTAGAGTTAGACGAAAATGACTATTTTAATGGTTATATGTTGTATACTCCTGTATAGTCTCTATGTATAAGTCCTCAATTCTTTTTCATTTGATGGTGGAGATCAAGTGCTTATTAGAGATTTCTGTTTACTTTGAATGTATATTCTATTGTATGGCAACCACAATGCGTTATTCTTGGCTTGGCAACTAAGGTGGCTTGAAAGAAGCAAGTAGTTGCAGCAATGATTCTTAGCAGCTCATTCAAAATATTTAATAAAATTGTAAGTCCACTAGCGGAGGATCTAGTAACCTTATCCTTGTTATACAAACAAACCCGGTTGTGCGGAATCCAACCGGTAAGTTAAACCGAACAGAGAACACGAGATACAAGAACAAGTTTCAACGATGAAAAGCTCAAGTGTGTATATCAGAAGAGTTTGGTTACAGTAAGGATACAAGAAATACTCTCAAACTCTCAGTATACTCTCACTAAGTTCTCTCTGTCTCATTTCTGTGTCTCTATCTGTTCTGTGTGGTGTTCTCTGTTTGTTCTGCAAGCTGCCTTTTATAACCATCCTTATCCACATGCCAACGAAGAATGAAACATGGTCCACGAACATTCATCAGGCCTGTGACAACTGTACTCTGTAATCGATGTACGATGTAAAACAATGATGATTATTAATAAAACAATGTGATTTGGTGTTACTATATGTGTTTTGATGTTATTATGTGTGTATTTGTGTTTGGTGAATTTTCAATTAGATTCGACTCCAATTTCAAGCTTTAAATCGCTTTCTGGAAGGTTATACGCAAACTGGTGCGTAAACGCAGTCAGTATAACACGAAAAACACTCCGGAATAGTGACATATGATTAACATACCCTAAATAACCTCCACATAACTTAGAAATAAGTTCCGGATGGTTTGGTGTGTTGAAATCAAGTTTGTTCGATCGCAGGGACTATTTGTGTCAAACTGCAAAACTATACCGATTTGTACGGTAACGAGCACTCCGGAACTTGATCATAAGTTAAACATACCCTAAATATCCTTTACATAGCTTAGAAATAGGCTTTGAGGGGTTCGGTATGCTAAAACAAACTTATTGGTCATTCAGGGACTAAAAGCGTCAAAAAGTGCACAAGTTTGCATTTTCGCGCATATCTTACGTTCTGAATATATCCGGACATCCAAAAATTTATGTAATCATTAAAATATTTTATTTTAGTGATTGGCATGATAAAATTCCGTTCGTCGCTTAATTTGGATCGTTTTTGCGTTCGTTACGACTTCCGTCGTAATTAACCGAACAATGCAACCGTACGACCAAACGAGCCGACATCCGAGATATTTTTGAGCATGTTTTGAGTTCCCTATACTTTAACTTCATTTTAGAGCCTTGAAATGAGGTTAACGGGGCTTAAACGTGTCAAAAATGATCCGAAATGCATGATTCTGAAGTGCAGGGACCTGTTTTGACAAACTGCCAAAGATGGCCCAGGCGGGGCGCGTAAGCCCAAACCACATCTTATGCGGGCCGTGTGGCCTTGCCAGACAGAAAGTTCAGAAACAACAATCTGGGCTGAATTCAGGGGTTTTAGTGTAATATTTGCAATACCTGGAGCTGGTTTTCGGCCCCCATTGTATTCTAATACCATTAACCCACATGTATGGCCAAGATCACTCCCTCAAACCACTTGGAATCATCCTATTGATCCTAGCTTCTATAAATAGCAAGCTCCCTCATTTGGGTTTTTCACACCTTGATTCAATCTCTGCTCTAAGTTGAGGTTTTAACACCTCATACCTGAGTAATTTTGAATCAAACACCCTCTTGGACCCTTTGTAAGTTATCTTCTTGCTTGTTCTGGTATTTCAAGCATGAAAGTCAACAAGTTTGACTTTCAGCTTTGACCAGTCAATGGTCAACACAAAGTTCTGCTGAACTTTGCAACGTGAGCGTAATCACGATGGTTATAGTCCCTTGTGACTATACCTACTGATTACCATGTTGACTAGGCGTAGTGACGAGTCGTAGTTTCGGCCAAAATGCGTGTTTATGCGTATTTTGTAACCAAACTACTCTAGGGTATCAAAACCGTTTGTTTTGATATCAAAAACCTGTTTTCTAACTTAACTAAACATGTTCTAGCATGTTTAGCTCGCCACTTTTAGTTTAGTGCTTGTGTAGAGTCGTAAGTCAAGCGGACTAAACACCCGCTTAGACTTTCGAACTCGACCCGTTTGGTCGATCATTAGGATCCGACCAAACATGTTTAGTGACCATAGTTGCATAGGTAATAACCTTCCGAGGTTATACCTTATGGTCACTTAGGTTTAATTAGTTATATGATAAGTAGTTTATATGCCTTAGGTAAATGACCAAAATGCCCTTTTCATTCATAATTGGTAATTAAGCATATGTAACATGAACTTTTGTCACGTAACTGATTATGCAACATATTTAAACATGTTTAGGCATATAACACTTGTCATAGGACTAGTTAGACGTCTCGAATGCGCTTTTGCGCGCACGACGCGTTAAAGTAGCGTAAGCTACCTTAATGGGTCGCAACGGGTCGAAAGCACTTAGGTTAGGTTCCGATTTAGGATGTAGGCTTTGTTAAACCATATCACATGAGTTCCAACACTCATTTGGTTTACAAGACCTCATTCTGTCCGATCTTCCGATTTAGGCGTCTATTGTTTGACTAGTGATTCGATTACTAGGTGCTGTTTGATTTCTCTGGTTTGCTCAAGTTTGTTGAAGTTCTATTGATTGAGGATACTTTGCACTCCAAGTGAGTACATAGTTCCCCTATTTTACTGTTTTCAATTGTTTTGGGGTGATTCATATGTGCTAAATGATTTCAAGGTTTTAACGATGGTTTTCAAAACGATTTTCGATATTATAACGATGATTTCAAAAATGATTAAGATGGTTTATACTAAACTAATAACGATTTCAATAAAGTGAATAAACTAGTTGGTTGTATTTACATAACGAATGGCATTCATTAGCACTGATCAAGCCGACCAGTATTAGGTTATGGTACCATAGGATCTGATAAATCCCATTATCGTACTGCACCCATGGTTATGTGTGGGTTAGGTGGGTAATGACTGAATCTGAATGTTAATTTACCCTTTGGTGGTTTATTAATGCGAGAGCGAAATAGTTGAGTCACGAAGGTTTGAATGTTATTAGCGAGGCGACCACAAATAGTTTTCACACTTAAAACGAGGATGATTTAAATGATTTAAACGAATAAACGATTTGGGAACGATTCATACGAGATTAAACGAGTTGGATAAACGAGTGGTTTTTGGTTAAGTGTTTAGATAACGGGACGGGTGTAATGTGGTGAAATCATGGTAGATACGCCGCTGGTACTTCTTATATATAAGTGTTTTCAACATATTACATACCGTGGCGTTATTTAGTTCACTTGGGTAAACGATTTTGGAACGATGTCACACAAACGAGGTTTTTGAAATGAAATAAACCATACGAGTTTTATTAACGAGATTTATTAACGAGTTTTATTAACGATTTAATACGAGATGTTTTACAATTTGCTTTACTAAAACAAATGTTTTTGGGTTAAGAATCATGGCTACGAGGTTTTATAAACTATAACCCGCTTGATTTGAGTTGGTTAATTAAGTTGCAATATTATACTCTTTTCAAAACAAGGTTTTTAATAAAGTATTGCAACATTTAAACTAGCCATGAATCCGACACTCCTATAAAACCTATGTACTCGCCAGCATCTCTTTGCTGACTTTGTTTTCACATATGTTTCAGGTGTTGATGCTTGATGATGATTACTAGGATGCATGAGTCACATAGGATCTGGACGAGGCCTTAGTGACATAATAACAATATTAGTCGATATGTAACTTGTTTGTTTGTGTTAAGACAATGATAATGTTTAATATTATTAATAAAACGAAACACTTTTTGTATCCATGGTTATGAAACGATAATTCTGCCACGACACTCCCCGACGTTTCCGCCGTGGTTTTGTTGTTTTAACGCGGTCGGGGTGTGACAGAAGAGTTGGTATCAGAGCCAATGGTTATAGGGAATTAGGTTATTAGTAATGCTTTGACCTAGACTATAACTCTTAGGACCCTAACGCAAGGTTCTTTGCGTTTAGATTTTTTTTAAAACAAAATTGTCACCTACCCTTAGGTGATAACCACAACGAGAACACAATTCCCGAATCCGCTTTGAAAACCAATCATCTGTTCTAGGATGATTGATTACTAGGTTTTGAACCCTTTGTTATAAGGTTTTGAACCCTTTAAGTTTTCAAAATCTCGTCAAAGTTTGGGGCTAAATAATGTGAACATGTGCAAACTGGAAGAGTGAATGCCTGTACCCTGAGTTTTCTGTCTAAGGCTAGAGTGTTCGTACAAATCCACATAATCGGACCAGGCACTCTTACCTGGGAACTCTTGGGGTGAGTGTTCACTTATAGGCGAGCATGTCTTCGGCGATACATTATATTGACCCATTTACTTTGATTAGTCACTGCGTATCGTTTGTTTGTTCGAGGTAACGAACAAATGATCGCCTTCCTTGTGTTTTGTCGATACCTCTTTTGCTTTTCCTAATTATCAACCTCACTCGTTTCTCATATCTCCTTGTTAGACCATGCCTCCTCGACGTTAAGCACAATCTTTTACTATTGAAGAAATCGCAGCCCTGGTCTCTCAGCAAGTGGCTGCTGTGCTTCCTGGTGTTGTGACCCAAGTCCATGAGATATACAACAACAGCAATAATAACAACAATAATGCACCGTGTAATTTCAAGAATTTTAATTCTGCTAAGCCTCTAAAGTTTTCTGGGTCGCAAGGAGCAACTGCGCTCCTGTAGTGGTTTGAGAGTATCGAGAGCACATTCAGACATGTGCAGTTTCCGAATGCGCGTAAGGTTGAATTTGCTTCGAGCGTGTTTGAGAAGCGAGCGCTTACCTGGTGGAATGGTATTATGCGCGATAGGGGTGCCGAAGTGGCGTTGGCACAAACATGGGAAGAGCTTCGGGCTCTCATGATGAAAGAGTTTTGTCCCCGTCACGAGGTTCGAGCTTTGGAACGAGAGTTTGACGATTTAAAGCAAGATGGGGCTGAGCACCGTGCGTACACAGATCGTTTTGAGGAACTCAGTCTATTGTGTCCCACCATGGTTACCCCACCAGAGAAAGCAATCGAGAGATATATCGATGGTCTACCCGATTCTATGCTGGATATTGTGACCGGTGTTATTCCTACTACCCTTCGTCAAGCGATCGAGTTGTCTGCGACCCTGACTGAGACTCAAATCAGGAAGGGTAAACTCACCCGCAAGGGTGATAAAAAGAAGGCGACTGATTCTGGGAAGGACAAGAAAAAGGGTAAGGGTAAAGAAGGTGAGTCGTCGAAGAAATCGAGAAAGCGAAAGGGTGCCTAGAATTTTGCTGTTACGGCACAGACTGATCAGAACCCACCGGCTCAACCTCCTGTGAAGAAGGCGTATGCTGGTACCGCACCTCATTGTGCTCGCTGCACCGGTCATCGTGTTGCACAGCAATCTTGTAAGCAGTGCACGACGTGTGGAAAACTTGGGCATCTGGCCAATGTTTGTCGTTTAGGACAAAATCAGGTTGCCCAGGTTCAAGCTCCGGTACAAGGGAATGTTGCTAGATTCCCACCAGGTTCATGTTTCAATTGTGGAGAGTTTGGTCACTTCCGCAACAACTGTCCGAGACTAGTGAATGCAAACGCGAATGCTAATGCGAACCCGAATGCGAACGTCAACGCCAATGTGAATCCTGCTCGAGGGCGAGCATACAATTTGAATGCAAACGAAGCGAGGGCTGACAACGAGGTGGTGAATGGTACGTTTCTTGTTAATAATCGACCTGCATCTATTCTCTTTGATTCTGGTGCCGATAGAAGTTTTGTTTCGTTATCTTTTGAACCTTTGCTTGCGATACCTAGAACTAAATTGAGGAAACCCTTATCTGTCGAAGTTGCTACTGGTAAACCTCTTGTTCTCGATTCTGTTATTCGTGGTTGTCAGTTGAACCTTGATAACCATCTTTTTCCTATTGACTTCACACCGATGCAAATTGGGAGTTTCGATATTATCATTGGGATGGATTGGTTAACCAAACACCACGCTGAGGTGGTTTGCTTCGATAAGATTGTTCGTATCCCTTTGTCTTCTAGCAAAATTCTAGAAGTTCGTGGCGAGAAACCTTCAGGTAGACTGAAGCTTATGTCATGTATGGAAGCTCGGAGGTATTTGAGAAAAGGATATGTTGCTTTTCTAGCACATGTCACCGAGGAGAAAGTCAAGAGCAAGAGTATTCAGGATATTCTGATTGTTCGGGATTATCCAGAGGTGTTTCCTGATGAACTGCTTGGTTTGCCTCCAGTTCGTCAAGTCGAGTTTCATATCGACGTTGTACCCAATGCCAACCCGATTGCAAAAGCGCCTTATCGTCTTGCACCGTCAGAGATGCAAGAGTTATCGAAACAACTTCAAGAGTTATCTGATAAAGGATTCATCCGTCCGAGTTGTTCACCTTGGGGAGCTCCTGTCCTCTTCGTGAAAAAGAAAGATGGGTCTTTTCGAATGTGTATCGATTATCGTGAGCTTAATAAGCTTACCATCAAGAATCGATATCCCCTACCTCGAATTGATGATCTCTTTGACCAGCTGCAAGGTGCTTCATGTTTTTCTAAGATCGATCTGCGTTCTGGGTATCATCAACTTCGTGTTCTCGAAGAAGATATTCCCAAAACTGCTTTCCGCACGAGATATGGGCATTACGAGTTCACTGTCATGCCTTTTGGTTTGACGAATGCCCCATCTATCTTTATGGACTTAATGAATAGGATCTGTAAACCTTATTTAGACAAGTTCATTATTGTGTTCATCGACGATATTCTCATTTATTCGAAGACTCGATCCGATCACGAGCAACACCTTCGCTTAACATTGGAACTCCTTAAGAAGGAACAACTTTTTGCTAAATTCTCCAAGTGTGAATTCTGGCCTAAAGAAGTTCAGTTTCTGGGTCATATAGTCAATGAGCGGGGTATTCATGTAGATCCATCCAAGATTATTGCTATTAAGGATTGGAGTACGCCGATGACACCTACAGAGATTCGATCTTTTCTTGGTCTTGCTGGTTATTATCATCGATTCATTTCTAATTTCTCGAAGATTGCGGTTCCACTCACTGCTTTGACTCAGAAGAATACGCCTTTTGAGTGGGGACCCAAGCAAGAAGAAGCATTCCAAACGCTGAAGCAGAAGTTATGTAATGCTCCTGTTCTATCTCTACTCGAGGGAAGCGATGATTTCATTTTCTATTGCGATGCGTCCAACTTAGGCCTTGGTTGCGTCCTCATGCAACGAGGTAAGGTTATAGCATATGCATCTAGACAATTGAAAGTTCATGAGAAGAACTATACGACTCATGATCTCGAGTTAGGAGCTGTGGTTTTCGTGCTTAAAATCTGGAGACACTACCTCTATGGAACGAAGTGTGTGGTTTTCACAGACCACAAAAGTCTCCTGCATATTCTTAATCAGAAAGAGCTGAACATGAGGCAACGACGTTGGGTTGAACTCTTGAACGATTACGATTGTGAGATTCGCTACCATCCTGGTAAGGCGAATGTCGTAGCCGATGCGCTTAGTCGAAAGGAGCGAGTCAAGTTTCATTCTGTTCGAACTCTATCTGATCTCCAAACTCGTGTCCTTCAAGCTCAGCAATTTTGTGTTTCACAAAATTTGATAGGTAATGAATTACCGCTTCAACTTGAGCTTAAGCTCGAAAGGAAAGACGATGGTTTGCTCTACTTCAAGGATCGTTTGTGGATTCCGAAACAAGACGATCTCCGCACCCTAGTGATGGACGAATCTCACAAGTCTCGATATTCTATCCATCCTGGTGCTGATAAAATGTACAAGGATCTTCGTACTCAGTACTGGTGGCCTGGTATGAAGAAGGATGTTGCCTTGTATGTATCAAAATGCCTAACTTGTCTGAAAGTCAAGGCTGAACATCAACGACCTTCTGGTTTGCTTGTACAACCAGAGATACCGGTTTGGAAGTGGGAGAACATTGTGATGGATCTCATCACTAAGTTACCACGTACGTCTAAAGGTCATGATGCTATTTGGGTTGTTATCGATCGATTAACGAAATCAGCTCATTTTATTCCGATTCGCGAGGATCTATCTGCTGATAAGCTTGCAAAGATTTATGTTGATGAGATAGTATCTCGACATGGTGTTCCTTTGGATATCATTTCTGATCGTGATGCTCGATTTTCATCTCATTTCTGGAAAACCATGCAATCTGCTTTGGGAACCCAACTGAATCTAAGCACTGCTTATCATCCCCAAACAGATGGTCAATCTGAAAGGATGATTCAAACTTTGGAGGATATGCTTAGAGCATGCGTGATAGACTTTGGTGGTAATTGGGACTCTCATCTGCCATTGATCGAGTTCTCTTACAACAATAGTTATCATGCTAGCATTAAAATGGCACCATTCGAAGCTCTCTACGGTCGAAAATGTCGTTCACCTGTCTGTTGGAACGAGACCGGTGAAGCTCAGCTTACTGGACCTGAGCTCGTTCTGGAAACAACAGACAAAATCAAGAAAATTCGCGATAACCTTGTGACAGCTAGATGCCGTCAAAAGAGTTATGCGGATTTAGGACGCAAGCCCTTAGAATTTCAAGTCGGAGACCGTGTCCTACTCAAGGTTTCACCTTGGAAGGGAGTGGTGAGGTTTGAAAAGAAAGGAAAACTTGCACCTCGATATGTGGGACCATTCAAGATTGTGGAAAGAATTGGGAAGGTTGCCTATCGACTAGAGCTACCTCCAGAGCTTGGAAATATTCACCCGACTTTTCACGTGTCCAATTTGCGAAAGTGTATAGCTGATCCTGATCTTCACATTCCTCTCGACGAGATCCAAATCGATGAAACAATGCACTTTGTCGAGAAACCCGTGGAGATCGTGGACCGTACTTTCAAACAGTTGAAGAACAAACGGATTCATTTGGTTAAAATTCATTGGGAGTCCAAAAGTGGCCCAGAGTTTACTTGGGAACGTGAGGACCATATGAAGGCGAAATATCCGCATTTGTTTTCACAAGCTTCCTCTAAATAAAATTTTGGGACGGAATTTCCTGAAGTAGGGGAGATTGTGACAACTGTACTCTGTAATCGATGTACGATGTAAAACAATGATGATTATTAATAAAACAATGTGATTTGGTGTTACTATATGTGTTTTGATGTTATTATGTGTGTATTTGTGTTTGGTGAATTTTCAATTAGATTCGACTCCAATTTCAAGCTTTAAATCGCTTTCTGGAAGGTTATACACAAACTGGTGCGTAAACGCAGTCAGTATAACGCAAAAAACACTCCAGAATAGTGACATAGGATTAACATACCCTAAATAACCTCCACATAACTTAGAAATACGTTCCGGATGGTTTGGTGTGTTGAAATCAAGTTTGTTCGATCGTAGGGACTATTTGTGTCAAACTGCAAAACTATACTGATTTGTATGGTAACGAGCACTCCAGAACTTGATCATAACTTAAACATACCCTAAATATCCTTTACATATCTTAGAAATAGGCTTTGAGGGGTTCGGTATGCTAAAACAAACTTATTGGTCATTCAGGGACTAAAAGCGTCAAAAAGTGCACAAGTTTGCATTTTCGCGCATATCTTACGTTCTGAATATACCCGGACATCCAAAAATTTATGTAATCATTAAAATATTTTATTTTAGTGATTGGCATGATAAAATTCCGTTCGTCGCTTAATTTGGATCGTTTTTGCGTTCGTTACGACTTCCGTAGTAATTAACCGAACAACGCAACCGTACGACCAAACGAGCCGACATCCGAGATATTTTTGAGCATGTTTTGAGTTCCCTATACTTTAACTTCATTTTAGAGCCTTGAAATGAGGTTAACGGGGCTTAAACGTGTCAAAAATGAGCCGAAATGCATGATTCTGAAGTGCAGGGACCTGTTTTGACAATCTGCCAAAGATGGCCCAGGCGGGGCGCGTAAGCCCAAGCCACATTTTACGTGGGCCGCGTGGCCTTTCCAGACAGAAAGTTCAGAAACAACAATCTGGGCTGAATTCAGGGGTTTTAGTGTAATATTTGCAATACCTGGAGCTGGTTTTCGGCCCCCATTATATTCTGATACCATTAACCCACATGTATGGCCAAGATCACTCCCTCAAACCACTTGGAATCATCCTATTGATCCTAGCTTCCTATAAATAGCAAGCTCCCTCATTTGGGTTTTTCACACCTTGATTCAATCTCTGCTCTAAGTTGAGGTTTTAACACCTCATACCTGAGTAATTTTGAATCAAACACCATCTTGGACCCTTTGTAAGTCCTCTTCTTGCTTGTTCTTGTATTTCAAGCATGAAAGTCAACAAGTTTGACTTTCAGCTTTGACCAGTCAATGGTCAACACAAAGTTCCATTGAACTTTGCAACGTGAGCGTAATCACGATGGTTATAGTCCCTTGTGACTATACCTACTGATTACCACGTTGACTAGGCGTAGTGACGAGTCGTAGTTTCGGCCAAAATGCGTGTTTATGCGTATTTTGTAACCAAACTACTATAGGGTATCAAAACCGTTTGTTTTGATATCAAAAACCTGTTTTCTAACTTAACTAAACATGTTCTAGCATGTTTAGCTCGCCACTTTTAGTTTAGTGCTTGTGTAGAGTCGTAAGTCAAGCGGACTAAACACCCGCTTAGACTTTCGAACTCGACCCGTTTGGTCGATCATTAGGATCCGACCAAACATGTTTAGTGACCATAGTTGCATAGGGAATAACCTTCCGAGGTTATACCTTATGGTCACTTAGGTTTAATTAGTTATATGATAAGTAGTTTTTATGCCTTAGGTAAATGACCAAAATGCCCTTTTCATGCATAATTGGTAATTAAGCATATGTAACATAAACTTTTGTCACGTAACTGATTATGCAACATATTTAAACATGTTTAGGCATATAACACTTGTCATAGGACTAGTTAGACGTCTCGAATGCGCTTTTGTGCGCACGACGCGTTAAAGTAGCGTAAGCTACCTTAATGGGTCGCAACGGGTCGAAAGCACTTAGGTTAGGTTCCGATTTAGGATGTAGGCTTTGTTAAACCATATCACATGAGTTCCAACACTCATTTGGTTTACAAGACCTCATTCTGTCCGATCTTCCGATTTAGGCGTCTATTGTTTGACTAGTGATTCGATTACTAGGTGCTGTTTGATTTCTCTGGTTTGCTCAAGTTTGTTGAAGTTCTATTGATTGAGGATACTTTGCACTCCAAGTGAGTACATAGTTCCCCTATTTTACTGTTTTCAATTGTTTTGGGGTGATTCATATGTGCTAAATGTTTTCAAGGTTTTAACGATGGTTTTCAAAACGATTTTCGATATTATAACGATGATTTCAAAAACGATTAAGATGGTTTATACTAAACTAATAACGATTTCAATAAAGTGAATAAACTAGTTGGTTGTATTTACATAACGAATGGCATTCATTAGCACTGATCAAGCCGACCAGTATTAGGTTATGGTACCATAGGATCTGACAAATCCCATTATCGTACTGCACCCATGGTTATGTGTGGGTTAGGTGGGTAATGACTGAATCTGAATGTTAATTTACCCTTTGGTGGTTTATTAATGCGAGAGCGAAATAGTCGAGTCACGAAGGTTTGAATGTTATTAGCGAGGCGACCACAAATAGTTTTCACACTTAAAACGAGGATGATTTAAACGATTTAAACGAATAAACGATTTGGGAACGATTCATACGAGATTAAACGAGTTGGATAAACGAGTGGTTTTTGGTTAAGTGTTTAGATAACGGGACGGGTGTAATGTGGTGAAAACATGGTAGATACGCCGCTGGTACTTCTTATATATAAGTGTTTTCAACATATTACATACCGTGGCGTTATTTAGTTCACTTGGGTAAACGATTTTGGAACGATGTCACACAAACGAGGTTTTCGAAATGAAATAAACCACACGAGTTTTATTAACGAGATTTATTAACGAGTTTTATTAACGATTTAATACGAGATGTTTTACAATTTGCTTTACTAAAACAAATGTTTTTGGGTTAAGAATCATGGCTACGAGGTTTTATAAACTATAACCCGCTTGATTTGAGTTGGTTAATTAAGTTGCAATATTATACTCTTTTCAAAACAAGGTTTTTAATAAAGTATTGCAACATTTAAACTAGCCATGAATCCGACACTCCTATAAAACCTATGTACTCGCCAGCATCTCTTTGCTGACTTTGTTTTCACATATGTTTCAGGTGTTGATGCTTGATGATGATTACTAGGATGCATGAGTCACATAGGATCTGGACGAGGCCTTTGTGACATAATAACAATATTAGTCGATATGTAACTTGTTTGTTTGTGTTAAGACAATGATAATGTTTAATATTATCAATAAAATGAAACACTTTTTGTATTCATGGTTATGAAACGATAATTCTGCCACGACACTCCCTGACGTTTCCGCCGCGGTTTTGTTGTTTTAACGTGGTCGGGGTGTGACAAGGCCCACGAAGACTAGGAGTCTTCATGGACACTACCAGCGAACCTTCAAACATTGACGAACCTTCACTCTTCGTCAGGTATAGAATCATGATGAACCTTCAATGTTCGTGAGGTGTAGTCTTCCTCACAATAAGTCTTCGTCCACATTGATAATTTGGATGAACCTTAAGTCTTCGTCGCCTGTAGTCTTCGTCACATTGAGTCTTCGCCATGTGAAGTCTTCGTCACAAGTAGTATTGTTCGTGTGAACATAATCCCACGAAGACTCTTCAATCTTCGTGGATATCACAACTTGCAGATGTAGAACAAGTGTTAACATTTCTTGTACCGGGTCAAGATAGGAGGATATCTTGACCCTGGCCTTCACGTGTAACGCGTGTAAACCGAAACGAGCCGTATCCACATAAAGTGCATCAACAAACTCCCCCTTGGATGCTGCTCGGGAGGTTCGTCTTCACAATATCGTCGGATCTTTAACGTCTTCACATGTCATGAACAGGGAGTGTATCAGCAAACTCCCCCTTGAATGTTGCTCGTGAAACATTGATCTTCGAATTTTAGATCCTTGCGGTGTTGAAAAGTGGTCAGTGGCAACTCGATCATATTTATCCTTTGGTTGCATCCATGTCGTGTCTTCATTCCAAAGCTTGCCATTTAATATGTTCTCTTCGCCATTAGCTGGTTTGGATGTCGCATCTGCACATACAAGAAAGCTAAACACGTAATGAGAACAACTGCTTGGAATATAATCAAACGGCACACATATGACCAACTCTCAATCAAACACCGACCGACAACAGTTTGAAAGTTGTAAAATTTGATCAATTTAGATTTTAACTTTCAACACTTGCTAAATTTCGACCGTTTATGAAGATGTAATTGTTTAAGGTTTCGATCAGGTTTCAGGTGGGAAAAGACTCGAGATCCAACATCGTACAATCGAAAATAAGATAGAAATAAAATCTTTTTGGTATTTTTGCATTTTTCAAATGTAAAGACGGAAAGCAGTAAATAAATATTTACATACATTCTTTTTGCAAGTTTCGAGGGTAAGAGAATCATATCAGTGAACGGTCATGCCAAAACACCCTTGTTGTTCAATTAGTTAATATTAAGATAAGCATCCTATAACGATTATCAGTATTGTTGTCCACTTAAGCTCAACTTATCAGATGTACTCGCGGTTAGGGGATACTTTAAGGTATGATTTATACTTACCGACCGGTGTTCATCCACACACGACACATCCCCTTTCGAAGGTATGCACGAGAGTTCATCTTACTGGTGAGTATACCATTTATAAAATGTTTTCAACATATATGATGTGAGATACTCACTTTTTTTGGATGAATACAAGCCCTATGTGATAAAATCACTTATTGATGAGGAACTTGATATTCGATGCATGCAGGGCACAAGAGCAACTCCGTGAACAGGTTAGTATCATCGTACCGACAAAGAGACGAACTTGACTCCCGGATAAACTGTGATATTTTATCACTTATTGATTGGGACATGTGATTGTTTATCACTTATTGAGGTAGTATGCATCATGTATTGTATACATGTTTGTATGATATTTACACGTGTGTATGGTATCATGGAAGATCTAGACTTACGTCCCCGTTGTTTTCGGTAAAAGAAACAACCATGATACCCAGATGATAAACAGCATAAAGACCACATATCTCAGAACCTCGGCAATCTATCAAATGAAATTTCGGTACCAAGACCATATGCCAATGAGCGGTTCCCACACTGTCTTCAGTCGATTTAGGTTTATATCACCCTGCACTTTTTAAAATGATTGTGAGCCTACTGATACATCTTATATAGAGCTGCTTATCGTTTTTCATTTTAAGTTTTAAAGAGGTTTCGACAGATCACTGATGTACTATCATTTTCTCTTTTGCTCGCCAGGAAACTCATTTTTTTCTATTGTTTTTGTGTTTTTGAAATTTTTCGATGTTTTTGTATTTTTGAAATTTTTCAATGTTTTTGTATTTTTTTTGTTTTTACTCCCCCTAAAATGCAAAAAGTACGAGAAATTAAGAAAACACAAATTAATATTTACAAAAATGATTTTCCGAAGTTGGTTTTACTCTGGCTTGACCTTAACGCCGTTTACCATTAGTAAATAGTCAAATCGTGATTTGTCAAAAGCTTTGGTAAAAAGGTCAGCACGTTGGTCATCGATGTGGATCTTAACAACATCGATAAGTCTTTTATCAAAACAATCACGTATGAAGTGATATTTGATTTCGATTTGTTTGGTCTTTGAATGCTACACAAGATTTCTAGTGATCTGTAAGGCAGCAAAATTATCAACGAAAATAGGAGTATATAGGAATTCAAAACCGTAGTCGCGCATTTGTTGTTGAATCCACAGGACTTGGGAGCAACAACTTGAGGCAGCGATGTATTCAGCTTCACAGGTTGATGTAGCGACACAAGTTTGCTTCTTGCACTGCCATGTGACTAGGCGATTTCCTAAAAACTGACATCCAGCCGTTGTGGATTTGCCGTCGATTTTGCAGCCACCAAAGTCAGAATCGCTGAATGCGATCAAGTCGAAGCTATCATCCCTAAGGTACCAAAGACCAGTGTCCGGGCAACCCTTCAAATAGCGAAAAATCCTTTTTACAGTTTCTAGATGTGAGGCCTTCGGGTTGGCTTGATAACGGGTGAGCAGGCACGTAGGATATATTATGTCGGGCCTCGAGGCTGTGAGATACATAAGAGATCCGATCATTGCACGATAAAATGAAGAGTTAACACTTTCACCCTTCAAGTCTGGAGTAATCCCGTGATTCTGCGGAAGTCGGGTACCAATGGACGTCGCTTCGGACATCTGGAACCGGCTCAAGATGTCACCGACATATTTAGTCTGATGGATGAATATCCCAGATTCCATTTGTTGAACTTGTAGGCCCAAAAAGAAATTCATTTCCCCCATGGCGCTCATCTAGAATTTCTCCTGTATAACATGCTCGAAGTCCCTACACAAAACATCGTTAGTTGAACCAAAAATAATATCATCTACGTATACCTGAACTAATAGCAGATCTCCATCCTTTTCTTTGATGAAAAGCATGCAATTGATAAGACCCTGGCGAAAACCGTTCTCCAGCAGATACTTAGATAAGGTTGCGTACCAAGCTCTCGGTGCTTGATGTATTCCGTAGAGAGCTTTGTTGAGCAACTAAACCCAATTAGGATGAATAGGATCTTCAAAACCCGGAGGCTGTTCGACATACACCTCTTCTTCAACCACACCATGTAAGAATGCACTTTTCACGTCCATTTGGTAAACCTTGAATCATTTGAAGGAAACATATGCTAGAAAGATCCGAATAGCTTCAAGACGTGCAACCGGTGCATAAACTTCGTTGTAGTCTATCCCTTCAACCTGACGAAAACCTTGAACAACTAATCTCGCCTTGTTTCGAACAACTACTCCACGGTCATCCTTCTTGCATTTGAAAACCCAACGGGTGCCAATCTTCTTGTAGTTCTCAGGGTTTTCAACCAGTTTCTAGATACCTAGCTTCTGGAATTGTTGCAGTTCCTCCTGCATAGCTTCTACCCAAGAATTATCCTTTAACGCTTCTTTCCAAGACTTTGGTTCTTCTTATGAGACATAACACACAAAGGACCAATCATTCTGCAAACCCGATTCTCTAATCACTGCATACAAGCCAACATTGTTGTTGTTTCTCAACTGATTTCTCGTCTGCACGCCACTATGAACATTACCAATGATGTTTTGTTGAGGATGGGTATTATGAATTCTTGTTTCTGGATTATCTGGAACTGGAATATTTATACCCAGATTGTTGAAGTTGAGATCAACAACCAAATCAATACCCTGAACTGGCGAAGAGGATGATGCAGTAGCTTTAGCTGTTTTAGGGCAGTCCTCAGGAGGTGTAGCCTCAGAAGTACCATGCACAACTGTTGCAGGAACTTCTTGGTCTGCATCGAGAAATTCATCATCCTCTGAAGATTCATTCAGTTCAGTAGCATCGTGAAAATCCTCATTGTCGAGAGCATTATTGTTAACTGACGATGATTCTTGATTGTTGACAATAATTGGACGAACCAAGGGTGAATTTGTTGCGTTGTCACTCTTGAAAAACATCTGTGCCGCAACGTCTACTACTTCTTCCTCAATATTGATCGAATTGAAAAAGTCATCGTACTTAAACATCCATGGCTGAGCTGGACATCTGAGTGGCAAGGTGTGACTTTGTACTCTGACTTCAGACCATTCCTGGATCCTTTTCATTTCGAGATTCCAAACTCTTAAATTTGGGGTGGCATACCCTAGAAAGTATCCTTCAATTGCTTTTGCCCCAAACTTTCAATCCGGATCGATCATAGTGCAAGGAGCCCCAAACGGTTCAAGAAATTGTAAGTCTGGTTTCCGTTTGTGTAATAGCTCAAAGCAGGTCTTGTTGTGCCTTTTTACTGTAAGGACTCGATTCAACGTGTAGCATGCAGAGGCCACAGCTTCACTCTAGAATGGAATGGGCAACTGTGACTCTACCAACATAGTCCTTGCAGTTTCGATCAATGTTCGGTTCTTACACTCAGCGATGCCATTTTGTCGAGGAGTGTATCTTGCATTGAATTCATGAAGAATGCCTTTGGATCTACAGAACTCCTCTATAGTATGATTCTTGAACTCAGTTCCATTATCGCTGCGTATGCGTCTAACTTTCAAAGTATACAAATTCTCAATCGGTGTGATCAAGTTTTTGATAATTTCGAAAGTTTCACTCTTGTGTGCCATAAACGCCACCCAATAAAATCTTGAATAATCATAGGTTAGTACGAGTCATTACTGATCCTCTTGCGATTGACAGGACCAAATAAATCCGTGTGCAAGCGTTTAAGCGGCACTGCAACTGTGTTGATCTCCTTTATCGGGTGCGATTTCTTACTTTGTTTTCCTTTCTGGCAGGAAACACAGACGTCTTGCAAATGAAAGTTTTTGATGGGAACACCATTTATTAACTCATTCTTCACCAGATGATTCATTTTCCTTAGGTGAATGTGACCTATCCATCTGTGCCAAGAGATTGTTTCCTTTTCCATGGCTTTGGAAACAAAACACGTTACTTGTGCAGACGTTGTGATTGCTTGGCTCATATCAAGGACATACAAATCATTAATCCTTGGGGCAGATAAGAGAATCCAGTCTTTGGGGATATTGAAACCGGGCTTCAGCACATAACATCCATTAGCATCAAAGTGTACCGAAAACTTCTTATCACAGATTTGAGAAACACTTAGAAGATTATGATCAAGTTGTTGCACAAAATTGATCTTGTCAAAACTGACAACCCCGTTGTAAACCATTCCTTCACTAGTAATATATCTGCCTTTATCTCCAGCAAAAGCAACATAACCTCCTCTAAAAGATTTGACGTCGTAGAGAAGTCTCATGTCGCCGGTCATGTGCCTGGATGCCCTACTATCAACAATCCAAAGACTACTGATAGTTCCTCCTGGAACACCCTGCACATGTACTCAAATGATCAGTTGGAGATAGGGACCCAAGCCTTCGTGGACTTGGGTCTTCCATTTTCATCGACAATAGTTATTTCAACTTCATGATGATTTGGAAATGGTGATGCTCCCCCTGAGTTTATGACCAATTTAGGTTTCCAAGTTTGTTGAGTTTTACCAGTTTGATTGTTTGAAATTTTAACTTCGTGATTGTTTGAAGTTCTCGATGTTTTTGAAAATCTGGTCTGACTGAAACATATTGTTTTTGAACCACATCGGTTTTGAGCGCCTTTTCAATTACCTTGATTTGCTTGCGTTTCGATTTCTTCTCCCTTTCTTTCACAAGACGGGGATCTTGTTTTGGAGAAACATATCGCTTTTGGTAATTTTGCTCACGGGGAACATCAACTTTAGCTTTTAACTTATGAATATACGGACAATTTAGAATGATATGTCCAAATTCACCACACTCAAAACATGATCTTCGTTCAACAAACCCCGACGTATCATGTTGATGCCTCGTTGATGAACTTTGTGATTTCGAGGTACTTGGTCCTGAGTTATTTTGATCATTTCTTTTCAAAATTTTAACTTGCTTAACATAATCTATGTTAGATTTGTTTCAAATGTTTCAATTTTACCCGTTCCCTTCGACTTCACAAAGTTCACATTTTTGTTCTTCCTCTGGTTTTGTTCTTTTCGAGCTTGAGTTGTCGATTTTTCTTTTCGTTTAGTGTGATTTTGCTGAATTTTCTTTGTTGGTAATTTCTGATTGCCATATTGTTTTCGAATTTCAGGCTTTGGAATCGGAGGACATTGTGTTACCACAACTCGTGAGCTCGACTCTCCCAAAAACTTACTTGTCGAATCTTTAAAAGCTTTGCTAATTAAAGATTGATTTACATTTTTAATCGGAAAATCTTTGTTTGAATAAACTTTATCATCACCAACTAGAGTGTACAGCAAATTCACACTCTCAAACTCTTGTTCAGAAGTGGACTCAACCTGAACAGTCTTAGCCGGTTTTACGGGAGGATCACATAGAATGTGATTCTCGAGTGGTATGTCCTCTTCTTTGATAATTGCTTCAGACTGTGCAGAGTCAGCATCATCGGACTCATCATCTGAAGAATCGATATCCTCAACAATGACTGGAGGATCCTGCTTTTGTTCAGCACTTGATACTTTCGCATATGCTAACACATCCGAATCTGATGATACCTCCTTTTTGTAACCAAGTCCAGCTGCGAACTCTTTAACATCTAAGGGAACAGATGGCTCAAATTGGGGTTTATCCTCCTCATCAGGCATTGCGGTATAATTGTGTCTAACAGGTGAAGGACACTTCTTATAGCTAATGCACGTGACATCATTCTTCTTTTTCTGCATGCCAATGATGTGATCCAGCACATACCTAGAGTTTGAGTAACTATCTAACCTAAGCTGGATCGCCTCATTTTCACACTTGACACAGGCCAACTCTTTTTTTGCTTCATCGAGCCTAGTGATGTAATTATTTATAGCAGTTTATTTTCTTGAAACTCTTTTTACTAGCTCGGTTTTATCTTCCCTTAATGTGTCAATTACTTTCTAAAATTCTTTTTCATGATTTTTATGGAACAAGTTGGCCTCTGTGCATTTCGCAAGATCCACGATCAAACTTTGATTGTGGATAAATGTCACGTCATACTTGCTTTGCAAATCATCATATTTGCTTTGCAAGTCAGACAATCTAGCACCTAAATCAGACAATCTAGCATCTAAATCAACGCAATTATCACATTTATCAGATTTAGATTCATCGACACGTACCTGACTTGACGAGCTGCCGACATTAGCCATGAAGGCCGAATGAAGAGAAGAAGAAGAATAATTAGCTTGATCCACAAGAATTGATCTTCGATCATTCCCTGCTTTAGCCTCACTCAAAAGCTCCTCAACATCTGCATCAATGGACTCATTTGACACTTCATCCGTCCCATCTTCACCTGAACTTGAGGTTTCCTCATCCGAGCTTCCACTATAACCAGAACTGTCTTCATTAGAAGATTCTCCACCACACACTTGTTTTAGATCTTTGACAACTTCAACAAAACAATCTGTTCCACCCTGATCACCACTACCCAGTTGAATCGACCAGTCACAACCTTCATCAACTTGTACCACAAGAGCACGGTTGTTATTTGATGGACCTTCTTGATGAGAATTGTTTGCAGGCATCAAGGAACGTTCATTATTCCTGTTTTGATTCTGGTTCGATTGGTTGCCTTGATTTCTGAACGGATTCTGGTTCCCATGCTGAGCTGGCTTCGTGCATTCCCTTTTGAAATGACCCCGTTCACCACAATTGAAACATTTGACCGCCTGCTTATCGAACCCATACTTGGTATCTTTCTTGCTTTCCAAGCTGGTTGTACCAGTTCTTTCCATGAATTCTTTTGCTCACCTCACAGCACTAGCAAATGCCCACTTGATATCCATCAAATCCCTTTCATCCTTATCTATCTACTGATAATCTTCCTGAGTCAAATTGATGTTTCCAATTTGCCCTGCTACTAACCCACAGTATGCGCTCACCAAAGTGTTTAGAAGCTCCATATGTTCCTTTGCCACCTCAACACTTACTTTCGAGAAACTTGAAGTATCTAGCCGAACTGTGTTTGGATTAGTTGACTGACCAGCATTGACTGTTGATGAAGTGTTTCCATAACAGGCTTGTTGTTGACCTTTGTAGTTTGCATCAAGAAATGATGGTACTCCAGTAGACTGATAGCTTTGCTCCGAGGATGCTGGTTATGGTGTTCCATACATATAGGTGCTCGAGACAAACGCCGTTGAGTAGGTCTTGCAATCGTACTGGTACCTCCACAATTTCCATAATACATCTCGGGATTTTGTGGCACCGGCACTCTTTTTGCCTTCCTGATTTCATCTTGATTTTTGTACTCCAAGAGTTGAATGAAATCATGAATGTTGGTTGTAGCTAGCGTGCCGTTATATTTCAGAATCTCCAAGAAACCACTCCATTGAGCTGGCAATGCATCGGCAAACTTAGTGACAACCTCTTCCGGAGTTGCCGCGACCTTAAAATTACCCATCTCACTCAGCAAATGATAAAATCGACTTGACATGTCTCCCAATGACTCCCTTTCCATACACATGAAGCCGTTGAACTCATTTTTTAGTAGATCATGTCTCAGTTTTCGTGATAATGCATTTCCTTGACCTCTCGCCTTTAATGCATCCCATAAACCTTTTGTCATTTTGAATCCCACAAACTGATGATAAATATCTTTGTTTAAGGCTTGACTTAGAATTGAAAATGCTTTCTTTTCTGGATCATATGCCTTTTTATCATCGCCAGAAAGATCCTTAAATGTCGTAGCATTGGAACTGGCTTCTTGAAGTGCTTAATCGAATTCCTTGGTAAAAGACAACCACAACTCCGTGTTTTGCCCAAGTACATACGTATGAAATCTTTCTTCCCAAGCGGGGTAATCGTTCAAATGCATGAGCTTTAGTGGGCGGTTGTTGCTACCAGTTTCATTTTCGCTCAAAAAAAGATTTTGAATACATTGGTTTTGGTTTGTAACAAAGGCCCATTGATTTGCGGTAATCGAACTCGATTGTGCTGATGACGAAGGCGTGGGAGTCTGAGGCCATGAAGGGATTGGACCTGAACCTTTACTCGTATACATATCTGCATTAGGATCCGATTTCCAACCCCACCAGTCGGAAGTCATATTTGGTTGAGATTAAATGACAAACCGAAGAAAAACCAAATTAAATAAGTTTGGGTGTGAAAAATAAGTCTTCTGTGAAAAATGGAACATAGAAACCACGAAGACTCAAGTCTACAAAGACTTAAGCCTACGAAGAGTTAAAGCTCACGAAGAATCAAAACAGGTTTCACGAAGAATAAAAGTTCACGAAGATTCAATGCTACGAAGATTCAAAGTTCACGAACATTCAAAGTCACAAAGACTTGATGAATCATCGTCCACGAAGATCAAAGTCTACGAAGACTAGTTGAATCTTCGTCCACAAAGATTGAAGTCCACGAATTTTTCAAAGAATCCTCATTGTTGGGAGGGTTTGTAAACTTTAGTTGGTGAAAAAGCAAATATTTTAATCAAACCTTACCATACAACAGTGAGTAGGTAAATAAGATGTCAAACAACCATACTTACTATCGGCGCACATTTCAAACTTACATCATTTTGTTACCAACTTTGTCAACAACCAATATTTTAACAATTCTTAATAGATCAAACAAAGAACTCTAAACCCAGAAAAATATGAAGATCACAAGAAATCTATGAGTTTTCCGACCACAATGTTCACCGGAATAATTTCCGAACTCAAATTTTGCACGAAACTTCACTAAAAACCATATCTTATCACATATACATGAGATTTAACAAGGTTTTTATATGAACTAACAGCAAAATAACATGATTTTCAAAGATTTAACCCATAAAACTTTCAAGACACAAACTTTGAAAACTCGACACACGGCTCGGTTTTAACAAGGATGAGAGCCAAGGCTCTGATACCACTTGTAGGTCCACTAGCAGAGGATCTAGTAACCTTATCCTTGTTATACAAACAAACCCGGTTGTGCGGAATCCAACCGGTAAGTTAAACCAAACAGAGAACATGAGATACAAGAACAAGTTTCAACGATTAAAAGCTCAAGTGTGTATATCAGAAGAGTTTGGTTACAGTAAGGATACAAGAAATACTATCAAACTCTCAATATACTCTCACTATGTTCTATCTATCTCACTTCTGTGTCCCTATCTGTTCTGTGTGGTTTTCTCTGTTTGTTCTACAAGCTGCCTTTTATAACCATCCTTATCCACATGCCAACGAAGAATGAAACATGGTCCACGAACATTCATCAGGCCCACAGAGACTAGGAGTCTTCATGGACACTACCAAGGAACCTTCAAACATTGACGAACCTTCACTCTTCGTTAGGTATATAATCATGATGAACCTTCAATGTTCGTGAGGTGTAGTCTTCCTCACAATAAGTCTTCGTCCACATTGATAATTTGGACGAACCTTAAGTCTTCATCGCCTGTAGTCTTCGTCACATTGAGTCTTCGCCATGTGAAGTCTTCGTCACAAGTAGTATTATTCATGTGAACATAATCCCACGAAGACTACTCATTCTTCGTGAAAAGGAGACTCCCACGAAGACTCTTCAATCTTCGTGGATATCACAACTTGCATATGTAGAACAAGTGTTAATATTTCTTGTACTGGCCTTCACGTGTAACGCGGCGAACCGAAACAAGTCGTGTCCACATAAAGTGCATCAACGAATTTGTTGGTGCAGTTTTTGTGTTCGATACTGTTCGAATAGATTAGATTATTTTGTTATGCTGATTATGTAATAGTTAGTGAAATGGTCAAACGAACGTGTATTGTCCCACTCGTTTGAAGTGGTCAAATGAGAGGGTTATTTGTTTGACCGTGTGTGTCTGCAAGTGAAGTGGGTGTAGCTATAAATACCACCCCTTTGGTTCATTTGCAAGGCAAGAGAGTTTAGATGAAGGTTTTAGATTTCGGGGAGAGATCACCACTTGGTCTCTCCCCAGATGTATGCTCCTTTGGTATGGTTAGGCTAGCTAGTTGTCACACCCCAACCGATAACGGAAACATCGGGGCATGGCACTGAGCGAAACAGATTGTTCAGGAGAAATTCCATAACAACTACATTACCGGATAGTTAAAATTATGTGCCATACCATAACCCATCAAGCAAATTAAGTTATTACAGACCACGATATCTCAAAAACAAGTAACATGTTTCGACAACTCAGATTTAAATAAATTGTTCGTTTGTTTCTAGACTCTTCCTAACTCGATTCCACATAGCAAGCATCCTAGCAGGTAGCATCCTAAACACCTGTCATATACGTTAAAATAAAGGTCAATACACATAGTGTAAAGGTGAGCATACAAGTTTGATAATAACATAATAGAGTTCGAAATCGTTTATGCATAACCAGCATGTGCAACGTATAATGTGAAGCATGTAAGTTATCGACAAAGATCCTATCAATACCAATGACTGCGATTTGACTGCGAGTAGCGAGTGCGCATCACATGTTCACCACTGCGAACACGTGAAGTAATTGTCCTTAACAACCCCTGAGTGAATAGGTGCTAAGTCCAAACTATAGTACTATCGTTGCTAAGGCAGGTAGACAGCAATCAATGTGTAAACATAACAAACAGGCATTCATCAAGTCACGTATAACATGCTATTGGAGGTCAGCGTATAAATAGTGTTTGCGTTGTGTGATCGATGTGATTTAGAATAAGTAACGTATGTAACACCCAAAAGTGCACAAAGCAAAAAGGGATCGAGTATACTCACAGCGATGGAAGTATGGATTGAAGGGAGCGTTAGAGCGACTAGCCAAAACAGTTAATGATAACATAAGCGAAGAGTCGGTGCGCAAAATGATAAAAGTGACCAAGTGTCGAGCGGTAGTCCGATCGGATGGCAATCCGATCGGATGGTCATTCGATCGGATGTCAATTCGTTCGGATGGTCATCCGATCAGATGGCCATTCGATTGGATTGACACCTTGTTTGGTAAGGATGTGTTTGTGTATGATGGTTTGTCCTTTGAAGTTTTCGTTGTACCATTTTAAAAATAGAGAAGTATCTCTGCCCTTCAGGTCGGTCGATCGGACGGCGATCCGATTGGCGGGGCTTCACAGTTGAGAACAAGTTCACAGCAGGACGGGCACTCGATCGGATAGCAATCCGATCGGATGACAATCCGTTAGTTACTGATGATCTTTGAAAAATTGAAATGAAAGTTTTAAGTGTGGAACCAAGTGCAAGCCGATCGGATGGCTGTCCGATCGGACGGCAATCCGATCAGACGGCAATCCGTCCCAACGATCTGATCGTCTTTGTCACTTGATTGTTTTGAAAGGTTTTGCAGTTTTGAATGAGACGTTAGGATAACCTGCTTGATCAATAGAAACCCCATTTCGACCCAAGTAATCCGATCGAACAGGAACCACCCTAGTCCGACCAGTTCACGGTTCGAGACGGCTGTTCATGTTCAAACCCGAAATCAGATATCTCCCGGATAGAATTCAGATCTTGAACTAACCCATCACTAAGAAAGATTAGAAGATCAGAACGAGCTCCGATTCTATCCGTTTTGTGTGCATTGAGTGTAAAAGAGTTGAAAGAAAGTTGGAAAACCATCTTTCAATCCTTTTAAATCATGAATATGTGTAGATCTATGCGAAAAAATTGTTTAATCATGTGGAAATCCTTCAGATCTAAGTTGTTCTTGGTGATTTCACGGTTAAAAGTTAAGATTCAAAGGTGAAGATGATGAAGAAGTGTGTGTAGATCATAGAAGTACAAGATTTAGGCTGGAAACTTACAAGAATCGAGAGAAATTGAGAGAAATGAGTGCTTGAGTGCGACTGGTCGAACAAGGAGCTGTGACATCACAAATGATGTGACGGGTGGGTATTTATAGGGTTTCCCAAAATGGAAGGTGGTGGAGTGTCGGACTGATCGGGTGGCATCCGATCGGGTGGTAGCCCGATCGGGTGACAACTTGATCGGATGGCAATCCGATCGGATGGCCACTCGATCCTGGTGTTTGGCATGACGAGTTTTGTCGTTTCGATTCGCGTGTTGAGTGTTGCGATGCGATTTGAGTGAGCGATGCGATAGTATTTCCCATTGGTTAAATAACATAACTACTATATCTAACATACAATCACTATAAATAACTTGCGTTTAGCATTTGCGATTCGATTGCGATGCGATAGATAGCGATTGCGATTAATACCTTAACATAAACATAACATGCACAAGTAACACATAAGTGGCGCACACACGTAAAACAATATCCATAACGCAAAATTCGTGTTGCGATGCGATAGCGTTTAGCGGTAAGTTGATTAGCGATTAGACCTCGATTATTAATAGATACTCCACATAATACAATCAAAGCGATTAAATAAATAGATTCGGTTACAAGTCACTAACGTACAATCAATAGTTAAGCAAGGAGTGACAGATCGCAATTAGCAATCTTTTCTTCCTTTGACTTTGACTTGTACTTTGACTTCCAAAAAGCGGGTTGTTACAGCCTCCCCTACTTTAGGAAATTTCATCCCGAAATTTAAGAAGTAGGCTTAACGAACAGCTGCGGGTACTTCGCCTTCATGTCGCTTTCGAGTTCCCAGGTGAACTCGGCTCCTCGTTTGCCTTCCCAGCGAACCTTCATGATGGGAATGCGTGAGCGTCTGAGCACCTTGGTTTCCCGTCCCACGATCTCAACATGCTTTTCCACGAAGTGTAATGTTTCGTCCACTTGTAAATCCTTAAGAGGGACATGTAATTGCTGGTCGGCCAAGCATTTTCTGAGGTTCGAAACGTGGAAGGTCGGATGGACGTTACTCAGTTCCTCTAGTAGTTCGAGTCTGTAGGCCACCTTTCCAATTCTTTCCAGAATTTTAAAGGGTCCAACATATCGAGACGCGAGCTTGCCTTTCTTGCCGAATCTGATCACCCCCTTCCAAGGTGCAACCTTAGGAGTACATGATCACCAACTTCAAATTCAAGGGGCTTGCGGCGTCTATCAGCGTAACTTTTCTGTCGGCTCCGAGCTTTCAGCAGATTGTCTCGAATTTGGAGGATTTTGTCAGTCGTTTCTTGTAACAGCTCGGGACCGGTAATTTACGTGTCTCCGATCTCGTGCCACACAATAGGCGATCGACATTTCCTTCCGTATAATGCCTCAAATGGTGCCATTTGTATGCTAGAATGATAACTGTTATTATATGAGAATTCGACCAAAGGTAAGTGCGCGTCCCAATTACCACCGAAATCTATGACACACGAGCGGAGCATGTCTTCAAGGGTGCGAATCGTTCTCTCAGTCTGACCGTTGGGTTGGGGATGGAAAGCGGTACTTAGATTAAGAGTAGTACCGATACCAGATTGAAACATTTCCCAAAGACGCGAGGTAAACCGAGCATCGTGGTCAGAGATGATGTCCCGAGGCGTCCGGAGTCGACAAATGATCTCCTTGGTGTAGATCCAGGCTAATTTCTCTACCTTAAAGTCTTCTCGTATCGGTAGGAAGTGAGCTGACTTAGTCAAACGGTCAACCACAACCCAAATGCTATCATAACGTGATTGAGCACGCGGGAGTTTCGTTATGAATTCCATAGCTATACTCTCCCATTTCCACATCGGGATCTCGGGTTGAACGAGTAAGCCAGAGGGTCTTTGATGCTCAGCCTTGACCTTGGAACAGGTCGGGCACTTCAAAACATAGATAGCAATATCTTTTTTCATCCCCGGCCACCAGTACTTGTAGCGCATGTCCTAGTACATCTTTTCGGCACTGGGATGAACAGAATATCGGGACTTGTGGGCTTCGTCCATCAGAAGTTGTCGTAGGTTGGTACGCTTGGGAATCCAAATTCGGTCCAAATAATGAAAGATACCATTCAATTTATTCTTTAGTTGGGCGCCATCGTGTAGAATCCTTTCCTTCTTCAAAGTTCGTTCAGTAAAACAAGCATGTTGCGCGTCACGGATGAGAGCTTCGGGATGAATATGGGCTTGGAAATCACGAATACTAAGCAAGTAGCTTCGTCGACTGAGAGCATCGGCCATGATGTTTGCTTTGCCTGGATGGTAACGGATCTCCCAGTCGTAATCGTTGAGCAGTTCTACCCACCGGCGTTGACGCAAATTCAGTTCCTTTTGGTCAAAGATATGTTGTAGGCTCCTATGATCGGTGAAGATCGTACACTTGGTACCATAAAGGTAGTGTCGCCAAATCTTTAACGCAAAAATAACTGCGCCAAGCTCGAGGTCATGTTCTTCTCGTGGATCTTGAGCTGTCAAGAAGCGTACGTGATAACCTTATCTCGTTGCATGAGAAAACAACCAAGACCAAGGTTCGAGGCATCGCAGTAAACCACGAAATTGTCATTTTCGTCGGGCAGTGAGAGCACAGGAGCATTGCAAAGCATAGCTTTGAGAGCTTGAAAGGCTTCCTCTTGTTTAGTTCCCCAAACAAAAGGTTTGACCTTATGCGTAAGAGAGGTTAACGGCACGACGATCTTAGAGAAACATTCGATAAAACGTCGATAATAGCCTGCTAGTCCTAGAAAAGAGCGGACTTCAGACAGATTCTTGGGTGTAACCCAACTCTTAACTGCTTCGATCTTCGCGGGATTGACGTGGATACCTTGACTATTGACAATGTGACCCAAGAATTGGACCTCCTCTAGCCAAAACTCGCACTTGGAGAACTTCGCATAGAGACGGTTTCCTTGGAGCAACTCAAGAACCAAACGGAGATGCTGCGAGTGTTCGGCTTTTGACTTGGAGTAGATCAGGATATCATCAATGAACACGATTACGAAACGATCAAGGAAGGGTTTGCACACTCGATTCATCAGATCCATGAAAATGGCGGGAGCGTTGGTCAAACCAAAAGGCATGACAACAAACTCATAATTACCATAGCGGGTTCGAAAAGCGGTTTTGGGAATATCCTCCTCTTGAATGCGTAGTTGGTGATAGCCTGAGCGTAGATCGATTTTAGAAAAACACGTAGCACCTTGTAGCTGATCAAACAAATCATTGATTCGAGGCAAAGGATAGCGATTCTTGATTGTCAACTTATTCAACTCCCTATAGTCGATGCACATTCGGAACGAACCATCCTTCTTTTTAAAGAAAAGGACAGGCACGCCCCATGGAGAGGTGCTAGGGTGAATAAAGCCTTTTTCGAGTAATTCCTGGAGCTGACTCGAGATTTCGCGCATTTCAGAGGGAGCGAGACGATATGGCGCTTTAGCAACAGGATTTGCTCCAGGAATGAGGTCGATTCAGAAATCGATATCACGAGTGGGTGGTAAGCCGGGTAAATCATCGGGACAAACGTTGGGAAATTCACAAACAACGGGGACCTCTTTCATTCCAGGACTACCTTTCTTTTCCTTCTCCGCTACTAAAATGTGTGCCAAGAAGGCTTGGTATTCCTTGCAGAGATACTTGCCAGCTGGACACACGGCATGAGTTGGAGTTTCTTCGACGCGACTTCACCGTAAACACACAATTGATCGCCATTAGCGAGCGAGAATCGAATCATATTTTCGAAGCAAACAACTTCAGCCTGGTTTTCACTAAGAAAGTCTATGCCTACTATGACGTCAAAACTACCAAGCATCATTGGAATAAGATCGATGGGGAAGACGTGATTGTTGAGTTCGAGCATACAATCACGAAGAACAGAATTGACAGCGACGGTTCTTTCGGTGGCAACTTCAACATCGAACGTCGAGGGAGATGAGCGCGCTTACGATTTAGGAGCTTTTCGAATTCAAGCGATACAAAACAGTTATCTGCTCCAGTATCAAACAAAAACGAAACATATATACCATTCACAAGAAACGTACCATTCACCACGTTGTTTTTGGCTTGAGCATGGCGGACATTAATGTTGAAAGTGCGTCCGCGGGGTGCTGGTTATTGCTGTTGTTGCTGATGTGACAACCGGTAATTTACGCCCTTAATTACATGACTAACAAGCGATTAACGCAATAATAAATAGTGATTACAGCGCAAATTAACTTAATTAGGCCCTTGGAGTGCCCAGGAACGTTTATTCGACTATACAGTGCGCGAACGGTGGTTTATAGAGAAACCTGCTGAATATTACGCGACAACGAACCGAAGCCATACGAAATACTGACAACGCCGACAAATATGGATGTTACACGAGTATTTTATGCTTATGGAGTTTGGGTCGTGATATCTGGTCTCGTAGGAATTACGGGCCACTTACTCATAAGATGGGCTTGTGGGCCCTGGGCCCAAGCCCAAAACCCACAAGCCTAAACCTGCACGATAAATTAAATCTTATAAGATCTCTAAAGATCTCTAAAAATCTCTAGAAATCTACACAAATCTCTTCAAGAGATCTTGTTTCAATGGGTATAACACCTGACCTGAATGTAAATTGTATACATGAAAGACAATAAAACCTTCTATCCTCCCCTTACTCTATTAATACACATACATCAGACACACAGACATATCTTCACACATAATATCAAGAAGTAGACCTTATCCTTCAACACACACTCTCTCGATAACACTTACAGGTCTCTCATCTCTCTTTCGATCTACACAGCCAAACACCCACTAGTCTCCTCCCCTGTTATACCTTCCACACACACACAAACTCACTACCAAAGCCACCCCCCTTTTTCGATTAACAGAACGGACCACCACCACCGTCCGGTGGTGGTGCGGTGGCGACAGAACAGAAGAGGAGAGAGAGGATGGAGAGAGAGAGAGACGAGACGGAGAGAGAGAAGCCGAAGAGAGAGAGAGAGGCGGGGACAGAGCGGCACCACCGCTCACGGCGACGGCAGTGATGCACGACGGCGACTCAGACCGGCGGTCCTTGTCTCGATCCAGCGGTCTTTGGCTTTATCTGACAAGTTCACCGGTTTGCTGAAGATGACGATGAATTCCGGCACGAATCCGAAGTCGACGGTGGTGGTTCGGCTCGACAGCAGGAACTCCGGTGAGTCTCCTTGTATCTGCTTTAGACATACAAGTTCATTCGTTCTTCAGGTGATGATGTTTGTTCGACCCGGGTTATGTTGGCTCATGATTCGGTTCGGGTTACACAGGAAGCAGGCGAGTCAACCCGGGCAGTCGAGTCAACTCGGTCAAACCGAGTTAACTCGGTTCGAGTCCAGGTCAAACAGTCAATAGCAGGTCAAGTGGTCAACAGTTTGGTTTGAGTAAGACGGTTCGGGTCAGATTATGAAGCGGCTCGGGACGACTCGGTCGGACCGAGTCAACTCAGTCAACTCAGTTGACCCGGTCAGCTCAGTCAAGCGGTTCGACTTTTCGACGCGAAGATGGGTAAAGTCTAATGACACGTTTAATATTTACGCGATTTTAATTATTTCGTGAACGAGCTCGAACCATTTCGTTTATAATTTTGTTTATATTTTGAAATACTTGACGAAATATATTTGATTACAATACGTTGGTTATTGGTTGAATTTTGGAAAAATATAGCTGTCGGGATCGTCCAAAAACAGAGGAAACTCTGCCCGTTTTTCGAGAAAATCCGTAAAAACTAAAACGCGTTTTATTATAAAACGAACTATCGGAATTCAAGTGATCTTTTAGTAACAAAAATACAAATATCGATGACACTTTACAACATCACGAAAAACGACAATTTGATATTATTTTCGACAATGCTTTTATAAAATATAACGTGATATAGTATTTTCAATTCTTTCATTATTTTCGACAATTCTTTCAAGTATCAACCAATACGAATTCCTTCTATAAAATAAATATAGTTATATATTTATTTCTAATGTCGTACGACGCGAATTCTTTTATAAAAATAAATATAATATATATTTATTTTCAAACATAACAACTCGACGATTCTCTTATAAAATAAATATAACTTTTATATTTATTTCCAACGCCTCAATGGCATACGATATGTAATACGAGTTTATTCTTTTCATAAAACACTCGTCACATACACGTACAACTTCTCGAGACGGCAAACGCGATTATAACGATATATTTATATAATTTTATATAAATATATATTTATTTCTCTCGAGAATTAAGTCTTTTCAAGACTTATTAGTTATTACCGATAATAAACGAGCCTTAACTAGTATAACTTAATTATTCTCATTAAGTTCATAACTTACCGTCGAATCGTTCGGGTAACGATTCGGTAGAGCTCGGTAACACGTAGTTAGTTACCGCTTTTATTCAGAAACTTATTAGATATTCCATGTTAGGAATATTGTAGAATGCACGTTAGCGAGTCCCGTCTTAGAAACGACATCGCAAAGTCATATTTAGCTAGCCTTGCACAGGAATATTCAGGTGAGTTCATAACCCCACCTTTTAAGATTTTACATTTTTCTAAATGTTTTCGGGGTGGAAAGACATGCACTTTTTGCAAAGCATACAAGAATTACATATTCATAAACCATTTTACAAGCAAGTTTTAGCAGACACAAATGGTTTACGAAAAGCTTATGTTTTATACCGGTTTTTCAAACAAGCGTATTTTTCGAAATATGCATACACACAAATTCTAGTTTTCTAAACTACGGGAAAATACAAATACAAGAGCTTACAATACATGTGTTATGATATAATGGATATAAGAACTGAGAATTGATACTTGATATGATGAATACAAAAACAAGAAGCACTCTTGGTGATAACTAGTACCAAGTATGATGCGTTTTAAGGAATGATACGAGAAATCGTGTCACGAATAGGGTACCTTAAGCACCATTAATCGTGTACATACTTAGACCGCAGAACAAAAGGTTAGATCTAACGGGTGTCCTGGCAGCCACACTCTTGGTGAAAACTAGTACCGAGTAGTGCTTTTGTGTCTCAGTCGTGAATCGACAACTAGAAAAACGCCTATGGTTTGGTTGCTTCCTATGTCGTGTCACATGTTAATGGCCTTGCAACCCATTAACAACAAGATACATACAGAAATACTTGATTTATACAAGATACATACAGAAAAAAAACATGATTTATACAAGATACATACAGAAAGACTTAATTTATACAAGATACATACAGAAATACTTGATTTATACAAGATACATACCATGTTTTCATACAAAGTTTCCATATAACGTGACAAGAAAATGATTTTAAATTCGTTTTCTCAACAATACTTCAAAAACATGTTATTCAAAAAGATTTATTTCAAATCTTTTACAAACAAACTATGAACTCGCTCAACTTTATGTTGACTTTTTCGCATGTTTCTTTCTCAGGTTGCATTTCTAAGACAAGGCACGGTTGGAATAGGAGAACCATTGGGGATTCGAGTACTTAGCGGGAGTTCAATTTCTAGAAAGTCTTTGCTTATTTGCTTCCGCTGTGCAATGAAGATACCAGTCCAGTCACGCCATCTCTGATAATTTCGGGGTGTGACAGATTGGTATCAGAGCTATAGGTTACAGCGAAATAGGTCTCTGTAAAGATACCTAGGCTCTAACCTCACTTTTCTCTAGGAACTTAGAATATTAAAACCTGAATACATACAGAACGCATAGTACTCGAATATGGTCTCCAACCGTTGTCGAAAAACCAACAGTCAAGATTTTGTTTTCAAAAATACGTTATTGTGGTGTTTTACACACGGTACATAAAACAATTACATATAGTACACAAAACTCTGAGAGTTTAGGAAACATGCATTTAAGACCTTCGGAAACTCATATTGAAGTTCATTAAAGGTCATCACGTAGGAACCGCGAATATTAACTCGGGTACGCACAATTATTCGTATTGTCTACGATGTTTTAACTTCCCGAGCAGGCATCCTACGCATAACGAAACGCAAGTGCACAGGTATACGTGAAACTTAAGCTATACATCAACGGAGGTTGAAGTACGTTACATACGACTTTCGAGGAAGCGGCGGTTTGGCACGCGGTCCTGCGGACAACACGAGTCATGCTAAGGAGAAGACGTATGTCACCGCATTCCCCTAACTCATTAATGACGAATACGATATGTTTGGCATTCCATGGTAATGTCACCTAACAATCGGTTATCACATGCAACCCCAGGTAAAGTCCTTAAATTTCTTTTATTGAAATTTTGACTTTCACATTTACTGAGTAGATTTTCACATCTCTACTCCTCTTAATGGTCATTGCATCACAATAACTTCTTTCATTACAGCGAATATTCAATTGCTTCATTCATATGTTACGCATGCATCGTTTGTTACGCATGTGGTTTCGTTTCGAATAAAGCGTTTCATTAAAGTTCAAATATTACTTCGCTAAATCTAATTATTGATTTGTGATTCGATTGACCCGCATTATTGTAATTGTTGGCTTCTTTGTTATCAAGTCAACACATTTTCTTGAAATTTCTTTTCTTTTCAAGTTACATACATGGTTTTTCGTTGTGACCATGCCGAAAGCTTTCTTGTCGATACATGTATTTATTGTCGGCTTGCACCGAAATCAAATTCAATTGTTTGAACTTGTTCATTTCACATATTCAATTCAAGACACCATATGAGGTATTGAAAACATCATATTCGAATTCGTTTTAACAAGCGTTTCATTGTTCTGAGTCGTAGTAGATTTGTTCGGTCTACGACTCCACTAAGTCGTTTGTTGATTTCGACACCTTGCGGTGTCAGTATAAACTTGCAGCTTGGGCTAATAATGATTGAGCATTTTATGCAAAACACAGGTGATACCTGTTTGATCACCGCTATATTTGAATTGTTTCATTCACTACGACACCATGTGGCGTCGGTAGAACTTGCAGCTTGGGCTGATCATGATCGAGCGTTTCATGCAAACTATTACATTTGAGCTTGTTCATTTATTGGAGGCGATCATTTCTAGAATTCATTTGCATCTTGTGATACGTCCTTGAATTCACATCATTCAAATAAGCCTTGATTCGATTTCATGATCATTCACTTTGGTATTATTCGTATTTACTTACACATAACGTAACTCTAAGGAGTTAACGTAGTCTAAATTTCGAGGACGAAATTTTATTAACAGGGGGAGAATGTGACAACCGGTAATTTACGCCCTTAATTACGTGACTAACAGGCGATTAACGCAATAATAAATAGAGATTACAGCGCAAATTAACTTAATTAGGCCCTTGGAGTGCCCAGGAACGTTTATTCGACTATATAGTGCGCGAACGATAGTTTACAGAGAAACCTGCTGAATATTACGTGACAACGAACTGAAACCGTACGAAATACTGACAACGCCGACAAATATGGATGTTACACGAATATTTTATGCTTATGGAGTTTGGGTCGCGATATCTGGTCTCGTAGGAATTACGGGCCACTTACTCATAAGATGGGCTTGTGCGCCTTGGGCCCAAGCCCAAAACCCACAAGCCTAAACCTGCACGATAAATTAAATCTTATAAGATCTCTAAAGATCTCTAAAAATCTCTAGAAATCTACACAAATCTTTACAAATCTACACAAATCTCTTCAAGAGATCTTGTTTCAATGGGTATAACACATGACCTGAATGTAAATTATATACATGAAAGACAATAAAACCTTCTATCCTCCCCTCACTCTATTAATACACATACATAAGACACACATACATATCTTCACACATAATATCAAGAAGTAGACCTTATCCTTCAACACACACTCTCTCGATAACACTTACAGGCCTCTCATCTCTTTCTCGATCTACACAGCCAAACACCCACTAGTCTCCTCCCCTGTTATACCTTCCACACATACACAAACTCACTACCAAAGCCACCCCCCTTTTTCGATTAACAGAACGGACCACCACCACCATCCGGTGGTGGTGCGGTGGCGACAGAACAGAAGAGGAGAGAGAGGATGGAGAGAGAGATAGACGAGATGGAGAGAGAGAAGCCGAAGAGAGAGAGGCGGAGACAGAGCAGCACCGTCGCTCACGGCGGCGGCAGTGATGCACGGCGACGGCGACTCAGACCGGCGGTCCTTCTCTCGATCCAGCGGTCTTTGGCTTTATCCGACAAGTTCACCGGTTTGCTGAAGATGACGTTGAATTCCGGCAAGAATCTGAAGGCGACGGTGGTGGTTCGGCTCGACAACAGAAACTCCGGTGAGTCTCCTTGTATCTGCTTTAGACATACAAGTTCATTCGTTCTTCAGGTGATGATGTTTGTTCGACCCGGGTTATGTTGGCTCATGATTCGGTTCGGGTTACACAGGAAACAGGCGAGTAAACCCGGGGCAGTCGAGTCAACTAGGTCAAACCGAGTTAACTCGGTTCGAGTCCAGGTCAAACAGTCAATAGCAGGTCAAGTGGTCAACAGTTTGGTTCGAGTAAGACGGTTCGGGTCAGATTATGAAGCGGCTCGGGACGACTCGGTCGGACCGAGTCAACCCTGTCAACTCAGTTGACCCGGTCAGCTCAGTCAAGCGGTTCAACTTTTCGACGCGAAGATGGGTAAAGTCTAACGACACGTTTAATATTTACGCGATTTTAATTATTTCGTGAACGAGCTCGAACCATTTCGTTTATAATTTAGTTTATATTTTGAAATACTTGACGAAATATATTTGATTACAATACGTTGGTTATTGGTTGAGTTTTGGAAAAATATAGTGACACTTAGATGTCGGGATCATCCAAAAACAGAGGAAACTCTGCCCGTTTTTCGAGAAAATCCATAAAAACTAAAACGCGTTTTATTATAAAACGAACTATCGGAATTCAAGTGATCTTTTAGTAACAAAAATACAAATATCGACGACACTTTACAACATCACGAAAAACGACAATTTGATATTATTTTCGACAATTCTTTTATAAAATATAACGTGATATAGTATTTTCAATTCTTTCATTATTTTCGACAATTCTTTCAAGTATCAACCAATACGAATTCCTTCTATAAAATAAATATAGTTATATATTTATTTCAAATGTCGTACGACGCGAATTCTTTTATAAAAATAAATATATAATATATTTATTTTCAAACACAACAACTCGACGATTCTCTTATAAAATAAATATAACTTTTATATTTATTTCCAACGCCTCAATGGCATACAATATGTAATACGAGTTTATTCTTTTCATAAAACACTCGTCACATACACGTACAACTTCTCGAGACGGCTAACGCGATTATAACGATATATTTATATAATTTTATATAAATATTTATTTATTTCTCTCGAGAATTAAGTCTTTTCAAGACTTATTAGTTATTACCGATAATAAACGAGACTTAACTACTATAACTTAATTATTCTCATTAAGTTCATAACTTACCGTCGAATCGTTCGGGTAACGATTCGGTAGAGCTCGGTAACACGTAGTTAGTTACCGCTTTTATTCAGAAACTTATTAGATATTCCATGTTAGGAATATTGTAGAATGCACGTTAGCGAGTCTCGTCTTGGAAACGACATCGCAAAGTCGTATTTAGCTAGCCTTGCACAGGAATATTCAGGTGAGTTCATAACCCCACCTTTTACGATTTTACATTTTTCTAAATGTTTTCGGGGTGGAAAGACATGCACTTTTTGCAAAGCATACAAGAATTACATATTCATAAACCATTTTACAAGCAAGTTTTAACAGACACAAATGGTTTACGAAAAGCTTATGTTTTATACCGGTTTTTCAAACAAGCGTATTTTTCGAAATATGCATACACACAAATTCTAGTTTTCTAAACTACGGGAAAATACAAATACAAGAGCTTACAATACATGTGTTATGATATAATGGATATAAGAACTGAGAATTGATACTTGATATGATGAATACAAAAACAAGAAGCACTCTTGGTGATAACTAGTACCAAGTATGATGCGTTTTAAGGAATGATACGAGAAATCGTGTCACGAATAGGGTACCTTAAGCACCATTAATCGTGTACATACTTAGACCGCAGAACAAAAGGTTAGATCTAACGGGTGTCCTGGCAGCCACACTCTTGGTGAAAACTAGTACCGAGTAGTGCTTTTGTGTCTCAGTCGTGAATCGACAACTAGAAAAACGCCTATGGTTTGGTTGCTTCCTATGTCGTGTCACATGTTAATGGCCTTGCAACCCATTAACAACAAGATACATACAGAAATACTTGATTTATACAAGATACATACAGAAAAAAAACATGATTTATACAAGATACATACAGAAAGACTTAATTTATACAAGATACATACAGAAATACTTGATTTATACAAGATACATACCATGTTTTCATACAAAGTTTCCATATAACGTGACAAGAAAATGATTTTAAATTCGTTTTCTCAACAATACTTCAAAAACATGTTATTCAAAAAGATTTATTTCAAATCTTTTACAAACAAACTATGAACTCGCTCAACTTTATGTTGACTTTTTCGCATGTTTCTTTCTCAGGTTGCATTTCTAAGACAAGGCACGGTTGGAATAGGAGAACCATTGGGGATTCGAGTACTTAGCGGGCGTTCAATTTCTAGAAAGTCTTTGCTTATTTGCTTCCGCTGTGCAAGGAAGATACCAGTCCAGTCACGCCAGCTCTGAGAATTTCGGGGTGTGACAGCTGAGGCTGCTGCTGGGGCCGCTGCTGTTGTTGCTCTTGCTTGACCACTCGGTTCAGGCACATGTTGGTGAAGTGGTTGGGATCACCACACGCATAGCATGCTCTCGCATTGACCGCGGGTGCATGAGCCGCTTGATGGCCTTGAGGAGCAGTAAGTAGAGCTTGTTGAGCAGGAGCTTGACCTTGGGTTGGAGCTGGGGCTTGACGTGGACCTGTACGGCAGTTGGCGGTGAAACGACCGTACATGTTGCAATGCACACAGTATCTGCAGGTGATTCCCACTGGGTGGTGATAAGTACAAGTAGGGCAAGCCGGATGAGGACCAGTATACGCACGCTTTACCGGCGGTGGGTTGATAACCGGCGCCGTTACTTGGTGGGGTTGATGTTGCTGAGAGGCTAGTACTGATTGGAGCGGGGCAGCATTGGTTACAGCACAATTCTTGTTTCTGGAACTGCTGTTGTTCTTTCTCTTGCGTCTTGAGAGCTTGGATGACTAAGGAGCGGTGGCGGTTTCAGCGGTTGCAGCAGTGGTAGCTTGATGCAGACTCTTGGGAGCTTTATCCCAGACACCAGACTTGACTCCCTTGTCGTTGATCTCAGCTGCGAGCAAGTAGGTTTCTTCAATCGTCATCGTCTTTGCAGCTTGAACGAAATCAGCCACGCAATCCGGAAGAGCACGGATATACTTTTTGATGGTGATTTTGGGCGTCTTGACATGATCTGGACAGATTATACTCAACTGCTTAAAGCGCGCAATTAAACCAGCGTTGTCACCATCTTTCTATTTAATGTGCCAGAATTCATCCTCCAACTTTTGGCGCTCATGGGGAGGGCAGAACTCTTGCATAGGATGTCAATCCTAACTCCACTTTGCCTTTCTGGAGGTAACCAGGGTAGTTTGTCACTTGTGCCATGCAATTGACACATCTGTTTTCACGAGTGCATGGATGCCTTAAGTAGAAACGCCTACTCAGGCATTTCTATAATGGATATCTTCTTTGAATACCACTAGCTGACTTTGGTACAATATGACCATTGGAAATATCTTAGTGGTTCCATGCATTAAACCTCCATACTGATCAGGCATGGAAGCAATATTTGGGACACATTAGGATACGCTAATCCTCATATGGCACCTTTATCAAACATAGTTTGGCATTCGCAGATGATAGAAATCAAAGAGATAATATTTAAAAAAACATATATCGTCGTACTCTATCTTGGAGAAAGAGTACTCTAGATTCTTACGAGAGGATCATCCTCGAGAATGGAAGAAACAGTCTTTATATTTTTCATTGGTAAATTCTACCTTATACTTATTATCTGGAGTTCTTACGAGTATAATCAAAAGTTTGCTAAGCTTATGGTTTATCAAAGACTTATTATTCCCCGAATTAAAACAAGACACTTAGCAGAAATGTTATTAACAATGATAAGGAATGTACCTGATGCTATTATTGATATGTACAGTCTCTGGTATTCATCCAATAGTTCAGACGTTTCCTTTCTTAGTCTCTCCAGGCTTAGCTGTACTTTCTTTGGCAGCTTTAGGGCAATTAGTACTGATGTGGCCCTTCTTGCCACAACTGAAACATACCGCATTCTTTATACCCCTACATTCGTGGGACTGGTGACCAGTTCTTTTACAGATGCCACATTGCTTTGGCTTTTGGTTTGATCGACACTGTCCCCAGTGTCTTTTTTTGTAGGTTTTGCATGTAGGCTTTTAATTGGAATCTTGTTGGTTTCTTTCAAACTCGGATTTTCCCTTCTTTTTAGAATTCTGGGAGTTATCCTCTTCCCTCTGTCTTTTCTCCTTAGTCTCAGTTTTGACCGATTTTTGTCTCACTATATCTAGAGTGTAGGATAAGGATAGATCCACAGTTGATTTGAATGTGGTTGGCTTTGAAGCCTTAACATTCCCTTTTATTGCCGGTGCCCGGACACCGATGAAACGCGCAATGCGTTTAGGTTCAGGGGTAATTAAATAGGGTACTAATCTAGACATGGAGTTGAAGTCGGTAACATATTGTTGACAATCTAGGTTTTTCATTGTGAGAGTCAGAAAATATGTCTCCACTTTTTCCACTTCGTGTTGCGGGCTGTAAGTTTCCCTGATAAGATCCACAAACTTAGACCATCCCATATTGTATAGGGGAATTTTCCCCGTGGACTGAGTTATGGCTTTCCACCATGAGAGGGCCTCGCCCTTGAAAGATTGTGAAACGAATTTTACCACATCCTTTTCAGCGCAACTGCTGATGTCCACAATAGTTTCCATTTCATCGAGCCATTTCATGGCATCGATCGCCCCTTTTCCCCATCAAAATTTCTGGGTTTGCATGAGACGAAATATTTGTATGTGCACCCGTCTTTAGTTGAATGGGGCTTATCATGAAGCACTAACTTCTGAGGTTCGCTCTTCGCATTTGAAGAGTGAACGGAGCTTTCCTTGCGAGCTGATGTATGTTGTTTTGTATGGGACTTTGAGCGAGTAACACTCGACTCCTTATTGTCCTCAAGAACATTACCCACAGCTCTACTAACTGCTGCGTCAATCATGGCCTGAAGATCAGCGCCATTAACATTAACATTTGCATCATTGTTTCTATTTGCAGTACTACTGTATTCTTCATCAGAATCCACCATTTTGAAGCTTTGGTACTAAACACCAATAATAACAATTGCTTAGTTACAAAATAACAGTGAATCATCGTATTTGATGATTATCAAGCTATGGTATCATTAAACCATATCGGCTATTAGGTTTTAACTTCCTTATAGTATGTTACTTGAAATTATATCAATTATATTTGGCCTAGATCACGAAAGGGACCATTAATGGCATTTAAGGGTTGGACCGAGTACATTACCTTTTTGACAGGGGATCACAATGTCACAACTGTCTCTGTCATATAGACGATTATGAGTAGCTCGAAGGCTAGCCTTAAAGGACTTTTAATATGTATATGGCACGGAGGCCCGTCATAGGGACGTAAAACGATATGGCATAAAGCCTAGTCATGAAGGACATAAGTAATCATTTGGCATAAAAGCCTTGTCATAAGGGACATTAGTATATAAACTACAATCTTCTTAGATCAGGGGCTTTAAGGCTTGAACATAGTTCTTCACCTTTAGACAGGGAGTCATAGACTACAACTGTCATCGTTTTGAAAAACGATTCATTTTGGCACATAGGCAAATCGATGGACATCACTAATAGATGTTTACATATATATATAATTATCGAAATTTAGTATATTAGTCATGATCTTATCGATCTTGTAGATTATAAGGCTTGGGCATTGCCCATCGCCTTGGACGGTAAACCATAACGGTCACATTTGTAAATGTCACTAATGGACAATATAGTATATAGCCCGTAGGCGAAACAACACTAAAGGATGTTAAATAATTTGATCATCGTATTAGATGATATTAGTCACGATCATTTTGATCTTTTTTAGACTGTGAGGCTTGGACATAATCCAGCATTTTTAGACAGGGGGTCGTAGACCACAACTGTCGTTGTCTTTTTAGACAACAAGTTTAGCCCGTAGGCACTTCATCACTAACGGATGTTTATACTTTGATCATCACATTGATGATACTTGCCATGATCTAATTCGATCATATAGGCTTTAAGGCTTGGACATAGTCCCAATACCTTGACGGCTGGTGTGGTTTCTCAAGTCACACTGCCAGGAGTGTTAACATGTTCTTAGATGTTAACAAGAATTAATTGTCTTAAGAGGGTTTTACCATCATAGCATGTCTGTATTGACATATTGGCTAGGTTATACCATTAACAAGATCTTTTGAGACTATTTAGCGGATCGATAAAATTCGAATAAAATCGATACAATTATTTGATAAAGGACGATATGAATACCTATATAAAATTTTAAAAACTTTCCATAAATCATTAGGAAGTTTACAATAGTGTCTTAATCAGGACTTTTAGTATCTTATTTGTCCACAGAGGACTTAAAAAGGAAATTATAAGTCCGTATAAGGACTATCAGATATTATAAGTTCATATAGGGATTATATTGAAACATTTTGCCCATAAAGGGACTACTAAAATGTCATATCATGTCTACAAAGGGGTTATAATGAAATATCCTATCCACTACGGGACTATAATGAAATCTTGTGTCCACGAAAGGGACTATTTCTAAATAGCTTATCCATAAAGAGATTTTAATGAAATAACGCGTCCATGAAAGGACTGTATTAAAATGTCATGTCCACAAATGGGACCTTGCTGAACAGATGTCCTCTCAGGGACTTAAATCGAAAGATATGTTCATTAGGGAATTATAATAAACAAACGTCCATACAGGGACTATTTTGAAGTATGATGAAAGAACTATATGGAAATATGATGTCCACTAAGGGATTTTATTGTAATATAATGCTCACGAAGAGACTATTTTGAAATATAATGTCCTCGAAGGGACTTTATTGAAATACAATGTCCACAAAGGGACTATATTGAAATATAATGTCCACGAAGGGACTATAATAATTAAATGTCCATACATGGATTTAGAGGAAAAACGAAATACAATGAAAGATCGATTTTTCTAATGCCTTCCTTGTTTCATTCCGATTGTTTCTCTTCTTTGTTTGTCGTATGCCATAGCGACGCTGAAGATTTCAGTGAATTAATTAATCATTCCAGTTCAGGATTTGTTGCTAGGAGTAGGATATAAGGATTTAATGATTAGAAAATTTTTAAATTGGATCACGGATTTGAAGTTTAATAAGCATAGTCCAAGTTTGGAATTCCAAAACTTGGAGGTAAGAAATAGGGATCATTAGCATCCACTGGCATTATTTTCAATACGGGAGCCTCAGGGACCATCTGGTATGGACTCTAAAGTCTGATTACAAGTTTCAATGGGTTTGGTTTTTGGAATAAATCCATGAAGGTCTTCCTCCAAACCAGTCGCACGCTTATCCTAGCCGTGATACGAAGCTTAACATTCCTTGGCTTTAGATAAGGAGAATCTCCATCAACGGCTTCTGTGATCGGTGAGATATTCAAAATACATAAAATCAGAAAAAATGTTTACTTAATAGGGATGAGAGCATTCCTATGTTAAGTCTAGACTCAGAAGGTCTAAGGAATATGCTATTGTGTCATTTGAGATTAAACACTAAGGGCTAGTATTTAATTCACTCAAACGTTGGCTCTGATACCAACCTGTCACACCCCGATATTTACAGCTCAGCCCGGTGGGGAGTATCGTGACTTAAGATTGGTATCGTCATGGTCAACATACACAGAATAGCACAGCGGAAGTCTTGGAATATAAAATATTATTACAAACATAAATGTCTGAAAATATCAAAGTATTAAGTACAGACAAGCTTGTAATAATCCGCAGGCGGATCAATAAAACAAAAGGAAGTTTATCAGACTAATGGCTTATGCGAAGGAGTTGCAAGTTCCTCGTCTAACAATCCTGAGCGGCTTCCAGCCTATTTACGTATTTGTACCTGTCACTTAGACTTTTGAAAATACGTCAGTGTTCACTGGTAAATACAATCAACCGACAGATTTGAAAACATTTATGAAAATTGGTTTAGGTGCACAAGGCACGAAAATCTTTTAAACTTGGGACAAACTATATCTCATGTTATCAGTTTTACATAACTTGCTCTACATACGGGGCCCGGTACTATGCCAGTTCATGATTAACCTACACCCCACTTATTCCCTTATTGGGAAACCCATATTGGGTACAAAATTATATAATAGACCATGTCGCATCTGTCAGGTGTATGCCTACACCCCGTGCTTAGGTCGTGACCATTTGCAATTAACGAGTCAATGATATCAAGGACACGGTCGCATTAACCCCCAATGTTTCAGTCAAGCAATACGAATTAAAACAGGTTATTTGAATTTCCTGACTTATCGGTCTTCGAATCCTATACCTGACCATTCGGTAATTATATTACCGTATCCCAAGCCTGTATAAGGGAAAATAGGTTAAGAGTATTTACCTGAGCTAGCTCCTGTCTTAAATTGCAAGATTTATGATAACTCAATCGTATTCAATTAAGTAAGCGTAGGTACAATTTACCGGAAGGCTCTAGTCTGGAATGATGGTATAAATAACCAATTTAGAATGCTAACGGGTCTTATTTAGGTCATAGACCTAGACCGGCTAACTTAAAGTATTAGAAATGGTACGGTATGCTAGATTAAGCGATGACCGGAATGGAATGTAATTTAGACACAACAAGTATGAAGACTTGTATAATATAGGTAAACTAAATACATTTTGGATTTTAAAGTAAAAATGATAAGGTTTAACCCGCTTTGGTAAACTTACGCAAACTAGTTACACAAGTCTAACCGTACGCGTATATGCGATAACGAGTAACCGGATAAGTCATGAACAAGTTCCATATGCCAATATACTTTAGACAAGTCATAATATCAGTAGGATATCAACTCGTATGCCCATTAAGGTTTTAAAATCAAACTATGCCTAATAAGGGCGTTTTAGTCATTTTACGACGTATAAAAGAAAGTTGAGTACAAACTGATGTTGCGATCATAAACAATATTTGAAAACACTTTATTTATGATATAATATCAGTATGATACCAAACATATGTGTGTTTTATAGTTTAAAACCAAACTATGCTCCGTAGGGGCATTTTGGTAATTTCACACATAGTTTTGAATGCTAATTTGGGAATCTGAGTTTATAATATATACCTACCATAAAAATATTTAAAATGATTTATAAAATCAGTAGGTAACAAGTCTTGATTGGTAGTTATGGTTTAAAATCGTACTATGCGCCGAAACGGCGTTAAAGTCGTTAAATGACGATATTTACGATCTTTTAGGAAAACTAATGTTATGATCAGGTTTATATGACCAAAATATGTTAATTAATATAACATATCAGTAATAAAAAGGTTTTGTATGAAAATTGTGCTTTTAAATTATTTTAGGTGCAAAAAGGGCATTATCGTCATTTAAGGACGTAATTCAAGAACGTATGCGTAAACTCAGCTTGTAAACTGAATGAACATCCCAAATTATCCTAATTATGATATTATATCAGTAGACAGTGAGTTTGGTATGAAAAATTATGCTTAAAACCAATCTACGTGCATAAAGGGCATTTTGGTGAATTTAAAGCATAATTTACGATATTATATGCAAACTCAGTTTATGATCAGATTTGTAACATCAAAATATGTTAAACATGTTAACATATCAGTACCTAAGTTGTTTGAAAGCTTATTGATGTCTAAAACCTTATTTTTGCTAAAAAGGGCATAATAGTCAAAGTACGACATATTAACGGAACATGTGCAAAAACTCAGATTTCTAATATGATCGTGTAATATAACCTTATAGGGTTATGCTACATTATATTATGATCATAACGGAACCTATAATCAGTAGCAAACTAATCTAATTCGGTTCATAATCGAAAATCAACAAAGAAGTCAAACTTTGCGACTTTCGGTTGCGAACCGACCCTAAAACTGGAATTGATGAGCTGAACATGTTTACACATGTTCTAATAATTATTACCAAGTTGTTTAAGTGATAAAACGTATTTTAGAACATTTCTAAACTCATATCACAATTATTTCAAAAACTGACCCGTTGATTTTTTAAAACAATATTACGTTGACTCGTCAATTGACCAAGCAAACGTGATTCTTAGAAGGTTCCCTTTTGAGGGTTTAACACCTACCTAATTACAATCACGTAGCCATGTTCGTTGGGAACAATGGCTTGACCGTTTACAGCCTAACTAGAAGTCAAAGCGTTTATCGTAAACGCTTGACTTTTCGGCTTTTTAAGCCAAATAAAAGAACTAGCCGTGAAAGGAACACTTACAAGTGGTCCTATGGATTGAAGAAAACTCAAATGTGGTTCCCAATTACTTAGGATCCTCCAAGATGAGAAGATAGGAAGAAAGAATGAATGGTGCACTTTGAAAATGAAATTTCAAGGCCTTTATATAGTTTTTGAGAAAGGATAAGATCATACCATGTGTTTAGGGAATTCATGAGATGATTACAAGTGTTATACTAGGTTTTTAAAACCATTAACAAGTCCATAGATTCATCAAATGGTTTTAGTTATGTGTGGGCTTTAAGTAATGAATAAAATAATAATAGTAATAATAATAATAATAATAATAATAATAACAATAATAATAATAATATATGCCCATTGTGACCAATATTAGGCACACCCGGGAGTATGACCGAGTATCACGGAGTTCCCGGTTTTTTTAAAAGGTCTCTCAAAGATGTAGATTTACACGTTGACGCTTTTAGTCCTTTTAATACTCAAACTTGTGCTTATTATCGTTTAATGGCATCAAAGCCTTAAACGACCAATATTAGGCATTCCCGTGAGTATTATCAAACATCACGATGCTTCAGGTTCATTAAAAGGTCATTCAGAGGTAAGAATTAACATGTTGACACTTTTAACCCTTTTAACGCACAAACTAGTGCGTATTATCATTTATCGGCATTATAGCCCTATATGGCCAATATTATGTATTCCCCAGAATACAATCAGATATTATAACAATCCGGGTTTGTTAAAAGGTCACTCAGAGGTATAATTAAACATGTTGACGCTTTTAACCCTTTTCGTCGCGCAAACTTTTAATTAATTACGTAAACGGTTCCTTTCGATCAACAAGTGGCTCAAATATAATTATGAATACCGTGGGTTGTTATTCAGAGGCTTATTTTAAGCATGTTAACACTTTCAGTCCTTCCACATTCAAAGTTTTTGATTTTTCGCAAAATTAGTCCCTTACAGTCAACGTTTGACTTTATTAGGGTTTAGTACACGTGTCAACACATCATTGGACGTGATTTTACAACGTGTTACATAAAATCACATTAGACAGTAGAATGAATCATCAAGGTCTGGGTTTCACCCCAAACTTAGCGATCACATTTCTGTTTGTGTGATAAAATCACGAGAGAGATAAGGAGATTTGCGTCAAAGTATGGATTTCACTCCTGATTCGATGCAAATTCCCCTTTTTATTGTAAAAATAGCAATTCGAACGAGTATTCTGGTCGAGAGTTTGCGGTTTTCACACTTAATATTAACCAGATCATTCGTCTGTGTGTGTTATCAGCCTTACGAAAGGCTGATCTTGCGCAGAACTGTAGTATGCGATGTTCGCGCAAGTGCGTAGTGTACAGCGAATTCGGGCGAGAAATAGCGAGTAAGCTCGTACAAACCCCTACTAGGCATGCACAAGTTGGTCTGTTGGTACTTAGACTATAGACTAGGTCGTTTCTAAGACATCGACCCGGACTAGATCGAGTCTTGCCTAATTCGCTATAGTTATGGCTGTGATACCAATCTGTCACACCCCAACCGATGACGGAAACATCGGGGCATGGCACTGAGCGAAACAGATTGTTCAGGAGAAATTCCATAACAACTACATTACCGGATAGTTAAAATTATATCCCATACAATAACCCATCAAGCAAATTAAGTTATTACAGACCACTATATCTCAAAAACAAGTAACATGTTTCGACAACTCAGATTTAAATAAATTGTTCGTTTATTTCTAGACTCTTCCTAACTCAATTCCACATAGCAAGCATCCTAGCAGGTAAAATCCTAAACACGTGTCACATACATTAAAATAAAGGTCAATACACATAGTGTAAAGGTGAGTATACAAGTTTGATAATAACATAATAGAGTTCGAAATCGTTTATGCATAACCAGCAGGTGCAACGTATAATGTGAAGCTTGTAAGTTATCAATAAAGATCCTATCAATACCAATGCCTGCGATTTGAGGGCGTGTAGAGAGTGCGCATCACATGTTCACCACTGCGAACACGTGAAGTAATTGTCCTTAACAACCCCTGAGTGAATAGGTGCTGAGTCCAAACTATAGTACTATCGTTGCTAAGGCAGGTAGACAACAATCAATGTGTAAACATAAAAACAGGCATTCATCGAGTCACGTATAACATGCATTGGAGGTCAGCGTATAAATAGTGTTTGCGTTGTGTGATCGATGTGATTTAGAATAAGTAACGTATGTAACACCCAAAAGTGCACAAAGCAAAAAGGGATCGAGTATACTCACAGCGATGGAAGTATGGATTGAAGGGAGCGTTAGAGCGATTAGCCTGAACAATTAATGATAACATAAGCGAAGAGTCGGTGTGCAAAATGATGAAAGTGACCAAGTGTCGAACGGTAGTCCGATCGGATGGCAATCCGATCGGATGGTCATTCGATCGGATGTCAATCCGTTCGGATGGTCATCCGATCGGATGGCCATTCGATTGGATTAACACCTTGTTTAGTAAGGATGTGTTTATGTATGATGGTTTGTCATTTGAAGTTTTCGTTGTAGCATTTTAAAAATAGAGAAGTATCTCTGCCCTTCAGGTCGGTCGATCGGACGGCGGTCCGATCGGACGGCGATCCGATTGGCGGGGCTTCTCAGTTGAGAACAAGTTCACAGCAAGACGGGCACTCGATCGGATAGCAATCCGATCGGATGACAATCCGTTAGTTACTGATGATCTTTGAAAAATTGAAATGAAAGTTTTATGTGTGGAACCAAGTGCAAGCCGATCGGCTGGCTGTCCGATCGGATGGCAATCCGATCGGATGGCAATCCGATCGGACGGCAATCCGTCCCAACGATCTGATTGTCTTTGTCACTTGATTGTTTTGAAAGGTTTTGCAGTTTTGAATGAGACGTTATGATAACCTGCTTGATCAATAGAAACCCCATTTCGACCCAAGTGATCCGATCGAACAGGAACCACCCTAGTCCGTCCAGTTCACGGTTCGAGACGGCTGTTCATGTTCAAACCCGAAATCAGTTATCTCCCGGATAGAATTCAGATCTTGAACTAACCCATCACTAAGAAAGAATAGAAGATCAGAACGAGCTCCGATTCTATCAGTTTTGAGTGCATTGAGTGTAAAAGAGTTGAAAGAAAGTTGGAAAACCTTCTTTCAATCCTTTTAAATCATGAATATGTGTAGATCTATGCGAAAACATTGTTTAATCATGTGGAAATCCTTCAGATTTAAGTTGTTCTTGGTGGAATGAAGCCAAACTTTGAAGTTCATAAGAACTCCATGATGACATCACCCTAGAACACCTCAAATCCGGTGATTTCACGGTTAAAAGTTAAGATTCAAAGGTGAAGATGATGAAGAAGTGTGTGTAGATTATAGAAGTACAAGATTTAGGCTGGAAACTTACAAGAATCGAGAAAAATCGAGAGAAATGAGTGCTTGAGTGTGGCTGGTCGAACAAGGAGCTGTTACATCACAAATGATGTGACAGGCGGGTATTTATAGGGTTTCTCAAAATGGAAAGTGGTGGAGTGTCGGACCGATCGGGTGGCAATCATTTGAAGGTGGGTATGTTACATCACAAATGATGTGACAGGTGGGTATTTATAGGGTTTCCCAAAATGGAAAGTGGTGGAGTGTCGGACCGATCGGGTGACAGGTGGGTATTTATAGGGTTTCCCAAAATGGAAAGTGGTGGAGCTCAAGTTTTCATCATCAATTATCATTTTTGAGGTGTTTTTGGTCAGATCTGCGGATGAACAGTTCGCTGTGTTCTTGATGTCTGGTGGCGGCTGTTGAGAAAAGATAGGGTTTCTTCAGATCTGGACCCAAAATTGACCAGCGAAGAACCCCTCCTTGGTGAAGAATCCCCTCACGAAGAACCATATCAGCCGAAGAATTATGTCTTGCCAAAGAATCATTCTTCATGGACGAAGAATCGCTGGATGAAGAGTCATTCTTCGTGGACCCATTGTTCACCATTGTTCACAATTGTTCACCATGAAGAATCAAAGTTCACCGTGAAGAATATTGTTCGTGAACAATCTTCGTGGTGAACAATCAATGATGTATGCGAGTGTGTATATAAGTTTAAGTTATTTTAACCCCTTTTTACACGTTAGCCAAGTTTTAAATTTATAAAACACGATATTTTACTAACACCAAACACACATATGGGCAAGTGCACCCATCATGAGCGTAGTATAGTGTTGGCAAGATACCGAGGTCGTCCAAGGACACAAGAGCTTTTTGTACCGGTTTATCCTCAACGTCTAATCAAAACACAAAGTTAGAAAAAGGTTTTAAACTAGAAAAATAAAAACTAACTAAAATGCTGAAAAATAAAATAAAAATAAAAACAGATAGACAAGATGAATCACTTGGCTCCGACTCGTGTATAGTGTAACCTTTGATTATTTCCGCACTTTTGCACTTTTTAAGAAATTATCTTAGTTATTGTAGTAGGCCCCTCTTTTGAAGGTGACGTTACCCTCAACCCAGGAGTTTGAGTCCGCAAGGATACAATCCTAAATGGTCGGATTATTGAAAGATAATTAATTAAGTTATTAATGCATATTGTGGTAGGCCCCTCTTTTGGAGGTGACGTTACCCTCGGCTAAGTAGTCTGAGTCAGCAGGGATACAGTCCTAAATAGCCTGATTAAAATATTAATAGTAGCTTACATATGAGGGGATCAAAGAGTTTGGACCCCCGCCATCCAATACCGGTGGGTATTGAAGGAGGTCCTACTAAATTTGACCCAGGTCCTTGCAGGATCTATACACTGAACAAGGCAAGACTCTTACCAAACCGTTCCTTTAACCCCCGACCAGGTAGCCAACATATCTCCATATAGACCATGGAGATATGAATGGTGAAAATCTTTTATTTTATATAGACAGTAAAATAATGCCAAGACAACACGGACAAACGATAAGGAAGAATCACCTTTAACATAAGAAACTAGTTATTAAAGTCATTAATACATAACCAAGTAAAAAGTGCGAAAAGATTAAAAATAAAAAGTATTACACTAGACACTTGTCTTCACCAAGTGATGTATGAGACTTAGGCAAACATGGCCTTTGATTGTCAAGAACTCTTTCGATCAATCTTGGATCCCGAGACGACTCACACACTCTATGATGGACAATGGATGATAGTGGTGGATGATGGTGTTGTGATGGTAGTGGGTGCTGGGTGAAGTGTGAGAGAGGTGGTGTGCCAAGGGATGGTTTGCAAATGAGCCAAGCACCCCTATTTATAGCCTGAACAGCAGCCCGGGCACGGCCCCGTGTCCATCCTCTTCTCTTCCTTCATTAATTGCAGTTTGTCTGCATTAGTTGACCACGCCCCCTTGTCCGCTGGGCACGCCTCTGTGTGCAGAAGCATATCTGTACTATCAAGATTTCCCCAGATTCTACGAATCTTAGAGTTGACCACGGCCCCGTGTCCGCTGGGCACGCCCCCGTGGAGGGTGATAGAAGCTTCTATAGCTTTGTCTTTTATGCTGGCACTTGGGCACGCCCCCGTGTTCACTGAGCACAGGGCGTGTTCAGCCTTCTGTTATCTTGTTTTTGCTTGGGAAAATGCTGTCGGGGGGTCGGGCATGCCACGTTTGTTCCTTTTCTTGTATTCATGTTAGATTTAGCTGCCTTTTTGCTTCTTTTGTTAATTTGAGCTCATTTAATCCTGAAAATACAAAAGGAAGACAAAAACACACTTTTTCCAACATTAGTACTAAAAAAGGGTTAGTTTTATGCCACAATTGATGTAATTTATATGTTGCATTTTGTGCACATCAATCAACTAGAATATGCAAAGAAGAAAGTCGCTTCCGTGATTTTTAGAAAAACCGAGAACGTTTGAAAGATTCTGCTCAATGGAGAGAATCTGTTCAGTGAAGTTGATGAGATTTCTGCTCAGTGGAGAGAATTTGTCAAGGTTTAGAGATTTTACCAAAGAAATGGGGGGGATAAAAAATTTCATATGTTTTGGAATTTATTCGGTAAATTTCTAAAGTCAATTACAGGTGGTGGAGTTCGTGTTTTTCTGGTGATACCAAAGGGTCTGCATGGAATGTTTTGCACTGACAAATATTTGAGGATTTTAATTAATTCTCCAGCCAGCGTGAAAGGTTTTGCACGGAAACATACATGTATCTAAAGTCTACAGTAGTTTCAAAGAGCTGTTCACTGAAGACCTGGGGAATCTTTATGAGATTTTACAGGGATCTGGGTGTAATTCAATTCGTTGAGTTTGCAAACAATGTACTTAGTCAAGCTGACATCCTGAGTACTGATGCTGAAGATCCGTAGTGCATTACTTGGTCAACTTCACAAAGGCGAGACAATGAGATCTGGATGTAGTTCAACTAAGCATGCTGGTTGAGCTTGCAAGTGATATACTCGGTCTAGTTGACTTCCTGAGTGTTGATGCTGATGATGAAAGTGCATTACTTGGTCGATTCCACAAAGATGGTTTACAGAAGACAGTTCACCAGAAAACTCTACCAATGTAGTATGCTTGAATGAAATGGAGTTGTTATGACAAGATCAAGACTTGATGCAGTTTTTTAAAAGAATGGAACCCTTATCAAATGCTGGTTGGAGTATTTGAAGATCAGCGGAAGATCGGTCAATTTAGCCTTGTGATGAGATTGCACAACACTCAACACGGATACGCGTACTTTGAGGGGGAAATATTATACGAGAAGCTTCAAGGGTTTGGTATGAAGATTCAAGTGAAGATACTACTTACCTGGATCATCGGTCAAGGGGGAATTTGTTAGCACAGAGAAGATAACATCAACAAATACTCGACTGAAGATCGATTGCAGTTTCATTTTCAGCATTCGACAGCAACGGACAAGGGGGAATTTTTTGGTGCAGTTTTTGTGTCCGATGCTGTTCGAATAGATTAGATTATTTTGTTATGCTGATTATGTAATTGTTAGTGAAACGGTCAAACGAACGTGTATTGACCCTCTCGTCTGAAGTGGTCAAACGAGAGGGTTATTTGTTTGACCGTGTGTGTGTGCAAGTGAAGTGGGTGTGGCTATAAATACCACCTCTTTGGTTCATTCGCAAGGCAAGAGAGTTTAGATGAAGGTTTTAGACTTGGGGGAGAGATCACCACTTGGTTTCTCCCCAGATGTATGCTCCTTTGGTATGGTTCGGCTAGCTAGTAATCGGGCCGCTTTGTAATGTTATGCTACCGAATTAATACAAGGAAGTTGTTTATCAGTCTCTAATCTCTCCCGTCTTGAACATAATCACACACTAATCACGGTTTCGGTCTGAAATCTTCAACCTACAAAAATGTCCGTTATTATCTCTTTAGGTTTTTAGGTATGTTTTTACTGGTGGATGGGTTGCTTTGGCTTTTTAAGCGATTAGCAGCCTTATGTTTTATTTGCTTACGCATAGTTTGTATTTCTTACCTTAAAAATGACAGGTGAAAGGACTCTTTGAGCGTTTACGAAAAATTGTGGACCGCAACGTAATGCAACCGTAGCGCAACGCGCACGGGATACAATTCTAGTTACCATCTTAATTTTTTTAATATATTTCGTAATATTTACCTTAGGATTCTATTACAGACAACTCTAATGGGAAGCGAGGAAAATAATTACAAAAGGGCAAACTACGAGTAACCTACAATAGAGGTGCACAAATCGGGTTAGGGTGAAGCTTAAAAAAGTCAAACCGGGTTGTGTTCAACCCGGGCAATTGATGGTTTGTAAAGCGCAACCCTATGAAACCAGTTCGGGTTGGGTTGGGACCGGGTTGAGCTTTCAAACCGGGATCAACTATATTGCTGAACCCTATTTAAAAAAAAAAAAAAAACTCTTAACAAAATCAAATTATATAAGTGAAACATAATATGATTAAAAATTTGGAATGCTGCAATTTCATTAATTGGATTTAGATAGGAGAGGAAGAATAGAATCAGTGTTCTAGAAATGTAGAATATTAAGATATGCTTTATTTTTCGAAATACAATCACAATATTATATAAACAAATAACAAGTAAATTATAAAATTGTAATTGATGTCAACTGTCATGAAAAAAATACTAGCAAATTACTTTTACAATCAATAATTATCTCTTAATACCTAACATCGTTGTATGATGTGTAGGTTACAAATTGTCGTGCTGAAATCGGTGTGGCTGAAAAACGACCAAACCGAGTACTACCCTACGGGTTGAAAAGGGTCCAAATCGGGTTGGCTATAAATCAGGTTCAACCCGGGTTCGGGTTGGATAGGGTTGTCGGATTCGATTTCTAACCCGGTTTAGGGTTACGCCTCTAACCTACAACAACGAATTGAACGTCTCGAGTAAAAACATATAAATGAAATTTAACACTAGAAAAGGGCAAGATATATATTGACCCAATGGAAGGCAAACAAACAGTGGGTTATGTTTAAGGCGAGTGTGAACACCTCCCAAATTTCAAATGACCTTTCTTTGTCAACGCATTCATTATTTTACAAATCTATTAAATGTAAAAATTCTATCATCTTTTGTTTTTACTAGAATATAAGTTTACGTTACACTTAAATTAAATGAAATCTAACTGGTTAATGCATGTGGGCACCCTCCTCTCACGCCTGCCATGGCTATGGCTGATGCCATGTATAGCGCCCCATTTGGGTGAGACGGGGTTGTGTTGGGGACGCCACCCAGGTGAGGAGGCTAAAGATGCTACCCCACACTATCTGGTCTTAGGGCACTGCTAATCCCAAACTCAAACAGGGTTCATGTAACACTTAAGTGACCATTTAAAAAGTTGAGAGAGGCTATGACATAGTCCCTAACCTTTAAACAAAACCCTAATTCATGCATGTGTAAGCTATGAAGCTTAGAGTAAAATATATGCACAAATAAGTACAAATGAACTCTACTAATTTATGACACAGGAGCCTTCCTAAGCTTAGTGGGCAATCCACCGCCGTCCGACAAGAAACAATAAGCCATGTGGTTTAAGACAAAGTAGGCGGTAAAGGCAACCTGTTCTTCCCCACTTGTAGGGGCCGCTGCTTGGTGGAACTAGGGAGAGGGACACCCACCCTAGTTTTTGATTCTCCTACCCATAATCAATCATCTAGGTCTAAATATAGTGTGTGTATATATTAGTGAGGGTCATGATTCAGTAACATGATCACAGACCAAAGTATTAAAGTTAAAGATACGTGGAACTCACTTTTGTTTTGTTTATATATATTATAATACAACAACTATAGTCAAACAGGATTAGGTTCAAGAGTGAACACTGGTGTAGCTTGCGAACTGAGTGAACTAATCCTGGCCATACACGTGTATAGATCAATGGCCAGGATTTGATGTTAAAATACATTAGCGTATTTTACGATTTGATGATGAGATCCTGGCCATACACGTGTGTAGATCAATGGCCAAGATTTATTCACTCAGTTCGCAAATACACTAGTGTTCACTCTAGAACTCCACCCTAGTCAAACATGCTCTTTGAAAGATCCTAAGTAACATGGGATTTTATAAAAAAAACGAACACCGTCTGTTTAGAAGCTAAAACCATTTAAACCCAAAACTTAACATGTATAATATGTTTAGAATAAAGAAAACCCCATCAGAGATATATTTATATTGTACGTGTTATTGATCAACTATTTATATAGTTATAATTAAAATAGTTATAAACGAAACCCAATATCATGTATTTTAACTACAAACCATAACAATATATTCTGACTATATGTTCTCTAATAGATACATGCAAGTGTCATCTAAACATGGCCATCTCTCAAAAACAGGGTAAACTATTTAGCTCAAATAAATGGCTGGGCAACCCCATATGATAGAATGATGGTGTGATCAAGGGTTCTTTTTAACCAATCTACTCAATTTTAATGATATTTTTACATGTCTTTGATTCTCTAAACAAGCTTTCTATCCCCGAAGGCCGTGAACAGGGTCCAACGGGTCGTGAATAGTAATTTCTCAACCCTTAAGAGTTGCTTTTTCTTTGGTCGGTTCGGCTTTGCAATTCAAAAGAGGGTTGCGGCGCAGCTTGTTGCCCGTTTAGCTGCTGTTTATTTGTAATTTGTTGTTTTGATATTTTAATGATAATCACTGTTGAAAAAAGAAAAAAAGTTTTTGATCTAATGAAACTCTATTATATAGCTGCACTTAATTAAAAAAAAGTATCATTTTTGCGTTTGAATATTCTGAGTATGATTACCGGTTGTGTGAGCTATAATATTAAAGCATCCAAACAAAATCTATTGGTCATGCAAAGGTTGAGAATCAAAATGTGTATGATATCCAGTTTAGTAATAAAGGTTTTCTTTTGAATATAGGGGTGCACAAACCTCAACTATTAACCGAAATTATCGTACCGTCATCGAATAAATTTAAATGGTAACTGAAAGTAATTGACAGTTATGGTTAATGACGACGGGGCCCACTGGCGGTCCAGTGAACCCGTCTTGGGCTTCCACCATTTGGGCCGGTCATGGAACCCAATTCGAGCCTTTTCTCCTTAATAGATAAATCAGTAAAAAGGCGGGAGAATAAGAAAGGATCCAAGGCTCTGGTAATTAATTAATGCATGATGGAGAGAGAGAAAGGGTCTCGCCGGAATATGAGTACTTCGCAGCTGGCTTCATTAATGAAGCCAGTGACCTACCCGTTGGGACTCAGACACGTGTTTGAGTTCCCCAAGGTCTTCACAAAACCGTTAGATGGTCACTGTAAGCTTTCCCGATGAAAATAAGCTACTCCCTTTATATAAGGAAGGTAAGTTATCTGATATGCATGCTCACAAGAACCTCTCTCATTTAATATACAAACACTACATTTATTCAGACAACCTCGGACCTCATTTACTCCCCACATTATCCTGAATTCACACCAAGGAGAATATTCTGGCGATTATCCTTGTCGGAATAAGCTTCTCGTTTTCTCCGGCATGTTTACTTACTCTCACGCCGGAGCTTGGTCACGGATTCCCCCTCTGGGGTCCTCCGTGGAGAGGCTAACGGTTTTCTCTCTTGTAGGACAACAAGGCAGGATCTTTACAATTGACGAGGCCCATTGAGCGTCAACCGGGACTTGAGGACTCGACATTGGCTCCATCCGTGGGACCCTAGTCCATCTAGTGATCCTACTTAGAACCTGAAACGTTGTAAAAGGTCACTACCCATCAGAGGTAACATGGCTACACCACCACCTCCAAATTCTCTAACAGTGAAGATGGTGCAGAGCACCAACGATGTAGTTACGGTTGAGGATATCACTCACGAAGAAGAAACTGAGAACAGGGTAGAGCCATCATAGAAACGAGACACCATCACACCTGATTTCGTAGCCGTGCACAGGAACGAGCTCAAGAAGCAGCTCGAAGACTTGGAAAGACGAGAAAGGCTAGAGAGCTTGAAGACCAGGCTTTCCTTTGGCACACCATCAAATAAAGAAGTCACAGCCCATGAGGAAAAGATAACAATCCTGACCCCTTGGATGCTTTCATGACTGCCTTGAGGCAGATGACACCGGAAGAACGAGAAGAGTTGGTGAAAGGAAAGGAGCAGAAGACAAAGGATAAAGAAGGCCAGGATGATGGTGGACTAAACAAACCATACTTACCCAAGGATTTAGCTAAAGTCTCAAAGTTTACTAAGAGGATAGCCGAAGCGCCTATGCCTCCAAAACTTAAGCCTCCATTGAACCTTGAAAGGTACGACGGAACTAAAGATCCGGAAGATCACCTGCATGCCTTCGGGGGTGCTGGACAGGTGGGGCGATGGTCAATGCCCACTTGGTGCCACATGTTTGTTTAGACATTGACTGAGGGAGCCAGACTCTGGTTTGATAGCCTCCCGGCTGGAAGTATAGACAGCTATGAGGAACCGAGCGAGAAGTTCCTCAGTAAATTCAGTCAACAGAGAAAAGTAATCAAGAACCCTAATGAGATCATGCATATTCGACAAAGGGACAACGAACGAGTGGACCAATACATGGAAAGGTTCGTAAGAGAGAGCATGAACATCAAGGATGTTCCTGAGGTAATGAAGATTAACAGCTTCATCAACGGGTTGAAGCACGCCCAACTGTGTGAGAAATTAGGGGAAGAGTTCCCGACTACCTTTGACAACCTCATGGACTGGGTTAGAGCTTTTGTTAGAGGGAAGGACACTGTCAGCAAAGCTAAGGAAATGGATGCTCCACCCCGGAGGACCAATCCAACAACCAAACCTCAAGAAAAAGGTACTCTCTACCCCCGTAAACCTACATTTGATAAAATACAACATGACAGGGCAAGACTAATGTACTCCCCATATAAACCCCGAGGTAGAGGACCAGCACCTTACTTCGAAAGTTTCACCCTCTTAATAAAAGCCCGAGCAAGATATTGGCTACGGAAAGAGTTAAGAACTCTATCCCTAACCCCCCCCCCCCCCCCAATCAAACCAGGACCAAAAGCTCAGCCGAACGAGTATTGTGAATTTCATAAGGGTTTTGGCCACAAGACCGACGACAGCATGTACTTGAAAAGAGAGATAGAAGCGGCGGTAAAGATAGGTAAACTGGCTCATTTGGTTAAGGGAATCAAGGAAGGGGGGGGGGGGGAATGGAAGGGACACCAAGGGGGGAGAACCGGAAAGGGGATATGTAGATATGATCAGGAGGAGGGACGATTGTGATCCCACCATAAGTGACAAAGCCAGGGTATTGGGCCCCTCAAGTTGCATGAGGGCCCCCATAAAAATACCACACTTGGAAGACCATGAGGTATAAAGGCTCCCTTTAACATCTCATCAATAATAGTCGGTCATAGGTTTGATAGGGATGTGAGAGACAGGTTGGAAGAGGATTCGATTCCCCTGGTAGGTTTCAACAATAGTGTATCTCACCCTCTAAGGAAAATCAGGCTTCCGTTCACAGTTGGGATGGGGGATCGGGTCCGGACCATAGAGCTCACCTTCACTATTGTCCAAGCCCCCTCCAAATATAATGCAATCTTGGGTAGACCATGGATTGGAGATTTACAGGCTCAAGCCTCAACCCCCCTACGGGGGCTTTAGTGTTTCAGACCCCCAGGTGGTTAGCCTGGGTAAAGTCCTCGTACGAGGTTGTGTCGTCGGTTTCAGAAGGAGAAGTTGGGAAAAACTCCTAGGAAGGAGGTATAGAGGAATGGCCACTCAACGATAGATTTCCGGAGGAAACGGTAAAAGTAGGAAAGCACCTCAGTGACAAGTGCAAGAGTGCACTCAAGGAACTGCTACTCCTTAACATAGATGTTTTCGCCTTCCAACATGGAGATATGACCGGGAACCCAAGGAGCTTGACGGAGCACAGGCTCAACACCCATAGTTGGATACGACCGGTTAAGCAAAAGAAATGGAGCATGGGGCCAAGCAAAAGAAGGGCAGCTTGTGAGGAGATAAGGAAGCTCCTTAGGGCCGGGATAGTCAGGGAAGTCAGGTACCCCTCCTGGATTGCCAATCTAGTGATGGTCAGGAAGAAGGATGGGGGATGGAGAACGTGCATAGATTACAAAGATTTAAACAAGGAAAACCCTGAAAAGACCCAAGCACTGGCCGAGATGCGATCCCCCAGGTCCCAGAAAGACATTCAACAGCTGAATGTGAGCTGTTTGAGAAGGAGGTGATACCTTCTCTTCTAACAGTTTCCTCTCAGTATCAGTTACTCGACACCGAAGCTCAGTAGCAACAGTTTGAGAAGTGTTCAGCTCAGCCCTCAATCCCTCATTTACACCCCTTAGCTCGTTCACCCTCTGCAATATGCCAGCCCCCTAAAAAACCCTTCGCAAATGGACATGTTGTATTGATCATCAAAAGGTCATGGTCTAAAGCAAAGTTCATAAACCTATGAGGGGGGGGCAACATGATTCATGAAGTCCTAGGCAGTCTCGGGGGTTCCCACAATAGTGGAAGGAGTTATCTTCCACGTAGGAACGTATGGAAACGGGAGAGCCTCAGCGAACAAGGGAGCTAAGGGGGACTAAGGGAAAGGGTCTTCAGGCTGTGTAGGCTTGCTGGTACCGGTAGCCCGGAGGGGAGAAATGTAGAAAGCCGGATTAATGTAACAACCCAATTTTGGAAGTCAAAGTACAAGTCAAAGTCAAAGTCAAAGTCAAAGAAAGAAAAGATTGCTAATTGGAATCTTTCATTCCTTGCTTAGTTATTACTTGTACTTCCCGAATCGTTAGACGATACTTTAGTTTATGATAACTTAGTTGTATTATGTGGAGTTATTACGCAATAAACGTAGTTAAACGCTAAACTCTAAACGCTATCACATCGCTATCACATCGTAACTTGAATTACAGGTTTTGGATATTGTTTTACGTGTGTGTGCTATTGTGTGTTACTTGTGCATGTTTACATTTGTTTTGGGATGATAATCGCAAACACAATCACAACTCTATCACAACGCAATCTCATTGCAACACAAAACGCAGAATGGTTATGTTTAGATTTATGACTATTAATGTATGTTAGCTAGGTTATTTTTGTAATTAATGTGTAACACTATCGCATCGCTTACTCGCAACCCATCGCAACGCTCAACACGAAAAGTCAGAAACCGACTCGCAGGAGTCCTCCGATCGAAGGACCATCCGACCGGATGACCATCCGATCGGATGGCCATCCGATCAGAAGGCTCTTCGATCAATCACCTTGCACCGCCTTTTCTCCTCTCTTGCCTATAAATAGCACCTGTCACATCACTGTTCATGTGATGTGACATCTCTCGTTCGACCAGCAAGCTTTTGGCCTATTTTCTCTCGATTCCTCGCAATTCTTGTAAGTTTCTACCTCAAATCTTGTACTTCTATCGTCGACACACAATTCTTCAACATTTTCACCAACAAATCTCCACTTTTCACCATGGAATCCATGGATTCGGGCTGTTCTAGGATGATATCATCATGGGTTCTCAAGAACACCAAAGTGTGACCTCATTCCACCAAGAACAACTCCGATCCAAAGGATTTCTTCAATGTTTAAACATTGATTTCTCCTAAATCTAACGATAATCAAAGTGTTTCAAACTTTTCTTCAATAATCTCAACTTTTCACATAACACCGATAGGGTTTGAGCTCACTCAGGCCTTCTACTCATTCTCTAGTGAAGTGTCGATCTGAGAACGGATTACTACCGAAGAGGTGACCGACTTAACGGGTTACATAAGAAACACCGTCAACAACAGTTACTGATCGGACGGGGTGATTCCCATCCGATCGGATGACTTAGACTTGATAGGGTTTCCATTGTTTAACACGTCGTCATACCGTCTTGGTTCAAACCGCAAAAGTTTTAACTTAACAAATTTTACAAGGTTTCATAAACAAACAGGTTACCAAACGGATCGCTGTCCGATCGGATGGCAAATTTTACAAGGTTTCACAAACAAACAGGTTACCAAACGGATCGTTGTCCGATCGGATTGCCATCCGATCGAACGACAATCTGGACGGATGACATATGATCTTCAACACTTAAACAAATTTTACAAACTTTCAAGAGGATCAGTTTCAATGAACCGCCATCCGACCGAACGGCCATCCGTCCGGATGACCATCCGGCCGGGTGACCTAAATAGTAGGAACACTTCGTGTTTTATAAAATGCTACAACGAAAACTTCAAAGTTCCATCATACACAAACACATCCATCCCAAACGGATAACCCTCCGAGCGAATGGCCATCCATCCAGATGACCATCTGTCTGGAAGGTCATCCGATCGGATGACAATCCGTCCCCCGTCACTCCAACGCATCGTTTTACGCACCGTTTAAACCTTATACTATTGTACTATGTCCAGGCTAATCTCCCAGTGCTCCCTTCAATCCAAGAGAGTGTTTATTTACTAAACACAATCAGTGAGTATACTCGATCCATTTTTGCTTTAAGCACTCTTGGGTGTTACATACGTTACTTATATTAAATCACATCGATCACACAACGCAAACACTTTTCATACGTTAACCGCTCTTGCATGTTATACGTGTTATTCGATGAATGCTTGTAGGTTATGTTTACACAGTGATTATTTCCTGACACCTTAGCAACGATAGTACTATAGTTTGGACTCAGCAGCTGTCGTGGACAGGGGTTGTTAAGGGCTTTCTTCATGTGTCACAGTGGTGATATGTGTTGCGCATTCTACAACTCGCAGTCACGTTTGTGCATATTTCATTGTCGATAACTTACTTGCTTCACCTCATACGTGTTACATGCTAGTTATGCGTAAATCTCTTTCGCTACTATTATACTATTAAACTTGTATGCTCACCTTTACACTATGTGTATTGACTGTTATTTTAACGTATCTGACAGGTGTTTAGGATGCTTGCTCTATTTGCTGGAATCAAGTTTTGGGGAGTCTAGAAACAAATAAACAATTTATGAGTTGTCGAAACTATGATTTGTTTTGAGAACAATTAGTCTGTAATAACTGCTTTATTTTGATATGTTATGGTATGGGACGTAACGTTTAATATCTGGTAATTTAGTTGTTATGGATTCTCTTGGATAATCTGTTTCGCTCAGTGTCGTACCCCGATGTTTCCTCCTTCGGTTGGGGTGTGACAGATTGTTATCAGAGCCATAACTATAGGGAATTAGGCAAGACTCGACCTAGTCCGGTTCGATGTCTTAGAATTGACCTAGTCTATAGTCTAAGTACCAACAGACCAATTTGTGCAAACCCGGTAGGGGTTTTGTAGAAGCCTAATTGATACTCTCACTCGAATTAGCGAAAACTAGACATCTTTACCTAAAGTTGGCACGACACACACGATTTTCAAAAGATACTCGCATAAACGAATGATTTGGTCGAGATTAGGTGTGAAAACCGCAAACTCTCGATTAGATCATTTGTTCGACGTGCAATTTTTACTACAAACACGAGGATTTGCGTTGAATCAGGAGTGAAACCGTACTTCGACGCAATTCTCCCTGTATACCTCGTAATTCAATCACACAACAGGGATGCAGTCGTTAAGTTAGGGGTGAAACCCGAATCTTGGTGACTCATTCCACTCTATAGTTGGTTTTACAACACTATCACCAAAGTCTCGATGGATTCCAATGACTCGAGTCACGTAAATAAGCCGAAAATATGCATGCCACTCACCGTATACCGGTGAGAGAGCACAGTCTAAAGGCCAAAGCACGTACTTGAAGTCCTTGAGAATATTCGAAACACTTTGGATAGTCGATGTCACACGCCCAGACACTCCCATCGCTGATTTTATGTGATTCGATTCTGAACTCGCAACCGCTGATTCCTCGATTTTATGTGAAAAAAATTATGTGTTTTATGTCGTTTTTATGCGATTATGTATTTCGATTTTGGAGATTTATATGCTTTCCGCTGTTCGCTTCGATAAACACACACAAATCGCACTACACATCTATCATAACTACGCTAACAAATCGCGCATGCTACATTACTCGCTATGTTACTCGCAATCGCCACTCGCTAATCGCACTCGCAACTCTCGATCGCAATCGCAGCTTCGAAAAATAGAGGAATGTGTACCATATATGTAGGTGAATACGTGAAAAATATAGTATAAAGCGTGGTTTTGTCGTGCTACGTGCTTAGGTGGTTACTTGTTTATGTGCTTATGTGTCTACGTGGATTTTGTGCCTATGTGATTATGTGCCTAAATGATTGATGTGTTCCTGAGCTTTATAGTAATTGGTTAAACGCCGTGTGGTGAGTTTTGAATGTATCTCGTCTGAGTCCTCTGACGATGTCTGTTGCAGACAATGTCGTCATCCCATGCTTCTCGCTCAGCTCGCTGCAATCACGCTGACAAACGCATCGCATCGCTAGTCACAAAACAAATGGCTAAGGTCATTCTTCAAATTGCCTGCGAACTTAATGAGAACGCTAGCAAGCCCTCTGAAGAATCAAGGACCAACCCTCCCCGGGCTACTTTTAGCTTCAAGCAGTTTAAGGCCTGTGGTCCCAAAGACTTCACAGGCGAAGACGCACCTACCGCTATGTTTCAATGGTTCGATTCAATTGAAGTCACTCTGCTCCAAAGCGGTTGTCCTGATAACCTCCGCACTGTCAACGCAACCAGTGTTTTCCAGTCCAGGGCTCTAGATTGGTGGACTGCCGAAATGAACAGGCGAGGGAATGATGCAGCCTATGGGCTTACTTGGGAAGACCTGCACGAGATCATGATGAAGGAATCCTTTCCTCCCCATGAGCTTCAAAAGCTGGAGGACGAGTTTTGGAACATTAAGCAAGAGGGTGGCGACAATGCTGGTCTAACTGCCCGCTTTAAGCAGCTAAGCATAATTTGTCCTGGCCAAGTCTCTACACCAGACATCACCATCAAGAAATACATCCATGCTTTACCGGATTGTGTCGCTGGTTTTGTGCAAGCCGCCAAGACTACAAAGATTGAAGAGACCTTCCTGCTTGCTTCCGAGATTAACGACAAGCGAGTTAGGGCTGGTTACTTCGATAAAACCGCCAAAAGTCTTCATCAAGTTACCGCTGCTCCCACCACAGAAATCGTCGCACTGCAAGCTTCGAAATCATCACGCCACAAACGCAAGAACAACAACAACAACAGCAAGAACTGTGATGTCGCAACCGCTCCTCTCAATGTTGTCCCTGTCCAACTGCAAAACCAGAACTGCCAGGTAGCAGCACCAGTGACCAATGCACCACCGGCCAAACCTGCATATACTGGTCCACACCCGCTATACCCTACCTGTACTTATCACCATCCTGTTGGGATCGCATGTCGATTTTGTGTTCACTGCAAACTGTACGGCCACTTCACTGCCAACTGCCGTACTGGTCCCCGTCAAGCTCAAAATCAAGCTCCAGCCTAATTTCAAGCTCTTGCATTGCCAGCTCCTCATCCCGCTCTGCAGGGCCAACAAGCAGCTCCAGCTCCCGCTGCTCACGCAAGAGCCTGCTATATGTGTGGTGATCCCAACCACTTCAAAACGTCTGCCTGAACAGAGTGGTGAAGCAAGAGCCACAGCAGCAGCCATCGCAGGAACAACACCAGCAGCAACAGCAGCAGCCGACTCAGCAAGCAGCCCGTGGGCGAGTCTTCAACATCAACACTCGCCATGCTCAAGCAGACAACAACGTGGTTAATGGTACGTTTCTCGTAAATCGTATATATGCTTCGTGTTTGTTTGATACTGGAGCCGATAACTGTTTTGTATCGTTCGAATTCGAAAGGCTCCTAAATCGTAAACGCGTTAACCTCCCATCAACATTCGACGTACAAGCTGCCACTAGAAGAACCGTCACTGTTAAGTCCGTTCTACGTGATTGTACTCTTGAACTCAATAGTCACGTTTTCCCAATCAATCTTTTCCCAATGCAGCTTGGTAGCTTTGATGTTATAGTAGGCATGGATTTCCTCTGGGAGAATCATGCTGATATTATTTGTTTCGATAAAATGATTCATTTCTCTCTCGCAAACGGCGACCAATTGTGTGTCTATGGCAAAGTTACTTTGAAGAAATTACAACTCATGTCGTGTGTCCAAGCTAGTAAGTATCTCCGCAAGGAATACCAAACTTACTTGGCACACATCGTAGTAGCGGAGAAGGAAAAGAAAGAGCAGGCAATGGAAAAGGTGCCTGTGGTTCGTGATTTTCCTAACGTCTTTCCTGATGATTTAGCTGGTTTACCGCCATCTCGTGATATCGACTTTCGAATTGACCTCATTACTGGAGCAAATTATGTCGCTAAAGTGCCTTATCACCTCGCTCTATCTGAAATGCGTGAACTCTCGAGTCAGCTCCAGGAATTGCTTGATAAAGGCTTTATTCGCCCTAGCACCTCTCCTTGGGGCTCGCCTGTTCTTTTCGTCAAAAAGAAGGACGGATCGTTATGGATGTGCATCGACTACAGGGAATTGAATATGCTTACCATCAAGAATCGCTATCCCCTGCCTCGAATCGATGATTTATTTGATCAGTTACAATGTGCTACGTGCTTTTCCAAGATTGATTTACGCTCAACCTATCACCAGCTACGAATCCAGGAGGAAGATATACCCAAAACCGTTTTTCGAACCCGATACGGTCACTACGAGTTTGTTGTTATGCCCTTTGGTTTAACTAACGTCCCCCGCAGTCTTTATGGACCTAATGAATCACGTGTGTAAACCCTTTCTCGACCACTTCGTTATCGTGTTTATCGATGATATCCTGATCTATTCCAAGTCAAAAGCCGAACACGCGCAGCATCTTCGTTTGGTTCTCGAACTACTCCAGGGGAACCGCCTCTACGCCAAGTTCTCCAAGTGTGAATTTTTGCTTGAGGAGGTTCAGTTCCTTGGTCACATTGTCAATAGTCAAGGTATTCATGTCGATCCCGCGAAAATCGAAGCTGTTAAGAGTTGGGTTACACCAAAGAATCTGTCCGAAGTTCGTTCTTTTTTGGACTGGCGGGTTACTATCGCCGATTCATCGCTGATTTCTCGAAGATCGCTGTCCCTCTCACCTCTCTTACGCACAAGGAAAAACCTTTTGTTTGGGGAACCAAACAAGAGGCTGCCTTTCAAACCCTCAACCATATGCTCTGCAATGCTCCCGTCCTTACGTTACTAGACGGAAACGATGACTTCGTAGTCTACTGCGATGCCTCTAACCTCGGCCTCGGTTGTGTTCTTATGCAACGAGACAAGGTTATCGCGTACGCCTCTCATCAGCTCAGGATCCACAAGAAGAACTATACAACCCACGATCTCGAGCTTGGTGCAGTTGTTTATATGTTGAAGATTTGGCGACACTACCTTTATGGTACAAAGTGTACGGTCTTCACCGAACACAAGGGCCTACAACACATCTTAAGCCATAAAGAACTGAATATGCGCCAACGACGATGGGTTGAACTTCTCAACGATTACGACTGTGAGATTCGTTACCATCCAGGCAAAGCAAATGTCGTTTCCGATGCTCTCAGTCGACGAAGCTATTTGCATAGCATTCGCAATACTCAAGCCCAGCACAATCACGAAGCTCTTATCTGTGACCCTCAACATGCTTGTTTTACCGAACGTACTCTAAAGAAGGAAAGGATTATGAATGACGGCGAACAGCTAGTGAATAAATCTAATGGTATATTCCATTATCTAGACCGAAACTGGATTCCCAAACGCACCAATTTACGAGAGATTCTGCTAAACAAAGCCCACAAATCCCGGTATTTTGTTCATCCCGATGCCGACAAGATGTACCAGGACCTTCGCTACCAATACAGGTGGCCGGGAATGAAGAGAGATATCGCTATCTATGTCTCGAAGTGCCTGACTTGTTCTAAAGTTAAGGCTGAACATCAACGCCCCTCTGGCTTACTCGTGCAACCCGAGATCCCTATGTGGAAATGGGAGAGTATAGCTATAGACTTCATAACAAAACTCCCACGCATGCCATCAGGTCAGGATAGAATTTGGGTTATCGTTGATCGTCTTACTAAATCTGCTCTCTTTCTTTCGATACGAGGAGACTTTAAGGTAGAACGATTAGCACGAATCTACACCGACGAAGTCATCTGTCGACACGGGACGCCTTGTGACATCATCTCTGACCGCGATGGTCGGTTTACCTCGTGCCTTTGGGAAACATTTCAAACTGCTCTCGGTACTACTCTCAATCTGAGTACTGCTTTCCATCCCCAAACCGACGGTCAGACTGAACGCACGATTCGTACCCTTGAAGATATGCTTCGCTCGTGTGTTATAGATTTCGTTGGTAATTGGGATTCGCATTTACCTTTAGTCGAATTCTCGTACAATAACAGTTATCACTCTAGCATTCAGATGGAACCATTTGAGGCATTATACGGAAGAAATGTCGATCGCCTATTGTATGGCACGAGATTAGAGATGCACAAATTACGAGTCCTGAGTTATTGCAGGAAACGACTGACAAAATCCTCTAAATTCGAGACAATCTATTGAAAGCTCGGAGTAGTCAAAAGAGTTACGCCGATAGACGCCGCAAGCCCCTTGAATTTGACGTTGGCGATCACGTACACCTAAAGGTTGCACCTTGGAAGGGGGTGATCAGATTTGGCAAGAAAGGAAAGCTCGCACCTCGATATGTTGGACCTTTTAAAATTCTGGAAAGAATTCACAAAGTGGCCTACAGACTCGAACTACCAGAGGAACTTAGTAACGTCCACCCGACTTTCCATGTTTCAAACCTCAAAAAGTGTCTAGCCGACCAGGATCTGCATGTCCCTCTTGAGGATCTACAAGTGGACGAAACATTACACTTCGTGGAGAAATCGGTCATGATCATGGATCGAGAAACCAAGAAACTCCGACGCTCATGCATTCCTATTGTAAAGGCTCGTTGGGAAGGCAAACGCGGCGTTGAGTTCACTTGGGAACTCGAAAGTGATATGAAGGCTATGTATCCACAGCTGTTTGTTACGCCTGCCCTTAAATTTCGGGATGAAATTTCCTAAAGTAGGGGAGGCTGTAACAACCCGATTTTGGAAGTCAAAGTCAAAGTCAAAGGAAGAAAAGATTGCTAATTGGAATCTTTCATTCCTTTCTTAGTTATTACTTGTACTTCCCGAATCGTTAGACGATACTTTAGTTTATGATAACTTAGTTGTATTATGTGGAGTTATTACGCAATAAACACAGTTAAATGCTAAACGCTATCACATCGCTATCGCATCGCAACTCGGATTACAGGTTTTGGATATTGTTTTACGTGTGTGTGCTATTGTGTGTTACTTGTGCATATTTACATTTTTTTTGGGATGATAATCGCAAACGCAATCACAACTCTATCACAATGCAATCTCATCGCAACACAAAACGGCGAATGGTTATGTTTAGGTTTATGACTGTTAATGTATGTTAGATAGGTTATTTGTGTAATTAATGTGTAACACTATCACATCGCTTACTCGCAAACCATCGCAACGCTCAATACGAAAAGTCGGAAACCAACTTGCAGGAGTCCTCCGATCTAAGGACCATCCGACTGGCTGACCATCCGATCAGATGGCCATCCGATCGGAAGGCCCTCTGATCCGTCACCTTACACCGCCTTTTCTCCTCTCTTGCCTATAAATAGCACCTGTCACATCACTGTTCATGTGATGTGACAGCTCTCGTTCGACCAACAAGATTTTGGCCTATTTTCTCTCGATTCCTTGCAATTCTTGTAAGTTTCTACCTCAAATCTCGTACTTCTATCGTCGACACACAATTCTTCATCATTTTCACCAACAAATCTCCACTTTTCACCATGAAATCCATGGATTCGGGCTGTTCTAGGATGATGTCATCATGGGTTCTCAAGAACACCAAAGTGTGACCTCATTCCACCAAGAACAACTCCGGTCTAAAGGATTTCTACAACGTTTAAACACTGATTTTTCCTAAATCTAACCATAATCAAAGTGTTTCAAACTTTTCTTCAATAATCTCAACTTTTCACATAACACCTATAGGGTCTGAGCTCATTTAGGCTTTCTACTCATTCTCTAGTGAAGTGTCGGTCTGAGAACGGATTACTACTGAAGAGGCGACCGACTTAACGGGTTGCATAATATACACCGTCAAGAACAGTTACTGATCAGACGGGGTGATTCCCATCAGATCGGATGACTTAGACTTGATAGGGTTTATGTTGTTTAACACGTCGTCATACCGTCTCGGTTCAAACCGCAAAAGTTTTAACTTAACAAATTTTACAAAGTTTCACAAACAAACAAACAGGTTACCAAACGGGTCGCCGTCCGATCGGATTGCCATCCGATCAAACGAAAATCCGGACGGATGACATATGATCTTCAACACTTAAACAAATTTTACAAACTTTCAAGAGGATCAGTTTCAATGAACCGCCATCAGACCGAACGACCATTCGTCCGGATGACCATCATACACAAACACATCCATCCCAAACGGACAACCCTCCGAGCGAATGGCCATCCATCCGGATGACCATCCGTCCAGAAGGTCATCCGATCAGATGACAATCTGTCCCCCGTCACTCCATCGCATTGTTTTACGCACCGTTCAATGCTTATACTGTCATACTATGTTCAGGCTAATCTCCCAGTGCTCCCTTCAATCCAAGAGAGTGTTTATTTACTAAACACAATCATGAGTATACTCAATCACTTTTTGCTTTAAGCACTCTTGGGTGTTACATACGTTACTTGTATTAAATCACACCGATCACACGACGCAAACACTTTTCATACGCTAACCGCTCTTGCATGTTATACGTGTTATTCGATGAATGCTTGTATGTTATGTTTACACATTGATTATTGCCTGACACCTTAGCAAAGATAGTACTATAGTTTGGACTCAGCACCTGTTGTGGACAGGGGTTGTTAAGGGTTTTCTTCATGTGTCACAGTGGTGATATGTGTTGCGCATTCTACAACTCGTGGTCACGTCTGTGCATATTTCATTGTCGACAACTTACTTGCTTCACCTAATATTATACTATTTAACTTGTATGCTCACCTTTACACTATGTGTATTGACTGTTATTTTAACGTATGTGACAGGTGTTTAGGATGCTTGCTCTATTTGCTGGAATCAAGTTTAGGGGAGTCTAGAAACAAATAAACAATTTATGAGTTGTCGAAACTATGATTTGTCTTTGAGAACAATTAGTCTGTAATAACTGTTTTATTTTGATATGTTATGGTATGGGACGTAAGGTTTAATATCTGGTAATTTAGTTGTTATGGATTCTCTTGGAAAATCTGTTTCGCTTAGTGCTGCGCCCCGATGTTTCTGCCATCGGTTGGGGTGTGACAATTAACACGGGCAACACTGACCTCCAGAGCCTTTTCCTTGACCCGGGAAGAGGCAGGAGCAAGAGGGATCACAATCGGAGCCCTAGAGCTCCCTTGTTTAAAAAAAAAGGGGGGGGAGTAAAAAGCCAGGTTTCACATGCAAACATAAAAAAAGGGGGCTAGGAGAGAGCTTACAATTAAAGGCTCGCTAGCAAGACTGGAGGACCTCAGATGTTTCGCTAAAGAACCCTTAGCACCGGCATGAGGAAACTCAAACGCAGCCTTGGTGGCAGGAAAAGGTTTCTGGCCACTTGTACTCCGAAGTCTCAACCGAATATTTTGAGGCTCTGGGATCCCCTCTTTAAGGCCTCCTGCCAGGTCCATCTTTCGCTTCCGGAGCAAGCGAGTCTCCAAGTTTTCATCCTCATCATCGCTGAAACTCTTTGCCCTGAGGGAACCCTGCGAACCCTCAGCTTCCTCAGAAGAGCCCTCCTCCTGGGAAGGAGTCTTCTCTCGTTTTTCCATAGCAGCAGTACCCTCAACATGAACAGAACTCCCCTTCCCAGGAGCCTTTTTCTCCAAAACACATCACATCTCTGGGTTAACCTTATCTCCAACCATGAACTTGATATCCCTACAATCCCCCTGAAGTAAACCCAACAACGTTATCTCTGCATAAAACATACACTAGATGCTAGACAAGAAACTAAAAATTGCAAACCAAGATACAATAAACTGACGTCCAAAGTGAAAAAACAAAGAGAAGGAATACGCTTCTTCCCAAAGTAAGCCTTCGGACGGACGGAGTAAAGGGGACTCAGACCTCCCATGGCCAAAACCCTCTCAGGAAAAGTGAAGGCCCTAGTTGGATTTTCATGCATCCTTTTTCATTAAACGATCTCATCTGCTGACAGGACTGGGATACTGTCCTTGATGGGTGCCATAGGATCCCTCAAAGGAGGAGACTCCGGGAGCATTGCAGCAGAAACAAAGATGAACTTGTTTTTCCACTCCATCGGGTAAGTGGATGTGGGCATGAATGGGTAACAAGGAGGAGAGACACTATCCTTCCGTTTGGCGAAGGTGAACCAATCTCCATCAGATACAAGCTTGTAAAACATGCAGAAAAGGGGCACCGATGGCTCGCCGGCGACTGCCACACAGGACAACTCAAAGTGTACTACCCTAATAAAGGCAAGAGGGTGTAACTAGGAATAGTGAATACCCAAGTGCTTCAAGAGTTCTATTTTGAAGGTCGACAAAGGATAACATACCCAACAAGAAGAAAACGCCAAGGTATAAAGGACGATCCTCCCCGACGTGCATACTGCCGGATCATCGAGACCGGGAAGAGTCGGAGAAAACTGCTCAGGGATCTAGTATGCACACACAAAGATTCAAGATCTTTTTTAGTCAATACTGAACGTATCAACGATCGGCCGGTACGACTCATACTGAGGGAGGATCGGAGACTTTTAGAGAGAACTATGAGAGAAGTTATGAGAAAATGCAGGGTTGCTCTAAGGTTTTAATAGAAGCACATAGTATGAGCGGTAACCGTCAAATCAGTTGTTCAAAAATTAAAAACTGATTTGAGGCACGTGTAATGCGATAGCTATCCCCAGCCGTTGATTGTTTAGATCTCTCCGATTCTCGAGAACCGCCACAGGGATACCATCATTAAATGGGGGCCCACTCTCCTTACCCAACTGGATGTCGCCATAAATTCGGAACCACTTGGATTCATCCCAGGATCATGAGACTTAGGCCTCATGACCAGGGACTAGAGATGACTTGACGACAGGGCCCACTGGCGGTCCAGTGAACCCGTCTTGGGCTTCGACCATCTGGGCCGGTCATGGAGCCCAATTCGAGCCTTTTCTTCTTAACATATAAATTAGTAAAAAAGGCGGGAGAATAAGAAAGGATCCAAGGCTCTGGTAATTAATTAATGCATGATGGAGAGAGAGAAAGGGTCTCGCCATAATATGAGTACTTCGCAGCTGCTTCATTAATGAAGCCGGTGATCTACCCGTTGGGACTCAGACACGTGTTTGAGTTCCCAAAGGGCTTCACAAAACCATTAGATGGTCACTGTAAGCGTTCCCGATGAAGATAAGCTACTACCTTTATATAAGGAAGGTAAGTTACTTGATATGCATGCTCACAAGAATCTCTCTCATTTAATATACAAACACTACATTTATTCCGACAACCTCGGACCTCATTTACTCCCCACATTATCCTGAATTCACACTACGAAGAATATTCCGGTGATAATCCTCGTCGGAATAAGCTTCTCGTTTTCTCTAGCTAGTTTACTTACTCTCACGTCGGAGCTTGGTCATGGATTCCCCCTCCGGGGTCCTCCGTGGCGAGGCTAACGGTTTTCTCTCTTGTAGTACAACAAGGCAGGATCTTTACAATGTTGACGAGGCCCATTGACCGTCAACCGGGACTTGAGGACTCGACAGTTAAGGTTATTTAGTTAACTGCTTAATCTTTTATGGTTAATGTTAAGGGTGTCCCACACCAAACCGAAGAGTACTAAAAATGCTTATGTCGAGATAAATACATGTATATATATTCATTACTCATTATGATCTATCTTGAATGTTTTGTGTTTGCTTGCTAGGTTCGTGTTTGTTTACATCTCTAACTTTCATTCTTACGAATTAATTATCAGTTTTTAACTGTTGAAATAATCCTAACCCTATATATATATAATAGAGTAAATTATAAAAATCGTCATTTATGTTTACACCAGATTGCAAAGTGTGTCCTTTGTCTTTAAAAAGTACAAAAAACGTACTCGATGTTGTAAACTCTTGCACGTTACGTCCTTTGACCCCTAACTAGGTTTTTTTTTTGTTAAATTTGACCAAATGGACCCCGCATAAGGGTATTTTGATCATTTTACACTAAATACTAAAATAAATAATCATAATCATAAAAAATAATAAATAAAAATAATTATGTTTAGATATATATATATACATATATATATATGTGTGTCTGTGTGTGTGTACGGGATCAGGAGAAAACGTCTCAAAGTGTGAGAACGCATCCTGGGCCAAAACGTTTGTCTTTTCAATATTCGTCTTTTTTCCCGATTTCGTGTGTGACATGCTGCTTTATTTTTGGCGTCCAAGATAATTTTGGCGTTAACTAAAATCATTAATTACTTGGCGTTTTACTGTTTTTCCTCGATTTCGTCTCGTTGAATTAATTCTTTTTGTGTCACTTTGTTAATTTTTTTGGCGTTATGGCATTTTCCAGGTCATTTTTTGGCGTTCGGGGCGTTTGTTAATAACTGATTACCATAGATTAATATTTGAGTAAACTTCCGTTTTGCTCCCTGTGGTTTGGTCACTTTAATGGTTTTGCCCCAAACCTTTAAAAATAGCCTATTTACTCCCTAGTCTATGAAGCCCTTCATGATTTCACTTCCCGCCTCTAACTCCATCTAAATTGTTTGTTAACTGAAAGGGTATTTTGGTAACTTCAAATATAAAACTAAGGGTATTTTAGTAAAACATCATCTCTTCTCTCTATCCTCTCTGCACTCTCTCTTCTCTCTCTATCTCTTATCATCTCTCTATATCTTCTGCATCAACAACTAGCACCACCTCTCACACCATTCATCGGAGCAGACTCCACCATCACCACTCACCATCATCATACTAGTCTAAAACATAGCCGGAGATGGAGTCCTTGGTTTGAAACCCTAGGCGGCGTCAATGTCGAAACCCTAGGCGGTCGTCACCACCGAAACAATGATGGTTGTCATCACCGTTGAAACAGAGATGGTTTCCGTCACTTATGGTCGGATTGAAACCCAAAGAAGCTTGAGGGGAACATTCCGCCAATGAGATAATGAAAAGAGTAAGAGGGTTTCTTGTTTCTTGTTTCGTTTCCGTTACAGTTCATGTGCTATGAAGATTTAAGACCAATGTTCAGGTCCCTCAGGTCTTTTACAGTTCATGTGCTATGAATACTTACAAAGTTATAGTAATTGTAATTTATATTTTTATTTTTCATTTTGTGTTATCAGTGTAGATCATTGATTTTGGGTTGAAATAAGTGTAAATTGTAAAACTCATTTGTTAGCACAACCTAAGAATAAAAGCAGTTGGTGTACATATATGTTGATCTTAATGTCCGATATCTTTTTTCCTCTCGTGTTAGTAATAAGAAGGCACAATTGATATGGAATGTTTTATAGTAGTGTGTGAAGATTTCGATTGGTGTTTGCGATAAAAAGATTCAAATCTGTTTTAATCATCCTGCAGGGGCTGATGGTGGCTGGGTAGGGTTGAGAGAGAAGAGAGAGCGCAGAGGGGGTAGTGAGAGAGAAGAGATGATGTTTTGTTATTTTTTATTATTATATATAATATAATCTTTTATTTGTAGTTCTAGTAAAATACCCTCTGAAGTTACTAAAATACCCTTTCAGTTAATAAACAATTTAGATGGAGTTAGAGGTGGGGAGTGAAATCATGAAGGGCTTCATAGATCAGGGAGTAAACTGGCTATTTTTAAAGGTTTGGGGTAAAACCATTAAAGTGACCAAACCACAGGGAGCACAACGGAAGATTACTCTTAATATTTTATAAGATTATAATAATACGAAATCAAAATAAACTAATAGTCTTCTATGGATGGGATTACATCAGAGATGTACCCATCGCTTTGTTCATCACTTTCTTCATATTCATCATCAAATTTTAGATTGGCGTATAACGCCATCAGCTCATCTCTTCTTTGCTGCAGCCTATTCTTGAATATCATTGCAACCCTGGATTTGGCATCGTTTGAAGGCGCTAAATCACATAGTTGTTCAAGGAGAAATAGCCTCCCTGTCTTCAACATTTCCTCCATTAGTAATGAATATTGCACACCGTGTCAATAAGTCACTTCAACCGTTCCTGCTTCTTCATGCATCACCCAACTGCTAAGTGTTGGTAGAGGAGTATCGTCAATGTCATCATCATCATCATCATCATCAACATCATCATCATCATCATCATCATCATCTTCTGCCGGAAATTTTCTCTTCAGTCTTCTTATTACAGTTCGAGTTCTTTCACAATCGTTGGCCATTGGAACCCTAAGGGCCAGAATATCCTTTTGAACACCTTCATCCATACCAAGTATGGCTTTGATTGTCCTGACCTTCACCCTTCTCCTATCAGAGAACTTTAGGATGAAACTTCTCTCCGACCTTTCAAACCTCCATGCAATAACTTTAGCCATTTTTTTTTAAGTATTTTGCATTTTGGACAATATGTGGCGTTTTAGACAATGTTTTTGGCGTGTTAAGTTGTGTTCTCATGTTCTACTTTTATAATGATTTTTCTCCCGCGCAGTGACCGGTAATTATGGCGTTTTGAAAAGATAATAAATTCAATTCCCCAAGTATTTTTCTTTTAATATAATAAATGTTAGTAATTATGTTTCCGTCGCTTCATTTTACTGTTTTGCAGTTATTGTGTTTTCAGATTCAACTGTTTATGGCTGTAATACTTCCCATCTTTACGGCTGTAATTATGGCGTTTTGTTTTCCAAAGGCATTTAGATAAAGATTGCACTTTTGTTTTATTCTTTTTGCACATTGTTTTAACATTTTTTTAGATTTATTATAATAGTACTTGTCCAAAGTAATTTTATTAAAGTTTGGTAGTTTTGGGGCGTTTTATGGCATGATGGCGTTTCACAAGCATTTGCCGGTTTGGCGTTTTATTATATTTTTTTTTTAGAGAATTAATGTATTTTTTTTGTTTCTTAGATGAAAATTACATAACAAACAACATAAAAAAATAAAAAATAAAACAAAATAGAAGCAATTTACGATCCAAATCTTCACTATTATCAATCTATTTCTTCTTTTTGAAACTACAAGAGCTGTCACAAATAAATGACGTTTTGGGTTTGGCGTCGTTTATTTTCTTTGTTCGTGTGTTGAAGTGTCTTTGTGGATGTTGGAGACATAGATCGACTCCATGTGGGTGGATGCTATTTGCTCATAATATCCATTTCCATCATGGAGTCCAAAATGGCATTTACCCTGGTATCGGTCTCTTCTCCTCATCCAAACCTTCTTCAAGAACAAAGAAGACAAAATGACCTATGGGTGTCATCGGTCCCTCTTTCTTGAAATTTGTCCATCTCATGCAACAAAATCTTACTCCCCTCATCTAACAAACCATTTAGCGAAACTTCATGCAGAACATTACCGAGTATCAAAGGAAAGATGTTTTCTCAACTTTTGGTGTTTTAGAGTGAGTGGTTTTTAGGAACCATTGTGTTTTTGTGTGTGTTTTTTAGTGTGATCAACGAAGGTGGTGAGACGTTTCTATTTATAGGATTTTTTTGCACGTAGTTTAGGCGGGATATTATGCATAACATTTAATGCAATTAACAATTATCCGGATGTAAGGCTTGGCGTTTATATATTATGGCGTTTTACGTTTTATGGCGTTTTTGTAGGCTAAGACATTAACTAAAACTAAGAAAAAATGCTACGCAGTGATAAAATTGGCATTTCGTATTTACTTGGCGTTTTATATTTCAATGGCGTTTTATGTAAGAAAGGATGTTTTACCCTTTTTACCCTTAATGAAGCGCGTCCACTTAATAGAATTGGTGTTATTTATGAAAACGCCACCGCGCCAATCTAGTCCATAGATTGTTTTGATCGGACGATCCATAACCGTTCTCAGTGTTCTCACACTTTTCATCGTTTTCTCTAAATCCTGACCATATATATGTGTGTATATATATATATATATATATATATATAGGGTAAGGTTCATGCGAGAACCACATTTATTGCGAGAACCGCGAGAACCAATGTGAACACAACCTAAAATAGCTAAAAAAAAACCTAAAAAAACCCAACCCCCACCCCCCCACCCAAAAAAAAAAACCTAACCCCCCCCCCCCCCCCAAGCTAAAATGCTAAAAACTAAACCCCAAAAAAACCTAAAAAAATATAAAAAAACACAAAATTTTTTTTTTTAATATTTTTTAAGTTAAAATCGCTACTTTTAGTAGCCAAAAAAATTTTTTTTAAAAAAAAAATTTTTTTTTTTTTGGCTACTAAAAGTAGCGATTTTTTTATAAAACAATATTAAAAAAAAATTGTGTGTTTTTTAGCTATTTTTATGTATTTTTTGTTGTGTTCACATTGGTTCTCGCGGTTCTCGCAATAAAGGGTGGTTCCTAACGGATCTGTGTCCTATATATATAGTATAAGGATCCTGTACATTAATTCAGAAGTGTGAGAAGTGTATTATAACACTATATATAACACTATATAACACCATATAAACACAGTATAACACTATGTAACACCATATAACACTATGTAACACTATATAACAAATAGAACACTATATTTTGTCTGATAGCATGTCTATGATAGATGTATAGTGTTATATATTGTTATATAGTGTTATATGGTGTTATATGGTGTTACATAGTGTTATACGGTGTTTATATGATGTTATATAGTGTTATAATACACTTCTCACACTTCTGAATTAATGTACATGATCCCTACCCTATATATATATATTATACACACATAAACTCTCTCTCTCTCTCTCTATGTTGCTTTGTGCTGTTATATCCCTTATCCTGTTATGTCCCTGATTATTTAATAAGATCTTCAAACTAGAAAAAGCATGATAGAGATGCGGTACCATGGAATCAAAAACCATAAAATATTTTGAATGGAACAATTGATGTGCGTGAATTATATATATTTTTAATAATGATTTTTCACAAAATTCGGTTTTAAATTTATAGAAATGATTTTCACCACAATACTAAACCACACACATAGGTAAGTGTACCTATCGTATATGTAATATAGCATCGGTAAGAACCAAGTATCGATCCATGGACACGGTAGCTTCTGATATTAAACATTTGTTACTCTAAAGCCGTTTCAAACAATAAGTTGGGTTTTCTAAATTATCATGCAAATAATATAAATTCTAAGTTAGCGAAATTCAACAAGATCTATCAAGAAGTTGCCTAAACCGAGTATCGACTAATGTTCGTGTAACGATCTACGGGAAGCACTAATAATGAAGCAAACTCTCAAGTAACTAAGTCCCGGTCAAGGTCGCCTAGTTTTCTAATTTCTTCGGAAAATTTAGAATGAAATAACATTCTAATCACCTAAAAATCATTCTTTTTAAGCCCGTTTGTAAGTTAATGTTAATCTTTAGACAAGAGTTACTCGTTTGTCAAAACTCCTAACTCGACAATTTAAGGAAAACTAATATGAAAAACACACTAATCACTTAAAATTGCTTTTAATTAGATAGTATCCTAACGTTGTTCTTGATATGAACCATGAGAATGATCATGTTAGATAACAATTTTGGCCTAAATCATCAATTTTACAGAACTAACATACTCTAGAATTCACATTAACACTATTATAATCTTTCCAAATCCAAGTGCAAGATTACATACACATGCTCAAATCTTCATTCATTTCATGTTAACAATTACCATTCCTAGTCTCATGCCTTGAATCAAACTAACTAGTAGCAAAATTCAACAATCATAATCTACACATGGGTTTTCCAACATGTCATGAGTAAATAACAATCAAACATTCATGAAATCCAACTTTAAGCATGCATATAAAATCCAAGAACAATACTAGAACATAATCATGAAGATTAACAAAAACTTGCCATCACAATTACTTTCGATTCATCACATTAACAATAGTCTCAACATGGTTTAGGCAACCCAAATGTTTAGCCTCTAAGGCAAACAAAAACAACAACCATACTTATAAACATGGTAAATCTAGAGTTCTTTAAACCAAAATGACTTAAAGTGGGTTGTGTGGTGTTAGATCTTCCCTTGGAGTGCTTGATCTTCAATCTTAGGTTCAAATTCTTCAAGAGATGCTTGGAACCGACTTTTGGGACTAGGGAGAACTAGGGTTCGGCCCCCAAAGTTGGACAAATGAAATGAGACTTAAACATTAGGTTATATCAGATCTGGCGCTGCACACAGCTGTGTCGTTAAGTGACACAGCTGTGTGGACCATTGCTGCTTGTTGCTGAGATCAGGGTGTGTGGCCAAGGCTGACACAGCTGTGTGACATCGTACTCAGATAACTAACACAGCTGTGTCTGGGCAAAATTTCCACAAACTTCATTTTTTCTTGAGTTTTCCGCAACGAATTACCAACAAGCTTTCCAAAACTACAATATTCAAATAAAACACAATTAAGTGTCGATTCAATCGAATTTGTAACCAAAAATATATAAAATGGGGAATAATATGTATTAGTAATATGTATATTTATTGACATATCAACAACCATATGATCAATTATCACAGTGCAAAACTACTTTAAACATATTTACAAACCACAAACAAAAGAAACTGTTTTCACATAAACAACTTTCATTTTCAGTGTTTCAATGGCAGCTGCTCAACAAATGGCTTCTTCTCCACCCCCACTCCGATCAACTTCAACTACTATGGATTTGGATCTCCGACGACGACGGTGACTTTTGGATCGGGATCTCTGACAACGACGCTTTTGGATCTGGAAGAACGGTGGATGATAAGGGAGAGAAAGTGGTGGTTTGACGGCACTTATGGATCTGGATCTCTGACGATGGCAGCGTCTTCTGGACCTGGATCTCCGACGAGGACGGCGTCGTCTTATAGATCTCCGATGACGGTTTGGGATATGGGGTTATACTATTTGGATTTAGGTAAAGGATTAGAGAGAGTGTTCGGCGTTACTGATGGTTGTAGATGGCCGATGATATCGACGGTTGAGGTGGGAGTGGTGGTGGCTAAGGGTGGCGTGGAAGGTGGTTGAGGTGGAAGTGATGATAGCAAATGATATAAGAGAGTTAGGTAGAGAAAAAGTATATGTATGTATGTATGTATGTATGTATGTATGTATGTATGTATGTATGTATGTATGTACGTATGTAATCTATAGAGAGAGAAAAAGTTAGGTAGATGATATTTTTATTTATTAAAACGTATTTTAATAAATTTGTAAAAGAATAAAATTGTCACACCCCATTTTCCACGTGTCACCGGTGGGCCCGGTGGGGAGTATCGTGACGTGGTTGGCAACATAATAGTCAAACAACACAATATTTAATATGCACAGCGGAAGCAATATAAAAGATAAGTTTCAATCGAATTTAATATTGTAATATCAAATGTCACAATATTCGGAAGTTTATCCACAGATGGATCGAAAATAAAATGGAATTAATAGTTCAACAGACTTCAGGCATCTTAAGCTTGCGAGACTTCTATTGATGCTAAGGACAAATCCCAGCCAATTAAGCTTAGTACCTGCATTTAATCTTTTTGGGAAAATACGTCAGTTTACACTGGTAAATACAATCAACTGACTCATTTTGGAAAATGATTGAAAATTGATTTGGATGCACGTGGCATAAACATTTTATTTAACTTGGGAGAATTATTTAATATTATAATCTTGTGAACGAATTACATGTTCCTTGTGCGTTCAGTAGCCCGGATCGTGTCCGGGTTAAAGATCAATAGACACACCACATTATTCTTTTGTGCACTGACGGGTGTACGCCTACACCCCGCGCTTAAGTCGTGGCCATTTCGTAAAATGATGCCAAGGATATCCGGGACATGGTCATTAACCCCCCAAAGGCTTTAAGTAACAAGACTGTTTAAACGAGCCGATCAAATTATTCAATTAACCACCCAACGATGGAAGATTTGATGCCCGATCAAGCGGTATGCTATATACCGTAACCCAAGCCCGTATAGGGAAAATAAGTTAAAAGTATTTACCTGAGCAAAGTATAAATCACAATAAGCAAATTGCAAGTAGCTTTTACTGGTACTCCTAATTTGGAACGAAGGTTTATAATAACCTATTAGAATCCTAACGGGTCTTTAGTTAAACCTAAGCTTAGACCGGTTAGTTTCAAAGACACGGTTCGTACGCACGATTAAGCGAAGACCGGATAGAATGTGATTTAGACCCGACAAGTTTAGAGACTTGTTTAATATGGGTATTTCATACACATTCTGGATTTTGAGATAAAACCGATAAGGTTTGACCCGTTTAGGCTAGTTTATGTAAACTAGTTACATAAACCGAACCGAACGCGTAATATGCGTAACGGGTATTCATATGAGCCATTTACAGGTTTCCTAAGTTAATATGCTTCATATATGTTGTGACATCAGTAAGATGTCTTTTATTATGCCCGAAACAAATTTAAACACAAACTACGCCCCGTATGGGTAGTTTGGTCATTTAAAAGGTTATAAAAGAGTTTAAGTATTTACCTGAGTTACAGGTCTGATGTAATCAGAAAAAATACTTATTTTACCATGTTATAACAGTAGGGTAAAGTATATATGTGAAATTTATCAATTATAACCAAACTATGCCCCGTATGGGTATTTTGGTAATTTCACATAAGCCGAAAAGCTCAAAACTGAAGTCTGAGTTTAACAACCTTTGCTTACTATTAAAATATTATAATTTGCCTCAAATATCAGTAGGTATCAACCTTTGTATGTTTAATATAGTTATAGCACATACTGTGCGTTAAAAACGCTTAAAAAGGCGATTAGAGGCAATTTCCGGGTTCGATACTTAAAGCTGATATTTTTATTATTCCAGAAAGCTTAAAATAATTTATTTATCAATTAGAATCAGTAGCAAAAGGTTTGGAGTCGTTTAGATAAGTAAAACTCATTTTATGGCCCGTTAGGGCAAAACCGACAATTACCGGATTAAGCCTACGACTATGAGTTATGCTCAGCCTAAAATTAATTAAAAATCTTCAAAAATACCAAAATAATATATTACATCAGTGGGTAATAAGTTTGATACCAAAAAGTAGGCTTAACTAGGCTATACGCTAATTACGCCGTTTAATTAACATAAGGCTTTCATTTTACGCTAACGAGCATAACTCTTAATCTACACCTCAAACTGATGTCAAACTTTGTATAGAAGTTTATATATTAGTAATTAAAGTTTCTACTCTTTTACATTTCCAAAAATCACGTTTTAAGGTAATAAGGGCATAATGGTCAACATATGAGCAATTAACGGAAACATGCGTATTAATCGGTTAACTAATGAACCATGGTGTATAATCACAGAGGGTTATACCAGCATGCAACCTGGTCCAAATGAAGCTCTAAGGTATTTCTAAAACATACCATAACGGGTCAGAACTGAAAGTCAAAGTATAAGTCAAACTATGTGACTTTCGGTTCCGAACCGGGTCTAAACAGGAAATTGTCAGGTTGAACATGTTTAGACATGTTCTTACACTAATTACCAAGTTATATTAATGATCAAATAGGTTGTATGTGTTCTACATTGCTAATCATGCATAAATTAGAAACTAAGTATCATGTTGACTTTTTATTAGTAAGTTTGATCCGACATTTGACCTAGTTAGAGTGGGAATCAGGGGGAACCCTTTTAAGGGTTTATTACCCACATAATTACCTACTTAGAGGTACTTTTAATTCGAGATTTGACTGAGCCATTATTAATTAATCTCGAAGTCAAACCGTAATTACGACGGTTTGACTTTTAGCTAGATAACTAAGCTAAACTCAATTTAAGAAGGTTAAGCAAACTTACAAGTGTCTAATGGTTGATTAGGAAGGCCTTGAAGGTGCTCTTGTGCTCCACAATTGATCAGAAGGTGTTTGAGGAAGGAATGATCAAAGTGTTTGCACATTGGAGCTTTATATAGTGATCAAGGCACCACAAAGTGTTGACATCTAAGTCTAGCACTGACTATAACATTCCCACAGGTGTCCTAGATGTTTAGGGATTGTTTAGGGGTCAAGAAAGATGTGGAAAACCATTTAAAGGTGAGATATCGCGTTTAAACAGCAAACAGAAAGTTCTGTTGGAACTGGGCACTGCTTGCGCACCGTAAGGCATGTGCTTGCGGTGCGCAAGCCTTCATCAGGGACCAAAATTTGCTTGTTCTTTGGTGTTTCGAAAGGGCAATCACTTATCTTGACTTTGGGACATTATTTTGTCAGTTTGGGGCCTCTATTATGGGTCTTTAACAGTTACATACCCTACCATTATGTTATGTTTGCTTGGATCCTTTTCAAAACTGCCGAACAAGAAGGTTTACCGTAGAAATTTCCATACGAACCTATCATGAACTTCGAATTAAATTATTGTCAACACGTTTCTGGATTTAAGATATATTAGATGTTTGATATATATATATACTTGGGTCTTGGGATTTATAAATGAGGTTGTTCAGAGGTAAAAATTAACATGACACCACTTTTAAATCCTGCCAAAACATCTTTATTAAATCCGGGTTTACAACGCTTTTTTGTCTTACATGACACGTGTCGTTATATCATTGAACACGAATTTTCGAGGTGTTACATCCTCACCCCCTTAAAATAAATCTCGACCCGAGATTTACTGAAATAAATAAGGGTACTTTTCTTTCATCGTGGACTCAACCTCCCACGTATATTCGGGACCTCTACGGGCATCCCATTTGACCTTTACAATAGGTACATGCTTCCTTCGAAGCTTCTTTACCTGTCGATCTTCAATCGACAAAGGTTTTTCCACAAATTTTAAGCTCTCATCTATATGCACATCTGTATGTGGTATTACCAGTGATTCATCAGCGAAACACTTCTTCAGATTGCAGATGTGGAACACATTGTGAATTCCACTGAGCTCTTCCGGTAAGTTTAACTTATAGGCAACTGACCCAACACGTTCGATAACCTCAAAAGGTCCTATGTATCTCGGGCTTAGCTTGCCTTTCTTACCAAATCGCATCACCCCCTTCCAGGGTGATACCTTCAGCAACACTTTGTCACCTACTTCGAAGTGAAAATCTTTGCGCTTTGGATCTGCGTAACTCTTCTGCCTATCACGGGCAGCTTTGAGACGGTCACGAATCTGGACAATCTTGTCCGTTGTTTCGAACACTATCTCTGGTCCTGATAATTGGACATCTCCAACTTCCGCCCAACAAACTGGCGTTCTACACTTTCTACCGTATAAGGCCTCGAAAGGCGCAGCCTTTATGCTGGTGTGGTAGCTCTTGTTGTAGGAGAACTCAATTAGTGGTAGGTGCTTATCCCAACTACCACCCAAATCGATCACACATGCACGTAGCATGTCTTCCAACGTTTGAATAGTACGCTCACTCTGACCGTCTGTCTGAGGATGGTAAGCTGTACTGAAATTCAAACGCGTGCCCAAAGATTGTTGGAAACTCTTCCAAAAATGTTACGTGTATCTAGTATCTCTGTCAGAGATAATAGACACAGGTATGCCATGTAAGGCTACAATCTTATCCACGTATAACTGGGCTAACATGTCGGAGCTATAATTCTCCTTGATGGGTAAGAAATGTGCTGACTTAGTCAGTCTATCAACTATAACCCATATTGTATCATTTCCTTTCCTTGTCTTTGGTAACTTGGTGATAAAATCCATGGTTACCATTTCCCACTTCCACGTAGGAAGTTCAGGTTGTTGTAGCAAGCCTGACGGTTTCTGATGTTCGGCTTTGACTTGCGCACATGTCAAGCATTTAGCTACATAGGTGGCTACAGACTTTTTTAAGCCTATCCACCAATAATTTGCCCTTAGATCCTGGTACATCTTATCTACTCCAGGATGAACGGAGTATTTGGAACTATGGGCTTCCTGGAGGATGACATCTCGAAGTCCTCCATAAATTGGAACCCATATGCGTCCATTTAATCTTAGAATTCCGTCCTTGCTAAGAGTTAACTGCTCCTCAGTTACCCCTAGCTTTTCATTAGGATAGTTAGCTTCCAACACAGCTTCCTTCTGTGCAGCTAACAACCTTTCAGTCAAACTATTCTTTATCTCCATGCGCTTGGCATTGATTCGGATGGGTTTCACCCTCTCCTTTCGACTCAAGGCATCGGCGACTACATTCGCCTTGCCGGGATGGTATCTGATTTCACAATCATAATCATTTAAAGTTTCCATCCAACGGCGTTGCCTCATGTTTAATTCCTTCTGATTAAACAGATGTTGAAGGCTCTTGTGATCAGAATAGATCACACACTTGATCCCATATAGATAATGCCTCCACAGTTTTAGTGCGAATACAACGGCACCCAACTCCAAGTCGTGGGTGGTGTAATTCTTTTCATGCACCTTTAACTGTCTTGAAGCATAGGCAATAACCTTGCCTTTCTGCATAAGCACACACCCCATGCCAGTGTGCGATTCATCGCAGTAAACCACGAACTCTTCTATTCCATCTGGCAATGTCAGAACTGGGGCGTTGCTCAACTTTTGCTTTAGAATATCAAAGGACTCTTGCTGCTTAGGGCCCCAAATGAACTTTACTTTCTTCTTAGTCAAGGAAGTTAGAGGTGCAGCAATCCTTGAAATTTTTTTGATGAAACGCCTGTAATATCCTGCCAATCCCAGGAAGCTACGAATCTCTGTAGGCGTCTTTGGCTCTTGCCAGTTCATAACTGCTTCAACCTTAGCGGGATCCACTTGGATACCACGCTCACTAACCACATGTCCAAGGAATTGGACTTCTCGAAGCCAGAATTCACACTTAGAGAATTTGGCATAAAGTTTCTCATGATGCAGAAGTTTGAGAATACAGCGAAGGTGTTTCTCATGGTTAGCTTGGTTCTTCGAATAGATAAGAATGTCGTCGATGAAAACGATGACGAATTTATCTAAGTATGGCTTGCAAACGCTATTCATGAGATCCATGAACGCGGCCGGTGCATTAGTGAGCCCAAAAGGCATCACTAGGAACTCGTAATGACCATAACGAGTCCTAAATGCTGTTTTGTGTACGTCTTCATCTCTAACCTTCAGTTGATGGTAGCCTGTCCTTAAGTCAATCTTCGAAAAATAACTTGCTCCTTGCAACTGATCGAACAAATCGTCGATCCTGGGCAAAGGATACCTATTCTTTATCGTGACCTTATTAAGCTCACGGTAATCGATGCACAGACGCATCGATCCATCCTTCTTCTTGACGAACAGGACTGGTGCTCCCCATGGAGACGAACTAGGTTTAATGAAACCTTTGGCTAGCAATTCGTCTAGCTGTGTCCTCAATTCTTTCATCTCTGTGGGCGCCAACCTATAAGGTGCCCTAGCAACAGGTGCTGCTCCGGGGATGATATCAATCCTGAATTCCACTTGCCTATCTGGTGGTAAACCAGGTAGTTCTTCCGGAAAAACTTCAGGGTATTCAGCAATGACTGGGATGTCTTCTATCTTTGGTTTAGGCTCATCAATAATCACTTGTGCCATGTAGATGACACAACCCTTCTTTAAACATTTTGAAGCCTTGAGCATAGTCGCTTGCTCAGGCAATCCATACTGGGTATCTCCCCGAATGGTAAGTGATTCACCAGACGGAGTCTTAATCACCACTTGCATTCTGTTGCAGACGATTTGGGCCTGGTTGTGAGATAACCAGTCCATACCCAAGACTATGTCAAAACCGGCTAACTTAAATGGAAGTAGAGACAGAGGAAAAGAGTAGTTCTTAATGGATATAACACATCCATCTAACACAGTAGAGACGGTTTCTAGGGTGCCATCTGCTAACTCCACCTCATAATTCACATTTAAGGTTTTGACAGGTAATTTCAACAAATCACAAAACTTATGATCTACAAACGACTTATCAGCGCCTGAATCAAATAGTACTCTTGCATAGACATCATTTACAAGGAAAGTACCTGTAATAACGTTGTCATCTAGAACCGCTTCCTTGGCGTCCATTCTGAAGACTCTAGCATTAGTCTTCTTGGCCTCTTCAGGCTTTTTGGTGTATTTAGGGCAGTTGGTTTTAATGTGCCCCTTTTCATTGCAACGGTAGCACGTTGCGTCCTTCATCTTCTTGCAATCCAAGGTTTTGTGATCCGTGGACTTGCATATACCACAAGCATAGGTTTTTGACTGAGTCTGCGAGTTCGACTCGAGTCTGCACTTTCCGTAGTACTGTTTCTTGCAAATTTTGCATTTAGGCTTCTCACCAGAATGATGCCCATCTTTCCTTGACTCCGATCCTTTCTTGTGGTCACCGTTCCCACGGTGCTTCTTGTTCGATCTCCATGAACTATCATCTTCACGTTTCCTCTTCTCAGCCTCCTTATTCCTCAGCGATCTCTGCCTGACCGCATCCATAGTGAGGGACAAGGATATGTCAGCTACAGATCTAAAAGTAGTTGGCCGAGAAGCCTTCACGCTTGCCTTGATTTCCGGGGCTAAACCACCGATAAAACGAGCTATTCTTTTTGGTTCCGGGGTCACCAGATAAGGAACCAACCGGGACATTGTGTTGAAGCTCGTTAGGTAAGCTTGACAGTCAAGGTTTGTCATCACCAATGATAGAAAATCAGATTCTATCTTCTCCACCTCATGCCGAGGGCAGTAATTTTCCCTGATAAGGGCAACAAATTGATCCCATGACATGTTGTACAATGGGATTTTCCCGGTGGCTTGAATCAGTGATCTCCACCATGCTAAAGCTTCACCCTTAAAAGACTGCGACACAAACTTGACTATATCCCTCTCAGCGCATCCGCAGATATCCACAACTGTGTCCATCTCATCCAGCCACGTCATACAGTCAATGGCTCCTTTCTCCCCAGTGAAATCCCGGGGTTTGCAGGAAACGAAATATTTATAAGAGCAACCCTTGTCACGGGGTCCTTGGTTTAGTACAACCTGCTGAGATGGAGCACTGTGGTGGTTTGAGGAGTGTCGATCATCATCTTTCTTCGGTTCGTCCTTCTTGGACGGTGGCTTTGAAGGCTGTGTAGATAGGGTCCTACTACGAGTCCCACTATACTCTTCGTACTGCCGTTCCAATGCCTTAGTAACTGCGTCGTCGACCAACGCTTTTAATTCAGCACCCGTTAAATTGATTCGGGCGTTATCAATGTTCTCCACTGGATGGCTATTAATTTCGTCTGAGTTAGCCATTTTAATTGAACTGTTACAGAAAACAAGGACAAAAGTTTATTTGGGAGTTTATTATGGAATTTCCCCTTAGGGTAATTCATTAACCATGGTAAACAGAGACCATATTTGGTTAATTTATTAATCATATTTATTTAGGATTTTTATTATAATTTATCCTAATTATAAAACAATAATAGTTTTATTTGTGGCACAAAAGGCCTAGTCACAAGGACATTTATATTTATAAGTTATGATTTCAGAGAATCAAAACATGAAGGTATACTGGCACAATAGGCCTAGTCACAAGGACGTTTATAAATTATAAGCTATGATTTCAGAGAATCAAAGTATGAAGGTTTGAACCTAGTTCATTACCTTTATCTGACAGGGAGTCATCGCTACCACTGTCTTTTGTCTCAGAGGACATTAACTATAGCCCGTAGGCACTTCCCTTCTAAGGGATGTTTATAATATGATCATCTTATAGGATGATATAAGCCATGATTTCAGAGAATCAAGGTATTAAGGTTTGAACCTAGTTCATTACCTTTTCCTGACAGGGAGTCATCGCTACCACTGTCTTTTGGCTCATGTAGAAATGAGCAAGGCCCTTAGGCCTTATATTACCACGTATGGTCAAAATATGATCATCTTAATTGATGATCTAAACCCATGATTCAGAGATCATTAAGTTGGGTTAGGAATCTTTAAAAGTATCCTTATAATAAGAATGACGTGTGTGATTGAAATGAATCACGTCTGCCAGGAGTGTTAACATGTTTACAGATGTTAACAGGGATTTGAATCTTTTAAACAGGTCTTACCATCTTGGCCAGGTCTTTATAAGGACACTCAGGCTAGGTTTCACTCTGAAGATTCTTATTCAATAATTATTAGGCAGATTTTTATTAAAAGGAATGATTTTGATTTATTTATTTCATATATAATTTATTTATGCACATAATGGCAATCATGAAATTTTATAAAACAACCATTCCATTAATTTATTAAAATATTACACGCTGCCCTAAACGGGTCTTTTCAAATAAACAATTCACCCACGCAGGGGTTTAACAACAAGCATACCCACCCAGGGGTCAAACTAGAATAATAGTCCACGCAGGGACTTAAACATACAATATACCCTCGTAGGGGTTAGTGGAAAGATAGACCCACGCAGGGGTCAAAACAAACAAGCATACCCACACAGGGGCTAATATAGCAAGACATGCCCACGCAGGGGCTCAATTGATACAAGGAAGTTACAACAAATAGTGGAAGGATTCAATGGTCCTTCTTGCTCTTCCCTTTGATCAAGCTTGTCAATCCTTGGAAGAAAGTTTGTCGCTCCCTACGTTCTCGGTGGAAGTCTCGCTCGACCTGATCCAGTCTCTGTAGAATTTCCTCCCTTTCTGGGGGAGAAAATCGTGGCGGCTGCGATTGCGTCCGTATTATCGGTCTGGCAGGTATCTGGTACCCATGAGTTGGGTACCCTACTCCCCATGGATCCCCATAGGGTCCTTGGGTGTTATAGTTAGCCGCTACCATGTACGGGTCGGCTTCGGCGTAGTTGTAGTTGGTGTGCACTGGCTGCTCAAACGGGTTATATGCCATGGAACCCGTGTATGCCGGAATCGGGTTATCAAAACCCATAGGTGGTGGTTGCGGTGCAACTGGGTGTGAAGGTCCACCCATTTGTGGATCTTCTTGATGTGGCGGGTAATGGCTGCCACTTGATTGGCGTGGAGAACTAAAATGAAAGTCTCCCGCTCGCGAAGACATACGCGATCCGGTTCTCCTACGCCTTGGCGGTTGCGGAGGTGCCGGCTGAACTGGAGGTGGTGGAGGTGGTGGCGTAACTGCCACAAACCGGGAATCCACAGAGGGATCCTGTTGCTGCTGCTGCTGCTGCTGAGGCGGTGAATGGCGAGGAGGTGTATAGTACCATTCGTGCCTGGTAAACATAGCTTGAAAGCTATCTGGACCAACATAGGGTGATCCGTGGAAAGAAGATCCGTCAGAGATCTCTATCGGGTGGTTTGGTGTACCACTGGCAGGTTCGACGGGGTCCGTATCCTCGTCCATATCGTCCGCGTGATCTCCTGAGAAATGATCCTCCGGCCCCAATGGGTTAAAACCCACTGGTTCTGCTATGTAGTTTGCCGGGTTAAACCGGCCCCTAAAAACTGGTGTAGGGTCACCAAAAGAATTATGCGATAAAGATCGCTGTAACGGTATGTAGGATGGTTGAGGGTTGTTGGGCTCGTACTCCGGTTGTGGCCCATAAGGGTTATGGACAGGAGGTGTTGAACTGTGTGAGACCGACCGTCTAGCCGGTTCAAAGAGGTTCCTCCGGTTTTGCCGGGGGTCGTCACTCTCAGTGGTCGAAGGAGCTCGCACATTCGATGGTCCTGCCTCGTTGTCATTGGGGGCGGTGATTGGCCCCTTTCCACGTCCTCTTCTCCTGAAGAATCTTGGCGGCATTTTGTTAATCCTGTCAATACAACATGAGATAATGACAAGAATAAAATAAAAATAAAGGACAAAACAAAAACCAAACAAGGTAGAATTTGTCCTATGTTATTTGTCTAGACTCGAAAGTTTAGATATGTGCAATTGTGTAACTGAGATTAAACACAAAAGGTTAGTGTTTAATTCACTCAGAGTTGGCTCTGATACCAACCTGTCACACCCCGTTTTCCACGTGTCACCAGTGGGCCCGGTGGGGAGTATCGTGACGTGGTTGGCAACATAATAGTCAAACAACACAATATTTAATATGCACAGCGGAAGCAATATAAAAGATAGGTTTCAACCGAATTTAATATTGTAATATCAAATGTCACAATATTCGGAAGTTTATCCACAGATGGATCGAAAATAAAATGGAATTAATAGTTCAACAGACTTCAGGCATCTTAAGCTTGCGAGACTTCTATTGATGCTAAGGAGAAATCCCAGCCAATTACGCTTAGTACCTGCATTTAATCTTTTTGGGAAAATACGTCAGTTTACACTGGTAAATACAATCAACTGACTCATTTTGGAAAATGATTGAAAATTGATTTGGATGCACGTGGCATAAACATTTTATTTAACTTGGGAGAATTATTTAATATTATAATCTTGTGAACGAATTACATGTTCCTTGTGCGTTCAGTAGCCCGGATCGTGTCCGGGTTAAAGATCAATAGACACACCACATTATTCTTTTGTGCACTGACGGGTGTACGCCTACACCCCGCGCTTAAGTCGTGGCCATTTCGTAAAATGATGCCAAGGATATCCGGGACATGGTCATTAACCCCCCAAAGGCTTTAAGTAACAAGACTGTTTAAACGAGCCGATCAAATTATTCAATTAACCACCCAACGATGGAAGATTTGATGCCCGATCAAGCGGTATGCTATATACCGTAACCCAAGCCCGTATAGGGAAAATAAGTTAAAAGTATTTACCTAAGCAAAGTATAAATCACAATAAGCAAATTGCAAGTAGCTTTTACTGGTACTCCTAATCTGGAACGAAGGTTTATAATAACCTACTAGAATCCTAATGGATCTTTAGTTAAACCTAAGCTTAGACCGGTTAGTTTCAAAGACACGGTTCGTACGCACGATTAAGCGAAGACCGGATAGAATGTGATTTAGAACCGACAAGTTCAGAGACTTGTTTAATATGGGTATTTCATACACATTCTGGATTTTGAGATAAAACCGATAAGGTTTGACCCGTTTAGGCTAGTTTATGTAAACTAGTTACATAAACCGAACCGAACGCGTAATAAGCGTAACGGGTATTCATATGAGCCATTTACAGGTTTCCTAAGTTAATATGCTTCATATATTTTGTGACATCAGTAAGATGTCTTTTATTATGCCCGAAACGAATTTAAACACAAACTACGCCCCGTAGGGGTAGTTTGGTCATTTAAAAGGTTATAAAAGAGTTTAAGTATTTACCTGAGTTACAGGTCTGATGTAATCAGCAAAAATACTTATTTTACCATGTTATAACAGTAGGGTAAAGTATATATGTGAAATTTATCAATTATAACCAAACTATGCCCCGTAGGGGTATTTTGGTAATTTCACATAAGCCGAAAAGCTCAAAACTGAAGTCTGAGTTTAACAACCTTTGCTTACTGTTAAAATATTATAATTTGCCTCAAATATCAGTAGGTATCAACCCTTGTATGTTTAATATAGTTATAGCACATACTATGCGTTAAAAACGCTTAAAAAGGCGATTAGAGGCCATTTCCGGGTTCGATACTTAAAGCTGATATTTTTATTATTCCAGAAAGCTTAAAATAATTTATTTATCATTTAGAATCAGTAGCAAAAGGTTTGGAGTCGTTTAGATAAGTAAAACTCATTTTATGGCCCGTAAGGGCAAAACCAACAATTACCGGATTAAGCCTACGACTATGAGTTATGCTCAGCCTAAAATTAATTAAAAATCTTCAAAAATCCCAAAATAATATATTACATCAGTGGGTAATAAGTTTGATACCAAAAAGTAGGCTTAACTAGGCTATACGCTAATTACGCCGTTTAATTAACATAAGGCTTTCATTTTACGCTAACGAGCATAACTCTTAATCTACACCTCAAACTGATGTCAAAATTTGCATACAAGTTTATATATTAGTAATTAAAGTTTCTACTCTTTTACATTTCCAAAAATCACGTTTTAAGGTAATAAGGGCATAATGGTCAACATATGAGCAATTAACGGAAACATGCGTATTAATCGGTTAACTAATGAACCATGGTGTATAATCACAGAGGGTTATACTAGCATGCAACCTGGTCGAAGCTCTAAGGTATTTCTAAAACATACCATAACGGTTCAGAACTGAAAGTCAAAGTATAAGTCAAACTATGTGACTTTCGGTTCCGAACCGGGTCTAAACAGGAAATTGTCGGGTTGAACATGTTTAGACATGTTCTTACACTAATTACCAAGTTATATTAATGATCAAACAGGTTGTATGTGTTCTACATTGCTAATCATGCATAAATTAGAAACTAAGTATCCTGTTGACTTTTTATTAGTAAGTTTGACCCGACATTTAACCTAGTTAGAGTGGGAATCAGGGGGAACCCTTTTAAGGGTTTATTACCCACATAATTACCTACTTAGAGGTACTTTTAATTCGAGATTTGACTGAGCCATTATTAATTAATCTCGAAGTCAAATCGTAATTACGACGGTTTGACTTTTAGCTAGATAACTAAGCTAAACTCAATTTAAGAAGGTTAAGCAAACTTACAAGTGTCTAATGGTTGATTAGGAAGGCCTTGAAGGTGCTCTTGTGCTCCACAATTGATCAGAAGGTGTTTGAGGAAGGAATGATCAAAGTGTTTGCACATTGGAGCTTTATATAGTGATCAAGGCACCACAAAGTGTTGACATCTAAGTCTAGCACTGACCATAACATTCCCACAGGTGTCCTAGATGTTTAGGGATTGTTTAGGGGTCAAGAAAGATGTGGAAAACCGTTTAAAGGTGAGATATCGCGTTTAAACAGCAAACAGAAAGTTCTGTTGGAACTGGGCACTGCTTGCGCACCGTAAGGCATGTGCTTGCGGTGCGCAAGCCTTCATCAGGGACCAAAATTTCTTGTTCTTTGGTGTTTCGAAAGGGCAACCACTTATCTCGACTTTGGGACATTATTTTGTCAGTTTGGGGCCTCTATTATGGGTCTTTAACAGTTACATACCCTACCATTATGTTATGTTTGCTTGGATCCTTTTCAAAAGTGCCGAACAAGAAGGTTTACCGTAGAAATTTCCATACGAACCTATCATGCACTTCGAATTAAATTATTGTCAACACGTTTCTGGATTTAAGATATATTAGATGTTTGATATATATATATATATACTTGGGTCTTGGGATTTATAAATGAGGTTGTTCAGAGGTAAAAATTAACATGACACCACTTTTAAATCCTGCCAAAACATCTTTATTAAATCCGGGTTTACAACGCTTTTTGTCTTACATGACACGTGCCGTTATATCATTGAACACGAATTTTCGAGGTGTTACAAAGATACCCTTGTGTTACCTAGTTTAACAAAAAAAAATTAACTGAGTTAGGGTTAAAGGACATAATGTGCAAGAGTTTGCAAACATTGAGTACGTTTTTATACTTTTTAAAGACAAATGACACACTTTGCAATCTAGTGTAAACATAAAGGACAATTTTTGTAATTTACTCTATGCTATAATGCATATCTGTGGGACAAAATGGTCATTTGTTCAAACCTTATACATAGATATATTTGGTGTATTTTTTAGATATAGATTATATAAGTTGGTTAAATACTTGTATTGTAACATATCTGTTATCTTACAGTAGATGTTAACAATGGTAAAATAAATATTTCTTGTATTTTTTTATGATTACTCGTTACCGTTATATAAAAATTTAAGATGAAAAGACATGTAATGTAAAACACACACATGTACCCGGCACTAAAATTTGGCAAAAACCACAAGGAACAACGGTGTAATTTTTCTATAAAATACAATCGTTATGAAACAATTTACTAGGGCTGAAATTTGTTTGTTTTTCTTATGAAAACCTGTAATAGAATTAACAAGGGTTAATTAACCAAAATTTAGACCATAACATGCAATTATCGTTTGATCTCACTGATTCTTTTTTCATGTTTATTTAGTTCACATTTTATTTCAACCCTGGCTTTGTTATTTAATCGAAATTTACAATGATTGAGCTTTATAACCGACTAATTTATCATAACTGAAGTTCGGTTATGACTATGATTAAGGAATTCTTATAACCAAAGCTAGTAGTTATGGTTATGTGTAAAATCCGAACCTAACCACAATTTGCACACCCCTATATATAAGGTAATTACTTGTTTTACGATCGGTAGCAAGAACCGATTGAATAGTATATACAAGGAAAATAAGTCGTTCAATTTAAATAATATAATATATAAAGATTCCTTTTCTTATGGGAAATATAGTACAATATAGAAAAATCACGTACAAGACAGAGGGGCTGTTTGGTAGACTCTTAATGACCATTCAGATGCTACCTCTTAATGGTTTAAAACCTCTGAATGAATAAGAGGTAACCTCAAGTCTGAATGGTTAAGAGGTAACATCTGAATGGTAAATCATCACATGTCACATTCTTCTATCTTCTCATTAGTAAAATTCTTAATGGTTCTATTAAGAGGTAGCCTCTTAATGACCATTCAGAGGCTACCAAACAGCCAAAGAGTTTGTACAAAGTATATGAGAGAATAATGGGAAGGGTACTATGGTCTTCAAACAATTGAACTTCTTCCTTCTTAATTTTCAAACGACTATAAATTTTTCATACATTAATATTTTTCAAAAAAAAAAAGAAATTACACCGTATTAACGAGCATTTTTTTCTCTTTAATTTGAGCAGACTATTGCTATAGGTTTCTTGATTCTTTAATTTTTTTTGTTTTACTAGCTATAAAGTTTTGTGATTGTGTAACATTACGTGATTTTGTCCTGTACGTAATTACGTAATAAACATTTTAGTCTTGTAACAAATCTAAAGTTATGTGATTATGTATCAGCATGTAATTACGTAACAATAGTTGACTGTGTAATATTACATGATTTGGAATATCCATTACATAATTACGTGATTTTATTATAGTACTTATGTGAGCCACACTAAGTGATTACATAATTACATACTAACCATAACCATAATAGAAAACAAAATATGTAATACATAATATGTCAACATAATATTTCATAAAATACCTAATATTTCAGGTCTAATCACGTATTAAGTATACATATAATACAAAACATTAACCAATCAACCTATAATAACTACGTAATGTCGTATATTAGAGATTTAATAAAACAATAAAACATAAACAATTAAGTTCTTATTGTTGTATGTGTAACCACATAATAAGTATAACTGTAATAACATCAATTATAACAAATCATATTGAATGTGTAATCAGAAAACTATAGCAATAGTTTGCTTAAATTTAAGAGAATGAAATGTTCGTTATGCGGTGTAATTTTAAAAAAAAAAAAATTACGTACGAAAAAGTTATAGCCGTTCGAAAATCAAGAGGGGAAGGATTTCAAGTGAAAAAGACTAGAATACCCTTTTCTATTTGTTTATTCAATTGTCTATCCTATTATTTACATAAATGTCATCACCTAATTGTGATTCATTGATCATTGGAAATCTACGGATGATGTTGTTGCGTACACTTCGTACATTTTTTTTATTGTACAATATCCCCTCTCTTATTATTTTTTTTACTTTTAGTTTTCTGTATATTGTTGTTTACCATTTCAAGGTTTTTTTATTGGTGTTGTATTATTAGATTTTTTTATATTGTTTTTAGTTATACTTATTATTTTTGTAATATTAGACTACTTATTACTGCTAATTACACTTCATATAATAAATATATCATGTATTAAATATCAGATGTATTAAATAAGAGGACTAAATGATAAATGATCACTTGTTTAGTCATTATTACTTGTACCAAATGCATGAATTTTTTTTAAGTATCTTAAAAGTGATTTTAAATTAATTGTTGAAATGCTTTATATAATAGTATAGATATAGATAAGTTTTGTTAAGATTAATCTTAATATGTGATTTGTTTGTTAGTTTTTCAACTTGGGATGAATTAGAAGACAAAATTTTTGCTCAATTAACGCATAATTAACCATAAAAATTAAATACATAGCACACTAGGTTAGAACTCCGTGTATTACACGGGTTGAATAAATGTAATTTTATATACCAAATAATAAAAACATATCTTTAAAAATCTCGTATGTTACACGAGTTAAATAAAAAATAATATATATATATAAAAATATATATTTAAAAATCTCGTTTATTAGATGGGCTGAATAATTGTAATTTTATATGTTAAATAATAAAAAAAGTTGTATTTTTAAGAACCCCGTGTATTGTACGGGTTGAGTAAATTTAATTTTATATATTAAATAATGAAAAAATGTTACATTTTTAAGAACCTCATGTGTTATACGGGTTGAGCACTGTAGGTCCGTTTTTCTCGGAGGATCAATACGGAGACCTATCCCTGTTTATCACAAACACGGTCACGAGTGCGGAATCCACGTGACGGTGCAAACCAAACAAAGTAAAGCGAGTAACACAACAGATAACCAAAGATTCACTTTAGATTAAAAGGACGAGAACAACATCAAACATATACACACAATGCTTGAAGATAAACTCTCAGTTTTCTCTATGCTCTCATACCTAAACTGTTAACATCACAATCAATATATACTGTCCCATGACGAACCTTAATGTGGCGAATGTTATGTATGACGAAGATTGAACCTTCGTCACACACTCATATCGACGAACAATAGGAGGTTCGCCAAGCATGATTCATGACCAATATTGATTCTTCGTCAATCATCAAACAGAGACAGAATATACTAAGTGTTAAACAGTTAGGCATGATTACAAACACTCATAAACATAATGCACACTAGCATTGGTTTAAAATACAAATACAGAGACAAGCGTCATACCAAGTAGGATAGGAGGATATCCGACTAGATAGACTTGACGGAACTTACAGACTCCATTACAAAAGACCATATAACATACAACGTAAACAAGACAAAGTTACAGACATAAAAATGCACCAACAAACACATGTAATTTTATATACCAAACAATAAAAAATTATATCTTTATAAACCCTATGTATTATATAGATTGAATAAATCTAATTTTATATAGTACATAATAAAGAAAGTTATATTTTTAAAAACTTGTGTATTACACGAGTTGCTTAAATATAATTTTGTATGGTAAAAAAATAAAAATGTTATATCTTAAAAAAAACCTCATTTATTATACGGGTTGGATCAATCTAATAAAAAATTATATCTTTAAAAAAAAGTAACGGATATACTCGATATACGATGGATGGGGTGATTGCGGTTATAGTTGTTATAAATGTAACTTAAACATAGTGATTACCGTATTTGAGTTGAGAGTTGAACACGAAAATAAAAGTATAGAACCAATAAACATTGATTAATATTTTTATTTACCCCTTATAAACATTTTTGAAATAGGTATACCTTAACAACTTTAGTTTAATAAAATAAATAAATCATTTACATTATATTAGGATAATTGCGGTGATGACTCTTATAAATGTAACGTAAACATAGTGATTACCGTATTTGAGTTGAGAGTTGAATATGAAAATAAAAGTATAGAACTAATAAACGTTGATTAATATTTTTGTTTACCCTTATAAACATTTTTTAAATAGGTTTTACCCTTAACTACTTCAGTTTAATAAAATAAATAAATCATTTTCATTATATTAATTTATATTTGCCGTACATCTTTTGTTAATTTCAAGATAAATAATTTTGAAATATGATAAATATTTTAAAATATTATATTATCTCTCATACGAATTGTTTAAATTTACATTAAATTTAATTTTATAATTATCTTTTAATTGATATTAATTATCTATAAAAAATAGATGGTTTCGATGAATGACATGTATAATCCGATTGGTTTCTTTTATTATATAGGATAGATTCGATAAAGAATCTACATGGTGTGTGGAAAACAAATAACAAAACTAGAGTGGAGCATATAATTTATTACGAAAAAGCTCTTGAAAAAAAAACAAAATATAAAAATCCACATGTAAAAACATAATCAAACTAACTACATTGATTAGAACTCCCAAAACAAACTAATCAAAAAAACTAATAAGATTCAGAGCTCCAATTTCATAGATAGCACACACGAGGCCAGGTTCACAGCAATTTTTTTTCTATTATTCGACCTTTTCTTTTATGAAAACAAGATTTTGAAACTAGAGTTCAAGAATTTAAGGAATGAGTTGTGGTGGAAATGAATCATATAAATTGTTTAACAAAATATAATCATCTTCGTCATCGAAACCTTCTTGTTCGTCTCCATGACTCGTACATTGATGTTCCATTGCCTTCTCGATTTCTTCGTTTCGAGCAAATCTACCTCGTATACGAGGTCTACTATCTGCCAATGTTTTCCTGCATACATACTACGAAGAGAAACAAAAATTTGTGTTATGTCTACGAAATGGGAAATAAAACCATTAACAACCATAAGTATTTTCACTATATCTTTAAGTTTATTGAAAGCTAATGTGACGCCTATGTAAGCATAGTAACCTTGATTTTCTTGGTAAAGTTACGCTGAGTTTTTTTGCTTCGGTAACGCTCGATTCTTTCTTTTTTCTCATCAGGTGAGTACCGACAAGCCTTGTTCATGCTTTCGATAATACTGTTGCTTTCACTTGATATTGGACTTTCAGATTGATGAGAGTGTCGACAATGCACCATATTTGATCCCTAAAGTAACAAAATATATGATTAATTTAAACCGTAACGTAATATACTTATAGACAAGTATAGTTATATTAACATAATACAAAAGGGTGGGTTTGTAGCCTGATGGTGTTAAAGTGTATTTTAAAGTGTTACCCCTCTCAAGTGGTGTGTTCTAGTCCCGTTATAAATATTTGATGTAAAATTTAGAAGTATATTTAGTGGGTGTATGATTTTCCTTTTCTAAATAGGATTATATAATAATAATAATAATAATAATAATAATAATAATAATATATTTAACACGACAAATTTATATTTATAAGTTTAATATATATAGTAGGTTCCTTTTTGTCAAGTCTTCGTGATTAAGACTAATCATTTGTCGCGGGTTATAATTCTCTATAACACTGGTGGGGTATGTCTACATACAAAAGTGAAACAGATGGTTGGCAATGCCATACATTAAAAAAAATACAAATATAAACAAAATAAAAGAAAGTTATATATATGTATCATTATCAATACTGAAATATCAAACAATACAAAAATCAATGATTCATTTTCGAATGACCTGCTTAAAGCATCAAAAAAGAATTAACCTACTTTTCTTTAACATTTTATATTAAATTAACTTAAAAATAACAAACAAGAAAATCGGTAATTGCCATAACACACAGTAATATTAGAAACGACAATTTGGCTAATTACTTGTTCGAATATAAACGGGTTGTGCTAAACATACCCACCTATCTCTCTTTATTTGTTTTACTTCGTGTTTAACTTGCCATGTCAATAATATTGTTCGCTTATTTAACTAGAAGATAAAAATAAAAATAAAACCTTGATTTCATGTTTTAAGGTGTGGTAAGATGAGAATAAACGACTAGGGTACGTTTAGCCTAACCTAAAAAGTAAACAATTTCTTAATTTTGTGAAAGAAATAAAGAAAAAACCAAACCTGTAAATCTTCTGCACTAAAAACCCTACTCATGGTTGTGTTACTCCTTTCAAAGTCGAATGACTCAATAGGTTGATTAAAGAACGTCCCATTATTATGGAACTGAGTAGCAATTGAATGGCTACTTCCACTCCTTTGAATCACCATGCTTTCAGCATAACCTGGTGAGTCATACCTTCCACTACTTGTTGCACAAACAGAATCCAACTCGTAAGTAGGTGATGGCGTTAAGTAACCGATTGCAGCATACGGTGGAAGCAGCGGTGTGAGCGATCCCGACATGGTTAGCGAGTCGGGCGAGAAGCTATAGGGGTCGTTGTTGTAAGTTTGTCCGTACATAGTGTATGGATGATCAAGTTGCAACTCAAAACGTTAAAGGAGTGTGCTGTGTATAGTCGTGGCAAAATGCACCACACGTTTATATAAGCTCCATAAGACTCAAACATGACGTCACGTAGTTGACTTATTAAGGGGTTCAATCTATACATTGACCCAAAGACATTTTTACCTACTTATTTTCGAGCACTTGGAATAGATGGATTCATCATTCAAATGATTTGTTTTCATCTTGACAAGTCTACTTAACTTCCGTTGACTTTTTTCTCTCGTTTACTTTTGTTCAGACTTTTAAGTTACATCTGCAATACGAAATCTTTGTTCTTTATCTATAACTAGTGGGATATCTCGCGTTTTATGGTGGACTTTCAATCGATATTGGTTAGATGAGTTACAATACCATTACGATACTGGGACTCGGTATAACAACCGAAAGAGACATAAATGACCACCGGCATCAGTACAGATATTGTCAAGACACCATCAATTTGCTTCGCTTCGGCATGATACTCAGCACGTGCTTTACATCGATCAAAAACCTTAATTTACTTGGAAATAGGCATATTCTTGTATCCAAGGCCGGCCCTGAGGGTGGGCGGGGAGGACCACCGGCCAGGGCCCGATATTTTGTGGGGCTCGTTTTTTCTGAAAAAACCCGATATGTATATGTAAAATATTTTTTAAATAGGGTACACTCATACAAACACCAACATAGTCCCCCTTACAAAACTATTCTTATGGTTTAGATTAGTTATTAACCTCTTTGGCATTAGATTTAGACATTTAGTGAGCTCAATACCAAATTTCGTTAAGGCCTATGGGCACATTTTTTTTAGCTCGAACAGGGTACACGAATTCTCATGGCCGGCCCTGCTTGTATCGGTTCCGATAATATTAATAACGGTAGCGATTGTTGTTCTGCCAAATTTACTTCAATTCAGTTTGTCATCACCATACAAAAAAATTACTCTTTTTTTAGTAGAATTCCATTTTTCATCAATTCTATTTACCTATTTAAAGAAAATAATAATAAAAGAAAACGTCACTATATGCAAATTAATATAAGAAATAATAATGTAGGAATGCAAAAAATAATATGTATCCCTGTTTCCTTTAATATGATACGGATATTAGACAAATATAAATGGATAAAATATGTGAAGTCATATGTTATACATATTATCCATATAACAAAAACATCATATATAAGTTACACATGGCTTGAGTTGATTTTGTTTATGAGTCACCGTCAATGTATCTTTCACTGTAGCTAACAACTTGTCAAATTATATATATATATATATATATATATAGGGAGGAGCTCATGCGAGAACCACCTTTATTGTGAGAACCGTGAGAACCAATGTGAACACAACCTAAAATAGCTAAAAAAACCTAACCCCCACCCCCAAAAAAAAACCTAAACCCCCCCCCCCCCCCCTCTCCCCCCCAAGCTAAATTCTAAAAACTAAAACCTCCAAAAAACCTAAAAAAACCCTAAACCCCCCCCCCCCCCCCCCAAGCTAAAATGCTAAAAACTAAACACCCAAAAAACCTAAAAAAACCTAAAAAAATCTAAAAAAAATCTAAAAAAATTAAAAAAAAATCTAAAATTTTTTTTTTGATTTTTTTAATATTTTTTAGGTTAAAATCGCTACTTTTCGAAGCAAAAAAAAAAAATTAAAAAATTAAAAAAAAAATTTTTTTTTTTTTAGATTCGAAAAGTAGCGATTTTAACCTAAAAAATATTAAAAAAATCAAAAAAAAATTTTTTTTTTTGTGATTTTTAGCTATTTTTAGGCATTTTTGGTTGTGTTCGCATTGGTTCTCGCGGTTCTCGCAATAAGAGGTGTTTATCGCATGATCTTCTCCCTATATATATATATAATTATGTTTTTATGGATTTTTTTTTAATTCCCAAAACCTAAAGTTTAAACTTATGTAAACCCTAATATGTGGTTTTGTGATTTTGTGAGGCTAAAACTATCTATACACCCTATCTGCCTATTTAGACACCCTTTGCCTCGTATATGCCTCGTATAGGCCTATACGAGGCGTATAGGGTTACATCAAATTCAGTGTCTTACTCATGTAAGTTCTGGTTTGACTGCTCCTATATGCCTCGTATAGGCCTATACGGGGCGTATAGGACCCCTCGTATAGGTCTCATATATGACTCATGCCCCATATATGCCACGTATAGGCCTATATGGGGCGTATATAAGTTTCTTTTAACAAACATTATATACAATATTAATCGTTTTAGCAAACTTTTATACAAAAACAAGTTTTATATTTTAAATAAATAAAAATAACAAGTACATGATATGATACAACAACTGTATAGGCCTATACGAGACCTAAACCACACCTATAGTCCTATGTGAGACCTATACTACACTTACAGGTCTATACGAGTTATTATAATTAATATGAGTTTTTTATAATTAATATTAGAGTTATTATAATTAATATGAGTTTTTTATAATTAATATTAGAGTTATTATAATTAATATGAGTTTTTCATAATTAATATTAGTGTTATTGATATTAATATGATTTTTTTTATAATTAATATTAGTGTTATTATAATTAATATGAGTTTTTCTTAATTAATATTAGTGTTATTGATATTAATATGCGTTTTTTTTATAATTAATATGAGTGTTATTATAATTAATATGAGTTTTTCATAATTAATATTAGTGTTATTGATATTAATATGAGTTTTTTATAATTAATATTAGTGTTATGGATATTAAAAAGAGAAAACAAAAAAAAAATTAAAATTATATGCTGCATATAGGGATAGACTGGGCGTATAGTGGGGTCCAAAAGACCATTATAACCCTGTTTTGCCCCCAATCTAGGCCTAACTCAGGGGTAAAATGTTAATTTGCATTATATACATACGCCGTCTTTTTCATCTATACGCTCCATATAGGCCTATACGAGGCATATAAGACAAAATATGACATAATCAGAGATTCTCTTGGAAATTGAAAAATGTTATACGCGACGTATAGACCTATACGCGACGTATAGACCTATACGAGGCGTATACGAGAGTGTGTAAATAAAGACTAGGGTGTGTGAATATGTAGACCCTTTTGTGAAGACTTATGTTTTAATATATAAAAAACCGGTCTTTTTTAGGAGGACAAAATAAACTTTATGTTCAAAAGTATATAACATCAGTAAATAGCCAGAAATGAAGTGTTAACTTGTTCACTTATATAACACACAAACTAAAAATTTGGGTATAAAATTAAGTGTTGACAACTTGTTCACTAAGATCACACACTCAATGCTGCAACCAAGAATAATATCGATGTACAAATTCAATACCGCAGTTTACTTTTGGTATTTGTGTTCAAGTTTCAATGCTAATCAATAGATCACTACCGAAGTATAAAGAATACTGAAGAACACATCGATGCAAAGATGTTTTTGACAGCATCGTCTAGTGCGTTGTTCATGTTCCTGTATAAGACAATATTTTGCATATTGCAGCCTCCATGTTCAGAAGATCTTGTCTTTTTTTTTTTTCTTATTATGTAACCAATTATGTACTGGTTTCGTGTTTAGCATGTTCTAAGGATCCAGGTTGGTATTGATCCTAAACCTTAGAATTAACCGTGTAGATTGATTATAGTTTTTACCAACAATGTGTGTCGGAGTAAAGTCCTACAAGTATAGCCAGAGTCTCTTATTGTAAAAATGTGTGCTTGATTGTACACCTTGCAATTACTCATTGAGAGATATACTTTGAGGCTTGAAGTGAATTTGTGTTCTTACTGTTCTTGCTCCTGTTCTTTCAGTTTGATAATCATTTTACTAAATCTGATTTCGTCTCTCTTACTAATTCACTAATTACTTATCAAAAGAAATTAATTTTCAAAAAAAGTTATTAAAGAACTTGTAAAAGGTTTTAGTTTGGTTGCACATCCCAGTACATATTGGACTAATGTTAGTTAACTCAATTTAGTGAATCAAGTTAAAGGATGAAAATATGAAATACAAAACACCAACACAAGATTTAAAAAAAGGACAATTGCATATTTTCCCTTAAAAAATTGTTTAATTGCGTATTTACCCAATTTAAAATTAAAATTGCATATATCCCCTTTCTTAACTATTAAAATTGCATATATCCCATTTCTTAACTAATAAAATTACAAATTTACCCATTTGTTTATTTCATTAAAACAAGTTATATAATGATTTTTTTACCCTTATTTTTACTAAAACTTAAAAAAAATACATATTTATTTATTTTTACTAGTTTTTGTAGATTTTTACTAGTTTAGCGGTTTATTTCAGTGTTAAAGTTTTAGTAAAAATAGTACAAAATAAATAAATATGTATTTTTTAAAGAATTGTGAAAAATCCACAAAGACTAGTAAAAATAAATAAATTTGTATTTTTTTAAGTTTTAGTAAAAATAAGGGTAAAAAAGTCATATATAACTTGTTTTTAATAAAATAAATCAATTTGGGTAAATTTGCAAATATATTAGTTAAGGAAGGGGATATATGCAATTTTAATTTTAAGTTGGGTAAATACGCAATTAAGCAGTTTTTTAAGAGGAAATATGCAATTGTCCCTTAAAAAATTGTAACTTAGCCTATAAAAAAGATAAGGACTTAATAAACATTGATCATAATTTAAATCATAAAATGATCGAATACGAGTTCAAGAAATTATAAAATAATCAAACAAATATATTAAATAATAATAAAATATGTGAAACAAATATATTAGCCAAATGTACGTCTGTTCTATTATATATATTCGAAAGTATTTAAACTACTACAAACATAAGTTGGTGACGTCAGCCGGCAATAGTTCAGCCATTCAATTGGGCAAAAAGGGCGGCACGGGTAATAGTGTCAGGCAGTTGTCTGGCATTCCCCTATTGGCCCAACAAAATTACGATTTTATCCTGATTTAAAATTACGATTTTGCCATCAGTTCAAATTTATGTTTTCGCCCCCGCTTAAAAATAAATTTACGCTTTTGCTCCCAGCTAAATATTTCAATTTTACCCCCGGTTAAAAAATTACGATTTTGCCCCATTTCAATTTACAGTTTTGCCATTAGCTTTTCCCTTAAAAATACGATTTTCCCATCAGTTCAAAATTATGTTTTTATCCCCACTTAAAAATAAATTTACGCTTTTGCTCCTGGCTAAAAATTCCAATTTTGCCCTCGGTTCAAAATTAAGATTTTGCCCCGTATAAATTTATAGTTTTGCCATTAGTTTTTTTTCTCACAGCCAAGTTATGATTTTACCCTCAACTTAACTTTACATTTTCCCCATCGTTTTTGTTTGTTTTCCTGATGACATTACAATTTTGCCCCCAGTGTAAAATTACAGTCGTCCCGGCAACTTCCTGGTACTCCCCCGTTGGTCCATTTAGTTTACAATTTATCCCCGAATTAAAATTATGATTTGACCCTCAGTTAAAAATTACGTTTTTCCCATCGTTTTAGTTTTTTTTTTACCAAAACTATAAATGTTTTTGTTTTAATTGGTTTACTCGATTTAATTTTTTTTCGTCTCAAGGAGTTGCCTAACACTAGCTCATTAGTCTTGAAAAATTACAATTTTGCCCTGAGCCCAAAATTACGGTCTTATCATCGTTTTTGTTTTTTTTCCACTAGCAAAATTATAGTAGTATTTTTTTAATTGGTTGAGAATTATTCGGTCATCGCCCCGCAACGCGGGCGGGGCATCTACTAGTTATCAAACAAAGGATAAGCGCGGTTATAAAATAATTGCAAATATAAAATGGTCTAATTCAGAAGATGCCCTCCCTACGTATAACAGTATTCATAGGTAAACGGTGGGGTGGTCCAATTAGGCCGGAGGGTGTGGGGGGCGCCACCCTCGCCACGTCAGAGGCTATAGCGCCCCCGGCGCCATACACCCACACCCAGCCAATTAACATGGTAACGAGGGAGGAGGGGGTTATCAGGTGGGGCCCACTTGTTTGCACCAATCAAATTTTTTTATTTTTTTATTTTGCTCTATAGCACCCCTAGGGGTTATCACCACACCCTCCATATTAAAGGGGGGGGGGGGGTTATAAAGCCCCCTTAGCTGACGTGGCGCCTACATGGCGCTGAGATGTCCTTATAAAGCCCAAATGAGGGTTATCCCACACCCTCTAGCCTTAGGGGTGCATAGAGTATACCATCTGTGCCAGAAATCTCCGTAAATATCAAATATTTTTGCACCCTCTCACCACTTGCACTTTGACTAGACAGAACTTACTAGACCCATCCCCACCACTCACGATGTGTTTTACACACTCACAAGGAAGCACTACGTAATCTAAGAGGTAAAGGTAAATGAGTAATAAAAAAAAATGAAAAGAAATAAAACATGATGTTTTTTTTTGAACGGCCGACGAAATTTTATTCAGCAAGACGCTACCCATCAAATTTACAAATGTTCAACACCAAAAACAATAATCGGTTACATTAAAATTAACTACCAAGATTAAAACGACTCCAATCCTCCCAAGATAAAGTCGCCATTCTTGATCTATTCTTGACCCAAAGGTACGCCATTGCTTTGATCTCATCCAACATCTTCGTAGAGTTTGGAACTATTTGTCTGAAAACGGCCTCATTCCTATTCTTCCATAAGCTCCAAAACGTCACCAACACGACTGCACGTAATGCTTTCTTCATTTTCCTTGAACCCGAGCTTGTTTCATGCAAAGTGAGAAGATCGTTTATACCAAAAGCAAAAATTGGAGGAATCCTACACCACCCTGCTAAATTCTGCCAAATCATCTGTGCAAACTGACACGACACAAAGATATGTTCACTCGTTTCAATGCAGTCTCCGCATAAGACACACATCTGATCTAATACCGGCACATTCCGAACATGATGTTGTTTAAGTGTTAAACTTAAAACACCATGTTGAAATTATTAGAACACATATGCATAAGTAAAACATCATGTTGGCATGCTTAAAACATCATTTGAAAATAAACTAAAACACATGGGCAAAAATAGAACACCATATTATAAAACTTTAAACACTATGTTGAAATAAATTAAAACATTTATTGGGCGAACATAAATGTAATATCCGGTCTTTTGTACTATATCAATATTCTCCACTTTGCCTATTAGAAACTCATGAATTTGTTTGTGTTGCCCTGGTGGAGACTTCCAGGAAAGTCACCCATCCTATACTACTCTTACCTGATTGCACTTAACTGTGGAGTTCTCGTCTCATTTAGACCATTGCGTCCAAAATGCATTCGTGTCTTTTTTCTGAGAAGCGTAAATTATAGTTCATAAAAAAATATAACATTTCAGTTGTTTAGAAAAAGAATGGTATTATTGAGGATTATGAACATTTAACGCCCCGCTTGCGGTATGCGCATATAATGTATATATGTGTGGGCCATCAGGGGGCAAAAGTAAAAGTGCACTAATTTTAACGTTATTTTACTAATTTCGTGAAAATAACGTTAAAAGTGGAGGACGGTTAATCATGCATCATGTGGTGGCGTTGATAGCTGAAAGACAAAAGGGTACATGCACTAATCGGTCTTTGTCCCGATTGCCGAGTGTTATGTGCCTTATGTCCAAGGCTTGATGCAAAACTACTATCGAGCCGGGGGTCTCACTGGAAGCAGCCTCTCTATTCCTACGGGGTAGAGGTAAGGCTGTCTACATCTTACCCTCCTCAGACCCTACCTTTGCTTTGCTATTGGTGGGATTTACTGAGTATGATGATGATGATGATGATGATGATGATGATGATGATGATGTATTTATAAAGAAGGATACAGAAGAATACTTTCTTGTGAAATCCACAACCAGAAGGGATGGTACATAACTCACAACTGTAATGGGTTCATATTTTGGAGAGCTTGGTAAATATATCCCTCAAAACTCAAAATTGTGTTTTTGAATGTTCATATTTTGGAGAGCTTGGTAAATATATCACTCAAAACTCAAAATTGTGTTTTTGAATGTTGATTATGGTTTTAAACATTAAACTTAATTGTTTATTGGGTTGGGTATTCACGCTATATATGTGTAGGGGATGGATCATGAGAAAACTAGTTTAAATGAGAAAAACAAAAAAAAACTAACTAAAAAAACCTAAAAAACATACCAATTTTTTTTTTACAAATTTTTATAAAAAATCACTAGTTTTTATGCATGGAAAAAAAATTTCAAAAAAAAAAAAATAAATAATTTTTTTGTTGTATTGCACATGTGCACTATTACGGATATAGTGCACATGTGTAGTACACATATAATGCACATGTGCAGTACAACAATTTTTTTTTTTGAAATTTTTTTTATATATAAAAAATAGCGATTTTTTTATAAAAAATTGTAAAAAAAAATTTTGGTATGTTTTTTAGCTTTTTTAGTTAGTTTTCTAGTTTTCTCGTTTAGATGTAGTTTTCTCATGATCCTTTCCCATTATGTGTATTGGATTAGTTTAATAGTATAGATAAGATTATAGCTCAATTGATTAGCATGATAAATGTACAATTCTCTCCCTCTCTCTCAATATATATTAAAAACCAATTCAAGCCAACCAAGCAAATTTTTACTCATGTTTGGCTCGTTTACAAACCGAACCAAACTGAATGTCTCATTTTCAACCGAGCCCAATCAAATGGGCATCGAGCGATTTGGATAACCCTAACTACGTACCACAGATCCACCCAAAGCTATCAGTTGTTTATTGAATATTTACCAATGATTATGTTAAAAAGTAAGATTAATCCTCAATACCAGTAATGAATAAAATTTTAAATAAATAATGTCAAACATAACATCATCTAAGATTTTTGGCCTATGAAGCACGGTGATGTCCAGAAGCATGGAGTGCCCGTCCCAGGGACGGAATCGCCATGGGGACGTTCCCTAAATGTTTCTGGATATTGTGGGACGGTTGCTAAACGTTTCCGGAAAATGGGGACGACAACTAAAGGTTTCAGGGACGGCTGCTAAACGTTTCCTTTTATTTTTATGGTTTTAACTTGAGTAAAATGTCAAAATAGTCCCTGAGTTTAGGCCATTTTTGCAACTTCAGTTCAAAAATAAAATTTTTTGTACCTGGGTCTCTGAGGTTCCCTTTTTGTTGTCATTTTTATCCAATTAGCAAACTAGGTTAGAATTTTCTGTTAACTTTTCATTTTTTTGTCATTTTCCTCATTTAAATAAAATGTATAATTGTCATTTTATGTTATAATATATTTTAATTAAACAAGGAAAACGACCAAAATGGGGAGAAGTTAGCAGAAAATTCTAAACTAGCTTGCAAATTGGATGAAAATGACAATAAAAATGAAACCTTAGGGACCCAGATACAAAAATTTTCGTTTTTTTTACTGAAGTGGCAAAAGTGGCATAAACTCAGGGATCATTTTAGCATTTTACTCGTTTATAACTTTTAACCCATTCAAATTCCAAACAACCGTCGGCCTAAAATTAGCGATCAACTTTCACATATTCAACACTCTTCAGTTCTTCAATTCTCAATTCATCAATCATCTTCTATATATATCATCTCTATTCATCAATCATCAATTATGGCTTTTCAAGAAACATAAGGATCATCAACTATATCAGTAGAAGAACCCCGTTTGTGGGACTATGTTACTAAAATCGAAAAGCAAGGTGTAGTCGAAGGAACATGGAAATTTAAGTGCAACCTTTCCAGTGAAATCAGACAAGGACCATATTCAAGGGCTAGAACACATTTGTTTGGTATAAAAGGTAATATTTGTAGTGTTCAAAAGCAAGTATTAGTATTATTGGTTGATGATATAAGTATTGATTAATCGGAATTTGAAAATGATTTGATTATTGATAATTAATTAACTATAGTTGATGTAGTGTTTTTGGAGTTTACACTTTACATTTTACACACACATATATATATATATATATATATATATATATATATAGGCCGGTTATCATACAATATGCCTAATCGTACATTAAGTACGCTACAACCACAACCGTCAGATCATCTCATTTAAACCCCGTGCTTAACTATTAAATTAATCAAATTAAAATATATATATGAAACCGCCAAGGTTAAAATCGTCCATTGCGAAATCAAAACCCTTGATAATCAGCAACCAAAAACTCACAATCATACCGTAAACCCAAATTCAAAACATTGCATTCTTCTTCCCCCAACTTCCGTTCTACTTACCGTTGCGAATCAAGGAAGATTGATGAGTTTTGAGAAACGGAGCAAGGCCAACAATGACAGACCACAGGCAAAGAAGATGAATCCAGGTATCGAATGACATATGCGATTTTATAATAGGATTTACAGTGGCTTTGAATGACATATGCGATTTTGTTTGTTTAATAAGGTTTTTGTCTAAAACCTATAGTTTTATAAGATTACGTATTGTTGATAACTACGATTTTGTTAGGGTTTATGTATGGTATGGGTTTTTATTAGGTTTTGTATGATTATGTAAGTTTGGTAGTTGTTAGCTGATACATGTGCGAAATTATAGAGGGTTTTGTAAGGGTTTTGTATGACACATGCGATTTTATATGTTTAGTTTTGTTTGTTGAGGTTTTTTGTCTGATGCATGCGATTTCATAAAGTTATTTTTGTCTAGGGCATGCGATTTTATATGATTAATTAGTTTTGGAATATAATTAAATGATACATGCGATTTTATAAATGTTTTTTGTCTGAAGCATGCGATTTATAAGATTAGGTAGTTTTGGTAATGCTTAACTGATACATGCGAATTCATAACTCATTCATGCGATTTTATCAACTTAATGAGTTTTGGTAAATGGTTAGGTGATACATGCGATTTTATAAGGTTTTTGTCCGATAGCATGCGATTTTGTAGAAATAGAGTCTGATGATGACTTTGAAGAGACAATATCAACATTGAAAAAAGTGAACAAAAATAGAAAAAGAAGGGTTATGGAAGAAAGTTATGAGGATGATGACTTTGTTGAGCCACTGCCGACAAAGAAGAAAGATGGCAAGAAATCTAAGATACAAACAAAAAAACCTTCAAAAAAGGTTGAAAAGGGAAAAAAACCAAGCCAGCTGGAACCACCTAGAACAGAACCTAGGGCTTTCTTCGAATACAGCAACGAAGCAATACTGTTGAGATGTCAACCTAACTCATATATGGATACTGTGAAAAAGTTTTCAAAAAAACAGATTGATGAGGTGAAGAATATGGGATTTAGGGCTATTCTAGATATGAATATCAACCATATTTCGACACGTTTGGCATATTGGCTAGCCAGAAACTTTGACGAGATGTTCGATACGCTAAACGTAGGTAAACACCAAATAAAAATTACATTGGACACAGTTTATGAGGTATTTGGAATACCAAAGGGGCCAAAGCCAGTTGAAATAATAGTTGATAAAAGAAAAGTTAAAAAGGTGGAGAAAATTGAAAAGAGTAAAGAACCAGGAAATACTGTCATGGATACATTCATCAGTCAATGGGGGGAAAACGCGAGAATTACCCATGGCTTAATTGCAACTGCAATAGATAATCAAAGAGATGGGGGGAGCCTTTTTAGATTAAATTTCCTGGTGTATTGGATGACGTTTTTTGCGGAGATTACAAAGGCCACAACTGTAAATGATAGATGTTTGCTTGGTGTAGAGGCTGTTGAGGACATACCGCATCTAGATTGGTGCCCATATCTAATGGACACTTTGCGTCGTACAAGAACGGGCTGGAAGAACTTTAAAATACAGTTCGTGGGACCTGTTGCCTTTCTTACGGTATGCCTTACTACATTTGATAACATATTTAAAGACTAGTTTGTTTTGTTATATAATTAAATGATACATCCGATTTTATAAATAATTTTGTTTGAGCATGTGATTTATAAGATTAGATAGTTTTAGTGATGGTTAACTAATACATGCGAAATCATAACTAATTCCTGCGATTTTATCAGATTAGTGGTTTTTGGTAAATGGCTAAAGAATACATGCGATTTCATACGGTTTTTGTCTGATAGCATGCGATTGTGTAGAAATAGAGTATGATGATGACTTTGAATATAAAATAAATACACATTTTAAGTAAATATCAACTCCTTTTTATATTTATACAGCTTCTATACACGCATGAGTACAACGAGAGGCTTCAACTGTTTGAGAAAGTCGTGGAGATACCGGTTATTCGTTATATCACATCTACGGAGATTGATAAAGTCGAGGAGCATATTTCGGATAACGGACCTGTGTGGGCAACAAATGAGAGTGAAAATGAAAAAAGAAGAGGGTCGTTCAACGGAGGAGTATACACTACTACCCGTTGACACCACAATAAGCTACAGAAGAAGGACTGCACGTGCAGTAGAAAATGTAGAAACCGAGGAAGACCCTAACGATAAGGAGAACATTGATGATATGATGGATTTCTGTTTTGAACTCCTTGAAATGTCTCAGTTGAACCTTGTGATGGGAGTTGGGACACAGACACGGAAAATGATGGACTATTGCAACACTCCTATTCCACTTTCACTATCGGTAGTCTACGATTCAGCCCATCAACGAGATCGAGAGGCTTCGAACATCAACAAAAGGTAAGCCCAAAAATATTAATTTCACTTAATCCATTTATTTTTAACATCTGGATTGATAGTATTTTAACTCGAAAAATATTAAAGAACCTGTTGAAAAAAATGAAAGCCAATGTCAAAAAATACATTAAAATGGTTCAAGTTGTTCAAGGGATGAACAACTTAGTTTCAGAAGTAAAAACCAAGTGTTTTTGGGATCCGGAGATTATGGAGGCCTGTAAGCAGTGGGATGAGACACTTCGGAACAATCCCATTTGTGTGCCGCATGATTCGGTTCAAGAGCCTGAAACTGCACCTTCTGAATTTCAAGAGCATGAAACTGCACCCTCTGATGTTCATCGATAGCCTGAAAATGTAGCTTCTGAAGTTCATCATGAAGATACTACAAACAAAGAAAGTAGACAGAATGAAGAAGCTCAACATGTAATATCCAATGTTTTGGAACAAATGGCATCAGAAGGTAAACATGCGATTTCAAATTAACACATGCGATTTTATGTAGAAATTTGAATTTCCTATACACATGCGATACCTTAAAAGTACACATGCGATTTCATGCATACACTTGACATTTGATTTCGCATGCGATTTCGTGTATAACATGTGATCTTCAATCTGATGTATTAAAATTCAATAATTTGTATCTATAGGGGTACTGCAGCCAGATGATGAAGGATTGACAAATAAAGATGATGGAGGAGTGACAGACACCCTTATTGCAAACATTCAAACTGTCGAAACGGGTGTATACGCTTACAAACCACCTGTCAAAGGTAAAAAAACACTTTATATTAGAAAAAAATAAAAAGAACAAAATATTATATTTTTTAACTTACTCTGGCCTGCAAAAAGTGGTGAAAACGAAATTGGTATGTAAGAAACAGTGAACTTAGCCGAATCTACACAAAACATTCAAGAAAAAGTTCAAGAAAAGGAGCCAGAAGTGGAAGCAATTTCTTTAGGAGAAACAACACAAAAGGACCCTCAACAAACCGATTCAGGTATCAAAGTTGAGATGGAACCAGAAGTGGAATGCCCTCGGGTGACGGCTGAGGAATTGCAATCAGTTGAGTCGCTTTTGAGCCTGCGACCAAGCCTGGTGGAAAATAAGGGAAAAAACAAGCTAGGGGGAGAAAAAACTCAAAACCAAAACAAGTTCCAAAACAACTTCTACCAAAGGGGTTAAATGAACTCCTTTATAAGACAATAGAAGCCGCCAAAATTCGAAATGAGAAAAGATGTGCAGAGCTTGGAGAAGCATTTTGTTCCCCTTTCTGCAACAGAGTGGTAAACATGCACGAAGTACTCCTGAATCAAGAATTGAGTGTGATCTGATACACATTTTCTACATTTGCAAACATAGAGTAAGTAAAACAATTATATCAACTAACAAACATCTAAATATATACACTCAAAATATTTAATTATTTAATTTTTGCCTGGCAGGGATGTATTTTACCGATTAAAAACTGGGGTTTTAAAGAGTCAAAGGTATCTTTGAAAGCTTCTACAGGGGTAAGTACGTAGCATCAAACGGAATAGATGCATTTGTGGATGTTCTCAACCTTGAAGAGAAGACGAGGGATAGAAAATCATCACCATACAGACTCTTCTTGTTTAGCACAATGATGGCATGTTTTTCTAAACATATTGGCATTTGAAATTAAAATAGGAAATGCATATTCAATGATTTCGCATACTAATTATATTTAAATCGCATGTAGAATAGTAGATAGTTTTCCTATGAAAACAAAAACAACATTTCGCATACTATTGTAATTTCGCATACAGTATATATGCAAATCGCATGTGAAAAATTTTCACACATTAATTTGCATGTACTAAATTCGCATGTACAAATACCTTGTAATACATTACTTAACCTTAATTCTAATTACATAACATACAGCCGGATATCATATACAAGGAGGAGACTTACACAGACAACCAACGTCTAAACGTATTTGCCTCAAATTTAGAAGACATAATACTAAAATATGAGGTAAAAAAACTTGATTCGGTCGACTTGGTGTTTATTCCGGAACTTCAAGATGACCACTTCTATGTCTTGTACTTCCACTTGAAAACCGGCAAAATTGAGCCGATTGACAATTCAGCAGCTGAGCAAGAGTTTAAGGATAGATACAAGGGGCTTCCAGACACACTGGTAATACAAAAACTTCTTCATATACATGTTATATTTATGTGAAAGCTACTGACACAATGTTGCTATGTTACAGAAAAGGGTATTGGTTTTATACCTACAAAAGGCCTTAAAACCAACACCAGCTATAAAATCATTTGAAACATCAGTGATAGAAAGAAAAGTGATGGAATGGAGGACGGAGAATAACGGTGTAGATTGTGGAGTGTTTACGATGCGTCATATGGAAACATACAAAGGAGAGAAAACACCATGGGTGACTGGGTTTGTGAAAGAAAATGAAGTAAACAACAGAGATAATTCACAACTTCATCTCCTGAGGCACAAATATCTAAGTAAAATCATTCTATCCGAACACAATGTGGAGCGTCAAAAAATAATTAAACAGACAAATGCTTTCGATAAAAGGCTGGAAAAAGAAAAGTATTTCAAAGATTTGGACAAAATAATCCTAGATAGGTTGAGTGCATTTATTGGAAAGGACTAATAGACTTGTTTGATGTTGAATTTCTGTTGCATATTTAGACTTGTTAGATTACATTAATGTTTTAAATTTGGCATGTTTTATGTATAAAATCGCATGTTTGACATTGAATTGCTTAAAATATGCAAAATGGGGAATATAAACATGCGAAATCAAATCCCATGCCATAACACAACATGCGAATTATATGGAACATAAAACACTTGCATGTTTTATTAAATAAAGCACTAAAATAAACAAGTTCATTCAAAAGATAAAAGGAACTTCATTTTCATCTCCATTGAGCATCATAAGATAGTTATTGCATCCGCCAACTCTTTCAACTGCTTCTCATCCCTCTCACCCAGATCAACTATGAACATAACAACAATTTCTGAAGACTACTCACTTGCATCTGAGATAGCAGGTTCACAATTTCTTGTCTTCTCTTCATGTTTTCTGTTACATGAGAAATGTTGGTTTCCAGCATCTCTTGACATGATCGATCCTCTTAAATTTGTTCCTGAATCTTTTTTCTCAAATACTGTTTGATACTTGATTCAGAAGAGGATGTTGGGAGGTCTGTCATTTTTTAACAACATAAGATATACGTGGTTTGAAATGGTGATAAAAAGATAAACTTTATAGTAAAAGAAAAACGCACTGTAAAATTATTGATATCAATTATTGAACTGAATTATTTGATTTGAATTATTGAACTGAATTATAAAACACACTGTGCGAAATTACATATAATTACTTTTAAAGCGTTCGAAATATTGAGCTCAATATGTTAAATACTTTATAGTCTGTGAAATGACTGTCACACCCCGACCACGTAAAACATCAAATCGTGGCGGAAACGTCGGGGAGTGTTGTAACAGAATTAATTGTTTCACAACCATGGAAATTAAAGTTACGTTTTATTTATCAAACAAGAGAGTTACATTGTCTTAAAACAAGAAACAAAGAGTACATAACATAATTTAACTAGTTCTTGCTTCGTTTTAAGTCACTAAGGCACAGGTCCGCCTAAGTGTGTCACGATCGTCCTATGCAACAGCTCCTGAAAACACATGTGAAAATAGGTACGTCAGCATAAAAATGCCTGTGAGATACATAGGATTTGTGAAAATATGATTCATGACTTGAGTTTAAAGAACTGTTTAATAAAAAGTAGTCATGAATCTTGTTGAGTGTTTTCTTTCATAAATCATTTGAAAAGCGTTGAATAAATCAGATGATATATATATATATATATATATATATATATATATATATAAAAGAATAAGGTATGGTTAAGTGAATAACCAAGTAAAATGAGTCTGTAGAAACTAAGTTATTTGTAAAACGATGTTTATGTGAAAATGTGTTGTAAATGTAATATGTCTAAACTGAAATGGTTTAAATAACGCTACGATATGTAATACCATAAAAGCACTTATATATAGGAAGTACCAGCGGCGTATCCACCATGTTTTTATCGTATTACACGTCGCCTCGTTATATAAACCACTTACCCAAACAGACCACCAAGATGTAATGTTTAACAATTGTAGAAATGTTTATGTATGGTCAAATGTTTATTGTTAAATGTAGATCATGTAATGTGTAAACAATGTTATGTATGGTAAGTAAAATGAGACTACTTAAACCACAAGTAAAAATGTACAAAACAAAGTATTTTGAATAATCAAAAGTCATGTTTTGCAAAATAACTGCATGCTTTACTGATACAAACATTTATGTGGTAAGTTAAACGTCTACATTCAAGCCTTGAGACAGTAGGATAAACCTTAGAACAGATCAACGGTTATCAAAAATGTTTTCGGGTCCGGTCATTCCTTACGTCCAAACAAACCCAGGATTTCAGGAATGGGAGTTGTCAAGTCCTATGGTACCACTACCTACTACCGAGCGGCATGATCGGTGTTAATGAATGTATTAGTTTCGTTAAACAACCAAATGTTATACCAAATGTAAACATGAGATGTAAAACAATGTACTAAGTATGCAATAATGAACATACATAGCATGAAATGTAAAACGATGTGTCCATATGCTGAGTAAACATATGCAACAGAAATGTAATGTAAAACAATGTGCTAGCATGCTAAGTGAACATACATAGCAAGACATGTATGAAATCATGTACTATATGTGTACTAATGAACATAACAAGCATATAATATGAAAACATGGAAAGCATGAAAGTAACAAGTAGGCACATGTGTTCCACCCCAAAACAGTTTGAACACAGTAAAAGAGGGGTCTATGTACTCACTTGAGATTGCCTAGAAGTCCTTGAGTAACAACCAAACAATGCTAGAGATCACGGAAATCAAACGGTACCTAATATAGGTAACTATGTTAATAAACCGGACCTAAATCGGAGGATCGGATAGAATGAGGGTTCGTAAACCAAATGAGTATGGGAACTCATGTAATATGGTTTAACAAAGCCTACATACTAAAATGAAACCTAACCTAAGTGCTTACGACCCATTACGACCCGTTTAGGTAGCTTATGCTACTTTAACGCGTCGTTCGCGTAAAACGCGTTCGGAACGCCTAACTAGTCCTATGATAAGTAAAATATGCCTTAACATGTCTAATATTGTTGCCAAATCAGTTTAGATATAAAAAATTATGTTACATATGCTTAAAATGAATTTTGGCGTAAAAAGGGCATTTTGGTAATTTACCTAAGGCATATAAACTACCTATCATACAACTAACTAAACGTCGTGACCATAAGGTATAACCTCGGAAGGTTATTCCCTATACAACTATGGTCACCTAAAGTATTTGGTCGGATCCTAATGATCGACCAAACGGGTCGGGTTCGAAAGTATAAGCGATTGTTTAGATCGCTTACCTTACGACCCTATATAAGCATTAAAACTAAAAGTGGCGAGCTAAGCATGTTAAAGCATGCTTAACTAAGTTAGAAAAAAAGTTTGGTATCAAAACAAACGGTTTTGATACCTAAAAGTAGTTTGGTTACAAAATACGCAAGAATACGCATTTTGGCCGAAACTACGACTCGTCACTGAGCCTAGATAACGTGGAAATCAGTAGGTATAGTCACAAGGGACTATAACCATCGTGATTACGCTTACGTTGCGAAGTTCAACCGAACTTCGTGTTGACCATAAACTGGTCAATGCAGAAAACGCTAAAAGAACGAAAGAGGACTTACAACGGGTCCAAGAACGAAAGCTTTGATCCGAATATTCTCAGGTATGAAGTGATAAGCACATCAACTTAGAGAACAAATTCAGATTCAAAGGTGTGGGTTTGCAAGTGAACTATGGAGGGGTATTTATAGTTTTCATAGAACCGTTAGGATCGTTTCTTGAAAACCGAGATTCAATCTCATCCATACACCTCAAGCCCATAGTTTTATAAAACCATTGGAGCCCCTAGTATTGCCCAAAACCATTAGCAAGTGGGTTAAGAGTACTTAACAGCTGTAAACAGCTATTAAACAACTTTATGATGTTTTGGGGGGTCCTTACGGACCGTATGGCTATGTGCTTACGGTCTGTAAGCCTTGTGCAGGTCAGCAAGTTTCAAAAATGGCAGAACAGGGCACTGTGACTCCGAACTTGATTTTTGATGCGTTTTGACGCGTTTAAGCCCTATTAACCTCATTTTAAGGCTCTAATATGAAGTTAAAGTATAGGGAACTTAAAATATGCTAAAAAATATGTCGGATTTCAGTTCGTTTGGCCGTACGATTGCGTTGTTCGGTTAATTACGACGGAAGTCGTAACGGACGCAAAAACGATCCAAATTGCGCGACGAATGGATTTTTGATAAGCCAATCACTAAAACATAATATTTTAATGATTACATAAAGTTTTGGATGTCCGGATGTATTCAGAATGTAAGTAATGCGCGAAAATGCAAACTTGTGCACTTTTTGACGCTTTTAGTCCCTAAATAACCCAAAAGTTTATTTTAGCACACCGAACTCCTCAAAGCCTATTTCTAAGCTATGTAGAGGATATTTATGTTATGTTTAACTTGTGGTCATGTTCCAGAATGTCTGTTCCAGTACGAATCGTCATACTTTCGCAGTTTGTCGAATTAAGTCCCTGTAAGCGATTAAACTTGATTTTGCCATACCAAAGCCTTCAAAACTTATTTCTAAGTTATGTAGAGGTTATTTAAGGTATGTTAAGCATATGTTGATGTTCCGGAGTGTTTTTCACGTTAAACTGATTACGTTTACTCACCAGTTTGCGTATAACTCTCCAGAAAGCGATGTAGAGTTTGAAATTGAACAAAAATCAAAACATGCAAAATGTCAAACATAATTAAACAAACATTGGGATCAAATAATATTATTTTATTGATAACTGAACTGTTTATAATGATTACAAGCACAGGTGTCACAGTCTCCCCTACTTGTGGAAATTTCGTCCCGAAATTTATTTAGAGGAAACTTGTGAGAAAAGATGTGGGTATTTCGCCTTCATTTGATCTTCACATTCCCAAGTAAATTATGGTCCACGTTTAGATTCCCAGCGAACTTTGACCAATGGAATGCGCTTGCGTTTGAGCCACTTGACTATACGGTCCATGATTTCCACTGGTTTCTCAACAAAATGCATCGTGTTATCAACACGAATTTCATCGAATGGAACGTGGAGGTTCTCATCAGCTAAACACTTCTTGAGATTGGACACGTGAAAGGTTGGATGAACATTTCCAAGTTCAGGAGGTAACTCTAGTCACTTTACCGATTCTTTCGACGATCCTGAATGGTCCAATGTATCTAGGTGCAAGTTTTCCTTTCTTTCCAAATCTGATCACACCTTTCCAAGGTGAGACCTTAAGTAATACGCGATCACCGACTTGAAATTCCAAGGGCTTGCGTCGTTGGTCCGCGTAACTCTTTTGACGGCTTCTAGCTGTCTGAAGGTTATCACGAACTTTCTTAACCTTATCAGTTGTCTCTAAAATGAGGTCAGGTCCAGTAAGTTGAGCCTCACCGATCTCATTCCAGCAGACTGGTGATCGACATTTTCGACCATAGAGAGCTTCGAAAGGAGCCATGTTGATGCTGGAGTGATAACTGTTGTTGTAGGAGAATTCAATTAACGGAAGATGTGAATCCCAACTACCACCAAAATCGATTACACAAGCTCTAAGCATATCCACCAGAGTCTGGATTGTTCTTTCAGATTGACCATCCGTTTGCGGATGATAAGCTGTGCTCAGGTTAAGTTGGGTCCCCATAGCAGATTGCATGGTTCTCCAAAAATGAGAAGTGAAGCGAGCATCTCTGTCAGAAATAATGTTGAAAGGAACACCATGTCTAGACACGATTTCATCCACATAAATATTAGCCAGCCTTTCAGCAGAAAAATCCTCACGGATTGGTAAGAAATGTGCTGACTTAGTAAGACGATCAACAACTACCCAGATGACATCATGACCTTTCTTTGTGCGCGGAAGTTTGGTAACAAGATCCATAGCAATGTTTTCCCATTTCCAAACTGGGATCTCTGGTTGCTCCAATAAACCAGAAGGACGTTGATGTTCAGCCTTAACCTTAAGACAAGTAAGGCATTTTGATACATATAAGGCAATGTCTTTCTTCATACCAGGCCACCAATACTGAATACGAAGATCCTTATACATCTTATCTGAGCCAGGATGAATAGAATAACGAGACTTATGGGCTTCATCCATAAGCAAGGTGTGAAGATCATCTTGGCTTGGGACCCACAAACGGTCCATGAAGTAATACGATCCATTGTCCTTCAGTTCAAGATCAGGTGTAATGTGATAGGGTAACTCCTTACCCATCAAACCTTGTGAAACACAAGTGTGTTGAGCCTGAGAGATGCGGGTTTGGATATCAGATCGAGCTTGAATGTCATATTGAACACGAACACAATGAAGCTTGACATGTCCTTTACGACTCAAAGCATCAGCCACGACATTCGCCTTACCAGGATGGTAGCGAATTTCGCAGTCATAGTCGTTTAGAAGCTCAACCCAACGTCGTTGCCTCATGTTGAGTTCTTTCTGGTTAAAAATATGCTGAAGACTTCTATGGTCAGTGAAAACCACACATTTTGTACCATACAAATAGTGTCTCCAGATTTTGAGAGCGAAAACAACTGCACCTAACTCAAGATCATGAGTGGTGTAGTTTTTCTCATGTATCTTCAACTGCCTCGATGCATATGCTATGAATTTGTTCCGTTGCATGAGAACACAGCCAAGACCCAAGTGGGATGCATCACAATACACGACAAAATCATCATTACCTTCAGGCAATGATAGAATAGGCGCATCACAAAGCTTCTGCTTCAAGTTCTGAAAAGCTCCCTCTTGTTTGGATCCCCAATCAAAGGGTTTGTTCTTCTGAGTTAGAGCAGTTAGAGGAACTGCAATCTTTGAGAAATTTTCGATGAAGCGGCGATAATAACCCGCCAGACCAAGAAAAGAACGAACTTCTGTAGGAGTATTAGGCGTATCCTAATCCTTAATCGCACTGATCTTGGAGGGATCTACATGAATACCTCGTTCGTTGATGATATACCCCAAAAATTGAACTTCCTTAAGCCAAAATTCACACTTGGAGAACTTGGCGAAAAGTTGTTCTTTCTTTAGGAGTTCCAGAGTGAGACGAAGATGTTGCTCATGATCAGCTTGCGTCTTGGAGTATATCAAGATGTCATCAATGAAAACGATGATGAACTTATCTAAATAAGGTTTGCATACCCTATTCATTAAGTCCATGAAAACAGCAGGAGCATTTGTTAAACCAAACGGCATAACTGTGAACTCATAATGCCCATAACGAGTGCGGAAAGCAGTCTTGGGAATATCTTCTTCATGCACGCGAAGTTGATGACACCCAGAACGTAGATCAATCTTTGAAAAATAAGAAGCACCTTGTAACTGATCAAAGAGATCATCAATGCGAGGTAGGGGATATCGATTCTTGATGGTAAGCTTGTTAAGCTCACGATAATCGATGCACATTCTGAAAGATCCATCCTTCTTCTTGACAAAAAGAACGGGAGCACCCCAAGGTGAAAAGCTAGGACGGATAAAACCTTTGTCAGAGAGCTCTTGAAGCTGCTTAGACAACTCTTGCATCTCAGACGGTGCAAGACGATATGGGGATCTGGCAATGGGATTTGCACCAGGTACGAGATCAATACGGAACTCGACTTGGCGTGCTGGGGGTAAACCAGGTAACTCTTCAGGAAACACTTCAGGATAATCCCGAACAACAGGGATATCTTGAATAGACCTACCTTTGCCCTTATCTGCTACAACATGTGCCAAAAAGGCCACATAGTTCTTTCGCAGATACTTCTGAGCTTTAAAACAAGACATGAGTTTGAGACTACCAGCAGGTTTCTCACCATGAACCTGTAGGATCTCACCTGTCGAAAGCGGCACACGAACAATATTCTCAAAACAAACTACCTCTGCGTGATGCTTGGCTAACCAATCCATGCCCACTATAACTTCGAAGCTTCCAAGTTGCATTGGCGTGAGGTCGATAGGAAAAAGATGGTGGTTAAGGTTCAACTGTCAGTTGCGAAGAGCAGAATCAAGAACAACGGGTTCACCACTAGCAATTTCTACTGTCAAGGGTTTTCCTAGTTTCGTTCTAGACATGCGAAGCAATGGCTCAAAAGATAATGACACAAAACTCTTATCGGCACCCGAATAAAAAAGAACAGATGCAGGTTGATTATTAATAAGGAACGTACCGTTGACCACATTATTGTCTGCTTGAGCCTCTTGTGCATTCATGTTGAAGACTCGACCTCGAGCCTGAGCCTGAGCCTGATTCTGATTTGGATTTGCGTTAGCTAGCCTTGGACACCGGTTTCTGTAGTGGGTCAGATCCCCACAATTGTAGCACGAACCAGGAGGAAAATGAGGTCGTGCAGCCTGAGCTTGTTGCTGTGCAGGAGGCTGTGCAGCTTGCTGAGCTGGGTTTTGAGCTACCCAATTCTGATTAGCAGGAAGACGACAAGTGGCAGCAAAATGGCCAGTTCTTCCACAATTTGTACACTGACGACACTGAATGTGTGGCTGGTGATGACCGTTACATCTGTTGCACAGAGGTGCATTGCCAAGGTAGGGTTTCTTGGCAGGTGTTTGCGCGGCCTGATTTGGTGCAGTTTCGTTGGCCTGCGCTGTAACAACGAAGTTTTAGGAAGCCTTGCGCTTCTTAGACTTCTTTGTAGATCCAGCTTCCTTACCTTTCTTGTTCTCACCCTTTACAGATGACTGTTTCTTATCCTTGTCGCCCTTCTTGTGTAGCTTACCCTTTCGGACCTGCGACTCAGTCAATGTCGCAGCTAACTCGATTGCTTGACGAACTGTGGTAGGGTTATTTCCAGTGACGATGTCTTGTACGGAGTCAGGTAAGCCATCAATATACCTTTCGATAGCTTTGTCGAGTGGGGTAACCATGGTCGGGCAAAGCAGACTCAATTCCTCATACCTATCAGTGTAAGCCCGATGCTCACCACTATCTTGCTTCAAATCATCAAATTCCCTTTCTAGAGCCCTTAGTTCATGACGAGGACATAACTCCTTCATCATAAGAGCCCTAAGCTCGGCCCAAGTCTGTGCTAAAGCAACCTCGGCACCACGGTCTCTCATAACCCCGTTCCACCATGTAAGAGCCCTCTTCAGAAACACACTGGAAGCAAACTCGACCCTGTGATTATCAGGACACTGAACGTGATGAAACGTACTCTCAGTGCTCTCGAACCATTGTAGGAGCCCAGTTGCCCCTTCAGAACCACTAAACTTGAGTGGCTTAGCCGAATTGAAATTCTTGAAATTACATGGAGCATTATTGTTGTTGTTGGCTTGGTTCAGTTGAGCAATAAGATTTGGGAAAGCAGCAGCCATTTGCTGCGTGATGATTTCTGCCAGTTCGGCATTCGCTATCTGATTGTCGCGTCGAGGAGGCATTCTAAAAGAGGAAACATGAACGGAAACGAGTGAGATGATTGGATGAAAAGAATGAGATGATACAAAAATTGACAAAAGCGAAGATGGTGGTCATTTGTTTGTTACCAAAAAGGCAAACAAACGACACATTGTAACTAATCAAAGTAAATGGGTCAAAAATAATGTATCGCGAAGACATGCTCGCCTATAAGTGAACACTCACCCCAAGAGTTCCCAGATAAGAGTGACTGGTCCGATTATGTGGATTTGTACGAACACTCTAGCCTTAGACAGAAAACCCATGGTACAGGCATTCATTCTTCCAGTTTGCACGTGTTCACACTATTTAGAACCCAAAACTTTGACGAGATTTTGAAAATTCAAAGGGGTTCAAAACCATATAACAGAGGGTTCAAAACCTAGTAATCAACCATCCAGGAATAGATGATTAATTTTCAAAGAGGATTCGGAATTGATGTTCTCGTTGTGGTTATCACCTAAGGATAGGTGACGGTTTTTTTTTTTTTTTTTAAATCTAAACGCAAATCTTCTTGCGTTAGGGTCCTAGAAAGTTATAGTCTAGGTCAAAGCATTACTAATAACCCAATTCCCTATAACCATAGGCTCTGATACCAACTTTTCTGTCACACCCCGACCACGTAAAACATCAAATCGTGGCGGAAACGTCGGGGAGTGTTGTAACAGAATTAATTGTTTCACAACCATGGAAATTAAAGTTACGTTTTATTTATCAAACAAGAGAGTTACATTGTCTTAAAACAAGAAGAAAAGAGTACATAACATAATTTAACTAGTTCTTGCTTTGTTTTAAGTCACTAAGGCACGCCTAAGTGTGTCACGGTCGTCCTATGCAACAGCTCCTGAAAACACATGTGAAAATAGGTACGTCAACATAAAAATGCCTATGAGATACATAGGATTTGTGAAAATATGATTCATGTTACATATGCTTAAAAAATTATGTTACATATGCTTAAAATGAATTTTGGCGTAAAAAGGGCATTTTGGTAATTTACCTAAGGCATATAAACTACCTATCATACAACTAACTAAACGTCGTGACCATAAGGTATAACCTCGGAAGGTTATTCCCTATACAACTATGGTCACCTAAAGTATTTGGTCGGATCCTAATGATCGACCAAACGGGTCGGGTTCGAAAGTATAAGCGATTGTTTAGATCGCTTACCTTACGACCCTATATAAGCATTAAAACTAAAAGTGGCGAGCTAAGCATGTTAAAACATGCTTAACTAAGTTAGAAAACAAGTTTGGTATCAAAACAAACGGTTTTGATACCTAAAAGTAGATTGGTTACAAAATACGCAAGAATACGCATTTTGGCCGAAACTACGACTCGTCACTGAGCCTAGATAACGTTGAAATCAGTAGGTATAGTCACAAGGGACTATAACCATCGTGATTACGCTCACGTTGCGAAGTTCAACCGAACTTCATGTTGACCATAAACTGGTCAACGCAGAAAACGCTAAAAGAACGAAAGAGGACTTACAACGGGTCTAAGAACGAAAGCTTTGATCCGAATATTCTCAGGTATGAAGTGATAAACACATCAACTTAGAGAACAAATCCAGATTCAAAGGTGTGGGTTTGCAAGTGAACTATGGAGGGGTATTTATAGTTTTCGTAGAACCGTTAGGATCGTTTCTTGAAAACCGAGATTCAATCTCATCCATACACCTCAAGCCCATAGTTTTATAAAACCATTGGAGCCCCTAGTATTGCCCAAAACCATTAGCAAGTGGGTTAAGAGTGCTTAACAGCTCTAAACAGCTGTTAAACAACTTTCTGATGTTCTGGGGGTCCTTACGGACCGTATGGCTATGTGCTTACGGTCCGTAAGCCTTGTGCAGGTCAGCAAGTTTCAAAAATGGCAGAACAGGGCACTGTGACTCCGAACTTGATTTTTGATGCGTTTTGACGCGTTTAAGCCCTGTTAACCTCATTTTAAGGCTCTAATATGAAGTTAAAGTATAGAGAACTTAAAATATGCTCAAAAATATGTCGGATGTCAGTTCGTTTGGCAGTACGATTGCGTTGTTCGGTTAATTACGACGGAAGTCGTAACGGACGCAAAAACGATCCAAATTGCGCGACGAATGGATTTTTGATAAGCCAATCACTAAAACATAATATTTTAATGATTACATAAATTTTTGGATGTCCGGATGTATTCAGAATGTAAGTTATGCGCGAAAATGCAAACTTGTGCACTTTTTGATGCTTTTAGTCCCTAAATAACCCAAAAGTTTATTTTAGCACACCGAACTCCTCAAAGCCTATTTCTAAGCTATGTAGAGGATATTTATGGTATGTTTAACTTGTGGTCATGTTCCGGAATGTCTGTTCCAGTACGAATCGTCATACTTTCGCAGTTTGTCGAATTAAGTCCCTGTAAGCGATTAAACTTGATTTTGCCATACCAAAGCCTTCAAAAATTATTTCTAAGTTATGTAGAGGTTATTTAAGGTATGTTAAGCATATGTTGATGTTCCGGAGTGTTTTTCGCGTTAAACTGATTACGTTTACGCACCAGTTTGCGTATAACATCTCCAGAAAGCGATGTAGAGTTTGAAATTGAACAAAAATCAAAACATGCAAAATGTCAAAAATAATTAAACAAACATTGGGATCAAATAATATTATTTTATTGATAACTGAACTGTTTATAATGATTACAAGCACAGGTGTCACAATGACCAACTTAAACATGCGAAATTACATATTAAACTTTATTGTGTGCTAAATGTCCAACTTAAAAATGCGATATTATTCATACGATCCAATCTTTAATACATGAGATATGTTAAAAACAACACATGCGAATTTATAAAACAACACATGCGATATGTTAAACTCACCAAATAAACCCAGAAACATCGTATCTTCAACCTCGTTACAATCTAATAACATGAAAACACCTTCAAATCAAATAAAACCCATACCTCAACCGCAACCCTATGATGAAAAACCCAAAATAAACATCCTAAATGAGGAATCCAACATTTTCGGTATCGCCAATGTGTGTTCGGTATAAGAATCAATCAAAAAACCTACAAATCGAATTGATACGAACAATAATTAGATAGACAGTTTTGAAACGAACTCGTAATCTGCTTCCTTGTTGACGGAATTCCCTAATTAAACAGAATGTCTGATATACCCTTATCTAATTAAATTGAATCAGGACACGTGTATGGCTGTGGGGATCATGTACGTAATGTACGATTAAGGGATTTGTATCCTACACTTCCTCTATATATATATATATATATATATATATATATATATTGGACTTTGTTTAATATATTTTTATTTTTTTATATTATTTTTGCCGTACCTTTATCTTGGATTTTTGAGTTTCATTGTTTCCCGTACCCTAGTCCGGTACCTGTTCCCGTGCTACATAGTTTTTTGCCTGTATTTATTTCATAAATCGAGCTATGGTTAGCTTGGGTTCGAACTCGAAAATACATTAAATGAGCTAACTCTGCTCAACAACCTGTATCAAGCTCAAAAGTTGAGCTAAAACCCGGTTCGTTTACAACTCGAGTTTGTTTGTGATTGAAGGAGCCGGATTGAAATCAACTTTATATTTTAGCCAAAGATTGGTAACGTTTCTCCCTTCAGTTTAAACAACAAAGATATCAACCAATGTTGGTAAAGTTTCAACCATAGCAAATGTTGGCTTTAGCCATACTTTGCACCTGGCCCTAGCCAGATCCACATCACATTTTATGCTCCACTCCTAGCTTCTCCTGTTTAAATTAGGCATATCCTATGTGGAGTCTTAAACTCTAGAGTCCTTCATCAAAATCTACATTTGTATATATCCTCTCCACCACGCTTAGGATCTTTTTGTATGATACTAGTGGGATTCCTCGCGATTCGCTACGGTAATTCGGTCAGTATCGATTTAGTCGATTACGGTACTCGTACTAGTACTCGCTAGAGAAACTGAAAGCGAAACTAAAAAAAATGGAAGTCATGAAAAGCCCAAATAAATACGGATATTGGGATTCCCCGTGCTACGCTGCGGGAATTCAGTTGGCATCGATTTGGTCCAATACCGTACTTGTACTGGTACTCGCTAGAGCAACTGAAAGCGAAAATTAAAGAAAAATAAAGCCGCGACAAGCCAAATAAATATGGATACGTGTTTTTACATCTATTTAAAGCTGAATACCGATGTCGTTTCTAATAGCACCGACACTAGTACTGACGTGGTAATACCAATGTCGTTTTGAATAGTAATGACGTTGTTTGGTCTGTGTCAAGTTGGTTTCTTTCTTTACCGGTACAAAACTAGCAATTGGCATAGTAAACGACACAAATAAATGCATTATTATGATAAAAAAAACACTTGTTAACATGTTGCAACGTGCTTGTCGGGTTCAATGTTTTTTTGGTCTATATTTCACATTTGACAGGCCCGTCCTAACGTGTCTATTTTTACCCATTTGACAAGTTCGCCGCACGGGTGGGTCCTAGATCGATTTAGTTATTCTTTTCTACGTTTTACGTTCCTGTCTAATTTCTTCGCATTAATACACCGTAACGGTTTGCGTGGTTCAACAATTTTATGTCTGATTTTCGTTCGATGTAATTTTTTCCATTTTATCTATTTTATTTTTACATTTTTTTTCGATGCTGAGGGTCACTGCCAGTGGTGTGACATTGGTGTTACTTGACACAGTTTTACGAAGGTTTTTAACCTACTAATGTTTTTACTAATATTTTGTTTCGGTTTACCTCTATACTTCCTTTACTTAAAAACTATTTTGTGCGCGCATATTTTATGTACGTGTAGGTATAAATATGATTTGCTCTATGTTTCGACGTAAACTTTTTCTGGAAACGAGTCATGTCAAATATAATACGTTTTTGTTTAAAGAAACTAGTTTTTACATGCATGTTTTTATGTATGTTTCGATAGAAATTAAATTCGAGTAGTTCTACGTTTCGACTTAAACTTTTTGGTAAATGAATCGGGTCAAATATAATATGTTTCTGTTCTTATTTTATGTATGTAATTTTGTTTCAAACAGAGTGGAGTCAAATTGTGGTTTATTTTTTTCCCTTTTTCAAAACTCTAACTAATATCTTTTGATTACACGTGTCAGTTTTTCCTTTATACCCTTTACGTTTTCTATGTATGAGTCGGGTCACATATAATACGTTATGATTGTACGTTATGAAGTTGATTTACTTTATGGTTTGATCCAATCACAATGCTTATACAGGTTACATTGAGTTCAATTAGATACGTCGAAACGCGTGCTTTCATATGTTTAATGCATCACATAACGTTTGTAGTAGTTCATTCAATGTTTACGATGTACCCGTGTTGCAATGCTCACGGGTCTTCTTGATAGTTATTAATTATTTAAGAACTCTAGCTCGTTAATAGTATTGTTCATGCGGTTTGCAATTCTTACATACCGTTGGATAAAACTCATGCGTTGCAGCGGGAATGTTAAAACTTGTAAGGCTCGATTCGACCACTAAAAATGTTTATTTACAATGGTTTTATTACACATAAGTTATATGTAATCCAAAAAATAAAGTTGTGTTTTATATCGATTAGAAATCATAAAACGAATACTGATAATGGTTCCGATAATATAGATATCGGTACCTATTTGTTCGATCAATACCGAATCGGTTTGTCAACGTACAACTATTTCGGATACAACTCCGTTTTCAATGAAATTTATATTGAAATGTCTAGAAAAAAAAAATCAAACGCAACCGCGTATTTAGATTTAAAAAAAAACTAACGAACAAAAGCGACCGGTATTGCCCGAACAACTTCGGTAGCGTTATAGAGATTTCAGTACCATTACGGACTCAACAAATATTGTCCCAATAACATCTGTATGACGTCGATTTTGACTGAACAGTATTAGAACCGTCATCCATATTCTTTTTTATGGTTTTCGATCGATATAAAAACACGTGGTGATATCTTTTTAGGCATATCATTACTTTATTTTTTCAGTTTTGTCTTTCAATTGTATACCAAATGTCGATACCATAATAAATCGAACCGATATTTATCGAATTCCCACTGCAACGTACGGGTAAATCCACTAGTTTATGTTAAATATATGGGAAATTTACGAAAATTTCATTTGACCAACGTTTTTTACGAAAATGTCACGTTTAGGCGTCCGTGGACGGACTCCTCCACATGGGAGGAGTCTGTGCGTCACCTTGAAGAGTCCATGAACAAGGAGCTGTCACGTGTCCTTTCAAATGTTGAAGAGTCCATCCCCGACGCATCCCATGCCTCCCCGACGCATCCCATGCCCTCCCCGACGCATCTCATGCCTCTCCGACGCATCCTTTGTATCCAGACGCATCCCATGTGGAGGAGTCCGTCCACGGACGCATGAACGTGACATTTTCGTAAAGAACGTTGGTCAAATGACAATTTTGTAAATTTCCCTAAATATATTCTTACAAGAAATTCCACACGTATCTATTTTATATTCTACAAACGTTATTGTGGTGACAATAATTACACGTGTAGGTGAAAAAAGAGAAGAAAAAAACGGAAAACAATATAATTGATATTATTCAATCTTTTGATAATACTTGGGCCTATTCATGCATCCAACATCTACAGTGTTCAAGGCAACAATGACACACACCACAAC